>BSDF01000019.1:0-600000 GCA_027925045.1 Hypotaenidia okinawae | reverse complement strand
CCCTCTGGGGAAGGAAAGGCAGGGGTTCTCTATGAGGAGGCAGGCTCTGTGCTCCCAGCAAGGAGAAAGGGGCACACAGGGGACTCACAGGGGTCGTTGTTGCAACTCTTGCAATTCTTCCTTTAAGTTGCAAGCAGAAAGCAAAGGGAGGAGGGATTTACTTGCTGTGCATACCAGCCCAGGTGAGCAGTTCTTTTCCAGCAGTGGCTTCTGCCTGGTTTCAGATACAGATTGGGACCTCCTCCTCTCCACTTTTCAGATCCCTCTGCCTCTTCTAGCACCGAAACATCCCCAGCTCCTTCCCCTGGCCTGGCTGTTGCCTCCTTCCAGCTCTCTGTGCTGTGGTGCATTAGAAGCTGAAATCTCAGAAGGAAGAGAGTTGAGAAAGCCCTGGGAAGTAAAGCTAGTTCCTTCACCCACAGGGATTCTGCACACCCTCACAAGCATCCCTCCCCTCCTCTCTAGAAAAGCTTCTGCATTGTTGGATGGATTTACATTTTATCCCTAGTTTTAACTTAACTCATGTTTGTTTCTGGCAGGCTGTAGGCTTCTGTGACTGTCTCAGCATTGCTGAGAAACTGTTTGGGCATTTTCAGGATGCAGAATTGGGTTTTGAAAGCAGGCAGTGGGTGGTCATTTGTGTAGAACAGAATGGGGGGCTTTTGGAAGTGGGATGGAGTTCAGCAGAATTTTCCTGAGGGCACAGTATGTGGTGGTGGCAGAGGGAGGAGTTTCAGATGAAGAACTGCAGATACCCCAAGGCATGATGATGGATGGAGATGGGGCAACCCAGGAAACTACTGGGAAGTGAAGGAGTCAGGCAAGGGGAGAGCCAGAAGAAAGACCAAACAGCTTTTTGGTGGTAAAATAGCTGAGGAAACCTGCTTCTGTGGTAACTGTGGACTTGGGGTGCTCGTCTGGGAGCAGAGAAGAGCCTTGGACTGCAGCAGGGAACGTTGGGTTGCTGTTGCTCCACCACTTTTCTCTGGTTAGGGTTACTGCAGGCAGAGGTGGCAGAAGGTGATGCATGGGCCTGCTGATGGTTCAGCGGCACACAGAGACCTGAAAGCGTCCCAGGGAGCTGCAGTGTGACACCTGTAGATCCCAGACCCCCCGAAGCACCTGAGATGTGCAGCACACTCTGATCTCCCCACTCTGTTGCGGGCAGAGGGGCAAGGGACAGGGCTGGTAGCTCTGCAAGCTCTTCTGACCCTGCCAGGACCCTGCCAGCAGCACTCAGCAGGCTCTTTGCAATGTGACTTCTTTCATCAGATTAATCAGGGGTTCATTGGTTTGAGACCTGCCCATCTGAGCACCTGGGGCTCCATAAGCAGCAGAGGCAAATAGGTGGCTGAGGCTCAGGTCATCTGACACCGAAACACGTGCCAGAGAGCCATGGGTTGTACTTCTGGGGGGTCTTCTCCTCTCTGATAATTCCAAAAGGAGCCTGGGCAGTGAAGCTCCATTGTGCCCTCTGTGACACTTCACTGTACCTGAGTATTTCACTGCTGATGATTTCAGCAGAACAACCAACCAGGTAATTCCCTGGTCTGAATTCCCAATTCATCCTGGTTTTCACAGGCACAGTTACTTCAGTACAGCATTCCCAAACTTGCTCCCCACAGCAACAGCCAGGAGTACCATCCCCAGAGGCTGCAGTGGGCTCAGTACTGCAGCCCCTGGGATGGAGCTGGGGCCATCGCTTCGGGCAGCTGCGGGGTCTGTGAAAGGCACCGCCGGGATCCCCCTCACGGTGTGGGAGTGCAGCGTGTGTGAACCACTCCTGGGCTCTTCTGTGTTATTTCCTCACAGCTTCTGTAGCCATCTGATGAATTCTGGGCTTGCTACCTGACACAGCATCCTACAGATCACAGCCAAGTCAGGACTGGGCTTTCCTGTGTTGGGTTTTTCCATCCTGGATGCTTTTGCCCTGTGCAGTAGATGTCTCGTGTTCCATTGATGCAGAGTGTGTTTCTCCCTTCCAACACAGGTGCAGGTTGCAGGTGTGTCACAGCACTGGGCCTTGCTCTGTGCCTGTGACTCTGCCTGTACACCCTGTGCTCACATCTGTCCGTTCTGCTGTTAGAAAACAACGCCGCAGCAGAAGCGGTGTCCGTGTGCTGGTGCATCCAGAGGGACAGAACCAAGCTGCAAGGGTATTGCAGCCACTGCAGTTTGATTTTACAGCTGCCAGCCAATGCACTCAACTAACACTGTTTAAATGAGCATCTGCAAACATTTGCTGTTAGGTTAATTCAGTGGAAAAGATGCACTCCCAGCACACGTGTCAGGGCAGAACTAAACGGATCCTTCAGCTCAGGAGGGAGCTCTGCACCCAGCTCTTTCCTGACTCCAGCTCATCCGTATTACTCTGGCAACATGGCTCTCCTGCTCTGCTCTCAGCCTTCTGGCACAGCTCTGATTTCTGTGCTTCTTCCCCTCCACCTCTGCTTCCCCCAGCGACTCACTGCTGCCGAGCCCAGCGGTGTTCACCACTCCCCAGCCGGTTGACAGCCACACACAACCCCAGCCGAGCTCCCCCACGGCACTTCTCCATGCCCCAACTTCTGAGCAGCAGGATTTCTCCCAACCCAATGCTCCTTACTTGGGAGAGGCAGCAGAGAGACTGGCATTTGACAGAACTGGATGTGAAATTCATTCACCACGCTTTGCTTCCAAGATTATAAAAAGGAGGAGATGCTTAGAACAGCCTGCAGCAGGTGTGAGCTGCCAAACCCCAGTCAGGGTTGTAGCCTCTGAAATCTTTGTGCAGCTTCACTGAGGTGCCCCAGACACACACCAGCGGGTGCTTCACCTTAGTGCACGAGTGTCCGTCTGCCATCCTCGGGCTTCTCGGGGCAGTAAAGTGAAGCACATGGAAAAAATGCCTGATCCCAGCCCTGGAAGCAGTGACATGGCCCAGCCCTGTCCCAAATCACAGCCCAAGCCCCGTGGCTTCGGTTCTAAGGAGCCGCCGTGCCCTGCACACCTGGGCTGAGGTGACAAGGACCCGGCCCTAAGGTGCCGCCCCGCCGCCCTGCCAGCTCAGGTATGCACGTGTGCTGCTTCCCTGCATACTCTGTGTAATTCTTCTGAACTGATTTCTCCCAAACAGAGCCTTACACCTGTGGAGCTTGTGGAATCCAGTTCCAGTTTTATAACAATCTCCTGGAGCACATGCAGTCCCATGCAGGTAAGCTGGGCTGGGATTAACCTCTGCGCTGCTGCCTGGTGGTGACCCCCTTGTGTGTCAGTAGAGCTTCCTGTGCTCAGGGCTTCCAAAGCCCCAGTGATCACACCTGCAGCAAGAGGTTGCTCAGAGGCTGGAGCACGTAGCAGTGGCTGCACCAACACAAGGCTCAGGGATATCTTAAACACAGCTCCTTTCCCTAGGAAGAGAGGACATGTGCTGTGCTGGAACAGAGCACATCAAGCTCCTTCCCCTTACCCAGAGGTTCCTAGGGAAGGCTCCATGTGGAAGCACTAACAGGTCGCTCCTGCAGCAGATGAAATCTCTCCTGCAAACAGGGTAGTGTCCACTGAAGCAACCAAAGCACAGCTGCTTGCCAGGCAGCAGAGCCTTTGCCCACACAGGTCATCTTCTGCTTGTGTCTCCTGGAGTTCTGCAAAGGACTGAAATGTGTTCTCAGAAGAAGCAGCTGCTATTTCAGCAGTTTGGTCTTTTCAATCTCAGCTCTCTTCCAAAGAAAAGTCTGAGGAGCAGTTCTTCATCTCTAAGCCACCCTTTTTGGTTTCTATCTCAGTAGATAAGTAGCAGGTTGAAGATCTCAAAGCCAAAGCTGTGTCAAAGGCAGCGCTCAGAATATTCCAAAATGTGTAACAGGGTTGGGGTTTTTTTAATATATTGGTGGGGTTTTTTCCTCTTTAATGAAAATCAAAGAGAATTAACAAGGTTCCCAAGCAATTCACCTGTGACAGCCCTGTGCTGTCAGACAGCTCTGTTGAGGTACAGGTCCAGTGCTTGTGCTGGTCAGTGCTCTCTGCACAGGTAAGTCCTGGCTAGAGTGGCACGAAGATCAAGTGGCTCAAGGAAAAACATCTTTTCTGTTCTGTAGCAGTCATTCCAATCAAAGCTCTTCCCTTGTTCAGTGTTCTAGTCCTAATTTTAAGGAGCATCCCCTGAGGTCTCATCTCCGTGGTTCCTGGGTTCCCGTTCACATCTCACTGGTGAATCTGAGTGTGGGCTCTGTGCATTGCTCAGCAGCTGCTTTATTCATCAGCTTTGAAATGAGCTGAAGACACCTTCAGTGGGGTCTGGTAAAGATGGTGTGAATTTTGTGGGTGCTGCTTTCTGTTAGAGCTGTGGCTGGTTAATGTGGAGTGCTTGGCATCCCCGTGACAGGGGGAGCTTTGCTGGGGGCAGAGGCTGCTGTTGCTCCATGGCATCAGGGTCTGTACTGGCTGATCGTTGGCAGGCCCATGCCAGCCTCCAAGCTGTGTCCTGACCAGCCTGCCCTTGTCCCAGCCTCTGGTAGTGACATGCAGCATTCTGAGTTACAGCTCTTGTGACACTGAGTAGAGGAGCTGCAGAGGAGGGACCAGGGTGTCCAGGGGAGAATGGTGCTTCACTGTCAGGCTGTGGGCTCTTGAAAATGTTAAGGTAGTGCTGCCTGCAGCTGCTTCTTCTCTCTGCTTTACAAATGTCCCATGGCCTCTGGGCATGGTCACCAGGGTTATACTGCAGACACAGAACAGGGCTGGGAGATACATTAATGGGTAACTCCCCTCTCCCCAGCTCAAACTGCACTTTCTCATCTCTCCCTGCTCTGGTTGTAAGTCACTGTCTTCTGCTTGGTTGCTTCCCTCCAAAAGTCTCACTGGTGCAGTGACAGCAACCTCGTTTGTGTCTTCAGGTGCTTTCTCCAGGCACCACCAGGGCTGCTCCCTGTGAACACAGCCATCCTCTGCTGTTCCATCTGTGTGTGGAGTTCGCCAGTCCTCTGCGCATGCCTCTTCCTCTGCAGGGACCAGCCTTCCCCCAGCCCTGTGCAGCTGGAGGCAGGCAGCGTGGGGTTTGCTGCTGTGGGGTGAGGCCAGAACAAAGTGGAGAGGGGTGAGAGCTTCAGAGAGCTGTGGTGGGTGTCTGGTTCTGGGTGCTGTGCTTGAGCAGAGCAGCAGGGGAGGTGACCCGGAGCCTGCCGTTACTCCGGTCACAGTTGTGCCCTTTTAGCCTGTCAGAGCTTCTTGGGATTTCCATGGCCAAGGAACAGCTTCAGCACAACATCTCTGAAGTCTGGGGGTGCAGCAGCCTTACAGTACGTGGCAGAACTGGTGGCGTGGGGTCCACACACTGGGGACACTGGCATAGCAGCAGCTCGCAGCAGTGCCTGTGCCTGGCTCCAGGAGTGTTACGTTCCGGGGATGCAGAGATGTAAGCAGCCCGTGTGGGTCCAATCCTCACCCAGTGAATGAGTTCAGAGTCCAGTTTGGCTAATCATACCTGATGCAAGGGACATCCAGCTAAACCTGATGCATTCACTGGGCGCCTCTTGCTAGTGACTGAAGACCAGGAACGTGCTGCTGGCCTCAGGGAGCAAAAGCAGGGACACTAGTGGCTCTTGAGTCATTCGGAGGGCTGAGCCTGGAGGCTGGAAGGTAATAAGGAGAGATTAGAGCTCCATAAAAGAGCTACACAATGAGAAGAAGCAATTAGAATGTAAATTGGAGGCTGAAAGGCAGAAACAGAACAGCAGAACACCAGGCAAAGGACTTGGTTCTGTAATTACACTGTACAATATCCAGCTTTGACTCCCTTCAGAGCACTTTGTTCAGGTCGAGTGGTACCATATAATGCCCTTCCCACATCTAGAGCTAAGAAAATAAAAGGACAACCAGGCTGAACCTGGATTAAAGGATTGGAGGCATGAAGAGAAATTAAAGAACCATGATCTGTGTGGTTCACAGGCTGCCTGATAAGGAAGATGAGGCTGAAATGCACAAATCTCATTAATGCCATCCTGAATGCCAGTGGATATTTGTATATAACAAATCCCCTATTATTATGAAATAGATAAGAAAGTTGAAGGCAGGAAATACAGAACGTTTCTCCTCCCCACCCACTCCTCACCAAGACAAGGAATGCCTGAACCATGAACAAAGTTAGTAGGCAACAGTCCAGCATTTTCCTGTGGCTACCCACAGACGTTTGGAATTGAGGGCACTGGTGGCATTAGCTCAGGAGCAATTAGTCTAGGCAGATGCTGGGGGGAAAGTGATGTGTCCTGTCTGATCACTGGAGCATCTCCTGCTCTTCACGCCTCTTCCACACCTGCAAAGACCAGCCTTTAGCTGCAGTCCTGAGCAGGGCAGTGCTCCCCAGGTACCATCCACAACCAGGGAGATCCCTGGGCACATGCAGCCCCTGAGGCAGTCCCACCAGAGCCTGCCCTGGTTGTCCTGGATTGCTTCTAGGTGCTGATGCAGTCTGTGGCCAGTGCAGGGCCCAGGTCTCCTAATACCTGTGTAGTCTGGGGCTGCTGATCAGCCAGGTTTGCAAATGCCCCAGCAGTTAAAGGCAGAGCTGCTTAAATTTGGGAGGGCTTGCTGGTAAGGAAGAGGGCACTGGAGTTCCATCACACTGCTTGTCTGTAGGTGCTTGCTGACCCTTCTCTCCCAGGTCATTGGCACACACGGACTCACAGAATCCCAGGGGTTGGAAGGGCCCTGGAGAGCTCCTGGGGTCCAACCCCCTGCCAAAGCAGCTCCCCAGCTCCTATTGCACAGGGCGGCGTCCAGACGGGGCTGGAATCTCTCCAGAGATGGAGACTCCACACCCCCCTGGGCAGCCTGGCCCAGGGCTCTGTCACAGGAAGGAGAACAACCCTGCCCTCTCTGCTGGTTGTGACAGGCAGCCCACTGCTCTGTTCAGCACCACATCAACCTGCTGCAAAGCCTGCATGTGCCTTAATAAAGCATTCCTCTAATCGGTGCTCTGCAGCCTGGGGCAGGATTCTCTTCACCCGGTGCTGCTGTGCCTGGGCTGTAGGTGCTGCCACCTGCACTGGTCAGCTTGCACTCCCTCTGTAATCCATGGAGAAGTTTTGGATCATGTGGATCGTAGACTGCCAGAGATGTTGAGTTCTGTCTGTGTGAATGAATCGCATTCTCCAGCCTGTTGTGCACTGCTGAGCATAAAAGGAGCCCCAAGGGGCCACTTTGCAGAGAGGCATGTCTAATAGAGATGTCAAGAATTAGGTGAGATGTGCCCAGCTGTGAAGAGCCAAGGACTGGTTTTGTCATCTTTGGCTTTAATTCCATCCTCCTCTGTTCAGTCTGGCCATCAGTCTCTCCATCTTCCTCCTTCCTCTTCCACTTCTCTTCATGGTGCACTTTCTTGTTGCTTCACAGCTGTTCCAGAGCACAGTTCTGTGGTGAAGCATACCAAGAACCTAGAGGCTTTCCTCTGGAGAGTGGGGAGTTCTTGGGGCACACGAGAAGGCAGCACATGGATACGATACAGAATTCCCTCATCTTGACTGCACTTCCTTGAAAGATCCCATCAAACTGGCAGCTGGAGTGTTTATCCCAGTTACACATGAGCACAGGGACCCCTGGGGCAGTTGGTATCCTGGCAGCTGTAGGGGGGAGCAGCCTTTGGGCACAGTCCAGAAACTTGGTGGGGTTTCTTCTTGTTTCCAGTCTGAGGCAGTGGTGAGCAGCCTGAGGGATCAGCCCTCTCTACCCTGGGAGGAAACCTGGTGTGGTTGTACTGAGCTCTTCAGATATGGGGGAACTGAGCATAGCTGGAAAAATGGAGTGCTTAGGGAAGGACAGGGAAGGACAGGGAAGCCACCTGTGGTGCAGAAAGAGGCATTAAGGCAGAAGAAGGCTCACTGGTTGTTCCACCTGCTTTCATTGTGAAACGCTTTCAGAATGCCCAAGGGATGTGTGCAGACTGCACAAGGAGCATCTCTTCCTCCTGGTGTGCAGCTTCACTTGACCAGGAGGCATTTCTCACCGTGTGAGGTGGCGTCAGTGTCACTGATGCACAGGAAAAGCCACTGTCATTCCAGCCACCTTTTGGGAGGTTGTGAGCCTGAGGTAGTTCTCAGAGTTTCCAGCAGCCCCATGCCTTCTCACAGAGAGCTAAAAGCTACAGAGTAGGGAGTAGATTGGTGTCACCCAGCTAAGGGACCCATGAGTAAACACTAAGCAGATGGGTACTGCATCCCCTTCTTTGTCCTTCAAGTGTTACTACGTTGTGCTTCTAACACCTCCCTGTCTCTTGCCCCACAGCTGACAACGAGAACAATATTGGCTCTAGCCAGCCCAGGTCACCTCTAGCTGTTGTGGAAGAGAAGTGGAAACCACAGCTCCAAAGAAATAACACCAACAATAGTACGTAGCCACGTTTGCTCTTCTGTCCCAGGCTTAACCCAGGCTCTGAGCAGGTGACAGCAGTGGTGGGTGTTGCACAGGCCCCTGTCCTCCCCTGACTGCACTTGATTGCATCTGTAATCCATGTGCTGTCTTGCAGAGAGAGCATGTGTTCCCAGGACAGGATGGGGAGGCAGTAGGAAGGTGTGTAGGGAAGATGCATTTGGAAGCTCCTAGGAAAAGTTAAGTTCTGATCCAAGTTCAGACTTGCCAGCTGGGGTTAAAAAATTAATCCAGTCACGGTGGGACATAGGAATGACCTGTCACTGCCTGTGCTGGCAGCAGCCCCTGTCTGGCTCTGTCCCCAGCTTGTCCAGTGAGCTTGTGCCTCACCACAGGAAAAGTAAAATACAACCCAGGGGGAAATCACTTCCAAGGTGCTTGAGCCAAGCAGCCTGGGGGAAGGATTAAACAAGGGTGAAACAAAACCACAGAGCTTCTGTGTTTTGGTAGGGCCAGAAATGACACTCACATTGCCCAAAGTCAACCACAAAAAGTGGAGTTGCTGGAGTTCAGGAGAAGAAATGGAAACTTGGGTTTCAGCACGGTTTGAGATGGTGGAGGAAGCAACTCCCTTTAAAATAACTGTCTGAAAGAAAATACTCAGATCACAGAAATGGACAGAAGCTCAGCTTTCCAGCTGGGCTGAGCTGTGACCACCAGCCCACAGACACAGACAGAAAAAGGCACACATGGGTGTAACTTAGCTGGGCAGTTCCTCAGTGAGCACCACGGAGATGCCATTAGTTAAGGCACTGACTGGATTGTGAGTAGGCAGTGTGTGCTCACGGGGAAAGAATCATAGAATCCCAGGGGTTGGAAGGGCCCTGGAGAGCTCCTGGGGTCCAACCCCCTGCCAGAGCAGCTCCCCAGCTCATACTGCACAGGGCGGTGTCCAGACGGGGCTGGAATCTCTCCAGAGATGGAGACTCCACACCCCCCTGGGCAGCCTGGCCCAGGGCTCCCTCACCCTCCCTGGGGAAAAGTTCTTCCCCATGTTGGTGCGGAACTTCCTCTGCTCCAACTTGCAGCCATTGCCCCTTGTCCTGTCCCCACAGACACTGAAAAGGGGCTGCCCATTTCCCCCTGCATCCCATCCTTCAGATAGTGATAAACATGAATCAGGTCCCCCCTTAGTCTTCTTCTCTCCAGGCTGAACAGCCCCAGCTTCCTCAGCCTTTCCTCACAGGGGAGATGCTCCAGGCCCTTCATCATCTCCATAGCCTCCTCTGGACTCTCCAGGAGATCCCTGTCTGTTTGATCCCAGGGAGCCCAGCACTTGACACATGCAGCTGAGCTCCTGGCTGCTCTAACCCTGGAGGTTCATCTGCCCAGAAACCCCAGGGGAAGAAGCACAGGGTTGGAGATGTCTCTGCCATTGCCTGGGCATGTGCCACCTCTCTGGGTGTCCACATTGTCTTGCACCTTCCTCCCCTCTCCCGTTGCAGAGGAGCCATTCTCACCTGGTGCTTTCTCTCCTTCCTTCTGTCCCACTGCAGCATCTGCCAGCGGCTCGGTAGGGAACAGCGCCATCCCAGAGAAGGAGCGGCAGAACATTGCCGAGCGGCTCCTGAGGGTGATGTGCACTGACCTGGGGGCTCTGAGCGTGGTGAGTGGGAAGGAGTTCATCAAGCTCGCACAGACCCTGGTGGATAGTGGAGCTCGCTATGGTGCCTTCTCTGTCACCGAAATCCTTGGCAACTTCAACACGCTGGCTCTGAAGCACCTGCCTCGGATGTACAACCAAGTGAAGGTGAAAGTCACCTGCGCCCTGGGCAGCAACGCCTGCCTTGGCATCGGTGTCACCTGTCACTCACAGAGCATCGGCCCCGATTCTTGCTACATCCTGACAGCTTATCAGGTGGAAGGCAACCACATCAAGAGCTACGTCCTGGGAATTAAGGGCGTAGACATTCGAGAGACCGGTGATTTTATCCACCACTGGGTGCAGAACGTGCTCTCAGAGTTCGTGATGTCGGAGATCAGGACGGTGTATGTCACGGACTGCAAAGTCAACTCCTCTGCGTTCTCCAAGGCAGGCATGTGCTTGCGTTGTTCGGCCTGTGCCTTGAACTCGGTGGTGCAGAGCGTGCTGAACAAGCGGACGCTCCAGGCTCGCAACATGCACGAAGTGATCGAGCTCCTGAATGTCTGTGAAGACCTGGCGGGATCCACGGGCCTCTCGAAGGAGACCTTTGGCTCCCTGGAAGAGACCTCTCCCCCGCCCTGCTGGAACTCGGTCACCGACTCCCTCCTGCTCGTCCACGAGCGCTACGAGCAGATCTGCGAGTTCTACAGCAGGGCCAAGAAGATGAACCTCATCCAAAACCTGAACAAGCACCTGCTCAGCAACCTGGCAGCCATCCTGGCTCCGGTGAAACAGGCGGTGATCGAGCTGAGCAACGAGAGCCGGCCCACCCTGCAGCTGGTCCTGCCCACCTACGTCAAACTGGAGAAACTCTTCACTTCCAAAGCCAACGATGCTGGCGTAGTCAGCAAACTCTGCCACCTCTTCCTGGAGGCGCTGAAGGAGAACTTCAAAGTTCATTCGGCACACAAAGTAGCCATGATCTTGGACCCTCAGCAGAAGCTGCGGCCCGTCCCACCGTACCAGCACGAAGAGATCATCGGCAAGGTCTGTGAGTTGATCAACGAGGTGAAAGAGTCTTGGGCAGAAGAAACTGAATTCGAACCTTCAACCAAGAAGCCTCGGGCAGCAGGGGAAGCCACAGCAGCTCAGGAAGAAGATTGGTTTGGGAAAAATGAAGTCTATGATTATTTGCAAGAACCTCTCTTCCAGGCCACCCCTGACCTCTTTCAGTACTGGTCGTGTGTTACCCAAAAGCATACAAAACTAGCCAAGCTAGCCTTTTGGCTCCTAGCAGTGCCTGCTGTTGGTGCCAGAAGCGAATGTGTAAATATGTGTGAGCAGGCTCTCTTAATCAAAAGGAGACGGCTACTCAGTCCAGAAGACATGAACAAACTCATGTTTTTGAAGTCCAACATGCTTTAAGACTGTCTTTTAATTAAAACAAAACTTTAAAACACTGTTCCAAACAAAGAAAAAGAATTTTAAGTTCTAAACACTGTGGACCTCATTATGAATGCCCCTGGAAACCAAGTGCTTTTTTATATATATATAAAAATATAAATATATATAAAATTAAGTTTGAAAGGAAAGCTGAGCACGTGAGAGAGACAGCCCTCTGCCAGGAACGTGCTCCTTTCCATAGATAGTGTGTGGACTTGACAGACTTTCTAATGTTTTCAAGTGGGCAGACCAATGGGAGGCTGATGTTCTAAAGTCTTCAGGCAGCTGAGATCTAAAGTGACTTGAAGTTTCTTTTGTTTCTCCTCCACCCCACCTTTCCTCTTGTCCCCTGGGCCATCTTGCCATGGATAATCAGACTACAGTGAACAGACCAGTTCTGCACTGGACTTTGCTCCTTTGAATAACTGTACACCTTGAGGGCATTTGTCTGCAGCCTCCTGGACACACGGGGCACTACCAGGTGTTTCAGGAACACCGGTACCTTTACAAATCAGGGAGGGAGACTTGAAGGGGGTTTAAATTTTCTTTTTAACTTTTTTCCTATCTGTTTTTTTTAAAAAAAAAACAAACCAAAAGTTCCTTTCCTGTCTCCACTCCCAGCTGTGAGTTCAGCCTGTGAGCTAGTGGCTGTGAGCCTGATTTCAAGCAAAGAGAAGTGGCAGAAGGTGTCTGTAATCGTTACGTTTCTTGGATTTATTTTCTTAGAGCGTAACTTCTCGGAATCCCCAGCATTAATAAGCTTCTCTGTGAATTTTGTCCATCATTCTCATTCAGAGCAGCTCGTTTGCGATTAATTGATCCCCTGATGGGACCCGCAGCAGTTGCTGATACGCTGGGAACCAGGCAGAGCAAGTGGTGGCAGCACAGATGCCTGTGGGTTGCCAGCAGCCTTGCCAGGCTCTGCCAGCTGCCACTGAGAACCCTCAGTTGTACCTGAACTTCCTGGACAGAAGTTTCTTGGTACAAGTGCTCAAAACAACCTTCCCAAGGCCAAGGCCAAACCAAGGTGTATGATTCTTCAGGGGAACAAAGATCATCAGTTTTGCCAAACTGGGGTTTGAAGGAAGCTTAGAGAAGTGCATGGGCTCAAAGATCCTTCTGAATGTAAGTGCTCCTGCTTGAGTGCAAAGAATATCTTCCTGTTTTATTTGGAATGGTTTCCTCTAGTAGCACGAATGTCTTTTTAATACCTACAGTGCATTACACTACTTGTTATGTTGCTAAATCGTTCTGGCCAGGAAGGCCACTAGCCCTTAGATGTTAACACTTACTGGCTCACCCCAAATGCAATTAGAGATCATCATAGTGCAGGAACATCTCAGTCACTCTGCTGTCCACCACAGCCAGTGCTCTGCTGTGTCCAGGGCCCATGGGCACAGGTCATGGGCTGCTGGATGGGGTCTCTGCAGGCTCTTGGGTTTGGTGCCTCATGGACAGTTCCCAGCTTCTGGTGCCAGACTCTGAAGTTCTCATCCCTGGGACTCATATCCCAGAGGCAAATTCAAGCAGATTCTTACTTCTGAAGCAGTGTGCTCTGGAGCTGCAGTGACAGCCACATCAGAGCTTGTAGAGCCCCAGGCAGCCTGTCTGGAGGCTGAAGCCCTTCAGCAGTGCAGGGGTGGTTGCTGTCGAGGCGGTGGGGAGACTGAAGGCGCTCTCTGAAGCGTGCTGTGGCACAGGCGTTAAACCAGGGCCCCACCTGCCCGTCTGCTTGCAGTAGAAGTTGTGAGCCAAGAGAAATGGCAAACCTGCCCTCTCAGTGTGCACAGGCCCTGAACCTGAGGGGCAGTAGCTGACAGCCTCACTGCCACGGGGCTCAGATGGGAACAGTTTGCATGCTGGAGACCTTCCGCAGTCAGGGTCCCAGGACAGCTCCTTGCACCCAGCTCTCTTGCCCTTCTCAGCCTGGAAACAAGATCTGTTATTGAGTCTAGGGTTTGGGTTGACCTCTTGACACTGTTACTGGCATCAGGGTAAAGCTAGTTGTCTCCTAATTGTAAGTTCTGCATGTGGTTGTCTTAAAAGACACAGTCAGCAGCCCCACTGGCAGCTGCAGGCGTAGCAGCACTTGAAGGTGAGCTACCAAGGCAGAGACACTTGGACATCTCAGGTCTCTGGCAGTCACTTTCCCAAATGGAGATGTTGGTAGTTCCTGTTCCTCCTGCTGGCTTTATTCTCTCCCACACAAATCCTGCCAGCCCAGCCACCAGCTGAGCCTGGCCTAACCCCTGTGTTTGCACTTGCAGAAAGAACCTGTAAGAAATAACTCAACCTCCCAGTACAAGCAAAAAGCCAAGTGAGATGTGTGCTGATCACAGAGTGTTTGTGCTGTGCTGCTGCTCCCACTGAGAAGCACAAGGTGTCTTGTAGCAAGAAAACTTGGCTGGCAGATGACTCCAAAGCAAGATTAGATGTTAGGGCTGGGGGAGTATGTGCTGTGCAGCTCAGCTGATGGGCAGAGCTGGGACAGGATTTGTAGTTCTTTCTCCTCATGGTACTTAGACCTTTGTGCTTGGTCCACCTGAGGCTCTGAGAGCCCCTCACAGGCTTTTGATGCTCATAGAAACAGGCAGAACCTTTGCATTCCTTTGGAGGGAAAGCTCCAAACCCCAACACTCCTTTGCTGAGGGACAGACTGACTGTGGGAACTGGCAGCTTGGGCTCATTGTGCTGTCTGTCTAGAAAGCATTAGGGTGGGAAGTGGACCAGGCAGAGTCAGCACAGGTCTAAAGCCCTGGAATTGGGACTGAGGTACCATCACCATCAGCTGTGCAGCAGTTTGATACCAGGCTGAGCACAGCAGTGAGCTGAACCGTGGCTGCACAGCCAGGGCATGCAAGCACAGAGGCCACAACCACCCAAAACTCCCAGCCCATCTCTGGGTTTGGCATCAGGTCTGATGACCAAAGAGGGGTTGACTGTCCCTCTCCCCTGTCCGAGTGTCACCTCCAAGACAAGTGCAGTTACAGTTGTGCTCAGGATGGATGCTGAGCAAACATGTGGTGTTGTGTGGTGCATGAGATTCTCCCAAAGACTTACAAACTCATCTCAGCAGCTGAAAAGGCAAAATGAAACCCTAAAATGGAGCAATCTGGAAAGTAGGTGAGAAGAGGAGCTGGTTGGCCAGTCCCCTTCTCCAGCAACTCTGTGGAAGAAGCTGCAGCTTTTCATGAGGCTTAAATGTGGTTACAGGGTGTTCTCTGAGGAGCTGTGTCTGCTCACTCACTGACTTCTGCCTGATCCATTTCACCATTAAAAAGAGAGAAGCACATCCAGAGGGTGTGTATTTACCTTCACTGCCAAGCTGCTCTGCTCCTGTTTCTCCTTCACTTTCAGGCCTTGGATTTACACTCTGAGGAGCACAGATAACTTCTCCAAGGTCTGAATTTTGGTTATGGCAACCCAAACTGCTCTGTGGTTCTGTCCTACGATTCACTGGGTAGAATGGAGCAGCACTTGGGATGTAAGGGGCACTGTCCATCCTGCAGTGGGAGACCAGGGAGGAGGGAGTCTCGTTTGGCCAGAGCTGTCACAAGGTTCTTCTCCCTTTGAGTTAGGAGAAGTCCTCCTTTGGTAGATCATCTTGGGAATTTGCCCTCT
Organism: Hypotaenidia okinawae; assembly: GCA_027925045.1. Taxonomy (NCBI): domain Eukaryota; kingdom Metazoa; phylum Chordata; class Aves; order Gruiformes; family Rallidae; genus Hypotaenidia; species Hypotaenidia okinawae. The sequence continues at coordinate 584,951 of BSDF01000019.1, read as the reverse complement.
GCTCCTTTGTTTCCTTTACTCACACTGGAGAAATGTGCAGGGACACAAACACACCGTGTCCCCTCAGGCTGGGATTCATTCCTGCTGCTCACTGTGGGCCTGACTCACAGGCTTCTGTTTGCTGGGGGGAGGTTGTGATCTTCAGGTAGGGACCGAGCACCAACAGAAGATGAACCATAAAGATGAAGGACCTTCCAGTCCAGCCTGAAGGTCCTTGTGACTAGAAAACAGAGAGAGTGGGATACAAAGGCAGAGTTCTTCAAAGCAGCAGGTGGTTTCTGTGTGAGTGTGGCAGCCAGAGGGTCAGTGGGGAGCATGAAGCCCAAACTGCTCTGCTCTGCCTGTCTCTTCTCTCTGTCCCTGGCAGCAGCTGTGTTCTGGCTTGGGAGTTGAACTCAGTGTCTTGTGCCAGGGTCGGTTCCAGATGGGAGTGAACCTCTCCTCTTGTCAGAGCTAACAGAGCTGCTTTGGTTGTGTTTAATTAGTGCAGCCTGGAAAACTTCCTGTGCAGGACTGTGGGCTCAGGTTTTGTCTGTTAATCGCTGGTTAAACCGGTTTAACCTTGAGATAAATTGGTTTAAGCATCCACATAAGTGACCTGCACTGGTCCAACTGCGCTCGCTGGGTGCTCTCCCCTGCTGATGGGAGAGTGTGTCCAGGAGCAGCTCAGGGAGCCTTACAAGACCCTTACAAGAACTTCACTGGCAGAGTAGTGGCAGATCCCCTCAAAGCTCAGGAATGACTGAAAACAGAGGGGAGACGTGTGTGAGAGTGGCTTGAGCTCTAACGTGTGGTGTCTGAGGTAACAGCAGTGAGGTGGCTGAGCTTGGCTGGTTTGGTTTTCTCCAGCAGCTCACAGTGACACGGGAGATTGAGCATGAGAAGAAGTTGCTTGGGTGCATCTGTACCCATGGGTGAGTCCACTCAGCTGTACCCAACCAAGGGACCATTTTCAGCTTCTGGATCCCTCGGTAGGCAAGCCAGGATGGCGTGTGGCACAGGAGCAGGGTGACTGAGACGTGGTGCTACTGGGAGATGCTGTGTGCACTTGGAGACAGCACTATGTTACTGGAGCAGCCACAGCGTTCCTCAGAGGCTGGGAGAGCTGCTTTGTGCTGAGAAACAGCTCGGATCTCTAATTGCATCTCTCTGGCCAAAGGAGGTGGAGGGGAGCTCCTGGGAGCACTCAGGGCACACGCAGGAGGGGGCAGGTGGTTCCCTGTGGAATAATTGGGAGCAATGGGATGGAAATGAACAAAAAGACACTAAAGGCAGATTCTGGGAAACCTTTTCAGGGAGGAGAAATGTGTTCATTGGGGGGGAGGACTGTTACAGGAATATTTAGGGGCCCTCTTATTTGAAACCAGGCTGTGCTGCTACATGGGGCATGCTTCATGGGGCACAAGGCCGATTTGGACCTTGCTGGGAGATAAGAGACTGGATCTAGAGGTGGGAAATGACACCTGCAAGTGGAGTCTAGTCCTGCCCAATAGGGCCAGGAGGGTTCACAGAGCATCTTCCTCAGCATCCTCCCATGCATCACCAGCACCAAACCCTTCCCAGCACTCCCATAAATACATTAATGAGGTTCCTTAAAGGAGGGAGGTAGCTGACCAGCAGAAAGGGCAGAGGAGAAAACACCAGTTGAGCAGGTGTCTTGTCATCCCCTGAACTGCCAAGGTGGAAGAGTCAGGATGGGGGAGAGTCTTAAATCTTTTTGCTGCTTCTGCTGTGCGTTTTCTGTGCTACACCGTGATCTTGATCCAGTGGGATCCGTTGGGAAAGCCCAGAAACATGGTGTGAGACTCCAGGTCCTGTCAGGTACCCCAGAAGATGTCGTAGCAATAAGAACTCCCTTTCTCCAGTGCGTGGACCTGTCCCCATGGCACAGGATATCTTCTTCTTGGGGCTTCTGGAAATGTCACTGAATGAGAGGGTCATAAAAAGATGGAGAAGTCAAGCCCAGCACAGCTCCAGGGTGAAGGCCCCATCGGTACTGTGGGAGTTTGCTTATGCTAGGCCAGAAATGGTGAACCAATGAGTGTATTGCCCTGAAACCTCATGTTCTGTACTGAATGTTTGGGGGACTTGGTTTCATTTTGTGTTTTGTTTGGCTGGTTAGTTGGGTTTTTTTACTACTCCTGTCAGAGTCCTTTGTTGTGTGACTAAAGGAAGAGTTTTGCTCACGTTAGACATCAGTGTGTCCAGTGGACCCTTCAGGGTTTATATGATCCATAGGCAGCTGAGTTTGAGTTTTATAGAATAGCTTCTGAAATGAGACATGTCCATGGCTCATTGAGGCACGTCAGCTGCTGGCTGGAAGGATTTCCTTCCCTCCCTCCTTCCTTGCTCCCTCCCTCCCTCCTTTCCTCCCTTCCTTCCCATCATTGTAGTGGCACTGACAGCGGTCAGCGGGTCTTGGTACCTGGGTGAGCAGCACAGCCTTAACCACAGGGATCTTACACAGAGGAGCTGATGAGTACAGGCATGTCAAACCTTTGCTTTTCACAACCAAAGTTCCTTAAAAAGACACTTCCAGCCTCATCAGCCTTGGATGCTTGTGTTCAGCCTTCTGGGGCTTCTGGTGGCGGTCTCTGTGGTGGCTGGGGACGGGGGTTGGGGTTTTCCAGTGGGCTGGGGCGTGGGAGGAGGGGGTTTTATTTTTCTCTTGCTATCTCTGGAGAAGGACCTTTCCGCCCAAGGAAGGAGGCGTATGTTCTGGAAGGAGAAACAGTCTTAGGAGCTGTTTTCCATGGTCCCTTTAAACTCACTGGGACTTTAATTATTACTTTTTTTTTTTTTTTCTTAATTATTTAAAAGGAAAACTGATAACAAAATGAACTGAAACATTTGTGACAGGTGACTAGCCCAGGCTGTATGTCCAGGAGGGACGCACATCCTCCAGACCGTGAGGATTCTGGTCCATGCCGTAGCTAGAAAGGGTCATGCCAACAAACCAAACCGTCAGGAAATCCTTGTTTGCAGCCAGTCTGAACAGAGAAGCTGCTCCTCGTTCCTGTGTTCGTGTTCTGAACCCTCCAGTTGGGGAGCTGAATCCTCCTTATTTCCCGGAGCAAATGATTCATGTCCTTTCCCTCCTCCCCCTGGGTAACTCGTGTGCATTTCCTTCCTTCCTTAGATGCAGATGTTCTAGGCAATACCACAGATGCACCTGCGTGTGTCTCTACCTGCGAGTGCAAGAATCTCATGTCATCTTAAAAAATACAAAAAAAAAAAATATACAAAAAATATACAAAAAAAAAATATCTTTTTTAGGCCAGAGTTTTCTACAGGTATTAATGAATATTTTTCTTAATCCTTATAAGTTTTATGTGTTTAATATTTCTTAATACCGGTAGCATTAATTTATACTTTTGTAGCAACACAATATTTTTATAAACCGCCACCGCTGGCTTTGTCTTCATAATGGAGAGAAGTGCGGGCAGCTGGCCCCGTGCTGTACCATGTACTGTATTTAAAAGGTTATCTAATGTCACACTTGCTGTGTTAATAAACAAAACAAAACCTGTTTGAAGTCTCATGTATTGTTGGTGTGGATCGAATGACTCAATAGAGAGCAATATTGCACGGGGTTGAGTTGCTGATTTTCATTGTGATATAGGAACACTTGAGGCCAACTCAAGTTCTTCTGATTTTTTTTTTTTTTTTTTTTTTTCTGTTTTTTTGGTTTGGTTTGGTTTGGGTTTTTGGTTTTGTTTTGGTTTTGTTTTGGTTTTGGTTTTTTTTTTTTACAGCTAAATAAATTCAGTGCTGTTTGAAACTTAGACTGACGTCAAATGAAAAGGATTATTAAAGAAGAAAAAAAAAATAAAAATCAAGGTGTTTAAATGTTGCTGTTTTTACAAGTCTGTTGCTGTCTGAATGGAAATATTCCACAAGAGAGGAGGAATAGTTCCACTTAGCTTCCAAACGAGCCGAGCGCTCCAGGCCAGAGCTCGGCTATTTGGAGATACCTTAGAGACATGTTTCTGCAACATTCTTTTCAGAGTTGATGCCAAGGCAGAAGACAAACTGTAACTGTAAGAAAGCATCCGTTGCTTGAGGATTTTCATGTCAGTGTTGTATTTATGGTTTTACAATAAAACAACCTTTAGGAAAAAAAAAGAAAGTGTCTGGGGTTTTCTATTTTCCAAGCACATGAAGGGAACATCACCCAGTGCTGAGCATCTTCTTGTGTGAAGTGACCTAAATTTCAACAGCTTTCCCTTTGATGGACCTCTTTGGCCATGAAAACTCCACGGTGGGGCTTCTCCTTTCATCCCTCATGCATCCAAAGCTCCCTAAAGCATTGACCAGAGCATCTTCTGTCTCACGCCTGGTTGGCAGTGCAGTGAACCTGCTCCTCTCTCCAGTGAGACGATGCGTAGCCCAAAGTGAGCCGGTTCTGCTTGGCCAGCCAGAGGGGTTTGGCATGTTGGGATGCAGCATTTGTCATCCCATCTCTAGGACAGATTCAGCTCAGGTGGGTTTTTTGGCTGCCAAAAGAGGCACTGAGGTGCTGAGCAGGGCCCGTCCCACAGGACAAGGGCCTGAACAGCTGTTGGCAATGATGGCCAGAAGAGGAGAGGGGACAGCAAACCCTGCTTAGAGGCTCTGCCAGTCTTGACCTGTGTTGCAGTGTCTCATAGGATGCACCGGGGAATGGGTGCTGCTGGCAGCTCTGCATGTAGGGACCCAGCCTTGCTGGTGCCTCTGGAGCTCCCAGACCCACCTCTCATGAACCAGAAGCGACAGGGAATTGTCCCAAGTGGAATAAGTACATAGACAGGCTTCAAAGGAGACCAAGGCTACCACTGGAAGATGCAAGGTAGGTTTTCCAACACCCTTCATGTATCCTTTTCTTTGACCAACTGTTCTGATGCCCTTTAGGCTTTTCTAACCTTGCACCCACCCCCAAAAAAGCAATCAAAAAACCACTGAGGATTTGTAATGAATTTGTTAGCTGGGAAACACGAAACCCAGGGAAGTGGATAAGTCTTGCAGTGAGATGAACCCTCCTGGCTGGCAGCCTGGGGTGAAATAAGCCACAGTAATAAACACAGCTACCAGAATGTAACAGGAGGAATGGCTGTAGCTTGGCAGTAGGTTTGAGGTGAAAGTGATTCCAGCAGTGTGATCAGGTGTCCTCACACCCTAACTGAAAGGAGTTGGGGTTTGTTTGAAAAAATGTAAGTATGTGAAATGGAGACTGTATGGCCAAAGGCAGTGAAGGCTGGAGGACAGGCTGGGTGCCTTGGCATGGCAGGGATGACTGGCAATAAACTGTCCAGTTTGCTGGGACTATTTAAAAGGATAAGATTGGGAATGGAAACTTCAGACACACTAATCCCATTTTACTTCCCTATTCTCTAATTTCTGCCTTAACAGGACTCAACTGCTTCAGTCTGAGAAGAAAGAGGTAGCTCAGCTTTCAGGTTTTCCTGGAAGTGGGCCTTCTAGCATTTTTGGAATGGAAGGCCGCTCTGGCTAGGAGAAATACATAGGGATTTAGGATTAAGAGGGTTTCCTCCGAAGAAGAAAGCCCTGAGCCACAGGGTCAGAGGGGCTGCTTATAGGAGCCACAAGGCAAATTCAGGTCAGGTATGACTTGCGGTCCTGGCTGCTTTGGTTTGGGAGCTATTGCTGGATGTTTAGCATTTTTGGAATGGAAGGCCGCTCTGGCTGAGATAAATCCCTAGGGAAGTAGGATTAGGAGTGTTTCCTCTGAAGAAGAAAGCCCTGAGCCCCAGGGTCAGAGGGGCTGCTTGTAGGTGCCATGGGGCTGTTTAAGGCAATGTATGTCTTCTGGTCCTGGCTGCTTTGCTTTGGGAGCTATTGCTGGACGTTTAGCATGTTTGGAATGGAAGGCCGCTCCAGCCTAGAAAAATCCCTATGGAAGTGGTATTAGGAGGGTTCCCTGAAGAACAAAGCCCTGACAAGTTGACACGGGTATCTTGATATGGGCATGTTTTTAGAAAGCACAAGTTTAGAGTACATGGTACTTCATCTCAGAGCAGGCTGGTACATGAACCAACTTTTCAGGGGCTTAAGCTGATGGAAAGCATCTCCATCTGAGGCCTTTTCTGCAGGGAGGGAAAAACCTGCATCTGTGTCTTATTCCTTGGTTCTCTGAAGCACGGAATGCTTGCTTTGTACACACCCCGATTCACCTGTGGACCAAAACAAGGCTTGATGTGTCAGGGGTCCTAGATAGGAACATCTGCTTGGAAGAGGAGCTCCGGAAGACTTCTGGGGGAAAATGTGGTCATGTTCGTTGGGATCAGAGTATTCTGCACTGCCAGAGCCAGTTACACAGCCGTTTTAGCTGTGATGCCTGTTGAGCTGCTTGAGGATCTGCTGGTTCACGTGCTTTTGTGGGACAGAATTTGGCAGTCAAGGCCCGTGCAGGTCTGTTGGCTTGTGTTTGTCTCTGTGAACACACATGGCATCTTGTGCAGATTATGGACACGTCTGGGCCTGGCAGGTTCCTGCCGGTGGGTCACTGGTTTAAGGCAGTTCCAGGACCCCCTGGGCCCCAACAGGGGTGCACACACCAAGGAAACACACAGAAAGAAACACCTGGGGGATAATGCTTTCCCCCAGGTAGTCTCCTTCCTCTCAGAGTAGGTATTGCCACTCAGAACTTTGAAGCCACAATTCAGGCTGATGCTAATCACAGCTGCCTTAAAGTAGACAAAAGCTGATAGAACGTATGCAGGGCTCAGGGCTTATTGACCTTTAGCTGTTGGAGCCTCCAGCATACCTATAGCATTGTACTTTTAGTTTCCCTCTGTGGTGGTGATTTAATTTTAAATGAAACTGGTGAAGATAAAAGCTGGAAGACAGATGCTTGCAGGTGGCATGGAGACAGTGTAAGACACCACACAGGGGCCAGGAGCAGATGCTTACCATCCATCACAGCAGAAACAAGAGGGGAAAAAAGGAGGTTAGTGTGATTGCAAGCATCTCATGGTGCTCTTTAGACAAAATCCTGTGTAAACTGAATTTGGGTCCAAATGTAGAAGATGAAAAGAATAAGGTTGGGCAGGTGACGTGTGAAAACAAACAAACAAACCCCCAAATAATATGAAGAAAGATGGACTAGAACACTCAAGGTGTAAAACTTACACAAGTAATTTTGAAAAACTTGGGAGCAGGGAAGCTGTGGGAGTCAGTAGATGTGATGCACACTAAGGGGAAGGTCTGGCCTGAAAATCAAGTCCCAGCAGAAAAAGCCCAAGTGAATTGTTTGCATATGTGTTTGCTGTGCTAGAGTGGGGGAGTTCACACAGGAGTGCTTCCATATGGAGAGCTCAACAGGGAATCTGCTTAAAACTGAAGTGCTTTGGGAGAGATTAAAGTTCAGAGAAATGAGCAGTGAGAAGTTGCCAGGACCAGACGGTGCTTCCTACAGGCTTTCAGGGATTTCAGGGATGACTAAGCTGATGTACCAACTGGGATGCAAACCTCTCCTGCCATACCCATGGCAAGTATGACAACAGCTTCTGCAGTGAGTTTCAGGGCAGGGGTGACAGCCTGCAGCCAGGTGAACGCAGCGCTTGGGCTTAGCACATCAGCGTGGACGGCTGGAGTCATGCTTCAAAACTATGGAGTGGTTTTAATGGCATCAACAAGTGGGGGTTAAAGGGGATTAGGCTGACACAGCTTGCTTGAATTTCCATTGTGACTTTGCTCATGGCGCTGTGAGAAGAAAAAGCTGTTACAGGAAAGGTGATGGCACCATGTGGACAAACAACTGTTGGAAATACAGGAAAGGAAGAGTTGAAGGGAAGGGTTGTGTTGGAGGGTCGTCAAGAGTTGGGTGCCTGAGAAGGTGTAAGGAGTTGGGAAGGTGACACCACTGCTGAGGTTATTATGGGTAATAATGTTATGAAGGCTGAGTGAAGAATTGCATACGGATTGTATGAGACAGTCTGGTAGATGAAATTCTGTGTCAATAAAAGTAGCATTGTGTATGGGAAACTTCAAGAGCTGAGCCTGTTTTCCCTCAGCAGTGAGACCTTTGGGGCTGTGAAACGCAGCCCTGCTGAGGGCAGACAGCAAGCCAGGCTCAGGGAAGGGCAGGAGAGCAGAGACCTGTGTAACCTGTCTGCGGGCCCTGTTGTGAGCACGCAGGGCTCACCCTCCATGGCAGAAAGGACTGCGAGAGCGGGTTGAGAGCAGGGAACGGGCTCCCTCCATCGTCCGCACGGCTTCTGCTGCCATCTCCGCTCGGGAAGAGCGACAGGGAGCTGCGGAAGGGTGGCAGAGGGAGGCTCGCAAGGGAAGACTGACGCTGTCTCCTCTCGAGCGAGCAGCCGCTGGGTTAAAGCCGAGCTGAAGGGTGCTGGCAGAGGCCCGCAGCTGGGAAGAGCTCGGACGAGCCCACGGAAAAGCCCGGCCCCGAGGGCGGTGAGGGGCGAAGCGCGGCAGGACTCGGGGCCGCGGGGCTGTTCTGCCAGGCCGGGCGGAGGCGGGGCCGGCTCGGCGGCCCGGGCGGGGGCAGCACCGCCGGCGGCCGCGCTGAGCCGCGCCGGGCCCGCCCCCTGCCTCCCCTGACCGGGAAGCAGACGGGCGGCGGTTCCGCTGCGCGGCGTCCCCGGAGCTGCCCCGCGCAGCATGAGCCCGCCCTGAGATGGCGGCGCCGTGCCGGACGCGGACGCTGCAGGTGGTGGATACGGAGTTCAGCGCCGACGCGGTGGAGTGGTGCCCGGTGGAGGGCTGGCACAGCATCCTGGCCTGCGGCACCTACCACCTCCGCCCGCCTGCCGCGGTGAGTCCGCCCGGCGCCACTCCGGGGCTCGCTCCCACCCTCCGGCCGCCTCTGCCGCCAGGCCCGGGCCGGGCTGGGGGGTTCGCGCCCTTCGTGGGTCACCTCAGTCGGGCCCGGGGCTGCCCCCGGCCGCTTCAGCCGGGGCGCGGGTGGCTTCCCGCTCTTCGCGGGCCGCCTCAGCTCCCACCGGTCACTTCAGCGGCGCCTCGGGTGCCCCCCTCGGCTGCCTCAGCCCTGCTGTCGGCCCCGGGCCTGCCAGCCCTCGCCTTGCCCTGCCCCTCCTGGGGCTTGTTGAGGTGTTGGCAGCGTGCGGGGCCGAGTGGGTCCCGCCGTGAGCTCTGAGGGAGCTGCGGCGGCTTTAGCCCCTCAAGGCTGAGACTTGATGAGTTAGGAGCCCTCTCCTCTGCTCTGCCGGTCCTGGCAAGATCTTAGCTGGGAAGAGGCCTGGGGGAGGAAGAATCACTCTTAGACCTACTCTTTTCTTTCCAGACTGACTCCAGAGGCAGCAATGGAGCCTGTGACCGGACTGGGCGCCTCTACCTGTATCACTACAATGAGGAGCAGCCTTACATCCCGCTGACTGAAATCCAGAGGATTGACACAGCTGCCATCCTGGACATCAAATGGTAACGCTGCCCCCCGAGGCTCAGAGCTCGCAGCATGGTCTGTCCCTCCAGTTTCCTGTTTTGGCTGTTGGGACGGCGGCAGCAGTAATACTTACTAACTAAACTGCCCCTGGCTTCTTCAATGGAGGTATTCCTTAGTTTGCTCTGGTGAGCAAAGGCTGTGCTCGTTTCTGCTCTGCTCTTCTGCTTATTTATGAACAGCTGCTCAGTAACTGTGGATCTCTTGTTTATACCACAATATATAGAAGATTTCCCCTGTATATACTCCCCTCCTCGAGTTCCCACAAACCTCCATGGAACCTTGGATTTTCTCCATGACATTTTTTTTTTTTTGGTCATGTGATTTAGTTTTTTAAAATATGGACTTTCAAAACTTGTTTACCTGTTGATCTCTTAGGTGCCACATTCCCATCGCAGAACATCCCATGGTTGGCATCGCAAACTCAACAGGAGCCGTGGAGTTCTGCCACCTGTCTGGAAGCGAGGTGGGTGGCCTGGTTTTAACCCGTAGCTGTTACATCTCTGTTAGTGGTGTGTGGGTTTGCAGGACAGCTGTACGGTTTCTGTGACTTCCTCAGTATATATAGCTTTTTTTAACGTGTCTTTTGTCTTCTGATAATGTTTCTCATAAATTTCCTAAATTTGTTCATGGGACCAGAGGGACCAGCTGGGCTCTGCCCATCTGTAGAGTGTGGGAGACAGGGGGCAAGAGGGCAGCAGAAGCAAACCCTGGGAGCTGTCAATTTAGAATAAGTACAGGCTAACTGAAAACACAGCCAAAAGTGCAAAGTTGTTAAAAGTAGGAAAGAATTTTGGAGGGGGTGCCTTTCAATTGGTGAGAGAAGGGAGTGATCACATCATTAGCATCACATCAGTCTGTAAGGGACACATAGACTGTAAGGGGAATTCAACTTCTGCACTTCATGAGTCACTGAGATGAAGCAAAGTTAAAGGTGGATTTGGAGGGGGGCTGGAAAGCAGGAGGGTGGGATCCTGCGTGTGCATGTTTGCCCTTCAGCTAGTACTAAGCAATTGTACATTGCTGTGGGACAGTTCATCTCTTCAGCGTGGGACACAAATATGCTCAGCAGCCTCTGGAAAACACCAGCCGTAGGAGTAAGCAGCACAGGTGGTGTTGTGCACCTGCTCCCTTCCCAGCCCCTAACCCATTCCTTTTCTTTCCAGTAGAAGAACAGCTGCATGTTGGAGCCATGCTTCAGGGTCGATCTCGGGGCGCAGCGCCTGGCCTTGTCTTTAGACTGGTCCACAGGGCGAGAGCAATGGTGAGGATGGGGGATAAGGGCCAGAGTCGGAGGTCGTTGCATGTGAAGTTCTGCTTCAGAACTGCTAACGTTAGCATGTGTTGGAAGGTGAAACAGGGGCTAAGGAGAAATGCAGGGAGTTGGTTAGGAAGTGGCTCCTTCTCTCAAGTGCTCATCTGTTTGATTTCAGAAGGGGCATGACTGCATGAAATAACATGAATATCTGTACCTTGAAAGAGGTAGGGCACATGTTTGAGTGATGCCTTTGGTGGGGGGCTGGAAACTGAGAGGATCAGCCAGTTGTGTGCTTAATGCTGTAGGGCAAATATTTAGTGGCTTTTGCTAATTAAGCTGTTATTGTGCATGATGTTTAATGAATAAGTAGAATTCCCAGTTCTACTTTCTTCAACCTTACTTTCCTTCTCCCTTTGCCTCTACCCTCCAAGATAAATGATCAATGCCATGATTAAAAGTCCTTTTAGAGCCTGTCACTGTTGTCATTTGAGAGACAAATAACCCCTTCTAGAAGCCAAATGTGCAACCTTTACATTTCTGCAGGAACGGGGTGACCCTGTATCTCCTCCCTGGAAATTTGGGAAGCTCAGTATTGTTTAGTACTATCTCATGCTATAGAACTGGGAAGAAGCCCTGAGTCACCAGATTGGTCCTGACAGTTGCAGGCAGCCAAACATGAAGTACCTAGTTCATGTCAGGGAATGTCAGAAAACCTGTGAGCTGTAAGATGTTTGCCAGTGCTCCAAGAACCTGGTGTCCAGAAACTGCACCTGTCTGTACTGTGCCACGGGAAGAGAGCAAGAAGGGTCAGGATCAGCCAGTGCTTCAGGTGCCCAGTATAGCTGGGAAATAAAACATCTCTAGTTCCTCAGACTCCAGAAAAGGGAAGAGACTCTGACAGGTCCTTGTCAGTCTGACTTGGAGGAATAAGGATCCCTCTTCACATGGGATTTGTTTATTGATGTAGTAGTGAGCCTGTGAGAAGTCAAGGTATGCATCTAGAAGAAAGGCAGATGAAAGGCTGGTGTTCTTTCCCTCACATGAGCGGTTTTCTGTCCCTGGGAGGTCAGGGAATGGGGATTGTCGACATGGATGGTTTTCAGATGGGATGGGATGGGCTGAAGCCACAAGAACATGTGTTCCTTCCACTGTACTACCAGGTGTTATCAACAGAGCCAACCTATACAGTATGGGGTTATACTGTCTGTCTGTCCTTTGGCTGCTGTTTGTTTCGCTCCTTAGGACAGAGGTTTCAGTAATTTCTCTTGTGTTCACTGTGTTCTGCTGCAGTGGGTGTCCTTTGCGAGTGATCAGCAGTGATTCAGAGGGGAAGCTGAATCTTTTCTCCATAGATGAATCTGCTCCTGCTGTGCATGTCCTGAACCAGTGGGAAGCTCACAAATTTGAGGCCTGGATTGCTGCTTTCAATTACTGGGACACCGATATTGTGTATTCAGGTCTGTAAGGACTGGGAATCTCACGTGGGGATGTTGGGGAGGGGACATCTTGTTTTGGGATGTGTGTTCCTTGGGACTTTACTTAACAGGATTGGGTACGCTGCTCACATCACACCTCCTGTAAGAGCTGGGGCCTCTGCTAGGAGTAAAAGGCTTCTTGGTTGTGAGAAGGGGTTGGGGTTAATTAGGGAAGGTGTGTCATTTAAGCTGTATTCTGGCTGTTGGCAAAACCCATGATTGTCCCTTGTGGTGTGCACAAGAGAGCAGAGAACTGCTGGATCCTGGTTCTTTTGTCTTCTGATGTTCTTCTGCCTAGCAAAGTGAGGGTGTTGTTCATACATGTGTCCCTTGCGGTTACTGTCAGTGTCAAATGATGTTTGCTATGGACACTAAATGCTGTGAGATCCTGGGGCTGAAAAGCACCAGCTCTGTATTACCTCCCCAGTGCCCTGCCCTAGCCGTTTGTATGGGGTGTGGTGTTCAAGGCAGCAACGTTTTGCCTTCGTGCAGGAGGAGATGACAGCCTGCTGAAGGGCTGGGACACCAGGCGCAGTCCAGAGACTCCTGTCTTCACCAGCCGGAGGTAAGCAAGCTGTGGCTGCAGCTCTGGTGTATGAACATAGGGTGCTCCTGTCTCATGGAATCACAGAATCATTAAGGTTGGAAGAGACCTCCAAGATCATCTAGTCCAACTGTACCCCTGCACCTGTGTTATTTACCCATGTTCCCAAAATATGTTACTCAACCTTTCCTTAAACACCCCGAGGGACGGTGACTCTACCACCTCCCTGGGCAACCCCTTCCAATGCCCAACCGCTCTTTCTGAGAAGAAATTTCTCCTCATTTCCAACCTGAACCTCCCCTGGCACAACTTGCAGCCATTCCCTCTCATCCTGTCACTGGTTATCTGTGAGAAGAGGCTGAGCCCAGCTCACCACAACCTCCTCTCAGGTAGCTGTAGAGAGCGATAAGGTCTCCCCTCAGCCTCTTCTTCTCCAGGCTGAACAGCCCCAGTTCCCTCAGCCGCCCCTCATAACACTTGTGTCCCAGCCCCTTCCCCAGCCTGGTTGCCCTTCTCTGGACACACTCCAGGGCCTCAGTGTCTTTCTTGTAGCGAGGGGCCCAAACCTGAACCCAGTATTTGAGGTGTGGCCTCACCAGTGCTGAGCAGTGCTGATTACCTCCATAGTCCTGCTGGCCACTCTATTCCTGATGCCAGCCAGGATGCTACTGTTGGCTCGTGTTCAGGCGAGTGTCAACCAACACCCCCAGACCCTTTTCCTCTGCACCACTCTCCAGCCCCCCTGCCCCAGCCTGTAGCGCTGCCGGGGGTTGTTACGACCAAAGTTCAGGACCCGGCACTGCGCCATGTTGAACTTCATCCCACTGGCCTCTGCCCATCGACCCAACCTGTCCAGGGCCCTCTCCCAAGCCCCTGAAATTAGAGATGTGTAGTGACAGTGGAGTCCTGCTTCTGCCTCTCTTGGGAAATGGATACATCAGGGGTTTTCATCAGGACAACTTCAGGTTGAAACTCTTCTGTCTTTCAATGTAAGAAACCAACTGTGCACTTCCACACGTGGAGATGGTGGTGCCTTCTTCCTAAAAGGATCCTGATTTACACCTTTATTTTGGGAATTTTTGTGAGTCTTAAATTTGGTTATGTTATCATGGAATTTCTTAGGGAATATTTTATTCTTCACTCAACTTGAAGTAATTCTTTTCCTGGTGCTGTAACGTACATTGTTTTAATCGTATTCTGAACAATACACAGGTCTCCAGTGACATTTTATATGTAACCTTAAACTACACTGGGGATTATCCTATGGAAGTACTCATGTTGGGAGGAAAGTCTTCTGGGAATGGAGTAGTTGTGCTGAAATTCTCACAGGCTCTGAACAGCAGTTTATGGTACAAATACTGCTAGAAAATCTTTGTGCAGACAGACGGTGTGAGTAGAGGTTTGCCCTGGAAAGGCTGTTGGACTGTGTAGGGGGAACCTGCCTGTGTGATTTACTGGACTGAATTTTTAGCTCACCTTACTCTCCCTCCCTGAGACACCTTGGTGCAGAAAGGTGAACCCCAAACCCCTGACACTCAGGGCAGAACCCCTTCTCACACTGGCCACTGCTCCATGTTGCTCTTTTGCAGACATTCAATGGGTGTGTGCAGCATTCAGTGCAGTCCCCATCGGGAGAACCTTCTGGCTACTGGCAGGTAAGTCCCTTCTAGCTGCCCATCACTGGTGTGACCAGCCTCTGCTGGGTGTGCCGCTGCCACTCAGGGTGCGCACCCTTCCGAAAGCCAGCGTGAAGAGCGTGCGATTCTCCTGTGCTGGTCACACTAAATCTGCTTTGCTGCTTGTCTGTCTATTTATCCCTGGTACCTCCCCAGCTACGATGAGCACGTGCTGTTGTGGGACACCAGGAACATGAAGCAGCCGCTGGCAGACACCCACGTGGAAGGTGGAGTGTGGAGGCTGAAGTGGCACCCGACCTGCGATTTCGTGCTCCTGGCAGCCTGCATGCAGAGCGGGTTCAAAATCCTTGACTGCCGGGGCAGCATGGGTGAGTGTCCAAGGAGCAGGGTGCTCTTGTGCTGCTCTCTTTCCCTACCTCCACATGAATAGGGGAACTCCACCGCTGAGCTTGTGGATAGATCTAGATGTCAATAGCCAGGGACTTCTACTCCAGCTTGAGGTAACCCCTCAAGCCTTCCCAGGCCTGCCCTCACCGCTGGCCTGCCTGGTTGTGCACAGTCACTGTCAGGAACGGCATGTAGACCTCTTGTAGCTTCTTCTAATGGGAAGAAAGCCCATTTGGTTCAGTGGGAAGGCATTGCCTGTTGGCATGCCCACACTGGTTTGTGTTCATCTTGACAGCTGAAAGAGGTTCTTCCAGATGTCAGGCAGTGCTAGCAGAATGCCTGGTGGATTGGTTATTGCCTCAAAGGGAGCGCTGTGCAGTCTGGCTCATGAGCTCTCTGTGTGAATCAGAAGGCATTTACATGATGAAAAGCTGTTGCCACTTACTGTACAAATACAGTCTTACAGAAAGTGGTTGGGGCAGATCCACAGCTTGTGTAAGGAGGGTAACAGTACCATGTAGGGAAGGGAGGAACTCGATGTCCATGTAACACCAGAGTAAGCATCAGATGCTGAAAGCTCCTGGGAAGACCGTACCTGTGATTATTGATAACCAGAGCCTGGTCTGGCAGTCTTACCAGTGGTAGTCATGGCTCAGTGGGGATCGCTCTGTGATGGGTCTTGGTTTCCTCAAGCCTGTTCTGGTATTTTAGATACCGATGCTCTTTAACCTCCTGCACGTTAAACCCTCCTCTCCTGCCTGCTTAACAGGGAAAGTCATGGCTAGTGAGAGGTGGCTGAAACCTGTCAGGCAGAGCCTCCTTTCCCCTGGAACGTGTGACTCTGCTGTGACTGAGGCAGTGGCCAGAGAACTCTCTGTAGGACACAACCAGTGCTCGGGTGGCTCCCGAGCAGCCTGCAGCAAACCATTTCACTATGGGATTTCTTTCCTTTTTTTTTTTTTTTTCTTTTTAAAGCTGAAAACATGGAGGAGTGTGTCATCCTGTCATCCTATGTCTTGCACAATTCTCTGGCCTACGGGGCTGACTGGTCCAGGCTGTGTCCAAGGGACTCTGTGACTGCAGCACAGGACCCTGCCGCTCCTCGCCCGCCTGCGGAGGAGCCCGTGGGGTGGTCAGAGGAAGGAGAGGAGAGACTGAATGTGCAGGTCCAAAACCTGAAGATCATTTATGAGTCTCCTACAGCTACTTTTGATGTCATACTGGATGAGGAGAGTGAAGGGCCTGCCTCGCTTGCAGAGAGGGGTCCCAAGCTGTCAGGGGGCCCTGATTTAAAGGGAAGTTTTGATTTGGCTGCGGGTCCAGACCGAGCGGGAGATCCCAAGTCGGCCAGCGGTTCCAACTCAGGAGCTAAGAGACCCAACAGGATGGGCCTGGACAGAAGCAGTGATTCAGCCAGTTCTCTAGACAGCCCAAAAGAAATGAGCATTGTAGCAACTTGTTCTTTCTATGACAATATCCTCCACGTCTGGAAGTGGGAGATGAGCCTGGTGACCCCATCAGAGACGCCAAGTACAGGATCTCCAGGTGAAAGAAGAGGTGAAAGTTTGCATTGACCAGTCCCATGGGAGGGGCAGGAAAGACTGAGAGCAAAACCTGAGCTCACACTTGGATTTCTGTTGGGTTTCTCAAGTGTTACTGTTGCGCTTGTGAGTCTCATGGCTCAGACCAGTGGAGTGATGGTGGTTTATTCTCAGCACTGAGCACAGCCTTTGCTTTGAGGACTGCTCAAGCACAGACACATTTATTTAGCTTTCCCTTAACATCCTAGTTCCAGGTAGGACAGCTTCCTCCCAGGGGCTGCTTGTTTGTACCTTAGAGCCCAATCCCTCCAGGGCTGGTTTGCGTTTGTTCCGTTGATCCGTTAAGTCCCTTCTCCTTCCCTCAGAAACCAAACTTGCTGCTGCATGCAGACACACACAGCGTGTGAGCAGAGCTTTCCCTGACTGTCTCTGCAAAGCCCAGAAGCAGAGCTCACCCATGTGCAGCTGGCTGTGCCATCTCAACTAGCATGTCCTTTGAGAAGATGCTCAAAGACTCTGCCAGCGCAGTGTGCTCACAGTGAGCTGCCTTTTTATCTCAGAGGGAAATCCCTCCTGCCAGCCAGCTGTGAGGGGCAGCTTTGTTCTGAGCAGGACCAGCCTTGCCAGGATTCTGGTGTATCTGCACAGCCTGGTTTTACATCAGACTCATCATCTGGCTGCATCCTCACTTTATTGCTCTCCAAAACGAAGCACAATCTGGTGTAGCATGAGCTGGTATCGAGCCTGGCTGGGTGTCAGCCCCCACCTCACTGCCCCACAGCCTCTCATTCATGTTTCTACCCTCACAGTGAGACATGCAGGTCCAAAGTCAAGAGCCTTCAGGTTATTTAAAGGTGAACAGCTTTAAGATCAGAACCTCCAAAAAGTACAAGCAGTGTTTCCTGATACCTTTTAACTTCAGTTTAAGTGCAGAAACCAAAATCTTCACAGCATTGCCCTAACTACCTCTGGGAACGGCTGCACAACTGCTCATGGTTGCTCCATCAGCTTTCTTTTGGCACTGTGAACTATCAGCAGATCCCTGTTTCTGGAATATTTTCTCTGTTACCTTCCTAGAAACAAAAAACCAGCCTCACCTAGGTAAGTAATGTCTAGCTTGCATGGATTGTCTCTGAGGGTCCTAAGGATGTAGTTGTCTGGAGGGGAAGAAACACCAGCAACAGGTGTAACAGTGCTGCCTGGAAACAGAGGCACAGCAGCCCTGAATCCCACTGTGTGGAACTCCCCTCTCAGGGGTATTTCAGGAACATTCTGGGCACTGTTACACAAAGATTCAGATTAGTATTGTGAACAAGAGCTTTTGTTTAAAAGAAACCCAAACCAAACACCCTATTTTTGGATGTTTCTAAAATAAAATGGGTACAAGTGATGTGCCTTTCTTGGCTGTTCTAACAAGTCTTCCCCAGTCAGACCTTGGGGAAACCACCCACCTTGCCCATGATGGCATTTGGTGGAGGAGAATGTTCTTGGGGAGCCAGAGCAGACAGTGCAGTGTCCTCAGGCCTGGGTGAGAACACCCTGGGTGTCTGTCTCCCTGTAGTGACATGGCTTTTGACAATGACTCGGTCTTGAAAGGTCCTAATGCTGGTTTTTGTTATTGCCAGGGGAGGTAAGAGGAAATAGTCTGAGGTTGGTGCTGGGGCAGCATCACGGAACGTGACCAAGGTGGGGGACTTCTATTTGCATGTTGTGCTGGTTGGTGCTTTGCCCTGAGAGATCTGATGCAGCCTCATTCATGCAGAGAAGGCATGTGATTGAAAATCAGAGTCCCAGCCTGGTTTGGGGATGCAGGGCCCTCAGACCCCCCTCCCAGTGCCACCCCTGCCATGGGCAGGGACACCTCCCCAGCCCAGGGTGCCCCAAGCCCCATCCAACCCGGCCTTGAACCCTGCCAGGGATCCTGGGGCAGCCCCAGCTTCTCTGGGCACCCTGTGCCAGGGCCTCTCCCCTCCCTAGGAAGGATTTCTGCCTCCCAGCCCCTCTCCATCCCCCTCCTGTAGCTGAAGGCCATTCCCCTGGGCCTGGCCCTCCCTGCCCTGGGCCCCAGCTCTCCTGGAGCCCCTCAAGGGACCAGAGGGGCTGGGAGCTCTCCCCAGAAGCAGCCTTCTCTTCTCTGGGCTGAGCCAGCCCAGCTCTCCCAGCCTGGCTCCAGAGCAGAGGGGCTCCAGCTCTCCCATCATGTCCATGGCCTCCTGGGGACTGTCTCAAACAGCTCTGTGTGCTTCTTGTCCAGCAGCACTGCAGGGGGGTCACCCTAGAATGGAGTAGAGGGGCAGAATTCCCCCTCAGCTCTGCCAGTCCTACTGCTGGGGATATGGCTCAAGACACACAGGGCTTTCTGGGCTATACAGAGCTTCTCATGCCCCAACAGCCCAAGTCCTGGCATTAGCATGAAAGGGTGCAGGACCTCCTGCTCTCCAGCCCTGCTTTCACCTCTCCTCCACCCCAAACACAGCCCTGAAGGCACAGATTTTTTTAAACAATGCTTTAAGACTTCCCAGCCAGTCCTTGTGACAGCCTGGATGCTCATGGAGGACGCACTAAACATGCTTCCTTTCTCTGAACATGAACATTTCAGTTGGGATGTAATTCTCTAACACTTCAGCTTTGCAATATCCCCATTTAGAAAACCTCCCACAAACTCTCTGCCCAGCACAGAACTGTCACACAGGGATGATGATCTCAGACTCCAGCACTGTGTGTCAGAGAAACACTTTCCTGACAGTGACTCCCAGCATCTGGGGTTGAGCAGTTTCTGCCTCACACCCAGCACACGACTGCTGAGGGACGTGCTGCTTGTACCTGCCTGGTTCCATGAACAGCAAGATGCTGTTGTCTAGGAACCTGTGCCCAAAACCACCACCCACTGAAATGCACTTCAAGTTTAATCTGTTACCTTGCAACTCCCAGCAGCTGCACTATGGAGCAGACATACTGTACCTACTTGCTGTACCTTGATTTACTCTGGAGAAAGAGATTTAAGGCTTGGGAAACTCAGGAGTAGCTGTAGCCTTCTCTGCAAGCTGCAGCTCTCACGAGGGAGCTCAGGGACCTGTGGGAGGTCTCCCCTCGCTCCCAGTTCAGTGGGACATGTCACTGGAGCAGGGCAAGTCCCTCCAAGCATTCCCTCCTTGGCTTGCAGCTGCTGTCCCACTGGGGTTTGTGGCAGCTGCTGCTCACAGCCGGGCAGCTTGGGACTCCTGAGGAGGTAAGACCTGTCCTCTCTTGCCCCTAGAAAGCAGCGCCTCCTTCCCGGAAGGAAGGGAAACCGCCTCCTGCTAATTACCAGCGCCTGTCACTCAGCTCTTGCCCGAGAGCGGGCTGCCTGCACCTCGCACGGCACGGCTGCGGGCCGGGGGGGCAGGCGCGGCTGCGTGGCGCTCCTCGGGTGGGAAACCTGCCCCGCGTTCCCCGCAGCGGCGGGAATGAGACACGGCAAAGGACAAGGAGGAAGGATTGGGGTTTAATCGCCAGTGACAGGAGCTGTCCCACGGTGGCTGTTGGCGCAGGTCGGGCCTCACACCACGGCGATGCTCTTCCCAGCGCGTCGGGGCCCCGGGAGCCTCTCCGCCTCCTCCCTACCGCACGTAGTTCTTGGGGAAGAGCTGGAAGAGCTTGCCCTCCTGCGTGGGCTCGAAGCCGTACTTCTCCAGGTTGCTGGGGTCAAAGGCGCCGTCCTTCACGTCCTTCTCGATGCGCGGAGCCACCACCTCGGTGAAGAGCTGCTTGGCCGTCATCGGCGGCTCGGAGCCCTCGGGGGCGCGGTACGAGACGTAGGGCCGGAGCTTGAAGCCCGCCAGGTCGGGGACGACGAACTCCGGCACCATCTGCCGGAGCAGGAGGAACTTCCCGGAGGAGGTGAGCACGCCCGGCTGCTTGGCGCCACGGCCCTTCGTGTGGGTGCGGGGGCCGCGCTTGCTGGTGAACGGCGACATGCGGTCGGCGCCCCGCACCAGCCCGCGGGCCAGCGCGCCCAGCAGCCCCATGCCGGGCGGGGGGCTCGGCGGCTACGAGCCCGACACGCTGCCCTCGGTATGCTGCCCTCGGTATGCTCCCGCCTCCGCACGTACCAACACCGCCCGTTCCCATTGGCCGAGAAGCGCTGGCCAATCCGCAGCGCTTATCGTACCTGCGAACGCCGCGGGAAGGGGGGTGGGAACTTTCCCGCCAATCGGCAGCGAGGAGCCGGGCCGTGGGCGGGGCTTTCCGCTGCGCGCGGAGGGCGGGCCCTTCCCCCGCGACCTTCGCTCCCGTGACCTCTGACCCTGGGCGGGGCGGCCCCGAGGTGCGGGGAGCCGGCGCAGGGCGGTCGCACGGGAGGGTCCGGTCACCCGTTACCTGTGCCACGACTGGCTCGGTGCTTTAACTCCCGTGTCCCGGGGCCGGCCCGCTGCGCGGCGGGGGGAGCCGGGGCCGGGCTGCCCGCGGGGACCAGCGGTGAGTGCCCGCGGCCGTACGCGCACAGCGGCGGGGCCGCTTCCCTGCAGGCGCTGCCCCCGGTTCTGCCGCGGCGGGGGGCCGCCCGCCTCCCGCGGTGCCCTCAGCTTTGGAGCCCCCGCTGCCCTGGGGCAGCCGCTGCTACCGGTAGCGCCGCCGTGCCCTGGCGAGGCCCCGGGTTTCGTGTCCAGCCCGGGGGAAAAGGGAGCGTGGATTCAACCCCCCTCCCCCCGCCCTCCCCGGGCCCCTTGAACCACCCGCCCTGCCCCGCCGGGGAGGTTCGAACTGAGTGGAGCTTCACCCTGCGGAGCCAAGAGCCATCGGTCATCCCTTAACTCCGCTTCTCTCCCTCCGCGCTCCGGCCGCAGCTCCAGACATGGACGAGGAGGACAACAGCACCAGCCTCGAGGTACAGCACGCTTCCCGGCCCGGTTGGGTGCACTTACCTCCTGGTCAGTGGCTCTGGGAGCTCAAAGCTGCCGTCTGGGCTGGGTACCGTTGGGGCCATGGCTTTAGATATGCTGTGCTTGCTTTGAAGGAACCTTCCCCGGGGAGAGATTGATCCTCCCCACAATGGCAAGGCTGGTCCCGGGTTTTTGGGGAGCGTGTTTGTGTTATTACAGGTTTTTACTCTGGGCACAGCCGGGTTCAGGCTCTGACCTGTCTGGAGAGCAGTACAATTGGAGTACATTTGCTTCCAGCAGTATGTTTTTATCCCAGAGATGGGAGGATCGTGGGCTCCTCCAGCCACCAGCTCTGATTGTGTTTGTTCTTAATGGTAAATACAGGACTTGGTCCAGCGAGGCACCCGGTGCTTCTCCGAGTGAGGCCTACACTAGGAAGTACTTGTTCCCAGAACTGAATAGTAGCTACACCCTCCTGATACACACTTAAAAACTGAGCTGGGGTGTGGAGCTGTTTGCTTGGGAGCTCCAAGGCAGCCTGCCTGAGTGATCTCCCTAGGCCTTGCCCTGGAGCTGAGGGGCATTTTCAGCCCCTCCCTGGCCAGGGTGCGTCTCCGCCTGGGTCGGGTGGTGTTGCTCTCCTGGCAGAGCTGCTGCCCCTGCACTTGGTGCCCTGGACAAGCAGAGTGTTCTTTACATACCCCTGCTTTCTGTGAGGTTAATTCTCATTTTGGGAAGGACTGGGAAAAGAGCAGGTGAAGGCTGTTCACACCACTGCAGTCCCTTAGCGCCTCATTGCTCCGCTCCCTATGAAGTGGGAGGCTCCTCAGGGCTGTTGTCTTCAAGGATTGTTTGAGGCGTGAGACACACAAGGAAGACCATGAGTTTCCATGTGTCCTTCTAAGAGAGCTCCTGTGAGCACTGGTGACCTCATCGTGAGCTCACACCTCTCCCAGATGCAGTCATGTAACAGCCACTTAGGTGTCTGTAGCACCACCCTGCCTGCTTGTTTCTTCTGCCTTTCTAGAAGGATTGTCAATGCCTGAAAAGTTACATGGCTGAGTAGGGGGCTAGTAGCATGTTTGCAGCAGTGTTTGTGAGACACTTTGCCAGAACCTCTCAGCTTTTCTCACAGGGCTGAATTTCTTCTTTCCCTCCTGGTTTCTCCCTGTCGAGGCGCGGGGGCTCGGGCTGTGCCCATGTCTGCCTGGTTCTTTAGCCCATGGATTGTTTCTCCTCGTGTAGCAGCAGTGTGACCGTTGGTTGGCAACTACTATTGTCGATGGTATTTGAGATCAGAGCGGCCAGGAGCAGCAGAGGGGGGTGTGTCCCTGACACTGCCAGGGAAGATAGCTGAAGCGACTGCAGGAGTGAAGCCTTGAAAAGCCACCATCAAACTCAGTGGCCTTGGTTACTCAGTGGCCTTGGTGACTGTTAAGCATCCTCCTGCGCCGTTTTAAAGCCAAATTTCTCATATTTATCCAGATTAACTCTACATGTTCATTATAATTTCTAAGAAAAGGCAGGGTTATGCAAATTATTCCCAGGAAGTAATTTACAAGAACTCCTCCCAGAGAGAGCGTGCTCAGTGACACTCAGGGGGTCTTCTGGTGGGCTTCAGGGATGAAGGCTGGACGTCTTCCTCTCTCTCAGTGCATGCTCTTTACGGTTTTCTCCATAGTTTCAAAGCCACATTCCTGCACAAACTCATTAGGAACTCTTTTTAGCTGAAAAAATACTCTGCCTCTCAATTGCTTGTTGGTCTCATTATTTATGACTCCCCTATCTGCACTTCTTTATCTCCAAGGCTGTTCCACTGCTGGGGTTAAATTTTGTAGCTGCTCTCACAAAACAGCTCACATGGCTACAGCCATATTCTACTAAAATCCAAACCAAATCTATTCTCAGAACACACAAATTCTTCTTATGTTTACATCATATTAATTAATTGTCTCTTAAGCTACATCTCTATCAATCTACTCAGCATTATTACATGTCATTGACTCAGTAGGCTTCGGCTGAGCTCACTGTCCTTGGCCAGAATGTTGGTTTGCTGAGAGATTTTGCAACTTTAAAAAATTTTCAACTTTCCAACAACTCCACCAGCAACAGTCTGACAATAACAGGGACAGAGGGGGTTTGGGTAATGCTGAGAAGGGAACCTGTCGATGTGCTGTGTTACAGCAACCTCAGAAGGCAGCCTGAAGACAGCGATCAGTTCCGGCTGGCTGCTCAGGCAGGAGTTTGGTTTGTGCTGCAGAACTGGCTGGAGCTTCATCAGAGACTCATTTGGTGACTCTTGGCCTGTGCTTTGTTTGTCTCTTGGTGGCAGAGCTATATTAGAAGGTCATCTAGATCTGGAACTGAGGGCAAAAGCTGGGACCAGACCTGCGGGTAGTGCTTCCGATTCAAGCAACTGTAAGGTTCAAGGCTTTCAGGGGGACGTATTTGTCCTTGTACTCGAATTTTACCTTTCTCTGCTGCTCCTTCCTCCCAAGAAGAGGACTCCTCACCCCCTTCCCCTGCCGCACTGTGAGGTCCCACTCACAGCAGACAGTCCTCCACCAACATCTCCAGTGTGAGTCCTCTCCCACGGGGCTTCAGCTCTTCCCCAGCTGCCCCGGCGTGGGTCACTGCTCTGGGTGCAGTCATCAATCACAGAATGTCTCTCAGTCCCTCAGGCCCAGACTGCCCCAGCCTGGTCCCCCACAGGGTCACCAGCCTCCCCCCAGCAAACCTGCTCCGGTGCAGGTCTCTCCCTGGCTCATCTCTGTGTGTCTGTCTCTCTCCAGGGGCTGCAGGTGCTGGCAGGGGCTGGCTCCAACACAGGTCACAGCATCTCCTGTCTGTCTGCCCCTGCTCCAGCGTGGGGCCTCTCCAGGGGCTGCAGGTGGGGTCCATCCTGCACAGCCCAAGGCAATGGGTCACGTCCATTGCTGTAGCCCCTCTCCTGCCAGACAGGCCCCATAGGCCTTAGGGCCCAGAGGAGCTGGGAGGAAGATATGGCTGAGACCCAGGAAAAGGGGCACAAAACAGCATGGCTGAGGGTAACGATGCAGCCGTGCTGCTGATATGCTAAAACTACACAGGCTCTTTCATTTTCATGTCTTTATTTTTGGGGAGAGGAAGGTTCCCCAGCACTGAGCAGGGCCTTCTGGTCCCCATGGGGCTTGGTACACAGCCCTGCCATTGTCCCAGCGCCCCTTTCACCAGCTGCCACGGCCGCCTTCCAGCATCACCTTCGGGGTGGCTTCTTGGTGGGTGGAGCAGAGTCCTTGGAGCTGCCAGTCTTCCTCTTGCGAGGGCGCCGGGGCCTCAGGCGTGAGCAGCTCTGGCCCTGGCTGGGCGCAGAGGCACCAGCCACAGCCTCCTGCAGCTCCATGTCCCGGTCTTGCTCCCCTGGGCTGGGAGTGGGGATGGAGGGGAGGCAGCCAGGACTCCCCTGAAGAGAAGCAGTGGATGTGTCTGCATCCTCTGCAACTGCTCTCCTGGGAAGGTCTGGTGTGGGCACTGGAGTCCCACCTCGGGAGACAGCCTGGCTGCTGCTGGCCTCAGGGCTGAGCTCCTGGCTCCCTTGGAGGGCAGCCCAGCTGGTGCTCCCCATGGGGCTGAGCTCCTGGCTCCCTTGGAGGGCAGCCCAGCTGGTGCTGGCCACGGGGCTGAGCTCCTGGATCTCTTGCAGGGCAGCCCAGATGGTCCTGGCCTCTGGACTGAGCTCCGGGCTCCCTTGCAGGACAGCCTGGCTGGTGCTGGCCTCGGGGCTGAGCTCCCGGCTCCTTTGGAGGACAGCCTCTCTAATGCTGGCCTCGATCTCGAGCTCCCGGCTGTCCCGGGCCCCAACCCAGCTGGTGCTGGTCACCAGCCAGTCCTCGCCGCTCACGTGCGTGCCAGTGGTGGTGGTTCTGGACACGAGGTCGCCCTGCCGTCTCTCCTGGATGGCCACCCAGGTCGTGCGGGGCACGGGGCTGCTCTCCTCACGCGACTCGAAGGACGCAGAGTAGTCGACCTGCTGGGAGCTGTCACCCGCCCTGCTGCCCCGGAGCAGGAGGTACCCTGCTTCCCTATCGCACCGTTGGACGGCGATGGCGATCAGGTCGCGCACGAATGGCCTGGTGCGGCTCTGGAGGTAGGCCTGCAGCGTCTGGGCCAGGCTGTCTGGATTCAGCCCCAAGACAGGCAGGGTGCACAGGACCATGTGCTCCAGCATGAGCGCCTGCGAAGGGTCTTCCCGAAAGAGGCGCCCCAGCTCCTGCTGCAGCCAGGGCCGCAGGAGCTCGCAGAGGTATGGGTACCTCAGGAAGATGTTCGCCCAGTCTGAGGGGTAAAAGTTGCCCACCATCTCTAGGCTCCAGTCCCGTGGCGACTCCGGCCTGGGTTCTTCTGGCGGCTCCGGGCCCAGAGGAAGGACCTCTTGGAACTCGTCCCCCCGCAGCGAGTGCCGGATGGCCCTGACAGTCCTCTTGCAGAGGGGGCACTGGGCCTTGAGGTCTGTCCACTGCTTGATGCAGGTGAAACAGAAGCGGTGGAGGCACGGCACGCTGCACGCCACGTTGTCCCAGGCGTCGAGGCATATTGCGCAGCAGTACTCTTCATCCGTGGCCATGCTCAGCACGCACCGGGGGGGCTGGGGAGACCTGCTGGGGATAGTGGAGCCCTCCTCTCCGAGGCTGCAGCGGCGAGTGTCCCGCTGCAAGAGGAAGAGGCGCCACGGTCACTGCCTGGCCCAGGGAGGGCTGGGAGAGAAGCCCAGGTCCCTGCAGAAGGAAAGCTGCCCAGGTGCCCAGGGGGAAGTTCCCCCCCAGAGCTCACCTCTGCTGCCCGAGAACGCCTCCTGGGAGCCCCGGCTGCCTGAAGCAGGCAGGGCCGGGGACAAACCTGCAGTGTCTGTGGGGATGGGCGCTGGCGGCTGCCGCCACCAGTTCCCAGGGCACAAGCCCAGCACTGCCCAAGGGCTTGCTCTGCACTCCAAGCCTCGCCCAACCGCTGGGCTGGAGTGAAGGCAACAAGTGACTGGGAGATGCTGTGCGGGGATCTTAACCACCAAGGCCTGTGATGTCACCGGGCGTGGCGGGGGGATGCCATTGGCTGTGGTGGGGGGATGTCACAGTCCCTTGCTGGGGCCATGGCCAATCGCTGGGGCTGTCACCCTGGTTTGTTGACAGAGGATGTTACTATGGCCCATGGCTGGGGGATGTCATCGTTTCTAGGGGATGTTCACCATGAATCCCAGAATCCCCTGAGTGCGAAGGGACCCCTAAGAATCACCAAGCCCAACTCCTGGCTCCACACAGGGCTGGCCAAGCCAGAGCATGGGACTGAGGGCATCGTCCAGATGCTTCTTGAGCTCAGTCAAGCTCGGGGCTGTGACCACTTCCCTGGGGAGCCTGTGCCAATGCCCGGCCCCCCTCTCAGTATCATGGGGGTAACAGTGTTTCTCATTGTCCAGCGTTTGGTCAGATCTGAGAGATGCCCAAAGCTCTGTTCCATCCCTCTGCTTTTTGCTCTCTCCACATTCGCTCCACATTTGACAGTTTCATCTCCAGCTATATTGGTGCACAACTTCGTGTGCTCCAACTTGAGGCCATTGCCCCTTTTTCTGTCTCCATAGACAGTTGGAGAGGTTGGCCATTTCCTCCTGTGTCCCACACTTCAGATATTGATAACCATTGATCAGATTCTGTCTCAGGCTTCTTCTCTCCAGGCTGAACAGCCCCAGCTCACTCAGCCTTTCCTCACAGGGTAGATGTTCCAGGCCCTTCATCATCTCCATAGCCTCCTCTGGACTCTCTCCAGGAGATCCCTGTCCTTTATATCCCAGGGAGCCCAGCACTGGACACAACACTCCAGGTGGGGTCTGACCAGGGCAGAGCAGAGGGGGAGGATCCCCTCCTGTGACCTGCTGGCTACGCTCTTTTTGATGCCCCCCAGGATCCCATTGGCCTTCTTGGCCCCAGGGCACACTGCTGGCTCCTGGCCACCCTGTCATCTACCAGGACGCCCAAGTACTTGTCATTCTGCAGAGCTCCTCTCCAACAGCTCATTCCCCAGAAATGTCACTCTGTCACTGCCCTTTTCAGTTGGACTGGGAGAAAATAGATACTGAGAGGCTGAGGAGTGGAGCTCAGGCCAGGGAGAGATCATCCTGCAGTGAGTGTCACAGGCAGAACAGACTCAACAGGGAATAAAGGACAGAAACTCTCTAATTGGTGACCCTGCCCTGCACCCCAGTGACACCAGAGTTGGGGGATGAGAAGTGGGAGCAGATCCACAAGCTCCTTCCCCCACCCCTCCCTTCTCAGCAGATTTCACTCTATCCATGATCTTGCTCCCTTCTTCCCCCCACTGTGGCACAGGGAGGGGCAGGGACTGGGGGAATGGGGGTTTGGGTCAGTTCCTCACCAGATGTTTTCCTTCTTGGCCAGGGGGATCATTCCTCACCCCCTTCCCCTGCTGCACCGTGGGGTCCCACCCACAGCAGACAGTCCTCCACCAACATCTCCAGTGTGAGTCCTCTCCCATGGGGCTTCAGCTCTTCCCCAGCTGCCCCGGCGTGGGTCACTGCTCTGGGTGCAGTCATCAATCACAGAATGTCTCTCAGTCCCTCAGGCCCAGACTGCCCCAGCCTGGTCCCCCACGGGGTCACCAGCCTCCCCCCAGCAAACGTGCTCCGGTGCAGGTCTCTCCCTTGCTTATCTCTGTGTGTCTGTCTCTCTCCAGGGGCTGCAGGTGCTGGCAGGGGCTGGCTCCAACACAGGTCACAGCATCTCCTGTCTGTCTGCCCCTGCTCCAGCGTGGGGCCTCTCCAGGGGCTGCAGGTGGGGTCTGGGCCTTTTCCATGGGCTGTGGGGGGACACCCACTCCACCATGGGTTTCTCCAGGGGCTGGAGGTGGGGGCTATGCTCCCCATCATGTTCCGTGGGCTGCAGGTGGACAACCTGCTCCACCGTGATCTTCTCCACATACTGCAGAGAAATGTCTCTTCCAGCACCTGGAGCACCTCTGCCCCCTTCCGCACTGACCTTGGTGGCTGCATTGCTTCTCAGATCTCTCCTGTCCCTGGCAGCAAAATGCTTCTGCTTGTGGGGTTTTTTTCTCTTAAATACGTTATCACAGAGGCACTGTGACCATCACTGATGGGCTCAGCCTTGGTCAGCAGCGATTCCAGCCTTGAGCTGGCTGGTGTTTGCTCTGTCGGACATGGGGGAAGCTTCTGGCATCTTCTCACAGAAGCCGCCCCAACACTACCAAAACCTTGCCATGCAAAACCACAGCAGTGCCTGACATGTTCCTAATCCTTGGTTAGCTTTTCCCCCACTGCTCTGGGAAGGTTTCAACAGGGGTTTGTGAGACTGAGCTGGGTCAGAAGAGGTTGTTTTCCTCAGTGGCAGCAGTTGGTGCAGGTCCCAGGGCTGCACCTGAGTGGGAGCTCTTCCCTTTGTCCGTTAGTAGCTTTTCACCATGAATTCAATCTGCTGGTTTATGATTTGTGTGTTTTCTCAGCCTTTCACAGAATCACAGAATCATAGAATCCCAGACTGGGCTGGGTTGGAAGGGACCCCAAGGATCACAGAGTTCCAACCCCTGCCACAGGCAGGGACAGCAACCTCCAGGCCTGGAGCTACACAAGGTTGCCCAGGGCTCCAGCCAACCTGGCTTTGAACACCCCCAGGGATGGGGCACCCACCCCCTCTTTGGGCAGCCTGTTCCAGCCCCTCACCACTCTCTTTGCAAAGAACTTCCTGCCATTTACATTCAGTTCTCATCCATATTACACCAAATAACATAAACTCACCAAACACAGTGATGAGCTCCCCGTTTGACCCCGTTTCAGGACTATTTGGGATGTTTTGAACTGACTCCAATGTAGACCTCCTCTAGTGCCCCCTCACCACTGAATGTCCCGGGTTTGCAAAGCGGGCAAGCGATGGAATGTGCCGGGCCAGGGGTTGCACTGGTTTTGTGGAGGCTTTTTGCCCTCTGTGGGAATCTAATGTCCCTTCCTTTCGGTGCCAGGCTGTGCTACCCGCCGGTGGAACGCGCATCCTCCAGTTTGTAGAGGACAGGATCCAGACCACGATGGTAACGTATAGCTTCAGTCAACGGGGTGGAAGGCTGCGCGGGCATAGATAGCTTCTCCAGATGTCGTGGTGTCACCCCGGCTGTGGGCCGAGATCCACGCAGCTCCTGCTCCTTAAAGTAAAAGAGCAGGGGAAGAGGGAAAAAGGGGGAAACAAGGGAAGGGAAAAGGAAGGGGAAATAACTCCAAACCCAAGAAACTAAGAGGCCCGTGGGTTGGGATAAGGAGAGTTTACTGAGAGAACAGAAAGATCAAATATCCCAATGCTAACAGGACTTTAGAGCAAAAGAAGATGAAACTCTTGATCCCCAGTGCAGTTTCTCCCCGACCCACACAACTCAGGTACCACCCAGAGCTGTCCCGGAACCCGACCGTCCCCCCAAGCAGCACGCGTCCCGCCACCGCCCCTCTTCTTCCTCCCCTCAGCCCCCCGTTCTCCTGGGCAGGACGTCATTGCCATGGAATACTCTCTTTGGCCCATCTGGGTCACCTGTCCTGGCTTCGCCCCTCCTTTCTCATGGATAGAGAAATAGGAAGAAGCTGAGAAAGTCCTTGACTGTCTGACTGCAACTAAGAACATCAGGGTGTTCTCAGCACTGCTTTCATTGTAACTCCCAAACACAGCATCCCATCAGCTGCTACAAATGGAGTTAACTCTATCCTGACTGAAACCAGGACACCAGAGTTCTAGGAACTTTAGTTCTAGCAGTAAGTCGCAGGGTTTGATGAGGCAGGAGTTAATTGCTGTTGTTTCATCCCACCTACGCTGAGTTAATCAGCTCACAGACCTGGGGGAGGGGGAGGGTGGAAATGCTGGAGGCTTTGCATATGACCTTAGGAGTGAGACACTGATGTAGTTTTAACTTGTGTGCCTGATGTTTTAATTAAGAATTAAGTGCTTATGAATGTGCTTGTCTGAGCTAAGAGTTCTTCAGCTCACCAAAAAGCACCTCATTTTCCAACTGCAGACATTACTGACTTCTCTCCCCCTGAATTCCTCTCACAGCTGACTGGGATTGCCATTGGAGCTGCTGTGGCATTGCTGCTCATAGCCATCGTGGTGTTTGTCGTTTACAGAAGAGTGAGACAATCCAGTAAGTACTCAGGAGCTTTACAAGGGGTTTGCTCCGTTACCAGAGGTATTTCTGGAACAACCTGTGGTAGATTCTGTGCAGCCTGTAATAATCACTTGCTGTGAAGGTAGTGCTTCTTGCAGGAGAACAGCTGTAAGAGGATGAAGAACTTTTGTCCATTCACTTGATCTGCACAAAGGACACAGAACTGCCCCACGTGGGATTTATTTCTCTGGCGTGTGAGAGCCTCAGTGTCCCTTGGCATGCAAATCATTTCAACTCCACAGCAGGTTCACAGTTACAGGGATGAGAAACAGGTGGTTTAGAGGTGAAATCAAAATCACCTGATCCTTGTTATCTGTCTAAAGAGCCTCTTTATCTCCTCTAGTGGTTAGATAGAGCCTCAAGCTAGCTCTTCCCTAGCCTGGTGTGGCAAACTGGGGCTGGGTAATGAGCTGCCCTGCCTTGGTTTGCATTCCAAACACTGCCCTCCAGAACCTGCTTGGAGGTTCTGGAGCCATAGCTGTTAGGGAGGTAGCAAACCCAAAGGTGTAGGCTGCAGGTGGTTTCTGATGTGGTGCTTCTCTGTTTCAGAACAACTCCAGCCACACGTGCCTCAGTACAGGTTTCGCAAGAGAGACAAAGTGATGTTCTATGGGCGGAAGATCATGAGGAAGGTACTGGTCTGGTGTGGGGGGAAGTGAAGGTCACAATCCAGTGTGGGAGGTGGGGTGACCTCTGTGGTTCTTCACTTACTGTGGCTGGCACATGGCCTTGTACACCCCCAGGGATGGGGCACCCACCACCTCTCTGGGCAGCCTGTTCCAGGAAGAGGCTGTTTAAATCAGCTGCCCTGAGTGTTCCCTGCCTGCTGTCCTGTGGAGTCAGGACCAGGGTGGGGGGCCCATGGGCTGTATGACCCAGGGGAGCTGTGATGCAGGAATAGGACTGGCCCCTTTTGGGACCACAGGCACGGTGTGGGGTGTCCTGGCTGTGTCCTGCCAGGTAACTTAATGAGCCCACAGTGACCTGCTTGACCTCATGTGTGTGCTGAAAATGGCATCAGCAGAAACCTGGGGTGCCCAGAAGCACCCTTACTTTGCTAGTCACCATGTGTTGAGGAGCACCTCTAGTGAGCTGCAGCATTCTGCCTTGTGCACCCTCATTGAGGGGAATTTAGGTTCCTGGATTGATGATCAGACACTGTGCTGGTCTGGATACTCAGCTGTGGGCTGGGCTTTGTTGCAGGGAGGAGATGTCACCCTGAAACCTGCTCCTTCATTGCAGCTTAGTTTTTCTGTAGAACTTGTCCAGAAATGTCCCCAGGGAAAGGGGTGTGTGCCACCAGCGACTTCCTTGCTTTGGTGTTCCTTAACATGCTTGTTTGAATACACAAATTTGGAAGTCCAAGTGGTAAAATCAGCTGGGGAAGTTTTTGGTGTGGCGTTTTGGACCTCACTCTTGTTCTGGATTACAGGGATGTTGCAGACTAACTGCTCTTGGTCGTACTCAGTGAATTTGTGAGAAAATACCAAAGCTTTGCTTTCTAAAAAAGAAAAACCTGTGAGGCTCCAGACTAACTAAAGAGTCTTTTCTTGAGAGAAACGTTTTCCTGGGATTCAACTCCCTGAGGCTCAGAGAACTAATACAGTCTGGAAAGGAACTACTGAGACTGTTCCTCGGCTTTGCAGTGGTTGTGTTTCTCCAGGAGGTGGCACGTAGTAACTGATAAAAACCAGTACCAGCCTTGTGTGGTGGTCATCATCGGCTCCGGAATGAGCAGGGGCAGTTCAGTCAGCACCACCCACTGCCCTGGGAGTGGAGTTGGAGCTTTAAGGTCACTTCTCTGCTTGTGGTTGTGTGTTTCCAAGTGAGAACCATGTAGTGAAGGGGCCTTTTCCCTCCACCCTCCATTACCACTGTAGTAGTTGCTTCTTAAAATCAAGGTTTTTCAGTCTCTAGAAACCAGGTGATCCTGGAGTAGGTGTTGATCCAGCACTCCAAGGTCTCATAGAAGTCTTCACTCTGCTCATGTTGTAGAGATTGATGGAGCAGTTGGAGCCTTCACAGGGTTGGAGCTGGTTGATTTGGCCTTTAGTAAGTGTCTTGTTTTTTCACTTCTTCCTCCTAGGTTACAACTCTTCCAAACTCCCTGGTTGGGAACACTGTGCCTCGTCAAAGGATGCGGAAGCGGGCCAAAGTCTTATCTTTGGCCAAAAGGTACTTGGGCTTTTGGGAAGAAGAGAATTACTGCCCTGGAGGCTGGTTCTGTGAGGATTTGTTTGTGATGTGGAACTTACTTCAGCACAGTGCTCTTCCATGGCTCCTGGCTTTCATGGTCCTGCCAGCCGAGCATCTGCTGAGTGCTTCGCTGGGAGGTTTGCTGACATGGAGCCGTTCGTGCCGCAGAGCTGTCTCTGGTTTTGCTGTGGAAAGGCAGGAAAGGAGCAGCTGGCAGGTGGAACACCGCTGTGTTACCTGCTCGATAGCCTGTGACATGGTGCACGTGGTGTGTTCAGTGTTGAACACACTGCAGTCAAGCTGTTGGCTCAGTTGTCAGCCCGTACTTACACGTAGACCAGCGATGGGCAACACACAATTCGATATGAATTTTAGGTAAAGCCATTTATTGGGTGGAATCATGCAGATTCTAGACATTTGTTACTGCAAATGTGGCAAGCTAAAAGCTGCTAATTGGTTGCCTACACTGTTTACACCCCACTGATTGGTTAGTGATTATAACGAGCTCTGATAAACATATCTTACAGCTAAATATCATTAATTTACCTTTGATGCCTAAAAGCATCCACACACCTGCTGTTTTAACCATCTTCTTATGGCTGGTTCTTAACATGTTCTATTATTCCCAAGAACCTTCCATAACTCCTCCTTGGTTCAGGGCAGTCTGTACCCCTGCCAATCAAGGCCGCTGTGTTGTGAGAATGTGATTATCAAAATCCTCTCAGCATGAGGAACTTTTCCTGTCTCATGGGAACACGAGGATACTGCCAGGGCCTGTGTCTTGGGTGAAGAGAGCTAGGCCGCCGGGAGGCCTGCTGTCTTCCCCAACATACTTAGAAGGAACGAGGAGACTTCCTGACTGTCGTGGTTTCCCCCCGGCTGTGGGCCGAGATCCAGGCAGCTGCCTGCTCCTTAAAGTAAAAGAGCAGGGGAAGAGGGAAAAAGGGGGAAACAAGGGAAGGGAAAAGGAAGGGGAAATAACTCCAAACCCAAGAAACTAAGAGGTCCGTGGGTTGGGATAAGGAGAGTTTACTAAGAGAACAGAAAGATCAAATATCCCAATGCTAACAGGACTTTAGAGCAAAAGAAGATGAAACTCTTGATCCCCAGTGCAGTTTCTCCCCGACCCACACAACTCAGGTACCACCCAGAGCTGTCCCGGAACCCGACCGTCCCCCCAAGCAGCACGCGTCCCGCCACCGCCCCTCTTCTTCCTCCCCTCAGCCCCCCGTTCTCCTGGGCAGGACGTCATTGCCATGGAATACTCTCTCTGGCCCATCTGGGTCACCTGTCCTGGCTTCGCCCCTCCTTTCTCATGGATAGAGAAATAGGAAGAAGCTGAGAAAGTCCTTGACTGTCTGACTGCAACTAAGAACATCAGGGTGTTCTCAGCACTGCTTTCATTGTAACTCCCAAACACAGCATCCCATCAGCTGCTACAAATGGAGTTAACTCTATCCTGACTGAAACCAGGACACTGACCTTCCTGACTTGTCTTTTTCCACGTAGGATTCTGCGTATTAAGAAGGAATGTCCAACACTGCAGCCCAAAGAGCCTCCTCCCTCTTTGCTAGAGGCAGATCTGACCGAGTTCGATGTGAAGAATTCCCATTTGCCATCAGAAGTCCTGTACATGCTTAAGAACGTTAGGTAATGGGAAATGGGAAGAGAAGCCTGGGTGTTGGGTTTGACCAGTGTTCAGGGGATCTAAATATTGGGCAGTCCATGGCAGGTCTTACATTTTTATCACTGCATGGCCTGAATCTTTAAGCAGTTGACTGCAAGTTCATCTGGGCATGAGGAAAGAATAAATGACTTCAGTTTTCAAGAAATACTGGGAAAATAGTTGGCTGCATTTAAAAAACCCCACAGATTACTGGTTTAATTGGGGGTCATGATAACCAAGCTTTTTGCACATGAACAGGTTTCTGGTAGTACATTTTTAAAATTCTCTTTAAACTATGTCAGACTAGTGTTGGTATGGAAAGGCATCATAGTTGGTAACTGCCAATTTGGTATCTCCTTGGCAGCTCTCTGAACTGCAGAATCTTTCATTCCTCTGGCTAAAGAGGTTGTAAGCAGAATCAAAGTCAATCCTTGCAGCTCTCTGGCAGGTTGAGGGGAAGGGATGGCCTTTGCCTGCTCAGCTGAGCACTCATGTTGCTGACACAGCACAGGCACTGAGAACTTCAGACCTGTAGTTTTGGTTTTATTTGGGTATGTTTGTTTTCCTCCCAGTTATCATAGTAATTTAGTTCTGAAGGTCATATGTAAGCTAATAAAAACAGCTGTGTAAGTCACCTGAACTTCTGCTGTGGGATTCCAATCTCCTGTGACTAACTGATGTTGCAGTAGATTTTGGTTGATCGACCCTGGTTACTGTGAGCTCTTGGAGGGTGCTTCTGGTGCTGTGCACAGAACAATCAGGTTTTGGACATGTATTTCTGTCTGCCTGGTAGTGACTGAGTAGTTACAGTATGTCAGGAGTCCCATCACACCTTACCTGGAGGAGATGGCATGTGCCAGGTGTGTGCAGGTGACAGGGATTTTCCTCTTGCTGTCAGTATTTCTGGCATTTTCTGGTACCCTGCACAGGGTAGCTGCTCTGAAAGGGCAGGTCCCACGGGGTGGCTGTTCTCATACTATGCAGGGTTTGTATTTCTGCCCCTCAAGCCATGCAGGTGTTGAGGATGAGTGGATACAGTCCCTTCTGAGCCTGCTGGCACTGCTTGGAGTGCTACTTGGGAAGGAACTCCCATAATTTACAGATCTCAGCCTCTGACAGTACTCTTGCACTTCTGTCTTGAGGAGCTCTGCTCCTTCTGCCACTCTGTCAGGCTCCCTTGGGGTTCCTCTGCTCTTCATGCCTGGGGGCTTCGCCTGTTGAGGAGGGATTTTCCAGTGGCAGTGGTGATTGTGCCCCTGTACTCAGCACTGGTGAGGCTGCACCTCGAATGCTGGGTCCAGTTCTGGGTTCCTCACCATCAGAAGGACATCGAGGTCCTGGAGTGAGTCCAGAGAAGGGCAACCAGGCTGGGGAAGGGGCTGGAGGGCAAATCCTCTGAGGAGCAGCTGAGGGAGCTGGGGGTGTTTAGCCTGGAGAAGAGGAGGCTGAGGGGAGACCTTCTCCCCACCTCCCCTGCCCTGACAGGAGGGTGCAGAGAGGTGGGGGATGGTCTCTTCAGCCAGGGGACAGGAGATGGGACAAGGGGCAATGGGCTCAAGCTGTGCCAGGGCAGGGTCAGCTCAGATGTGAGGGAAAAGTTCTTCCCTGGCAGAGTTGTGGGGCTGTGGCCCAGGCTGCCCAGGGAGGGGCTGAGTCCCCAGCCCTGGGGGTGTTTAACAGAGGGGAGATGAGGTGCTCAGGGATCTGGCTCAGCACAGGACAGGGACGGTTGGACTGGATGATCTTAAAGGGCTTTTCCAAACTTGTGATTCTGTGAAATTTCCCTTTTCTTCCCTTCAGGGTCCTTGGCCACTTTGAGAAACCCCTTTTCCTGGAGCTGTGCAAGCACATGTTTTTTGTGCAGCTGCATGAAGGCGAATACATCTTTCGGCCGGGACAGCTGGACAACAGCATCTACGTGGTGCAGGATGGCAAGCTGGAAGTTTGCATTCAAGAAAGTGTAAGGAGTAACTGCACTGTGGTTCTTGAGACAAATCTGTTGGCATGGCATATGGATTGGAGTGAATCATTTAGCATTGATTAAACTTAAGACATTTGAATCCTAGGGAATTAGAAGGGATTACTTCCTACCCTTCAGGGCTGTGGTATTTATAAAGAACAAGGTTTGGAGCTGTGGTCCCACGTGTCTTAGATGAGAGAGTGAAACACAATGCTGATCAGGCACTGTGAGGTGCCTTTGCACATGCTGGCTGCTGTTACTGAGGGAGGATGGGGTGCAGGACTGGCTCAGCACAGTGGTGGAAGCGTTCTCCTCTTGGGGGTACTTAGAAAAGCAGCCAGGCCCACAGAGCAGGAGAGCCCGGGTGCACTTTCACTCCATAATATTCCAGTGTGATGGTTAGTGGCTTTGCTTGGGAAGTGGAAGATTCAGATTCACTTTTGGGCAGGTAGGGAGAAGAAATTATGGCCTCTGCTATAGGCCAGTCCAGTCATTAACTCAGCACTGCCAAGGCCACCACTACATAATGTCCCCAAGAATGGCATTTGTGTGTCTGTTTAAATTCCCCAGGGATGGGGACCCCACAGCTTCCCCAGGCAGCTTGTTCCAGTGCTTGACAACCCTTTCAGGGAAGAAATTTCTCCTAATACCCAAACTAATCCTCCCCTGGCCCAACTTGAGGCAGTTTGTCCTATCAGTTGTTACTTGGGGCAGGAGACTGACCCCCACCTGGCTACACCCTCCTTCCAGGGAGTTGTAGAGAGTGAGCAGGTCTCCCCTCAGCCTCCTCCAGACTAAACCAGAGCGTTATCCCTGTCAATCCCTTCTGCCAGTTTATGTTGTATTTCTTTTCCTTCCTCCTGATTGAACCTGGCCAATGTCTCAACATGTGAGCAGTTCTCTGATGGCTCCAGGCACAGGCTTTTGGCTTTGTAACTTATCCCCCACTTGCTGGTTGCTGTATATTTTTGTGTTTTGCTGCTTTTTTAGTACTGCCTCTTGTCATATAATCCTTCAGTAGAGCTGATCCTGTCTCAGAGCGAAGGAAACAGTGTGGCTTTAGTTGTTATATAGCAAAGAGAAGCAGGTCACATCTCCCCTTAAATTAACAGAAGCTAAAAGCCAGTTTTGTCTGTCACTTTAACTTATAACTTTGATGGTTTGAATCAGCACGTTTCCATCAGAGCTGAGAGAAAGCAAGGTTATAACAAGGGACCAGTTCTGTTAGGGCTGCTCAGAGTGTCTGGGAGAGGGAGAGCAAGTTAAACTTTCTGAAATGCTCCAGATAGGCAGCTGAGCCTGCAGTCATCTTGTCCCCTATGCTTACAGGATGGAACAGAAGTGGTTGTGAAGGAGGTGCTGGCAGGAGACAGTGTCCACAGCCTTCTCAGCATTCTTGACGTTATCACGGTAAGTTCTTGAATGAGCAGGTTTTTGGCAGTGCTGCTGTCTGTCCCTGAGCATGGTGGGGGAAGTAGGCTTGGAATATCACTGGGAAAGAGAAGGGAAAATGTTTGTCATGAGTTTTGTTCCTCCCCTCAGCTGGAAGCTGCTCTGTGCGATGATGGTTGTGAGATGTGTGCGCTTTGCTGTGTAGCACTGGCTGTTTCTGAGCAGTGGGGTTGGAGTTGTTATGTTATGGCTGGAAAGCTGCAGTGTGGCTTGATTTGCTCAAGGACAAAGAGCAGTCAGGAGGAGGATCAGATTAGGGCCCAGAAGTCCAGCCTTTTACATTCTTACACAGAATCACTGGTTTGGAAAAGACCTTTAAGATCAAGTCCAACCGTTCCTGTCCTGTGCTGAGCCAGATCCCTGAGCACCTCATCTACCCATTTTTAAACACACCCAAGGGTGGGGACTCAACCCCCTCACTGGGCAGCCTGTTCCAGAGCCCCATAACCCTTTTTTCAGTGAAGAACTCTTGCCTCCCATCTGCTCTGACCCTGCCCTGGCACAGCTTGAGCCCATTGCCCCTTGTCCCATCTCCTGTCCCCTGGCTGAAGAGACCATCCCCCACCTCTCTGCACCCTCCTGGCAGGTCAGTGGAGGTGGGGAGAAGGTCTCCCCTCAGCCTCCTCTTCTCCAGGCTAAACACCCCCAGCTCCCTCAGCTGCTCCTCAGAGGATTTGCCCTCCAGCCCCTTCCCCAGCCTGGTTGCCCTTCTCTGGACTCACTCCAGGACCTCGATGTCCTTCTGATGGTGAGGAGCCCAGAACTGGACCCAGCACTCGAGGTGCAGCCTCACCAGTGCTGAGTACAGGGGCACAATCACCTCCCCAGACCTACTGGCCACGATGGGTCTGACACAAGCCAGGATGCCATTGGCCTTCTTGTCCCCCTGGGCACACTGCTGGCTTGTGATCAGGCTGAGGTCATCCAACACCCCCACGTCCTTCTCCAGCCGCTCTGCCCCCAGCCTGTAGTGCTGTTAATGGCCCCAGTGCAGGACTCTGCCCCGGCCTTGCTGAACCTCACCCCATTGGTTTGATTTGTTACTTACAGCATCTATTTTATTTACTCACATGGAATTGTTCTGATTATACAGTGAAACCAGTTGATGGATTTAATTTTTTTCAAAGATATTAATGTTGCTGGTGACATGTGAAGGTTGTGCTCTTGAACAGACAACAAGCTCACTAGCTGGTTGTGTTTATCACTCAAATTAGTGGTGTGGCTTTTGTTTGGGTTGGAATCACAGTGATGGTTTTGGTGGGATGGTCACAGCGCCTCCGTCTTGGAGCACCCAGTGGGAACGTGGTGAATCCATCATCTTCAGTAACAAGCAGGCACTTAAAGTGCTGATTGGAACAGTTCTGATAGCTAAGAGGATGAAGATGATCTGGTCAATAAGTTGCTCATATTTGCCCTTGTACTGTGTTTCCACTGTGCTTGGCTGTCTCCTTGCACGAGGAGGTTCTCTAGTTCTCCTGGTTCTGCACCATGTTCTTTGCCGCTTCTCCCAGGCAGATAGATACAGATTGAGTTTTGTTTTCCCCCTAAAACCTATGGGAAGTGATAAACAGTTTTTAAGCTTGATCTCACTTTCTTCTCCAGCAAGTATTGGCATGTGAACACTGGGGCTGTGGAATCCTGTTAGCAGCAGGTTGAGAGGTGTCTTTGCCCTCGGTACTTCCACCAGCAAATTTCCTTCCTGAGGGGATCCTAAAGAGCAGGATGAGCACATAGGGCTGGGGATCCCAGTCATCTCCTTGTCCTATATTCCTTTTGAATAAACACAAAGCAATCCTTGTACAGCAATGGTTTGTGGGTTTGCCTTTCCAAAGCCTGGCTTGGACTCGTGTGGGTTTTGTTTGTTTGTTGGAGTTTTTTTAAAGTCTCATTCTATCCTTTTTTCTCTCTTTCTCATTAGTTCTCCCACTGGTGAATCAGCAAATCTGTATTGTTGAGAGTGTGTTGGAGGAATTATTAGCATGCAGAACAGTACATAAGCAAAAAGGAGAAAGGAGAAAAAAAAGCAAGATTTTTGGTGAAATAACTTGTTCATTTTTACAATTTTCCCTTTTCTTCCCTTGTTTCCCAGCTTTGTGAACTGGTTGATTTGATCTTAGTTCTCCTCATTGTGCTCCTTTCTGATTCTGGGTATAAAAGCAGCATGAAAACAGACAAGGAAAGAGAAAGTAGCACTGACAAAACAGAGGAGACTCCTCAGTGACTGTCCCAGGTAGTGAGTGAGACGTAGTGCTGCCTGCAGATACCACAACTGAATCGAGTTTCACTGTACCATGGACCTGACCTGAAGAAAGGATGTGTTTGGAGAGAGGTTGAGCTCTCTGAGATCAATTTTTTTTTAACCTTTGACTGATTTTTTTTTTTTTCTTTCCATTTTTTGGGACTGCTTTTGTACCACACGGTGTCAGCCTGGTGCCCCACTTGGTTAAGAGATGTGCAAGGAGATTGAGGTTGCTGCAAGAAGTGATCACCTCATGTTGGATCTGAAAGAAAGGTCCCATGAGAGAGACTTCTCTAATTTAATTTTCCAATTTTTTAAATTGAAAAGGCCCCTTAGATTGACTGAACACAAAGACAGTGGGGGAATGGATTGAAGCTAAAGGAAGGAAGGGTTAAATTAGATATTAGGGGGAAGTATTTTACAGAGAGAGTGGTGAGGGGCTGGAACAGGCTGCCCAGAGAGGGGGTGGGTGCCCCATCCCTGGGGGTGTTCAAGGCCAGGTTAGATGGGGCCCTGGGCAACCTTGTGTAGCTCCAGGCCTGGAGGTTGGTGTCCCTGCCTGTGGCAGGGGTTGGAGCTCTGTGACCCTTGGGGTCCCTTCTGACTCATACCATCCTATGATAGCAGCTGTAACTTAGAGGCTGGTGCTGGATTTCCCTTTTTCTGGGAATAGGTAAATGTTGCTGTCTCCAAACTCAAAGGGGCAACCAGAGGCTTTGAGCCCAGCAGAAACAAGCCCTTCCCTGGGATTTTGGAATAACTCTCTATTGTAATTAACCTAGTCTGAACTGATAGTGTCTCAGATACTAAAGCTGTCTCTGAACTGGGTGTTGTTCATGCTCATGTGAATGCTGTCAGAGGCTGTTGCACTGTCAGGGCAGGATCCTGAATGGAGAATTTCCCCTCAGAGTTAAATGGGACCAGTGGAGATCGTGGTTGGTGCTGATTTCCAGGGCCTCAGGTTTTACTCCTGTCCTCTGTGTGGAAACCATGAGCATCTGGCGTGGTTGGAATGAGGAGGAAGCAGATGGGAGGAGTATCCATCACTTGCCACCAAGTGAAAGGGGAAAGAATGAAAGTCTGGGGATTAAAAGAGGCTGAAAAACCCTTGGGTGGAGGTGAGTGTGCAGGGCACAAGTGTGTTTAAATGATGGTGGAGAAGACAGATGAGGTTATAAAGCAGCAGTTGGTCACTGCAAGACCTTGGGGGTGCAGCAGTGTCGATGTCATGAGAAGGAAGGCAGGTAGGAGCAGAGGGAGGTGAAATCCCAGCAGTGAGAATAGAGAGAATGTGCCAGACTTTTGGGTGCAGAAAGGCATCACCACTCCAGGCAGGAGAATGGAAGGCACCTCTGCCTCTTGTAGCAGGTTTCATAACCAGATGTATTTGGATTTGGCCATCAGCTGTCATCTGGATTTCACCCATACTGTAGCTGTGACACTGTCACCTGCAGTGTCTGATTGCACAACAGCTGTTTGAGCAAGACAGAAGAAAAGGGTTATCTGTGAGAGAAGTGATGGCTCTCTGAAAGGTCCTAGGTCACTCCTGACTATAGCAGAACCATTCCTTGTGACTCCCATGTGTGATTGCCACAGAGTGTCACTGAAACGTGGTGTTCCCATGTGTGGCTGGTCATGTGGCTGTATTTCAGACCTGATCATTATGGGCATGTTTGCTCTTTGTTCCTCTGAGGGCTCTCAGCATGTTCCAAACCTGTTAGGTGCAATGATGATTGGCCCTTTCAAAGGCAGGCTGCTTTTGTGTGGGGAGTTTGAAAAGGAAAAATGATATACTGGAAAATGGGCTGTGCTTTGGAGAAACAGCCTCCTGCACCATTAGTGGTGATTATTCTGGAACTGGGTTTCCCAGGGACTGCAGCATTGCTCTGTGCTCAGTCAGCATTGTTGGGGAAGAACTGAAACACCTCCCTGGGTAGAGCAGAGACACAGTGGCCATGGTGCACAGTGCTTATTTTGCCCCTTGGAATAGCTGTTACAGAACACTATTAAACTTAATGCTTGTCCTTTGTCTGGCTACTACAGATGTAATAGGTTTCCTTTCCCTGGTGTGAGGGTTCAGCCCTGGCTGGAGGCCAAATGCCCACCAAAGCTGCTGTATCACTACCCTTTTTAACTGGGCAGGGGAGAAAATAGATACTGAGAGGCTGAGGAGTGGAGCTCAGGCCAGGGAGAGATCATCCTGCAGTGAGTGTCACAGGCAGAACAGACTCAACAGGGAATAAAGGACAGAAACTCTCTAATTGGTGACCCTGCCCTGCACCCCAGTGACACCAGAGTTGGGGATGAGAAGTGGGAGCAGATCCACAAGCTCCTTCCCCCACCCCTCCCTTCTCAGCAGATTTCACTCTATCCATGATCTTGCTCCCTTCTTCCCCCCACTGTGGCACAGGGAGGGGCAGGGACTGGGGGAATGGGGGTTTGGGTCAGTTCCTCACCAGATGTTTCCCTTCTTGGCCAGGGGGATCATTCCTCACCCCCTTCCCCTGGCAGGGGCCAGGGGGATCATTCCTCACCCCCTTCCCCTGGCAGGGGCCAGGGGGATCATTCCTCACCCCCTTTCCCTGACCCCCCCGGGGGTCCCACCCACAGCAGACAGTCCTCCACCAACATCTCCAGTGTGAGTCCTCTCCCATGGGGCTTCAGCTCTTCCCCAGCTGCCCCGGCGTGGGTCACTGCTCTGGGTGCAGTCATCAATCACAGAATGTCTCTCAGTCCCTCAGGCCCAGACTGCCCCAGCCTGGTCCCCCACAGGGTCACCAGCCTCCCCCCAGCAAACCTGCTCCGGTGCAGGTCTCTCCCTGGCTCATCTCTGTGTGTCTGTCTCTCTCCAGGGGCTGCAGGTGCTGGCAGGGGCTGGCTCCAACACAGGTCACAGCATCTCCTGTCTGTCTCCCCCTGCTGCAGCGTGGGGCCTCTCCAGGGGCTGCAGGTGGGGTCTGGGCCTTTTCCATGGGCTGTGGGGGGACACCCGCTCCACCATGAGTTTCTCCAGGGGCGTCTTTCTCTCCGGCACTTGGGGCGCCTTCTCCCCCCTTCCCTGGCCTTGCAGCCCGCACAGCTCCTCACATCTTCTCACTCCCTTCTCTGGGGGCAGAAAGCAGCTGCCTGTGGGGTTTTTCTCCTCACTGGGATTCCCAGAGGTGCTGTGACATGGCTGATGGGCTCAGCCTTGGTCAGCAGCGACTCTGGCCTTGAATTGGCCGATGTTTACTCTCTGGGGCCTGTGGAGAGCTGCTGGCTGCTTCTTGCAGAAACCACCCCTGCAGCCCCCGGCTCTCCACCACAACCCAGCCAGGCAAAACTGACACCTGTGTATGGGGCTTGGTGGGGAACTTGGCTGGTGGCAAGTACAGCGATGTGCGTGCTTAGGAGCAGACGACATATGTTGCCTTCTACATTTGAGTATAAGAAGAATGCCAAGTGACTTCTTCACCTAAAGCTGAGCTTTCAACTGGCCTGTAGAAGAGGGACATTGCATTTATTTTTGGGGACAGCAAAAGCACAGAAATGTCATTCATTAATTCCTTTACTTAATTAAAAGGAGCTTGGGAAAACTGAGGGCGCCTGGTAGCTTTGCACTGTAGGTCAAAGAGAGATTTAAATTTTCAAATCCCTCTGGAACTTGAAGATGAAAACTATTAATATCATCCTCTGGTTTTATAAAAAGGTCAGCTTGAGTTGGTGTAATTAAGAAATTGGTTCCAATTAATTTAATTTAATTTTAGAGTCTGCTTCATCGTGACTTCACACTGGTGAGGCACACAGAGCAGCAG
This sequence comes from Hypotaenidia okinawae, assembly GCA_027925045.1. NCBI lineage: Eukaryota > Metazoa > Chordata > Aves > Gruiformes > Rallidae > Hypotaenidia > Hypotaenidia okinawae. Next base: position 541,327 of record BSDF01000019.1, on the reverse strand, counting down.
TGTTATTTTGCAGGGTGGTTAGAGCTCCTCAGAAGGCACTCTGTTTGGATTTGGTGGGCTCTTCAGGCAGGAGCTGTTTGGCCATGGTGGTATTTAGGTGGCTGATGCTCTGGGAGACTTGTGGGGATTTTATTTGGAGTCAGCGTTTCGTGTCTGGGTGGTTTAGTGTATGGAAGGATTTGCCTCGTGCTGCTCAGGAGGAATGAAAGCTTCAGGGGCTCCAAGGGGACTGTGTTCAACCCAAAACTTCCATTTCTTCCTGCATGTACCACAAAAAGACATTGATCTTGGTGTATTGACTGTGTTTCAGGTATTAGTGAACAAGTTCATGACTTGGAGATACTCCTTTCAGCATTCATCTAGACAGGTGTTGTCTGGAGTTTTTTATTCAAGTGTTGGCAGTAGATTTTTCTTTAATTTTTTTTCTGATTCAAGGGGAAAAGTCCTAACTCAGAGGCTTGTCTTCTACTTAGAGTTTTCTCTTTCACTGGTTTGTTACTTCTCCACCTGTTCTTTGTGCCCTCAGGATGGCCCAGCCCCAGTTTGTCTCAGTGAGGAGAAGCTCTTGGGCTTTGTTGTCTGGAATATTTCATGTGTGTGTGTGGATGGGTGTGAAGATATGTGTATATATCTTAGAATCCAAGAACTCTGGTGTTTCACAGAATCCCAGACTGATGGGGGCTGGCAGGGACCTCTGGAGACCCCCCAGTCCCACCCCTGCCAGAGCAGCATCCCCTCGAGCAGGCTGCACAGGACAGTGCCCAGGATCAAGGGTTGGAATGTCTCCAGAGATGGAGACTCCCCAACCTCTCTGGGCAGCCTGGCCCAGGGCTCTGCCACCCTCCCAGCAAAGAAGTTCCTCCTCATGTTCAGGTGGGACTTCCTCTGCTCCAGTCTGTGCCCATGGCCCCTTGTCCTGTCCCTGGGCACCACTGAACACAGACTGACCCATCCTCCTGAGCCCACCCCTCAAGGATTTATCAGCACTGAGAAGATCCCCCTCAGTCTTCTCCAGGCTGAACAGCCCCGAGTCCCTCAGCCTCTCTTCATCAGAGAGATGTTCTGGTCCCCTCAGCATCTCCATAGCCCTTTGCTGTCCCCCTCCAGTATCTCCCTGTCCTTCCAGCTCCAGGGAATGCAGCGCTGCACACAATATCCATTTAGCATGTCATCACTGTACCGTTCCGTTCTGCTTGTTGGGTTTGGTGCCTGTATGGTCGTTAGTGCAGCAAACAGCCTGGTGACCAGCACAGACAGGCAGCTGACCCTCCTGTCTCTGCAGTCTGGAGTAGCTGGGGGCTGAATAGTGCAGCAAACAGCCTGGGACCAGCACAGACAGGCAGCTGACCCTCCTGTCTCTGCAGTCTGGAGTAGCTCCGGGCTGAAACGCTTCCTACACCTGGCCTGGGCTGTAATATGAGTGAATGGAGCTGACAGAGAGGCTGGCTCCTTTAACCTGATCCTGCTGCTTGTGTTTCACTGCCCAGCTCTGGCCAACACTCCAGAAGAGCTGGTGTGAATTCCTTGACCACGCTGCCCTCATTACATCACCCATAGGTCACAGGGCACAAGTTCAAGGCTTTTTGTGGGCAGATGTTGTCTGTCGAGCACACACAGTATCAAAGCAGCAATTAGGGAAGGAATTGGGAAGGGTTGGGTCAGAGGGTTGGTGGATTAACCTTAGTGTCTCTGAAACTTGCTTTCAGGGTCACCCTGCTCCTTATAAAACCGTCTCAGCCCGCGCAGCCGTTCCCTCCACTATACTGCGACTGCCAGCAAGTGCCTTTCAAGACATCTTCCAGAAGTACCCTGAGACTCTCGTCAGGGTGGTCCAGGTGAGCTGCATCCTTAGGTGGAGCTGGGGGGAAAAAGCAAAAGTCCCTCTAATTTCGGAGTGTCGTGGTTTCCCCCCGGCTGTGGGTCGAGATCCACGCAGCTGCCTGCTCCTTAAAGTACAAGAGCAGGGGAAGAGGGAAAAAGGGGGAAACAAGGGAAGGGAAAAGGAAGGGGAAATAACTCCAAACCCAAGAAACTAAGAGGCCCGTGGGTTGGGATAAGGAGAGTTTACTGAGAGAACAGAAAGATCAAATATCCCAATGCTAACAGGACTTTAGAGCAAAAGAAGATGAAACTCTTGATCCCCAATGCAGTTTCTCCCCGACCCACACAACTCAGGTACCACCCAGAGCTGTCCCGGAACCCGACCGTCCCCCCAAGCAGCACGCGTCCCGCCACCGCCCCTCTTCTTCCTCCCCTCAGCCCCCCGTTCTCCTGGGCAGGACGTCATTGCCATGGAATACTCTCTCTGGCCCATCTGGGTCACCTGTCCTGGCTTCGCCCCTCCTTTCTCATGGATAGAGAAATAGGAAGAAGCTGAGAAAGTCCTTGACTGTCTGACTGCAACTAAGAACATCAGGGTGTTCTCAGCACTGCTTTCATTGGAACTCCCAAACACAGCATCCCATCAGCTGCTACAAATGGAGTTAACTCTATCCTGACTGAAACCAGGACACAGAGTTAGAAGGAAGATGTTCAGCAAGCTCATCCTCCTGTTGCAGGTACAGGAGTGTTCAGTAAAGCTTCTTTTCAGGGGTTGAACTGCTTTTGCAATTCCTTTTGCTCTCAGAGCCCTGGATATAAAGAGCTCAGCATGAATCACATACAGGAAGGAATCATTCATATATATATGTGCACACACACATTAAGGAATTGGTCCCTGCACAAAATCACAGAATCATTAAGGTTGGAAAAGACCTCCAAGGTGATCCAGTCCAGCTGTCCCCTTACTACCCACCTCTATCACTCACTAACCCATGTCCCCAAGTCCCTCACCAAACCGTTCCTTGGACACCCCAAGGGATGGTGACTCCACCACCTCCCTGGGCAACCCATTCCAATGCCCAACTGCTCTTTCAGAGAAGAAATTTCTCCTCATTTCCAACCTGAACCTCCCCTGGCACAACTTACAGCCGTTCCCTCTCGTCCTGTCTCTGGTTCTCTGTGAGAAGAGGCTGAGCCCAGCTCAGCACAACCTGTCAGGGAGCTGGAGCGAGCAATAAGGTTGCCCTTGAGCCTCCTCTTCTCCAGGCTGAACAGCCCCAGTTCCCTCAGCTGCTCCTCATCAGACCTGTGTCCCAGCCCCTTCCCTAGGCAGGTTGTCCTTCTCTGGACACACTCCAGGACCTTGATGTCTTTCTTGTAGTGAGAGGCCCAGAACTGAATTTAGCACTCAAGATGCTGCCTCACCAGCGCTGAGCACAGGGGGATGATCACCTCCCTGGTCCTGCTGGCTGTGCTACTCCTGATGCCAGCCAGGATGCTGTTGGCTGTGTTGGCTATGTGGGCACGCTGCTGGCTTGTGTTCAGGCAAGCGTCAGCCTCTCCAACCAGCTGGACCTGTGATGTAGCTCGTTGGTCCTGGTGTGGGAGAACACACTGGCATGGGATCTGCACCGTGCCCATGCCCCTCCATGGCTTCAGAATGGCTTAGAGTACAGCAGAAACTGTCACATGTTCTGAAACAGGACTGATGTACCCCCAGGAGCTGTTTGTTGAGGGGTCACTGTTGTAGAAGTCACAGTACACAGGCAGAAGGGTGAACTTCTGCTCCAGGGACAGCTGCCAGCAGCCTAGCACAGAGCTGTGCCCATCTGTCCTCAGTTTACCTTCCCCTGCTCAGCAGGAGCTGAGGCAGGGCTGGGGCAGCACTGCACATGTCTCCTACATCCTGCAGCTGCTGCAGGGACCAGTGTGTTGCCCATGTCAGTTTGCCCAGCAGCACGTTGTCCCAGGGGTGCATCAGTCAAGTGGGTGCACGTGGGTCCTTCTGTCTATCTGTTTGTTTTACCACCACTTCTAAATCTTCTTCTTGCAAACTGCTCTGGTGGCTGGGTGGTTTATGAGTGACATGTGCAGCTCCTAATGCTGATAGTTGAAGAGAACAGGTCATTCTGCCAGCTTAACATGCTCGGTGAGAGCTGATACAAAGGAGAGGGTGACTTGGGAGTAAGCTGCTGAGACAGAGGAAGGTCGGGTGGCAGGGGTGTCTTAGGTTAGTTTCAAGCACTTGTAGAGCAGTACTGGGGGCTCAGTGTAGGGAAAGGTGGAATAACAGGGGGTGGGAAATGGAAGCAAGTGTTTTTATTTCAAGGGATGTTTATTATTCATGTTTACAGAAAACTAAAAGCATGATTTGGGGGTTGGGAGTAAGACTTGGGATTCTTGTGCAGGGTTTGGTAAGTCACTGGGATGTGTCTTTGTCTCAATGTATCCACTGCAGGAAAGGAATTTCAGCTTAGTCTGTAGGTTATAAGGTGTCTTCAGGTCCTCTGGTACAGAGCAGCAGCTAAATGCACAGTGAGTGTGGGAGAATGCTAAGCATGATCCTATTGCTGTTTGATTTCCCATTTCTAGATCATCATGGTGAGGCTGCAGAGGGTGACGTTCCTCGCCTTGCACAACTACCTTGGTCTGACTACTGAGCTCTTCAATTGTGTAAGTGTGGTGGGTGTTTTGTCTGCTCTTCCTGTGCAGCCTGTCTGGTTCCTGGCACTCAGAGTTCTCCCTCTTTCTCAGAAGATCATCAAGCAAATGTTGCATATTCATTTATTAATGACAGTCCTGGAGAAGTACCTGCTGAAACCAGCCCATCAAATCCAGGCTGCGCTGATGCCTGGGGAGCTGGGGGGAGGTGGGCAAGCTGAGATTTCAGAGGCTTGAAGAAGTGCATCACTTCAGAGGGGGTGTGTGTGTCACTGTGCCTGTATGTCAGTACGTTCCAGCAGCCCTGACAGTTGTGGGTGATCCTGAGTCACTCCTGCCTGGGACAGTTCACAGAGTTGTAGGGGTTGGAAGGGGCCTCCAGAGATCATCAAGTCCAACCCCCTGCCAAAGCAGGTTCCAAAAAGGTTCAAAGGATGATGTGCCCTTGGCAGAAGAGGCTCAGGTCGGGGAATACTTAGGCAAACTGGAGGGGTGTAAATCTGTGGGCTGTGATGGGAGGGAGCTGTGGGGTATGGCTGCAGGGCCACCCTGGGAGGAGGGCCCCAGGCACTGACACAGGCTCCTGTCCCATTCAGCACGTACAAGCGTGGTTTATGTTGGCCTTTCCCCCTTGCAGCAGAGCCATGCCATCCCCCTCACCTCTGTGGCAAGTGTAACATCTGGAGCAAGTCCAGGCAAAGCTGTGAAAAGACAAGTGTCCAGTGTGTCAGAGGAAGAGAAGCTTGAAAAACCCCTGGAAGCCCTGGAACTAGGTAATGCTTCTGGAACTGGGGAGTAACTGTCCTTCGTCATGCTCTTTAATTAGTCTCTAAAATCAGAGGATTTGGATTTGATTAGAGCAATTAGGGATTATCTTACATCAGTTTCAGGTTTGAAGTCTTTGGGCAGTTCTTGGCTTTAATAGGAAATTATTCTGGGCTGTTACAAGATGCTGAGGGGTGAGGGGGAAGACGTGGCTCCTAGATCTGACCTTGCAGGAGGAGCTGGGAAACTTCTGCACTCTGGGTAGGAGCAGAAGAGTTGCTGGGTCTCTGTAGGCTTTTAGGTTGAAGTAGCAGTGTGGGAGCTAAGCCTAGGAAAAGAGACTTGGATTTTGCCTCTGAACCTGAACAGTTTTTAAATCAAATCAAGCAGGAGGCAGGTTTAAACTGTTCAACCACAGTGTTTGAAACCCACTGACACAGCCTGTAGTAAGTCCCAAAGGTGGGGAGTGACAGGGTCTTGCTGGCAGTGAGATTGATTTTCTTGGGAAGCACCTTGTGTTCACATTCATGGCACTTCTGTTTCTAAGTTTCAGATACACTGAAGATTTCTGGTCCGGAAACCTCTGAGCATGTTTTCAGGAGGAGCCTTTCCTCACCTCCCTACGCTGGCTCTGCAGAGGCTTCAGGTAAGCAGAGCTTGGCAGAACCATGGCATGTAATGCACCTCATCACAAGGGGGAAGCACGTGCTCTCTGGGGTGCTGGGTCAGGTAATCCTCCCATTTATGTTGGATAATCATCTGGCAGTGGCACTGCTTCCTAACTCATCTGTCAGAAATTTACTTCCTTGAGTAAGTAATGGCCTGTTATCCAAGTGAGTGTTCCCTTGCTGTCTTCAGTAGTGCTGGGGAACAGGACAGTGAGACACCTGCAAGTGAAGAGCTTTTATTAATTGATATAACTGAAAGTAGTGGAGTTACAGTGATGTGCTATCATCTTCCATGCTCTCATCTTTCACACGAATCTTGCTCGGGTGATTCACAGCATCACTGAATTGTAAGGGCTGGAAGGGACCTCTGGAGATGATCGAGTCCAACCCCCTGCCAAGGCAGCTTCCCTAGAATTATCCTGAAGAGCACATTACATGGCTCTGTTGCTTTTGGAGGAATGCTTGTGAGTGGGTAATAAAGGTGATTTATCATTGAATGGTCTGATGAGACGTTTATGAGGCTGAGCTGTTCTGATGTCAGTCACCTCTGGTGTAGATTCTTCCTCTGAGCCAGTCTTTGAGGTGAGCTTTATGTTCAGGGTAGAGCAACTGCACTTCTTGGGTGAAGTGTAAAAGAAAGGAATCTGTCTTGTGTTAGCTGAGCCCTGAACTAACTGGCTTGAAGTAGGTGCAGGGTCATGCTTAGATACTGTGGTCTTCATGGAGATAAACAGAGAAGTCATATCAAGCTTGATCAGTAGCCTGGATATGTTAGAAGATACATGTATTCCCTACATTGGCTAGTAAATGGTTTGGAGGGTGTGGAGATGAGGAGAGAGGAGGGAGACAGGCTGTCCTGGTTCTGGCCAGGCCAGAGTTAACCTCCCCAAGCAGTGAGCCCAGGTGAGCTGAGTTACCCTGGGCTGTTTGCCACCTGACACCACTTCCCCATAAAAGCAGCTGGTTGGGGAAGGGCAGGGGCTTGTTGCCTCCAAGACAGCCTGAGTGGGGCTGGTGCATCAGGTCGGTCAGTCCTCCCTTGCTGTCGGGCACCACCCAGGCTAAGAGACCCCTCAGCACTGAGGGCCTTTCCCAGTGTAAGGCTTCTAACTGTTGTTGCTACCAAGTGAAGTTGGTATATTTGGAAGAGAAGAATGGCTGGAGGTTCTCATACACCTTGGTTCATTTTTAACCACAGTGCTGATTCTCTTCCCCTTCGGTCTCTGCTGTGTAAGTGGGCAGTGTCCCAGTTACAGTTCTTCCTGACTTCCATATTGCTGCCTGGTGGGATGGATGTGGTAGAGGAGTAGGACTCTGGCTAGTGATAGGACATGATCTTTCTGCACCAGGGAAACAAATTGAAGAAGATTGAGGTGACCCACCCAGACCTTGGCTTTTATTGTCGTGTGTTAGGCTGGTTTCACTGTGTGTTGCACAATGTCCCAGCAGGCTCGAGTCTGAGGGGGTTTGATGATGCTGGCTTGAGCCTTGGAGCACGGCCATGGCCCCCAGGAGAGCACAGGAGCTCCTGAGATCTCTTTGTGCAGCCCTGGGATGCTGCAAAGGCTGAGTCCATGTGCCTGCCTAAAGCTTTTACGTGGCAGGAGCTGTGTGTAACAAGGAGTATGTCCATTTGTCCGTCCTTTCTCCTTTTATGTGCCCTGTGAGTTCCCTCAGGGTACCTAGAGCTCAGCAAAGAGCAGATTAATTTTTACTGACAGAGTGGTGTATCTAATTGGGTAATTACAATTTGTCTCAGTTAATGGCACTGATTTCTGCTCGCTGTGCTGGGGTTATGGTCACTCTTTAGCTCACATGGAAAGTATCTTAACACATGTAAGGAAAAGATCAAGGTCTTGCTTGAGATTCTATTCCACTCCTGTGCCAAGCATTTGGACTTCATGGGCATGTTGATTACATTGGTTATTGGCTTTGAGAAGAGAGAATTGTCTGCTATTAGTCCTGTGGGTGTTACTGCCTCAGTGTCTCTCTGCTTTGCTTGGCTTATTAGAATTAACAAAACCTGCTAAAGATGATACAGGGAAAACATTTCTGCCTCAGTTGCTCCTGGGTTTGAGATCACAGAATCACAGGGGCTGGAAGGGACCTCCAGAGCTCATGGAGTCCAACCCCCTGCCAAAGCAGGTCCCTAGGACAGGCCACACAGGTTGGTTTCCTGAAGGTGTAACTGGGCTGTGAGGAGTGTCTGGGCTGGTGGACAGGAGAATCAGGTGAACAAAATAAAACATACAAGTTACCCACGAGCCAGCAGCGTGCCCAGGCAGCTGGGAAGCCAACCACATCCTGGGGGCATCACACCTGGCATGGCCAGCTGGGCCAGGGAGGGGATTGTCCTGCCCTGCACTGCGCTGGGGAGGCCTCATCTTGAGTCCTGGTGCAGATTTGGGTACCACAGGACAAGAGGGACACAAAACCATTGGATAGTGTCCAGAGGAGGGTGGCAAGGATGGGGAAGGGTCTGGAGGGGAAGGCTTATGAGGAGAGGCTGAAGGCCCTGGGTTTGTCCAGCCTGGAGAAGAGGAGGCTGAGGGGAGACCTCATGGTGGTCTGTGGCTTCCTGACGAGGGGAGCGAAGGGGCAGTGCTGATCTCTCCTCTCTTTGGGAATCTGGGAAGGAACCCAAGGGAACAGCATGAAGCTGCACCAGGGGAGGTTTAGGCTGGGTGCCAGAAAGAGGTTCTGTACTGAGAGGGGGTCAGGCACTGGCACAGGCTCCCCAGGGAAGGGGTCACAGCCCCCTGAGCTGGGCTGAGGGCAAGAAGTGTTTGCACAGTGCACTCAGTCCTGTCTTGTGTGGAGCCAGGAGTTGGACTTGATGGTCCTGATGGGTCCCTGCCAGCTCAGGAGATGCTGTGGTTCTAAAGCAACAGGCTCTTGAGTGGGTGATGGCTTCATCAGTGTCACTGCTCCTGGGAATTAAAGAGAGAAAGAGGAGCATGGAGGGTTCAACAGCAGTTCTCTCTGGTTTGGGGGGTTAGCAGCAGTTAGGAGAAGCTGCTTTTCCGGATTCCAAACCGAAGCACAGGAGCAGGAGCAAGGAAAGGCTGGTCAGGGAGTGAGTCCTGGGAAGGAAGGAGGCAGCTGACGTGCTGGTTGTTGTTTGCGCGGTGGCTCCAGCAGCAGCATGTGGGAGCCCAGTGAGCCTGTGTTCAGCAAACAGGATCCCAGTCCACCCTGAGTTTCCCACTGCCTTCTGTTCCCTTGCCACAGCACTGCCAGTTAAAGCTGGTTCTGCTGTATCCTCCCTGCCTCCCGTTTGAGCAACAAGTCAGAGTAATTAATCACTGTGTTGGAAGCTTCTCTCTGTGGCTGTGCTGGAGGTAGACACAGGCTCTCACTCTGAGTGCCTCTTCTTCCTCTCCCTGGATCCTTTAACATGCAGAGCTCTGTAGAGGGTGCTGCCATGGCCATGTGCCCGTTACCACATCAGTTACCTCTGACCTGAGAATTCTGAGTTGAGGTTTAAAATGCACCCAGGGTGCTGGGGCTTAGTAATTGTGCTGACACTGTGATTTGTGGGGCAGTAGAATTGACAGGGACTCTGATCAGCCCCCATGGAGTTCTATCCTGCTATTTCTATTATCCCAGCTTTTCCCATGATCTCTTTTAGGGTCTTTAACGTTGCAGCATGTATAAAAGTCCATTAGTACCATCAACAGCTCTTTATTTTAAATTTTTATTATCTTTTTTTTTTCCATCTGATGATTTGCAAATGTTGCTGGTGTAAGTCCTTGGGCCAAGCTGTTGGGTGTCTTGTTTGGAGGCTCCTTGTTAGATGATGTGGTGACCCCAGTGACAGGTGGGATTTATAACTTGTTCATATCTGCAGGTAACATGGCAACAGGGGCTCTGAGGTGGGTCTGTATCCCTTGGACAGCAGGATTCTCCCCTTGCCTGAGCAGGGGCACTGTACTTACCAAATTTCTCAGCAGTTCATGGGAGGGTCATTCCTTCCCAGGGACATGTTGAACCAGGGCAGCTCTGTGTTTTCAAAAGCCAGTTTCCAAAGCTCGGGGAAACTCTAGGTGAACTCACACCTCTGTGTGTGTGTGTGTAAGTGCAGAGGAATTGGGGAGGTTTGAGTTCTTTCAATCTGTTAGGTAGCAAAATTCAATAGTCAGGAAAGACAGGGCTTCTCCTAAGGGCCAGTCCTATTCCTGAGCAGCTCTTTCTATTTAAAAATGCAGAAGCACAAGAACAATGCAGTTCCAGAAGGGAAAAGGGAGACAGATTTTCTGAATATGGCATATTTTTTATATTCTTTAGGCCTAGAAATACAGCAGAAATGGTTGTAGGTTTATTTGATAAAGGAAATTCCAGTCTCTGTGTTGTTCCTAACCCTGGAGAGCATCAGGCTGGGGCTCAAGGCAATTAAGCAGTAAGTGCTCCCCAGCTATCTTTGCATCACTTTGCTCTGAGAAGGTCCTGGCAGGTGGATGGGACCTCAAAGGAGCTGATAGAATTAATAGGTATCAATATTGTCAAGTGACTTCAAAGTACTGAAGGAAAGAATTTGGCCCTGTAAAGGGATTCTGTATGAGTGTCTCAGCACGTGACGTGCCCTGAGCGTTTGGGCAACCTGCAGAAGAGACCTGACAGTACTTGAGGCATTGGGTGGGGGATGCTTTCCATGGAGAGACTCTAGGATGTTTCTGGTCTTCTCCTTACGACAGAGCAGGTATGAAAAAAGTTCTTTGGTTCAGTGGAGAGAAGGTTAATAATCTTTTCCTGGAGATCATAGAACCAGGGAATGCTTTGGGTTGGAAGGGACCTCAAAGCCCATCCAGTTCCAACCCCCTGTCATAGGCAGGGACACCCTCACCAGCCTAGGGTGCCCAAAACCCCATCCAACCTGGCCTTGTATGCTTCCAGGGATCCAGGGGCTCCCACAGCCTCTCTGGGCACCCTGTGCCAGGGCCTCCCCACCCTCAGAGTGAAGAATTCCTTCCTAACATCTAACCTAACCCTCTGTTTGGTGGACTTGCCTCTTCCTGATAATTTTTGGATCCAGAACAACTCTCTTCTGCCTGCCCCACAATAATTAACCTCAGCACAAGAGTGGATGTGGGAATTTTGGGGTGTACTGGCTACACAAGCTCAGGTGGGAAAGTTTAAAGTTCCCATCAGATCCTCCAGGTCCAAAGGAAGTAAGTTAGAACAGAAGGATGCTGCTTTTTGTTTTACCCTCAGCTTCAGGAACAGAACCCCCCCATCCACAGCTGCTTGGCTCTGTGTGCTGCCCGCTGTCTGTGAGCACTGGTAATTAAGGAGGTGCTAATAAGCAATCTAAAAATCTTTCCTTAGGTAATTCCAGTGGCACCAAGTCAGACATGGACATGGCATATGAAAGAGCCAGAGTGCACTTTGCCATGGAGGACACGGCCAGCAGCCCCGCTGTGAGCAAGGTAGGTCTTCTCCTCAGGAGGTGCCACCACCTTTCTTGCACTGTACTGCCTTACTTGTCCTGACTCAGTGAGTCAGGGAGAGGTTTTCTCCCACTTCCAAACGCTGCCTCTGCAGCTCTGGGTCCAGGTCAGGGGATTTGCTCTTCTGCTATTGGTGTCTTTGAACTTAGGGTGGTTTCAGTAGATGTTGGTGACTGTTGAGGCTTGTTAGTGTGGATCCTCACAGTCTGTGAGGTTCCTTGGCAGGGAACAGGAAAGCACTGCTGCAGCTTCTTCATTTAGGTCTTGCCTTCCTCTGACCCATGGAAGGGATTATTTGGAAAGGCAAATTGGTTGGACCATGTCTTGTTTGTGAGACCTACTTTGCAGGAAGGGATTCAAAGCCTTTATCAGCCTGGGAACTTCCCACAGGTTTGCAGCCACGGCTTGGCAAGCAATTTTTGTCCTCTGCTTTCTACAAATACCAACCTGGGAGTTGGGAGCACAGAAATGCTCTGGAATTATAAAACTCCAAACCAAAATCCGTGGCTTGGTGTGACTTTGACAGGCATTCTCTCTCTTCTCCCAGCCTTGTATAGTGTTGATCAAGATTTGGTTCCATCAAGCTGGCTGCTACCCAGTTTCTTATTCTTCCCTGTGTAAGCTGTGATGAGTAACTTTGTTTGACTTAAGTGTCAGGCTTTGGAGAGGAATGCAGAGATAATGAAGGTAGCAAGCTGTTGCTTTTTTGGAAAACAAGCTTTTAATTTTTATTTCCTCCAGACCACAGTTGTGGTAGTGTCCTGGGACTGGCGAGGCCAGAGTTCACCTCACCAAGCCCAGGGGAGCTGGGTTAGCCTGGGCTGTTTCCACAGTGCCTGGCATCACTCCCCCATAAAAGAGGCTGGTTGGGGAGGGTGCTCCTGGATGTCTCCAGAGTGCAGCTGGGCTGTCAGGGCAGTCTTCATGTTGTGCAGTGCTCTGTTATCACCAGGTTGGTATGGTACTCTGTGTCATCACCAGATGTGAGTGCAGTTTGGGCTGTTATTGTTCCCCTCTCATGGTACTCTTGTCAGTAAGCTGTCCTTCCCAACCCATGGAGGCTCCAGGTCTGTCTGTTTCTCCTCCAGGAGTGATGGAGTGGCATGTGGTGCTCAGGCACTGCTCAGGGCTGACCCACCACAGTTGGATAGAGAACACAGGTGACACAGCAAGTCTTTGCTGGGTGGGTGCCAGTCCTGACATGGAAACTGATGGTGGTTGTGCATCTGTTCTGTGCAGTCGATACTGAAGAAGACGGTGACGGTGACAGAAACTCCTTCAGCAGTTTTCCACTACAGTGCTGCCCAAGACTCCTGTAACAGCAAACATATTGATGCCATCGTGGAAGCAGCAAAGAAAGACCTCTCAACCTTGATGAAACTTGATGTAAGTCAGTGTGTGAAGAGACAGCTTTGGTTGTGCTTCTCAGCTCGTTCTGCCAGGCACTAAAAAGTAAATTGTCTCCCTAGCCTGCCATAGCCCAGCTGGGTGCTTTGTTCTCTGCTCTGTGAAGTTATTAGCAGGGCTGAAATAAATCTAGATTATTCTGCCATTTGGAAAGCCCAAACTGAACCCCACTGCAGGGACTCTTGTCGCTCTGTACCCTGTTACTGGGGGAGAAGGAAACCTGTGGTCTCTGCTGCCTTGCAATGTCCTACCACGGGAAGGAGCCAGGTCAGTGTGCTCAGGTGACTGCTGGAGCTGTGAATCCAGTAGCCTCCCAGGGCCTCATTTGGTTTTTGGAATCAAAGCTCTGGGTTTGGCTGGTGGCTACGAGTGGGTTTCAGAGCTGAGTGGCTGCACCGTGCCCTTTCTGGGCTCCTCACTGTCAGAAGGACATCAAGGTCCTTGAAAGAGTCCAGAGAAGGGCAACCAGGCTGGGGAAGGGGCTGGAGGGCAAATCCTCTGAGGAGCAGCTGAGGGAGCTGGGGGTGTTCAGCCTGGAGAAGAGGAGGCTGAGGGGAGACCTTCTCCCCACCTCCCCTGCCCTGCCAGGAGGCTGCAGAGAGGTGGGTGCTGGTCTCTTCAGCCAGGGGACAGGAGATGGGACAAGGGGCAATGGGCTCAAGCTGTGCCAGGGCAGGGTCAGCTCAGATGTGAGGGAAAAGTTCTTCCCTGGCAGAGTTGTGGGGCTGTGGCCCAGGCTGCCCAGGGAGGGGCTGAGTCCCCAGCCCTGGGGGTGTTTAACAGAGGGGAGATGAGGTGCTCAGGGATCTGGGTCAGCACAGGACAGGGACAGTTGGACTGGATGATCTTAAAGGGCTTTTCCCACCTTGTGATTCTGTGATTCTGTGCCAGGTGTGGTGCCCTGTGGCTGTGTTGCTGAGCTCAGCCCCTGCTTATCCCCTTTGTGCCCTAAGGGGGAACCAAAATCCTTGTTTCCATCGTTCCTCTGGCTCCAGCTGTGCTGGGGTACAGCCAATGGGACCGTCTGGGGAATGGAGCCTGTGTCTGACTCAAAAAAGCAGGATGGCCTGGTTGTGTTGCAGTGGATTCCAGTACCTCCAGTCTGCTGAGGCTGCCAGAGCTCTGGCTGGGCACCCCTGGGACACTCACCTGTGGTGTCAGGCTACCCCTCAGCATTCCTCAGTGAGTGTGTCCTGACTGCTTTAGAAGGAAGTTTTTCTGACAGATGAAGCAGGACTGGGTTCTTGCAGCTGTTTGCCTCCTGTTCTGGGTAAAACTGGCCTCAAATGCTGCTTGGGACAAAAGGTTGTACCCAATACATAACCAGAATCTTCCTTTTGAGACCCACTGGATCACCAGCAAAAATCCCAGGCTCACCCAAACTCCTGATTGTGGCTTTTTATTACATTTAATTTCTCAGTAATTAACAAGTAAACAGCTTAGAGTTGAAGTTAATTGGAACAATATCCTGACAGCACAGCATCTAATAGCAGTATTAACATGAAGATGTAAATAATAATGATATGCAGTAGGCTTTTCAATCTCTGATATTATAACAACTCACAAGCAAAAAAGGACCTGATGGAAAGTAGCCAGATCTGGAAGTCTCATTTAAAGGTCAATGTTCATTTTTTTCCAAGCAAGATAAGGAAAGTTGATTATTCTACAGGCAACAGAAGAAAAATCTGATGATCTTTAAAATATTTGTGTTCAATGCTACTTAGATCAAGGGAGAAAACAAATCCTGTAATATCTTCTTCAAAAAAGCAGGTCAGACCTTTCATTTCATTGCTGGCTGGAGGCATTTTGAGATGTCATTTTTCAGAGCAGCCAATCAGTGTGAATAAAATCAAGATGTTTTGGTGATGGATGGTGGTGGTTTGTTGGTTGGGTGTTGCTGATTGTTTTTCTTTCCCTGAGAATGTGTTAGAGAGAGAGGAGGGGACTATTTCCTTTAGAAGAGAAGCAGGATTAGTTTAAATAACCCACAGGTATCTGACTTCAGATTTAAGATTTTCTTTTTTCTTTTGTTTTAAATGACTTGAGTGTTTTGGGGGTCTCATGGGTTTCAGTCTCTTACACCTTCTCAGCTTTACCTGCAATTGTGATGTGAGTTAAAGAACATTGCAGGGCACATCTTCTGCAGGGTCTTAAGGGAATAGAGTCCCTTATTTTGACAAAAAAAAAATGGTCCCAGTTAATAACTGCTGCTGTCTACTTTTTAGAAGGGGTTTGTGCTTTCACATCTGCATCATAAACCTCTGCTAATTTATTCTAGGAACAGAAAGAAAGAAACTTGCTAGGGAAATGGCTGTTAGTGTGCTGGCAGCTGGTGCCTGGGGGGACCGGTGCAAAGTTACTTGGCTCAGACCCTGTAGCTCTGTGATGCTGTGTTTTGGTTCCTGCTTTTGCCCACTGAAGAGAGAAGATACTAGAGAGGGTGGTTCTGGTCTGTCATCTTGGGTTTTTAACTCCTTTGTTGCTTAATCAGGGTAGTGATAGAACAGAGAAGCTGGATTTCAGGGACTGCCTGGAGGTCATTCAGTCTCATTTCGTGCCCAAGGCAGTCAAATATTGCCAAGTCATTTCTGGCATCTTTTGTCTAAGCTGTTCTGGGAGATCTCTGATGATGAGAACTCCACCACTTGTGTGCAATCTATTCCAGTGCTTAAGTAGTCTTAGACATGAAGAAAATCTTTGCAGCTTTTTCTTTGGAGCTAATGCAGCCAGAAAAATCATAGACTGGTCTGGGTTGGAAGGGACCCCAAGTAGCACAGAGCTCCAAACCCTGCCACAGGCAGGGACACCAACCTCCAGGCCTGGAGCTACACAAGGTTGCCCAGGGCCCCAGCCAACCTGGCCTTGAACACCCCCAGGGACAGGGCACCCACCCCCTCTCTGGGCAGCCCCTTCCAGCCCCTCACCTCTCTCTCTGCAAAGAACTTCCCCCTAAGATGTCATCTAACCCTTCCCTCCTCCAGCTTCACTCCATCCCCCTTGTCCTGCCAGTCTCTGCCCTTGAACAAGCTGATTCCCCTCCTGTTCCTCTGCTCCCTTCAGGGACTGGCAGGCTGCAATGAGGTCCCCCCACAGCCTTCTCTTCTCCAGGCTGACCCAGCCCAGCTCCCTCAGCCTCTCTCCATAGGGGAGCTGCTCCAGCCCTCTGATCATCTCCATGGCTCCTCTGACCCCTCTCCAACAGTCCCACATCTTTCTTGTATTGGGGCCCCAGCTCTGGACACAGGACTCCAGCTGGGGCCTCACAAGGGCAGAGCAGAGAGGGACAATCCCCTCCCTGTCCCTGCTGCCATCCCTCTGCTGATGGAAGAAATCTATGAATAAGTAGTGCTCCCTGGGGAGATGTGTTCCCTCACTGTGAGATGCTGTCAGGGTCACACTTTGGCTTTAAGTACAGGTGATACTGTAAGAGCATCAATAGATAAATATAGAAAAAGCATCACAGGAACTACTGGAGTTGATCTTGCTGAACTGCAGTATTGTGACAGGTGCTCGTCAGGTTCTTTGCATTGGGTGTGTTCCCACAAAACAGATTGCTTTCAATAAAACTGGGGGTTTTAATTAAAATCAGCTCCTTTTTATCAGCTGTAGGTGTGAAGAATAATCCTGATGAATTCACTTGCCTCGTTTTTCTTTTCAACTGAAAATGAGGAGAGGGAAACCCAGCGTAATGACTGATGGCAAAATGTTTACGTCTCTGGGGTGTTTTCCTGCTGCAGGGAGGTTCATGCCTATGGGTGGGTTCTCCCACGCTGCTCGTGGGTTTTAGTGCTCCTGCCTCTGGCAGTGTGTGGGTCACAGGGGTGTCCAGCAGAGCCCAGGCACCAGGGCTGCCCTGGCCCTTCAGCGTGGAGCAGAATGTGGGGTCACTGACCCTCTGCCTTTGCCCTGCCCCTTCGGATGGGGACAGTGAAATGTTTGGGCTTTTGGAGGCCTGCTATGGGGGAAAGCTTTGCAGAAGGGAGCAAAGGGGGGCTGAGGCATTGAGGGTTTGGCAGTGGCTGTGTGTGGGGCACCAGGTGCAGAGAGGAAAGCTCCCTCTGTGGTTGTTGTTGTTATGTACTTGGGATTACGGTCGGACCAGCTTTGGAGCTGGGAAGGAACCTTCTGAGCAGCTCCTTCCAGTTGCAAGGGTTTGGGGTTGAGCCCAAACTGAGGGCTGGCTTGTGTGTGCTCCTGCATTGGGAGGGAGCTTCCCATGTGTCGTGGTTTCCCCCCGGCTGTGGGCCGAGATCCACGCAGCTGCCTGCTCCTTAAAGTAACAGAGCAGGGGAAGAGGGAAAAAGGGGGAAACAAGGGAAGGGAAAAGGAAGGGGAAATAACTCCAAACCCAAGAAACTAAGAGGCCTGTGGGTTGGGATAAGGAGAGTTTCCTAAGAGAACAGAAAGATCAAATATCCCAATGCTAACAGGACTTTAGAGCAAAAGAAGATGAAACTCTTGATCCCCAATGCAGTTTCTCCCCGACCCACACAACTCAGGTACCACCCAGAGCTGTCCCGGAACCCGACCGTCCCCCCAAGCAGCACGCGTCCCGCCACCGCCCCTCTTCTTCCTCCCCTCAGCCCCCCGTTCTCCTGGGCAGGACGTCATTGCCATGGAATACTCTCTTTGGCCCATCTGGGTCACCTGTCCTGGCTTCGCCCCTCCTTTCTCATGGATAGAGAAATAGGAAGAAGCTGAGAAAGTCCTTGACTGTCTGACTGCAACTAAGAACATCAGGGTGTTCTCAGCACTGCTTTCATTGGAACTCCCAAACACAGCATCCCATCAGCTGCTACAAATGGAGTTAACTCTATCCTGACTGAAACCAGGACACCATGCTCCTGTGTGATCCCTGTGTGGGTGCACATGAGATTTCATTACTTTGGGGAAGCTTTTGGTCTCCAGTGTGTGTGAAGGTGTGCTGTGTGTGCACAGCTGAGCTGGTTGCCCTGGGAAGGGGGCTGATAAAGCGCCTGTTGGATCATCCCCTCCAGTTCCTCCGTGATGTAGATGTCTCTGATCTCACCTTCCTTTGAAAATGATGTCATATTTCATGATTTCCATGCCAGCTGACACAGGTCTGTCTTCATTCTACATCCTTAAAAACGTCTGGGGGCAAAATCAACGCATAGAAAATCGTTAGGAGTCTCAGTTGGGTCAGTTCAAACCAATTAAACCATTTTGCCCTGCTGGAAGGGCAGTCTGGGCAGAGAAATACAAACATCATGCACCACGTTTTTACCAAATGCAAATACTTAAAACATTGTCTGCAGTAATTATTCCTATTTGCTGTCTTTGGATACTTCCCCATGTTGTAGTTGTTTGTGTGCACAGCCAAGTAAATTGTCCCCTCACCTCTCTCTTCTCCAGGACCCTTCGCTGCTGAATGGAAAAGTGACACTGCATCAGGTCACTGCTGGGACTGTGCTGTCGAGGCAGGGTGATCAGGTGAGTGTGCAGAGGGATGGAAGCCCAGTGCAGCCTTTGCCCTCCACCATGAGGTGTTTATACAGGGTGGTAAGTAAAACGTCCCCCCCAGCCCCTCGCAAACCTCTTCTCAAGGTGAGACAATCCCAGCTCTCAGCCTTTCTGCACACACAGAGTGTAGTGGGAGCAGGAATCTGGTACCTCCTTGTTTTCAGCCGGTTTCTGTACCGAGCATCTCAGCTCCATCCTTCCTGAGCGGGTGCAGAGGCTGGGCAGCCCTTGCCCGTGCCCCGCACTGCGGGCTCCCCACGCTGTCACTCCATTGCAGTAAAGCATTATCCCCTCCAAACTCTCCCCCCACAGCAACACAGCAGTGTTTGTTTATAGCACAGTGTGTTTAGGATATAACGAGCTTCATTTATAATAATACTGTGTAAATAGATGAGCTTATGCAAAGCAGATGAGGGGCAGCTCCAGTTACAGCGCTGCAGCATTCTGCTCTGCTGAAGCTGCTATGTCCCTCATCCTGCTGCTGTGATTACCCCATTATTCCCCTTCCCAATTCCACTGTTATTTCCTGAGAACCTTATGGATGCAGCTTTTGTTTTTCATAACCCTACAAACAGAAACCCATTTTTCAATATGGTGACTGCTTGGTTTTAAATATTCATAACCTGCTTTTAATAATTCACTATTGTGTCTTATTTTATCACCTAATTGTTCAGAAACTCCAGGGAGCTTTCTGGAAAACAGATTGGGTGTGATAGTGCTGTCAGAGCGATCAGTGCTTTTAAAACCTTTGGGGGGTTTTGAGCTCTCTCTCTGTTTCCTCCAGGATGTTAATATTTGCTTTGTGGTCTCGGGGATGCTTCACGTGTACCAGCGGAAGATAGACTCAGAGGAGGACACCTGCCTGTTCATTACCCACCCGGGAGAGCTCGTGGGCCAGCTGGCTGTCCTCACTGGGGAACCCCTGATTTTCACCATCAAGGCCAATCGAGACTGCAGCTTCCTCTCTGTTTCCAAGTCCCATTTCTATGAGTGAGTGCTGCCAAGAAAACCTCTATTGGGGGGTTCTAATTATTATTATTTGGTATTTTTTTATGGCCCTTTGGCTGTCCCTGTGGCATAGTACTGCTACAGTACGTCCTGTAGCGATCCAGGTAGCTTGCATGAGGGTTCTGAGCACTGACCCATCTATATGATGTTTTTATCTCCAGCAAGAGGCAACACAGGGAACTTGGTAATACTAAGTGGCAATATCTTTTTTGCTCTGGGTTTATAGAGCACTTAACCCAACGGGACATGATTTATGATCTAAGACTTATATCCTTCATAATTCAGGTAAGAAAGTCTGGCCAGAGCCTGTGCTTTGCTTGGGTCACAGAGTCACAGAATGTCTAGGTTGGAAAAGACCTTTAAGACCATCAAGTTCCACCCTAAAGTTGAGAGCTGCTTTGCCCTTTCTCTCCAATTCATTCTTCCTTTTGCCAGCTAGCCAGCCCAGGCTGTGGGACGTTGTGTGGCCTTGGTGTAACTCCAGGCTTTCAATGCAGCAGGTCAGGGACCAGTGTCCCTGTGCCAGGCAGATTGCTTTTTGGCCCTTGGAAGTAGTACATGTACATAGTGTAGTAGTACTGAATGCTTAAAGGGGGGTACAGGTATTTGTTGGTTACAAAACACACCCCCAGACCCTGTTTGACTGCGGTTAACCTCACTGTCCAATATTAACGATTAATGCTCTTGATTTATTCCATCATCCTATTGTTAAGACTTAGAATTAGTTCACATGAGCAATTAGTGCCAAATACCTTGATTTTTCTTCTCTAATCTCCTTTTTTGACTGGTTTGAACGTGCCCCAGCACTACAACTGTGCAGGACTTTCTGAGGCTGTGTTGTGCATCTCTGTGTCATCCTTCCTCTCAAAATAATTCTGATTCAGTCCCTAATCAGCTCTACACAGGATCTGATGCTGTGGCTTCTCGTGCTTCACCTCAGGCGAGAGGCTGTGAGAGCCAAGGCGCTGCCCTTGGCAGTCCCACTGTTGATGAGTTGTGTTTCTCAGCTCTGTGCAGTGGATGTCAGCACTTTCACCTAATTTCTGATCGATGCTCCCCACTTGTGCCATTCCATGTGCTATCAGATCTATTGCTTCTAAATTCCTGCATTTTCTTTTGTTCTTTTTTCCCTACCCTTGTTTTCTCCCTTGGTTTTTACTTCAGGTCTTGTTCTGTTGTCTCAGCACACCAGTCACTGTGCCTTCTCCTCCCCTTTACCAGCTTGGATGTGCACTCCTGGATGGACTCATTTGTTTGAGCTCATTTTCCTGAGTTTTCTCTCTCAAGTATTGAATTGTCTCTTATTTATTCTGACTTACTTTTTGGCTGCCATTAACCCCTGACTGCCCAGTGGGCTCACACCCATCCCTATCACCTCTGCATCATTTTTGAGACCTTTGTGAGTCTTTCTTTCTCTCCTTTAACAAGTCTATTGCCAGTTCAATACATTTTATGATATCTGGGATTGCTGAATGTTCCATCTTACCCAGGTTTTAAGTCACTTGTAGCTCCCGTTCCCATACAGAAAAATGTCAGTGTAGAAAGTGTGAGGTTTCTTTGAATTTATTCACTTTTGCTTTGAACTCCACGAGAAACAAAAACTTGTTGATAATTAAAAGCAAGTTTCACTTTAGACTCGTTGTACCACCTACAGCTACCTTGAAGGAAGTCGTAGAGAGGTGGGGGATGGTCTCTTCAGCCAGGGGACAGGAGATGGGACAAGGGGCAATGTGCTCAAGCTGTGCCAGGGCAGGGTCAGAGCAGATGGGAGGGCAAAGTTCTTCCCTGGCAGAGTTGTGGGGCTGTGGCACAGGCTGCCCAGGGAGGGGCTGAGTCCCCAGCCCTGGGGGTGTTTAACAGAGGGGAGATGAGGTGCTCAGGGATATGGGTCAGCATAGGACAGGGACAGTTGGACTGGATGATCTTAAAGGTCTTTTCCAACCTGGTGAGTCTCTGCTCACAGTCCTGCAGCACTGGGCTTTTTCCTTTGCTCAGAAGCTCCCAGGAATTACTGTTTTTAACTTTTTTTTTTTCTTTTGGCTCGTATCTATCTTCCTGGCCAAAAGAAGCTTGACAAGAACCTCCATTATTCCCCCAAATTCCTCTCTTCCTTTCTTACCAGTGCTTCTTTGAGCTGCCCTGGAACATCATGTGTGGTTTTCCTCATTACTTAATGAGAAGGTGAAGCAGAAAGAACACAGTCAGTAGTGGCATCAGGCAAAGAGCACAGTAAAGGGAGCAGCCCGTGGTTTTGAATCACAGGTTGGATGTTGGACAACAGGTTAAACCCTTTTCACTGAAACTTTGGGGCAGGAGCCTTTTACGTGACAGTAACATCACTAAATACCTGTCTGGGAACTGGGGATTTAAGTATAGGGGTGACACAAGCTAATTACATAGTGTAACCCTGAGAGGCTTTGCTGTTGGGCTGAACTGATGCACTGAGTGTGCAGTGCCCACGCTGCAACTCTTGGTGTCTCCTGGTGAACGGTGTAATCGAGCTGTCACCAGCCCCACATGCAGGAGTGTGTTCAGGTTCTGCAGTCCCAGGGACTCGGTCACGTTCTCTGCTTGGGCACATTTTTCAGTGCAGAGCCTTAATCACGTGCACTCACCACTTAGCAGGAGAGCTTTGATTTTTGTGTTGTGTTGCCAGTTTTGCTGAGCATCAAATTGCATCCACAAGGACGTCTGCATCAGCCCCAGGCTTTTCATCGCTGTATTTGGTGAGCTTTCTGTAAAGAATCCCAAGGATCCCTTTGGGAGCAGGTTTCTATAGTACAGAGCTCTGACTTCCAGTTTTCCCAGTGTCAGTGCAAAGCAGAAGAGAGAAGTTGGCAATGGCAGGTGAAGGGAAGGGAACCTGGCTGATGACGGGGAGAAACCCCCCTGCTCTGCTCTTGTGCATGAGGGGGAGCTTTTGCCTTCCATCCTAACACTCCTGTAGAAGCTCTGTAGCATGGGTGAAACACCAGGGAGCTCCAGATGGAAATAAAAGCAGCCTGTTCCTAGTTTACATTTTGAATGCATTAAGTATTAAGGTACATAGCTTGAGGGAGGAAGAGGAGTAAATGGCTTGTACTGATGACAGCAGACAGCCTGTGTGGGAGAAGACTTTGAAGGCTAAATAAGCAAGTAGAGTAAAAGCAATGAGCTGAACCCTTCAGGAGCAATTTCCCTTTCAGATCAGCTGAGAAGGGGCATGGGGCTGGGTGTTCCTGTGTTGAGGGATTAATGTGTCTGTCGGTGCTTATCCTGGGGTGCCCATCCAGCTCCTTTCTCCTTTAGTGTGGTAAAGTTTCTGTAGGATAACATGTTGTTATCATGTGTGATGATAGTGTGTTAAAAGCAAGGTGGGCTGTAGGAATGATGGGTGGGAGATGGAGGGGATGTGGAAACCTCAGAGCAAGAGAAGAGGGGTGGGAGGGGAGCACTGTCCTGCTTTTTCACAGTCCTCTTTCGATGGCTGGATTTGAAACCGTGGTAAGGGTGAGAGTTGGTGTTGGGTTTAACTTGCCTGGTAGCACACGAGTGTGGGGGGTGTGTGTGATGAGCTCGATGCAGAACGGGGCTGGATGCGTGAGAACTGCTGCTGTTTCTGATTCAGGGGTTCCAGCTGAAGGAGTTGTAACAGAGTAGCTGCTCCAGGCACCGGGTGAGGAGAGCAGCTGAATGTGAAAGGCCCCAGCAGTGCCCTGTGTGCTGCCCTCGATCCACAGTCGCTGTCAGCTCTGCTCCACGCTGCAGGACGAGTGAAGGAGAGATCTGGGGTTTTCACAACTTGAGGGCAGTTTCTGCCCTGGCTCCCAGTGAGCCTGCCCCACAGTAACAGCCTGGGACGGTTGATCTCTGCTTGGGCTTTCTCTGGTTTCTGCCCGGTTGTAGCAGCCCCTGAGGAGCCACATTCAGTTCAGGAACTGGCAATGTTCTCTCTGTGCCTCTCTCTCCTCCTCCCTAATTTTTAGGGCGTGAGGGTAGACACGAAGCTGACATGACTTGTGCTTAATGAGAGACCCCATGGGGGCTTCAAGTGGGTTGTCTTACTGCAGTCTGGTGTCTGTGTTGCAAAGGGAACGCTGGTGCAGAACACACACCCTGTCTTGCTTGCTCTCTGCTTCTGCCCACGTGTGGCTTGAACACACTCCCTCATCCCTACCTGCACACACTTACCTCCTGCTTCCCCAGCTGCACTGGCTCCTGCCCATTAACTGGTGTTTAGTTGGATTTAGCTATCAATTGCTCTTGACGCTGGGCAGGACCAGAAGGGATAAGATGTCCTGACAGGTACGCTGTCTGGAGAGGTGTGTGATCAGTTCACTCCTGTGGAGTAGTGCTTGGGTAGGGATTGGAGTGCTTACTCACAGCGTGACAGGATGAAGTGATCCTTAGTCTGAAAAGAAAGAGGAGACATTCATAAGCAGTTATCAGGTGCCTGTGAGCATGATTTCCCCAGGGCCTCTCACTCACTGTTGGGTTTGCAGTTATCCCTGGCAGAACATCCTCAAAAGTTTTTCAGTTTGAGTATTGAATGATGTGGTTTCTTTATTACCAGAGACTTCTAAGTATCACTCAGTGTGAAGATCAGAAGCTTTATTAGAAGATATTTGAGTGTTCTTGTGGCCTTTGCAACAGGGAGCAGGAAAAATTTGAAATGCAGAGCAGGTATCTCATATTGGAGAGCATCAGACTTCACATGTAATAGGGTGCTGTCCTGGTGAAAACAATCCAGGGGAAACTGTGAACACATGTGAGATGTTTCAGTGAGGCTAGTTTGGAAGGCTGGGCAGCCCCAGCCTCTGTCACCCATATGGTGACTGGAGTGTGCGTGCGGGTTCTGGCGCCTGTAGAACTGCCCAGCTGCCCTGGGGTGTCCCTGTGTACCTCCCCCTCTCCTAGGGAAATACCAGAATCCTTTTTCCTTCCCTCCTTGTAGGATAATGCGGGAGCAGCCAAGCGTGGTTCTGGGGGTGGCCCACACCGTTGTGAAGAGGATGTCCCCGTTCGTTAGGCAGATCGACTTTGCCCTGGACTGGATGGAGGTGGAGGCTGGACGAGCTGTTTACAGGTGAGACGTGGGCAGAATTGTATGTTGAATATTCTGTTTTCCCCCCGGCTGTGGGCCGAGATCCAGGCAGCTGCCTGCTCCTTAAAGTAAAAGAGCAGGGGAAGAGGGAAAAGGGGGGAAACAAGGGAAGGGAAAAGGAAGGGGAAATAACTCCAAACCCAAGAAACTAAGAGGCCCGTGGGTTGGGATAAGGAGAGTTTACTGAGAGAACAGAAAGATCAAATATCCCAATGCTAACAGGACTTTAGAGCAAAAGAAGATGAAACTCTTGATCCCCAATGCAGTTTCTCCCCGACCCACACAACTCAGGTACCACCCAGAGCTGTCCCGGAACCCGACCGTCCCCCCAAGCAGCACGCGTCCCGCCACCGCCCCTCTTCTTCCTCCCCTCAGCCCCCCGTTCTCCTGGGCAGGACGTCATTGGCATGGAATACTCTCTCTGGCCCATCTGGGTCACCTGTCCTGGCTTCGCCCCTCCTTTCTCATGGAGAGAGAAATAGGAAGAAGCTGAGAAAGTCCTTGACTGTCTGACTGCAACTAAGAACATCAGGGTGTTCTCAGCACTGCTTTCATTGGAACTCCCAAACACAGCATCCCATCAGCTGATACAAATGAAGTTAACTCTATCCTGACTGAAACCAGGACACATGGTTAAGGGTCCATGCTCCCTTAGTGGTACACAGAGCAAGAAACTCACTGGCCTAAACTGATCAGCCATGCCATTGGGTTTGTCTGTTTGCCTATTTTAGGATTGTTTTCTTTCTGCAGTACCCAGCCACACTGCCTCAGTGGCTTGTCTCCAGCTGTTACCCAAACTCTTCCAGACTATCCCTCACCCTTCATGTTGTCTCAGCAACCCTGTAACGTGGTGTAGTTAAGACGTAAACACTTGTCCCTTCTGTGGTGGTTTCTGCATTGTTAAGGGTCTGAATGTGTATTGCTCAGAGTTCTTCAGCTTTTCTAAAATCAACAACAAAACTCAATCAGTGAATTGAAAAATCAACCAGTCAATTGAAAACAGGCACAGCACTTTGTGTTTAAGGGGCAAAAGTTAACCTCAGAAAACTTAATTTTATGGATTTCTGTTCTGGGATGCTTTGGAGCTGTTATCTGGTTGCTGCAGGAGGAGAATAAAGGTGATTTAGTACGTGCTCTATGTAACTGTAACTTTGGTTTATAACTGTACCTGCAGCACTAAGGCTCGTGGAAGCTTTGGATTACTTTGTGCATCAAGTCTTCACATGTGTTGGTATCTCGTTCAAAGCTTTCAGAACTCCCTGTGTTTGCTTTAACCTGCTCCCAGAAGTACAGCATTACTCCTAGGTGTCCCAGGTTGTGCTGCAGATCTGCTTGCCAAGCCACACTTCATCCCACAAACCCGACAGAGCCAAACCTTCCCAGTAGCCATGTGCATGAAAGGAATCCAAATCCTGAGCCGCTCGGGGCTTTTCTCTTTGACCTGCAGAATTTACACATCCATCCATCCCGACCTTGCACTGACAACACGTTCCTGCTGTAACCAGGAACGAGCCTGTTGCCTTCCCTGGAGACCACTTCCATCCTAGTCCTGGACTTGGCAGTAACCCATGTGCACAGCCTGTACAATTCAACACTAAATATATTTCCAAGTTGCCTTTTAACAGGTCCCTGCTTAGCTCCCTGTCGCCTTGTTATGCTTAACTGTTGGTTGAACGTTTTCCTGCATCCTCTGAGCTGGGTGAGGATAGATGATCAGCTTGGGAGAAGCCTGGAGATGAGTCTGCTGAGTGAAGAGGCTTCACTCATCCTTGTTACCGATTCTTCTTCCTGCAGGCAGGGGGACAAGTCGGACTGCACGTACATCGTGCTGAACGGTCGGCTCCGCTCTGTCATACGGATGGACAATGGGAAGAAGCACCTGACGGGGGAATACGGCCGAGGAGACTTAATTGGAGTGGTAAGAGCACTCTCCACTTGCTTTTGTGGCTGTCTAGCAATGCCGTGTCTGTTGGTGAGGCATGGACACAGACCTATAACACCCAGAGAGTTTATGTCTAAACCATAAACCAGGGGGTCCTGGTGGATGACAGGTTGTCCATGAGCCAGCAGTGTGCCTCGGTGGCTAAGAGAGACAATGGGATCCTGGGGTGCATCCGGAGGAGTGTGGCCAGCAGGTCAAAGGAGGGGATCCTCCCCCTCTGCTCTGCCCTGCTCAGGCCCCACCTGGAGTATTGTGTCCAGTTCTGGGCTCCCTGTTATAAAAAGGACAGGGATCTCCTGGAAAGAGTCCAAAGAAGGGCTACGAAGATGATTAAGGGCCTGGAGCATCTCCCCTGTGAGGAAAGGCTGAGAAAATTGGGACTGTTCAGCCTTGAGAAGAGAAGACTAAGGGGGGACCTAATTAATGTTTATAATTATCTTAAGCAGGGGATGCAGGGGGAATCAGCCAGCCCCTTTTCAGTGTCTGTGGAGACAGGACAAGGGGCAATGGCTGCAAGTTGGAGCATAGGAAGTTCCCCAGCAACATGGGGAAGAACTTTTCCCCAGTGAGGGTGAGGGAGCCCTGGGCCAGGCTGCCCAGGGGGTGTGGAGTCTCCATCTCTGGAGAGATTCCAGCCCCATCTGGACGCCTATCTCAGTGAAATGTCCTAGGGAGCTGCTTTGGCAGGGGGTTGGACCCGATGATCTCTCGAGGTCCCTTCCAACCCCTACAATTCTATAAGTCACTTTTCTGGATCCATGTTATGACATGAATCATTTTCAAGACTTTAGTGACTGCATGGACGTCATCTACTCCTTCCTACCCGCCGCTCCCAGGCCCACTGACTCATGCTGCCATTTGTTGAACAAATCTCCCTGCTCTGGCTCTCATTTGAAAACACGGGGGAGGATTTGTACAGATTGCCAAGCTGAATGTAGCTGCTCCTTGCAGAGGGCATTAGGAAAATGGCATTTTTCCTTCTAAAAAGGTTTGTTTATCCGCTTCTGTGGGAGCTGCTTGGAACCTTGCAGAGTCTGCTGTAGGGCTGGGTTTTCTTCCACGAAAGTGAAGTTGTTGGGGAGTTCTAGGTGCTTGCAGAGGGTGAAATTTGCAGTTGGCATTGGTAGTTGGGGTTTTGCTCAGCCAGTGGGGTGTCCTGCCTGAAACCCCTCCAGCCACCCCCGTGTCATTTAAAGGCTGAGTGAGCTGGGTCTGTTCAGCCTGGAGAAAAGAAGCCTGAGAAGGGATCTGATCAATGTTTATCAATATCTGAAAGGCAGGACACAAGGAGAATGGGCAGCCCCTTCTCAGTGTCTGTGGGGACAGGACAAGGGGCAATGGCTGCAAGTTAGAGCCTAGGAAGACCTTTTCCCCAGTGAGGGTGAGGGAGCCCTGGGCCAGGCTGCCCAGGGGGTGTGGAGTCTCCTTCTCTGGAGAGATTCCAGCCCTGTCTGGATACTGCCCTGTGCAATATGAGCTGGGGAGCTGCTTTGGCAGGGGGTTGGACCCCAGGAGCTCTCCAGGGCCCTTCCAACTCCTACAGCTCTGAGGTCCTGTGATGCCATTCAGCAGGAGGGCACTAACACAGGGCTCTGCAGTCGATGTATTGTTGTTTGTTGCCTTTATTTCACAGCTAAAAATGCTGCATGTTGTATGTGTGAGAGGAGTGGCTGCCATTCCTGCCTGCAGGAGAACAGCACTGAAAAACAAAGGGTTTCAGACAAAATGGTCATTTTCAAGCATGTGTGTGTGCTCCCAGGGCTCAACTTGTGGCTCAAACTGGTTTGTTCCTTACACTGACTCAATGGCATCTGTTGCTGAGGGCTGTCGAGTCAGGGAACACGGACAGATTAGAGACTGAAGTTTCCCTTCCCTGTGTAGTTGGTGAGGATGGGGAGGTCGGGGCAGTGCTCCCTGCTCCTGGAGCCTGTCTGCAGCTGCTGACCCACTCAACAGGTGACTCCAGTTACAGTGTCTGGTCAAATCAAGTCAAAACACAATGGAAAGCCTTCTGGGCAGTGTTTAAAGGACAGCTATGGAGCTTGTTAGGTAATCCCCTCACACTTGAAATGCAGATGACCACAAGAAACGCAGTGGACAGAAGCCCTGGGGTCTGGAGGGGATGGTTTGACCCATTCTAGGGGAAGTCTTTAGCATGTAAGTGCTGTTGCTAAAGATGCACTTGGAAAAACACTGAAATGTTAATTAAACCATTACAGCAGCTAAAGGGTAACTCTTCCAGTGCCATTTCTGCCATGCCCAGCTGACCCCAGAGGACATCAGAAGAACTCTGTGTGGGTAGAGTGAGAGGGTTTCTCTTCACCAAGATCTTTGCTTAAGGTGGTTCTATTAGTCTCTCTCTTTTTTTTTTTTCTTGTTGTAGCTGTGTTAGCCAGTTATTCATATAAATATATATATTTATATGTATCCCAGATATATATACAGACTGGGAGAGGAGCTCCTGGAGAGCAGCCCTGCTGAGAAGGACCTGGGGGTTCTGCTGGATGAGAAACTTCACATGAGCCAGCAGTGGCTCCTGCAGCTTGGAAGGGCGATGGTATCCTGGGCTCCATCAGCAGAGGGATGGCAGCAGGGACAGGGAGGGGATTGTCCCTCTCTGCTCTGCCCTCCTGAGGCCCCAGCTGGAGTCCTGTGTCCAGAGCTGGGGCCCCAGGACAAGAAAGATGTGGGACTGTTGGAGAGGGGTCAGAGGAGCCACGAAGATGATCGGGGGTTGGAGCAGCTCCCCTATGGAGAGAGGCTGAGGGAGCTGGGCTGGGTCAGCCTGGAGAAGAGAAGGCTGTGGGGGGACCTCACTGCAGCCTGCCAGTCCCTGAAGGGAGCAGAGGAACAGGAGGGGAATCAGCTTGTTCAAGGGCAGAGACTGGCAGGACAAGGGGGATGGAGTGAAGCTGGAGGAGGGAAGGTTTAGATGAGATCTTAGGGGGAAGTTCTTTGCAGAGAGAGTGGTGAGGGGCTGGAACAGGCTGCCCAGAGAGGGGGTGGGTGCCCCATCCCTGGGGGTGTTCAAGGCCAGGTTGGCTGGGGCCCTGGGCAACCTTGTGTAGCTCCAGGCCTGGAGGTTGGTGTCCCTGCCTGTGGCAGGGGGTTGGAGCTCTGTGATCCTTGGGGTCCCTTCCAACCCAGACCAGTCTGGGATTCCATGATCCTATGAAACTGTAGTTTTTTACTGTTGTTGCCTTGATCTCATTAATACAGCTTTATCTGAGGCAGAGGGTTCCTTCACTTGTGACACCTATTGATGTCAGGCTCTGACACTTAGTGTTGTCCCTAATGCTGGTGAGGGGTCTGCAGAGCTGCTCAGTGTGTGTTTCCAGCCTATAAACCAGGTTGTCCCAGCTGGGTTACAGCTTCACAGCTCCAAGCATCTGTTGACACGGGTGTTCTTTGCCTTTCGTGGTGTTGGAAGGATGCTAGTGGGTGAGGAGAAGGGAAGAAGCCCAACGTGGCTATGTTGTGCAGTAATCTCCAGCTGAATAGAAGTTACCTGTGTAGTGCCTGCTGCCTTCAAACAGCCAGAGCTGACAGACCCTTCTGTGCAGGGAGCTCTTCATGCCAGTCAGCGCTGCACCCTGAAGAACAGCTGCAGTGTCGGTTTGACGACTCAATGCCAGACAGTACTTGGGGGCCTCAGTGCTGTTGAACTTGCAATATTATTAATAATTAAGCCTAGTTTATAGCTAGATTTACTGGTAGCCACCTGCCCCATAAAACCAGCTGCAAACCAGCCAGCTTTTCAAAAAGCCCTCCTGAGCTGGAAGGCTGCAGCAGTGTTACCATTAATTCCAGATCCTTTCTCTTTGTCCTTAACAACCAAAGCTTCTCACTAGTAGGACTGTACCCAGTTGGTTTTGGGCAGCAAAGTGTCAAACCAAGTGTGGACAGGCACTTGTGCATGAAGGCTTTGAGTCCCTGCTGGGCAGCTCCAGTGAGGAATCGCAGGAGGTGGCTCATCGCCGGCGCTGCAGCATCGCAGCTCTGCTGTGCAAGGAAACACACTTTATTTTCTGGACATGAAGGCTCTGCTAAGTGTTTTCAGATGTTGAGCTGTTAATTCTGTCCCTCCAGTTAAATGTCCATGGTTTGGGTTTGGTTTTTTTTCTTACTTAAAAGTTGAAACCCCAGAGGAATCTATAAGTGGCTTCTGATTTCCTTTGGGATTTGGAGCATTGTCCTTTAGAGATGTAACACTGCCTGTTAGAAAGCTTTAATTCCTGAGTAATCTGCAAAGGAAATCCTCAAAGCAAAGCAAGTATGCTGATGATCCAAAGCTGGGAGGAGTGGCTGACACATAGGAACACTGCGCTGCCATCCAGTGAGACCTGGCCAGGCTGGAGAGCTGGGCAGGGAGAAACCAGATGGGGTTCAACAAAAGCAAGTGGAGAGTCTGGCACCTGGGAAGGAATAACTGCTGGAATCAGGACAGGCTGGGGGTGACCTGCTGGAGAGGAGCTCTGCGGAGAAGGACCTGGGGGTCCTGGTAGGTGACAGGGTGGCCATGAGCCAGCAGTGTGCCCTGGGGCTGAGAGAGACAATGGGATCCTGGGGGGCATCAGGAGGAGTGTGGGCAGCAGGTCCCAGGAGGGGATCCTCCCCCTCTGCTCTGCCCTGGTCAGGCCCCACCTGGAGTGTTGTGTCCAGTGCTGGGCTCCCTGGGATCAAACAGACAGGGATCTCCTGGAGAGAGTCCAGAGGAGGCTGTGGAGATGATGAAGGGCCTGGAGCATCTCCCCTGTGAGGAAAGGCTGAGGGAGCTGGGGCTGTTCAGCCTTGAGAAGAGAAGACTAAGGGGGGACCTGATTCATGTTTATCACTATCTTAAGCAGGGGATGCAGGGGGAATCAGCCAGCCCCTTCTCAGTGTCTGTGGGGACAGGACAAGGGGCAATGGCTGCAAGTTGGAGCATAGGAAGTTCCCCAGCAACCTGGGGAAGGACTTTTCCCCAGTGAGGGTGAGGGAGCCCTGGGCCAGGCTGCCCAGGGGGTGTGGAGTCTCCATCTCTGGAGAGATTCCAGCCCCGTCTGGACGCCGCCCTGTGCAATAGGAGCTGGGGAGCTGCTTTGGCAGGGGGTTGGACCCCAGGAGCTCTCCAGGGCCCTTCCAACCCCTGGGATTCTGTGAAACGCACCAGGACCAAGGTTACACTTGTCAGGCTTTTGGTCTTTATGGTATAAATGTGTTCCTACGCCACAGGCTTTCCTCCCAAAGCCAGCTGGATATCTCTGCACCCTTGACAACCCCCTAGATCCAGGCAGGCCCCACTCCCTTCAGACTGGTTTCCTTTGTCATTTTGAAGTGTCTGGATCTTTTTGGCCAGTTAGTCACATGTCATTTTTTTTTTTTTCCAGGCTGTGAATTGTTGTGTTTCTGAAGCTTTAAGTTAGTTCTAAAAAGCAGCTTTGGGGTTAAATCAGGTTAGTGGTGCCTCAGGCACTCTGCGTGCACAGCCCAGATCTGGGGGAATCGGAGGCGGATGAGGTCCAAGCGCTGAGCTGGGAGACGTGGTTCTGGAAGGAGGTGTTCTCTTCACATCTCTCCACCGTCTGTCTCAGTAATACAGTACTAAAATTTATTATTTGCCTAGCAGCATCTTAGGTCTGAAATGGTATTAAAAAACCCCAGACCCAAACAAAGAACCAACCAAACCCAAGGAAACACCCCCCAAAGCAACCAACTCCAGACTGAAACGCAAACCACACATCAGCCAACACCCCCCAGCTACCAGCAGAGCAGCCAGAGGAAGCTCTGAGAAGCTGGTTGTGTTTGCACAGCTGAGGTAGAGTCAGACTGAGATCAGAAGCTCAGCATCCTGATTTCCAAACCTGTCATAGAATCACAGACTGGTCTGGGTTGGAAAGGACCCCAAGGATCACAGAGCTCCAACCCCCTGCCACAGGCAGGGACACCAACCTCCAGGCCTGGAGCTACACAAGGCTGCCCAGGGCCCCAGCCAACCTGGCCTTCAACGCCCCCAAGGATGGGGCAGCCTGTTCCAGCCCCTCACCACTCTCTCTGCAAAGAACTTCCCCCTAAGATCTCATCTAAACCTTCCTTCCTTTAGCTTCACTCCATCCCCCTTGTCCTGCCAGTCTCTGCCCTTGAACAAGCTGATTCCCCTCCTGTTCCTCTGCTCCCTTCAGGGACTGGCAGGCTGCAATGAGGTCCCCCCACAGCCTTCTCTTCTCCAGGCTGACCCAGCCCAGCTCCCTCAGCCTCTCTCCGTAGGGGAGCTGCTCCAGCCCTCTGATCACCTCCATGGCTCCTCTGACCCCTCTCCAGCAGTCCCACATCTTTCTTGTGTTGGGGCCCCAGCTCTGGACACAGGACTGCAGCTGGGGCCTCAGGAGGGCAGAGCAGAGAAGGACAATCCCCTCCCTGTCCCTGCTGCCATCCCTCTGCTGATGGAGCCCAGGATACCATTGGCTTTCCGAGCTTCCAGAGCACACTGCTAGTTCATGGGAAGTTTGTCATCCTGTCCTGAGCAGGTTGTTGGCTGAAGTCACTGACTGAGCCCCCGAACCTCAGGTTCTTATGAGCATCTTTGCTGACAGTGTGGGCTCCTCAGGACTGTCTGTTTCCCAGATTCTTTTCTCTACAATTATTTTTTTTATCCACAGCAATTTCTCTTTTATCTTTACCTGCCTCAAGTTCTGCACAGCTGATGAAAGTAAGAGCCCATTTCTCACTGGAAATGACTGTTCTGTAGTTTAGTGGTCTCATTGTGGGCTGGGAATGCCACAGGCTCGGTTCTGGCATTAAATTATCTGGTGCTACATTAGGTGGGTACATCACTTGTGTGGCTACCCCAGATAAAATGCAGAGAGCTCTGTCTCCTTAGCCAGGTTCTTTTTAGCAAGTCTCAGCATCTTTGATGACAGATAGTGATGGAAGTTGGGACCTGCTGGCTTTTGGGTAGGGGATTTCATGCAGGAGACTGTTGTTCCTGTGTTGGTCATAGAATCTTTTAAGGTTGGAAAAGACCTCTAAGATCATCAGGTCCAACCATCAGTCCAGCACCATGTCAACCAACCCATGTCCTTGAGTGCCATAGCATAAATGTGTTTTGAAGCCCTCCAGGGATGGTGACCTCTCTGGGCAGCCTGGTCCAAGGCCTGACCAGTCTCAGTGAAGAAATGTTTCCTGATACCCAATCTAAACCTCCCTGACACAACTTGAGACCATTTCCTCGTGTCCTGTCATTCTATTGCTAGTTACTGGGGAGAGGAGACTGATGCCCTCCTCACTGCGCCCTCCTCTCAGGTAGTTGTAGGGAGTGACCGGGTCTCCCCTCAGCCTCCTCCAGGCTGAACATCCCCAGTGCCGCCACCTGCTTCCCATCAGATTTATACTCCAGCCCCTTCCCCATTCTGTTGCCCTTCTCTGGACCTGCTCCAGCACCTCAATGTCCTTGTGGTGAGGGGCCCAAACCTGAACCCAGCACTCAAGGTGTGGCCTCACCAGTGCCCAGTACAGGGGACAGTCCCTGCCCTGGTCCTGCTGGCCACACCATTGCTGACACCAGTCAGGATGCTGTTCAGCCACCTGGGCATGCTGCTGTGTTGTGTTTCCTTCCTGCTTCCAGCTAAACTTCCTTGTGATATCATTGCTGGTGTCCAACTATTAACTAACCCTTGGCAGAACTTCTGATTACCATTCCAAACAGTCCTCCACATCCCTGCCTTCTGCTTCTTTCTCCCTTCCACTTTGAGAAACCCTGCACTGAACTGGGCAGGCTTTTGAAGGGGCAGAGTTACTGTTGCACACACACCTTGTTAGCAAAAGAGATTTTTATTTTCTCCTTGAGTGTAATTTTCTTTTTGAGAAGCACTGGTAAGGAAGAGCCATTGAGTAAGAGAGAGGAGTGTGATGTGATCCTTGTCATCATCGTGGAAATGCTTGGAGGCCAGCGAGTGGTGGGAAGCAGAGTCCAGCAGTGAAGGATGTTGTTAACCTGACCACCAGCCAGGTTTGGTGGTCTTGTGGTGTGAAGCCAAGTCAGAGGCGATGAGGTCTCTCCCTTGTTGGAAACTATTGGAGCAGATGAGCATGTTCTGTTACCTCTTCTTCCATTGTTTAAGTTCTAGCATCATTCTGTCAGAGTGTGCCACGTGCCTCAGTGTGGATACTCACCAGAGAGCATGGATGAACTCACTGCATTGGGTTGTGTGCGTGTGTGGTGCTAGGGATCACTCTGTGTGGGGCTTGGGGTTTGGTTTGTCTGTAGCTGTGGCTTAGGGGAACAAAACAGGGACCTGACTTCCCAGCCTTTCTGTAGCTGCAGGTACAGATGGAATGAGACTCCAGCCAGGCAGGCAGGGCTGGTGGCAGGGCCTTCACAGCCTCCAGTGGGGCCTTCCTGTCCTCTGGCAGGGCCTTCACGGCCTCTGGTGGGCCCATTGCTGCCCCGCTGCAGTGGGGCTGTCACTGTGCTGCTGCTGAACATGGGCTTGGCCCATTGGGGAGCCCAGGCACAATTCCCACTGCCTTTGTTAGGACAGGTAGCAAGCCTGGTCTTACTTAATCTTTACATATGTTCTCTGTAGGCACTGTACATCCCTGAAGTGTGCCTTTGTGCTAGACAAGGGAAGGCTCAGCTGTGTGACTGTGTGCAATGCAGGCAAGTCTTTCCTGGTGGGTTTTTTATATATATATAAGATGAAATGAGAGAGGGAGGTTTGGATCCTTTCTGTACAGCAGAATTGCTGGATGTCCTCAGTCACGAGGTTACCTTGGCACACGGAACGTTGCAGAAGGTGGTTGGTAGAACAACTTTGAAGAGAACATGGTGTACTGCGTGCATCCGCTGGCTCCGCTCCCACAAATAGCATCGATTTGCAGCTTGTCTGGTTGCTCTTCCCACTCATTCATTGCTTCCAGCAGCGTCTCCTCCTTTGTCCTTTTCCAATACAAACAAGTGAGTGTTTCAGATTCTTCCCAGCTGATGGCTGAAGGAAACACCTTTGAGATTATCATGTTCTGTTTGTTGCTCCTGGTGCCAATGAGCTGAAGAAGGGTCTGAGAGCAGCTTTCTCATACCAGGGAGAAAGTAATTGTTCCATATAATATTTGATTGCCCTTCATGTCACATTGATTGTGTTACATCACTGCTGTCAGCAGCTGCAGCAGCAGCATCCCCTTTCCTATCTAGCAGCAACACTGCTGTACACATCCTCTTGTGTGTCTTGTGCCTGTGCTGTTCTAGCGCTTGCGTTGGCCACTGAGATCCGCGTGTGCTCCCTGGTACCTGGGCATCTCCTTCTCCCTGAGCCTCCTAAACTATCAGCAGATGTCAGTGTTGGCATTGCTGCTGCCTGCATGGGCGTAACAGCCATCCCTGCACAGGGTATCTTGTCCATGCCCCTTGTGCTTCCCGCTGCCTACAGCATTCCTCCCCAGCGCCCTCGGACGGGCTGTTGGATCTGCCTAGCGCAGTTTGGGGTGGGTAATGTGTGTGGAGGGAGCAGGGAAGTGATTTTGGCAGACGGCATCGGCACCGCAGGCGTGCTGGGCCTGAAATGCTGCACCGCCGCCGGGATAGTCTGTGCCCCCTCCGGTGTCCCAGGCTGATTGGCGGTGGCGTTGTGCAGAGCTGGCATCTGGAACCTGGCTGTGTTAATACTGTGTCAGGTTCTCCCCATAAAGCAGAATGTCTCACGGAGCTGTCGTTGCATGGTGTAAATTGCTACTCTTAGTAAAATAAATGGTTCTGGGGGGGCTGTCTGGGCTATGTGCAGGTGGGTGTGTACTGCCACGTGTTCCCTGTTTGTGTGGTGCAGGAACACACGTGCAGGATAAAAAGCAGTGAACAGCTGGAAAGGCAGAGCTAGTGTCAGGCCTAAACGTGCTGATTTGCTCCTCATGCCTGTCTTTAACCTTTAGGAGGCCTTAATTATCTCATGGTTGCTGCTCTTCGGCTTCTGAAAGTTGAGAGAAGTATTTCAGGGTGGCGCTGGTGAAAAGGAAGGGAAGGGCAGCAGAGAGGTGGGCGTTTTCTTTCTCTTCGATGACTTTATCACAGTTAAGGAGGATGGAAACCAAGACTTTCCCTTGTGATAGTGCTGGCCTGGTGCTATGGATTGTAGTTCTGCCATGGTTGTCTGACAGCATGTGCCTGGGGGATTTGGGTTGCACAGATGCTGAGATGGGTTGGAGATGGATGTTCCTTCATGAGCTCCCTCTGTGTCCTGTTTGGAGTGTGTGTGAGTCTGGTTCTAGGGAATCTCTTCCTTCGTCTAAGGTTGGATTTCTTGCAGCATGCTGTGAGCTACCTGTAATGTTTTGGCTGTGCTCTGTTTCAGGTAGAGGCGTTAACCCATCAGCCTAGAGCCACAACGGTGCATGCGGTCAGAGACTCGGAAATCGCCAAAGTCCCGGAGGGAGCGCTGACATCCATCAAACGCAAATTCCCCCAGGTAAGACAATGAAAAGCATTTTCCATCTATCTCAAAGATGTCTGAGGAGCTGAACCTCTCTGTTAGCACCACGTCCTCGGGGGTGTTGTGTGACTGATGTGTACTGAGAAAGCATTTCCCTCTCTGCCTGATCTGATCCATACCTGGTTTCCCCAGCTTCTCTTGCTTTATCTTCTGCTCAGCCTCCCCGTGCTTTGTAGCAGGGCTGGTTTGTCTGTCTGGAAGAAGCTCGTGCTGAATGCAGGGCTTGTATAGTTAGCCAAGTGGAAATCACTGGGTGCTATTGATGGTAATTGGAAGTTTGACTTCTGAAATCACTGTTGAAGTGTTCTCATGCATCATCTGGCTCGCAGGGACTCGAAGTCAGCGTGTGGTTGTACGTACCTTTAGTTGGGGACCCGATTTCCTCTTCCTTGTATCTTAGGCTGTCATTCCTCATTCTGCAACTGTCAGGTCGGTCTGTTGCACAGAGACTCTGATTGCTCCCTCTGAATCCATCAATTTGTCCATCTTCTTTAATTCATTTGACATTATATCTCCCTCCTGCAAATCAGGAGACTGAGGGACTTGAAATTTAATTCTTCTGTCCCTAAGTGCATCAGGGACATTATGCTAAGCACTAAATCGTTGGGCTACCCTCACAGGCAATTCTTTAATGCTGTTATTTCTGATTTTTTTTTTTTGCTGTCTTTAAGACATGTACTTACTTTACCAGATTTCTTAAAAAAAAACCTGCAAAAGTAATAAACTAAATTAAAATACTCCTTTTTTTTTTGCTTTCCTATAGCCCATAACAACATTTTCAATGATTCACCTGTTGCTGTACGATACAGAGCTTGTATTCCTGCTTTCTCATGTTACAGTAACTATGGGGGGCGGGGGGTTGTCTGTGTTACTGCCAGGAGAATTTCTTCGTTGCTGTGTGTGGTCAGAAGTTACGTCAATGACTTCTGCTGCGGGTTGTTAAGGCATTCCCATTCTCCGGGGCTTTCTTGGGTAGTCCTCCTGTTCTCCAGAACAGATTTCCCACCCGGATGTATGAGTAGCAGTGTGTTAACTCCTCTGGGTACCAAGGTACATGCAGGGCATCCCGTCT
Source organism: Hypotaenidia okinawae (assembly GCA_027925045.1). Taxonomy (NCBI): domain Eukaryota; kingdom Metazoa; phylum Chordata; class Aves; order Gruiformes; family Rallidae; genus Hypotaenidia; species Hypotaenidia okinawae. Next base: position 503,515 of record BSDF01000019.1, on the reverse strand, counting down.
GAGTTGCCCTTTTAATATTGCTCTCTTGCCTGATCATCAGGAAGGAGACAGATAGAATTTAAAACTAGGTTTTTCCGTTGTAGATGAGTTTGTGCAACTACTAAATGTTTAAACTGTAAAATCACAGGATCACAGAATTGTAGGGGTTGGACGGGACCTCCTGAGATTGAGTCCAACCCCCTGCCTGGGTTCCCTGGGACAGCTCACACAGGTTGGCATCCAGACAAGTCTTGAATCTCCAGAGCAGGAGACTCCCTTCCGTGCTGCTGATATGCTAAAACTACACAGGCTCTTTAATTTTCAAATATTTATTTTTGGGGAGAGGAAGGTTCCCCAGCACTGAGCAGGGCCTTCTGGTCCCCATGGGGCTTGGTACACAGCCCTACCATTGTCCTAGTGCCCCTTTCACCAGCTGCCACGGCCGCCTTCCAGCATCACCTTCGGGGTGGCTTCTTGGTGGGTGGAGCAGAGTCCTTGGAGCTGCCAGTCTTCCTCTTGCGAGGGCGCCGGGGCCTCAGGCGTGAGCAGCTCTGGCCCTGGCTGGGCGCAGAGGCACCAGCCGCAGCCTCCTGCAGCTCCATGTCCCGGTCTTGCTCCCCTGGGCTGGGAGTGGGGATGGAGGGGAGGCAGCCAGGACTCCCCTGAAGAGAAGTGGTCGATGTGCCCGGGAATTGGTCTGCATCCTCTGTGACCACACTGCTGGGAAGGTCTGGTGTGGGTGCTGGAGCCCCACTTCGGGAGACAGCTTGGCTGGTGCTGGCCTCAGGGCTGAGCTCCCGGCTCCCTTGGAGGGCAGCCCAGCTGGTGCTGGCCACGGGGCTGAGCTCCTGGCTCCCTTGGAGGGCAGCCCAGCTGGTGCTGGCCACGGGGCTGAGCTCCTGGCTCCCTTGGAGGGCAGCCCAGCTGGTGCTGGCCACGGGGCTGAGCTCCTGGCTCCCTTGGAGGGCAGCCCAGCTGGTGCTGGCCTCAGGGCTGAGCTCCCGGCTCCCTTGGAGGGCAGCGCAGCTGGTGCTCCCCACGGGGCTGAGCTCCTGGATCTCTTGCAGGGCAGCCCAGATGGTCCTGGCCTCTGGACTGAGCTCCGGGCTCCCTTGCAGGACAGCCTGGCTGGTGCTGGCCTCGGGGCTGAGCTCCCGGCTCCTTTGGAGGACAGCCTCTCTAATGCTGGCCTCGATCTCGAGCTCCCGGCTGTCCCGGGCCCCAACCCAGCTGGTGCTGGTCACCAGCCAGTCCTCGCCGCTCACGTGCGTGCCAGTGGTGGTGGTTCTGGACACGAGGTCGCCCTGCCGTCTCTCCTGGATGGCCACCCAGGTCGTGCGGGGCACGGGGCTGCTCTCCTCACGCGACTCGAAGGACGCAGAGTAGTCGACCTGCTGGGAGCTGTCACCCGCCCTGCTGCCCCGGAGCAGGAGGTACCCTGCTTCCCTATCGCACCGTTGGACGGCGATGGCGATCAGGTCGCGCACGAATGGCCTGGTGCGGCTCTGGAGGTAGGCCTGCAGCGTCTGGGCCAGGCTGTCTGGATTCAGCCCCAAGACAGGCAGGGTGCACAGGACCATGTGCTCCAGCATGAGCGCCTGCGAAGGGTCTTCCCGAAAGAGGCGCCCCAGCTCCTGCTGCAGCCAGGGCCGCAGGAGCTCGCAGAGGTATGGGTACCTCAGGAAGATGTTCGCCCAGTCTGAGGGGTAAAAGTTGCCCACCATCTCTAGGCTCCAGTCCCGTGGCGACTCCGGCCTGGGTTCTTCTGGCGGCTCCGGGCCCAGAGGAAGGACCTCTTGGAACTCGTCCCCCCGCAGCGAGTGCCGGATGGCCCTGACAGTCCTCTTGCAGAGGGGGCACTGGGCCTTGAGGTCTGTCCACTGCTTGATGCAGGTGAAACAGAAGCGGTGGAGGCACGGCACGCTGCACGCCACGTTGTCCCAGGCGTCGAGGCATATTGCGCAGCAGTACTCTTCATCCGTGGCCATGCTCAGCACGCACCGGGGGGGCTGGGGAGACCTGCTGGGGATAGTGGAGCCCTCCTCTCCGAGGCTGCAGCGGCGAGTGTCCCGCTGCAAGAGGAAGAGGCGCCACGGTCACTGCCTGGCCCAGGGAGGGCTGGGAGAGAAGCCCAGGTCCCTGCAGAAGGAAAGCTGCCCAGGTGCCCAGGGGGAAGTTCCCCCCCAGAGCTCACCTCTGCTGCCCGAGAACGCCTCCTGGGAGCCCCGGCTGCCTGAAGCAGGCAGGGCCGGGGACAAACCTGCAGTGTCTGTGGGGATGGGCGCTGGCGGCTGCCGCCACCAGTTCCCAGGGCACAAGCCCAGCACTGCCCAAGGGCTTGCTCTGCACTCCAAGCCTCGCCCAACCGCTGGGCTGGAGTGAAGGCAACAAGTGACTGGGAGATGCTGTGCGGGGATCTTAACCACCAAGGCCTGTGATGTCACCGGGCGTGGCGGGGGGATGCCATTGGTTGTGGTGGGGGGATGTCACAGTCCCTTGCTGGGGCCATGGCCAATCGCTGGGGCTGTCACCCTGGTTTGTTGACAGAGGATGTTACTATGGCCCATGGCTGGGGGATGTCATCGTTTCTAGGGGATGTTCACCATGAATCCCAGAATCTCCTGAGTGTGAAGGGACCCCTAAGAATCACCAAGCCCAACTCCTGGCTCCACACAGGGCTGGCCAAGCCAGAGCATGGGACTGAGGGCACCATCCAGATGCTTCTTGAGCTCAGTCAAGCTCGAGGCTGTGACCACTTCCCTGGGGAGCCTGTGCCAGTGCCTGAGCCTCCCCTCAGCAATTGAAAAGGGGCTGGCCATTTTCATCTATGTCCCACACTTCAGATATCTATAAATACTGATGAGATCCCCTCTCAGGAGACTTCTCTCCAGGAGATCTTTGTATGTTTTATACCAGGGACCCCAGAACTGGACACAATACTCCAGGTGGGGCCTGACCAGGGCAGAGTAGAGCTGGAGGATCCTCCAGGCTCCTCTTGATGCCCCCCAGGATCCCATTGGCATTCTTAGTCCTTGGGGGCACACTGCTGGCTCGTGGCCAACCTGTCACCCACCAAATTACCAGTAAGCCCTGAACACGAAGAGCCAAGGACTGCCTTGAATGCTGATCTGCACTTGGGCTGTGTTCTAAGTCCTCCTAATTGTCTGGGGCAAGATTTGATTTCGGTGTCTCTTCTGACTCTCCCCCTTCCTATTCTATCCATTCCAGGATTATTTCCCCCTCAGGAATACTCTCTGTGGAGCTGAGGGTCTTTTTCCTTTGCAGTTAAAGTTGAGCTTGATGTCTGTGGTACAATCCAAAATGCTGATCTGTAGTAGAATCTGTGTCTGAAAAGCGTCGCCTGTCAGACTCAAATTCCTCAGTTTTTCATATGTGGAATCAGTTCTCTCTGGACTTGAGGTTTGGCTAATTAGCTGCAATGAAACAAAACGCTAAACTAGATCCTTTAAGTAAGCATGCTGCAAAAAAGGTTGTTAGAAAAACCACGTTCTTGGTGCTGTTTGGGATCTCCAAGTTCAAAGGTAGCTGTTGAAGTGGTGTCAAAAGTGTGAGGCCTTTACTATAGGAGGATTTTTTTCAGGCCCCACCTGGAGCATTGTGTCCAGTTCTGGGCTCCCTGTTACAAAAAGGACAGGGATCTCCTGGAGAGAGTCCAGAGAAGGGCTACGAAGATGATGAAGGGCCTGGAGCATCTCCTCTATGAGGAAAGGCTGAGAAAATTGGGACTGTTCAGCCTTGAGAAGAGAAGACTAAGGGGGGACCTAATTAATGTTTATAATTATCTTAAGCAGGGGATGCAGGGGGAATCAGCCAGCCCCTTTTCAGTGTCTGTGGAGACAGGACAAGGGGCAATGGCTGCAAGTTGGAGCAGAGGAAGTTCTGCACCAACCTGGGGAAGAACTTTTCCCCAGTGAGGGTGAGGGAGCCCTGGGCCAGGCTGCCCAGGGGGTGTGGAGTCTCCATCTCTGGAGAGATTCCAGCCCCGTCTGGACGCCTATCTGAGTGAAATGTCCTAGGGAGCTGCTTTGGCAGGGGGTTGGACCCGATGATCTCTCGAGGTCCCTTCCAACCCCTACAGTTCTATGATTTTCAAGCAAACATTAGAAATGGGAAGAGGAGTGTGTGGTAGACTTTCAGTGGTTGGTTTCTATGATTAATGCCTTCTGAGTGTCTTAACAGCATAAGATAAAATATTTTTATATGATCTCAAAGTTCTGTGTCTTCTCTTTTAGCCTGTTATGTCCATCAGGTAAGAGAGGAAGGACAAAAGTGGGAGGGGATTGAAGTGGTGGATGGAAACAATAGGGTAGGAAGTTTGAAGTCAGGCAGAAGGTCCAGAGATGACCAGAAAGTTAAAGTAGTATTCTGGAGAGAAGATTTTGAGCTGGAAACTAATAAATTGCATCCAGAGAAAAGGGTCTGGGTAGCTGTTTCTTAGGAGAAGGATCCAGGTGTTAGGGGATCAAGAGCTGACTGTGCCTGAACAGTGTTATGTGAAAACCAAAAGTGGTGTTAACAGAATGGGTGACAGAGCAGAGAGATCCTTGTGTTCCTTGTGAGGTTGGAAATGCTTCAATATGAGCCAGTGGCAGCATGTTTGAAGGAGGAGGCAGAGCAGCTGAAGAGAGCCCAGAGGACAAAATGGTGGCTAGCTGGTGTCTGGATGTACTGACCTGTACAGGCAAAGAGCCTGACAGGCTGAGGCAGAGCATGCTGGTGGCTTTCAGAGGTGGGCACAAGGGCACAAGCTGCTCTCCACACTGTGGCAGAGCAAATGGGAGTGTACAGAAATTGCAGCGCTTGGATATTAAGAAAAAGCTGATTCTGCTCCTGCAAAGGCTAAAAGATGGTTACTTGTTTCTGTAACCTCTTAAGAATCATGTCTGAGGTGGCACTTAGTGCTGAGCAGAGAGATGGGCCAAATAGATCTTCACAGCCAAGAAGCAGGCAGTTTCTGAGCCTGAATTGCCCTTTCCAGTAATTATCCTTGAACATGGAGAACCTTTTAATTCTGGGAGTCGGTGGAGGGACTTCATCCCGTGTGCTCTTCACCACCCATGTTGTGTTTGCAGATGATCCAGAAAGGGATCCAACTCTGGAATGTATCATAAGAAAATATTACCTGAGGGGTAAGGCTGCTGTAAAGGGGGGCAGTGCTTGCTGATGGGAATGATGTTGAGTGAGGGAATTCGTGCCCATGAGCCTGTATGGTAATTTGGGTTCCTGGAGCTGTGATGTGCAGCCTGGAAAAACTGCACAGCTGATGCTTGGGGAAGCACCATATGCTTGCTCTAGTTTGTCTTCTCCCCTGGGCATCTATCTGCCTTGGTCCTGTTTGGGGCAGGGTCTGCTGGGAGCTTTGGTGTGACCCACCGGTATTGTGAGGGCTGAAGCAGGAGGGGTGAGCACAGGGTTGTAAGTAACAGCCAAAATCTTAGAGTATGTGCCTGGGAGTGACAGGTGTTGACTTCTAGATCTTGCTCACTCTGCAGAAGTCAAATCTAGCTTCTCAGGCAAGCATCCCAACATCCTAGTCTGCGTCACTCTGTGTATGGCATCCCTGATGTTCCCAGCTGAAGGTGGAAAACAGCAGTACAAAACTTCTCCTTTGTTTCTCCAGCCTCCTGCCTGAGGGCCAGACCCAGCAGAGCTCTCAGGGCACTGGGCCAGCTTCTTGCTTCTCCAACAGCCTCGGCGCTTGCTTCTGGTGCCGCTTGAAGCTTCTCAGCATTGCAGGAGTGAAAGGGAATTGATTCTTTCTATTTTCATCGCTGCCTTCAGTCCTGAAAAGTAGGACAGAGACTCAGCGCACGATTTTTGGCACCACAGAGCGGTTTCAAAGCGGGAGCGCAGGATCTGTGAACAGATTACAGAGCTCTTTCTAATGTCAGTGTGTAACTTGGATCTCGTTCCTTAGATTATCTTTGCCTCTGCTGAGCTGAGGTTGTTTCTATAATTCTGACTTGAAATGCAGATGTGCTGTAGCTGATGGAAACTACACCAAGAAGGTGCTCAGGAGCCGTGAGGAGGCGAAGGGCAGCTAGGAATGCCTGGTAGAAACCATGAAGTTTCTCTGCACCTTTCAATTCAGGCCTTTGGGCCTGGAACACATTCAGAGCCGATCGTCTGTCTTGAGCAGTAAGTCCTGCTGCCTTTGCAGGCGTGTTTTAACCAAAGCCTTTCTGAAGCAGATCTGAGGCTGGAGTTTAACTGCCTCACCAAGGGAGTTGAGGACCGTGCCCTCCTTTCCACACGCTCCCTGCAGGCGCTGTGTGGGCTGCGCATCGCTTTGTTTAAGCTTGATGTGGCGCTGGGGAATAGGTCAGGAGAGGCCACGCTTCTGGATTTTTCTGTCTCTGTTCTCATGGGCCATTAAAATAAGTTTTCCTTGACTGTAGAAGTGGATGTGAAAGGGAGAGGAGACAAATGCTCAATGGAAGCGTGCTTGCTGGCTGCAGCTGCCCAACGCAAGGCACGCAGGAGCGAGTGCTTAGTCATAGCAGTGATGCGAGCCTGACATTCTTCTGCAAGACGCTTTGGATCACAAGCCCTCAGAGCTCAAAGAGCCCCAGAATAAAGCCTCAGTTCTTCTGTACACCTTTGTGGCATTGGAGAGGGGGCCGGAGATTGTCACGCGTGAGCATTTCGGCTTTGCTTTGTCACAGCGGTTCTCAAGCCATTGGAAGTTGGAATCGGAGCCCCCTCGCTAAGCTCCCTGATCCTGTGACAGGCAGAGTGTCAGCTTGACTGAAGTGTAAAGCTTCAGCAACACCGTGGTTTTATTCCAGCTGATGATCTAATTTACCTCTCCTCCTCCCTTGTCCCTCAAAAAAAAAAACCCCAACCCTTTACACCAGAGTAATAGCAGGGAAGAGCTGCACAGGAAGGAACCTGCCGCTCTGGGACTGAGCAGGTGAGCAGGCTCTGAGCTCTGTGTTACCCCAACTGCGTTTACTTTGTGGAACAGAAGCCCCTTGGCAGCCCTGTTTTCCACGCTCACTTGGGTGCCTGTGTGGCAGAACGCCCTTTCACATGTCCTTTAACTAAACTCCAGGGACACCTTTCACTAGAGCAGGGTGCTCAGAGCTTCATCAAGCCTGATCTTGAATGTCTCCAGGGATGGGGCCTCCACCACCTCTCTGGGCAGCCTGGGCCAGTGTCTCACCACCCTCAGAGGGAGGAACTTCCTCCTCAGGTCTCATCTAATGTCTCTGCCCTGGTCTAGTTTAAAACTATCACTCTTTGTCCCATCACTCCCTGCCCTTACAAACAGCCCTGCCCAGCTTTCCTGTAGGTCCTTCAGGGACTGGAAGGGGCTCAGAGGTCTCCCTGCAGCCTTCTCTTCTCCAGGTTGAACCAGCCCAACTCTCTCAACCTGTCTTTGTAGGAGAGGGGCTCCAGCCCTCAGGTCATCCTTGTTTGTTTTGTTTCTCCTCTTCTGATAAAGATGGACCTGTACTTCGTGGTACCTTTCGCAGCAGTCAGTCGTCATGGTGAATTTGTGGTGCATCATGTTATTTAAGCTGGATTTGGCACTGTGGGAAGGAGAGGTGTCTCTTCTAGGTTTTCTAATTGTTATTTCTCTAAATCAGCTTTGTTGAAAGCTACCTAAGGTGGGAAGATGCTGTTTGGCACCTTTTGCTACCTGTTTGCAGATGGTTGGTTTGCTGGGCAGTCCTGTACTGGCCACAGAATGAAATCAGTGTCCCTAGGAAAGTGTTTCCAAATGGAATTCTCATGAAAAGCACTTTCAAAAGGGTTTTTGGTAACACAGCTCTTTGGTTTCACAGTTGAATAGGAACAAAGTGTTTAACTAGAGCCCAGCCTCGGAAGATTAGCTCAGTGTGGGTAATAGGCTGAAGCATTTAGAAGGATTATAGGAAATACAACACTGCAGAGTGACTGTGGCCCCTCAGCCTGGGAACTGCAGTAGCTGTGGGCAGCACCAAGCTGGATGGAGTATTCTGCTCCATGTTTGCACCGTCACCAGGAGGTGACACTGAGCTGTGATCCGGCATGTCCCATTGCTGAAGGTGTCGGTTTTGATATCAGAATCACAGAATGGTTTCAGTTGGAAAAGACCTTTGAGATCACTGAGTCCAACCATCTATCCAGCCATACTAGACCATGTCACCAAGTACAACATCTACTCTTTTAAATTCCTCCAGGGATGGTGACTCAGCCACCTCCCTGGGCAGCCTGTGCCAATATCTGACAACCCTTTCAGAACAGAAATTTTTCCTAATATCCAACTTAAACTTCCCCTGACGCAGCTTCAGACAGTTTCCCCTTGTCCTGTCACTAGCTAACAGGGAGAAGAGACCAACCCCCACCTCACTGCAACCACCTTTTAGGTATTTGTGGAGAGCAATGAGGTCTCCCCTCGGTCTCCTGTTCTCCAGACTAAACACCCCCAGCTCCCTCAGCTGCTTCTCATAAGATTTGTCTTCAGAGCCCTTCACCAGCTTTGTAGCCCTTCTCTGGACACGCTCAAGCATCTCAATGTCCTCCTTGTAGTGAGGGGCCCAAAACTGAACCCAGTACTTGAGCTGCAGCCTCACCAGCATCCAGTAGAGGGTAAGGATCACTTCCCCACTCCTGCTGGCCACACTGGTCCTGATGCAGGCCAGGATACCATTGGCCTTCTTGGCCACTTGGGCACACTGCTGGCTCATGTTCAGCCTGCTGTTGGTCTGCTTAGGTCCCTCTTCTTCAGAGAGCTCTGGAGCCTCTAAGCCCAGAGCTTTGTGTGGGGCTGTGGTGACCTAAGCACAGCACTTGGCCTTGTTGGACCTCACGCTATTGGCCTCAGCCCATGGATCCAGCCTGTCCAGGTCCCTCTGTAGAGCCCACCTACCCTCTGGCAGATCCACACTCCTGCCAATCTTAGTGTCATCTGCAGATCTGCTGAGGACACACTCGACTCCCTCATCCATGTCAAACAGAGGCAAAGTGGGCAAATACAGTCCCCTTGAGCGCCAGGTTTAGGCCCTCCACAGTGGAGAGCCTGCAGGTCTGGTGAGTAATTTAACATTAATTAAGGGGGGAATTAATGGTTTCCCAGAGCCTGCTCTGGAGCAGATGCAGAGACAGATGTTTGGGTTCAGTATGACGGCACAGGGGGATCGGAGGCTGCTAAGAGAGGTGGAGTGCATCTTTCTGGGGATGGCGATGGTTCCACAGTGAGTTGGAGCCCAGACTTCTCCAAGAACACTGGGAGGTTTCCTGGCAGAGGAGGTAGGGAGCAGTGCCTGGGTCAGAGGGGTGGAACTGTGCTCTCAAACACCATTTGCAAAAGAGAAGTGCTTTTTATTCCCTCTGCCCTGCATGAAAGTCTTCTGGTGAGTTCATCTGAAACAGTGGGCAGGTGGAAGACTCAAGCAGTAGGAACTCAAGTCTCAGCTCAGTGTCCTGCTTGGGGACAGGTTTCATGACTCCGGGTCTGCAAGTACAGGAGAGGTTTTGTGGTCTTTGGAGAATGACACTGTTGGAATCCCAGGAAGCTTTTGAAATAGTCAGTATTTTAGCCCTGTAAGGTCAGTTTTCTTCCTTGTGGCCTGAAAAGCCTTTTGCGTAAGCTCAGAGAGGGAACTTGGCTTTGGGGTTGTTTGGAGCATTGACCCAGTTGTCTTTAAGACCAGGCAGGCTCTGCACTGCAGACCCTGTAGACATGCACTGAAGTCCCTGGCGAAGTGCTGTGACCTTCCTGAGTCCTGTCACAGCTGGAGGTGAGAGCAGTGAGGAGGGAAGGGTCCCTCCTTGACCCGCAGCTTCAACTCTGTGGCTCTGTTCTGGCCTTACAACAGAGGTGCCTAATCAATGTCTCTGCTTCTCATTACTGCTTAAAGTGATTAACTGGGATTAACTGGGCAGGGTAGGCTCACTGCTTGCTCAGTATCTGACCGTGAGAATGAGAAATTTGGCTTTCTCACAGAGCAAACTCCATCCCTAGGACAAGGGGTCAAAAAGTTTGCATTTGCTTCACAGGCAATTAATGATCCTCACCTAATTTAGAAACCTCCCAGTGTTCTTGGAGAAGTCTGGACTCCAGCTCGCTGCCTTTTTTACAGTGTGGATTCTTCTCCAATCCAAAGCGCTGGCGGCTGTGCCAGCAGATCGGGCTGTGCCTCGCTGGGGAGCGGGGGTGTTTGCAGGGCTGGGTAGATGGGTGCTCCAGGAGCCTGTAAAATCCAGGCTGCGCCGTGGGGATGAGCACACCAGATGCTGCCGACTGCGCTGTGAAGTCTCTGTAGCCCTGCGTGTTGGTGACACTGGAAAGGAGACAGTTTTGCATGTATAGATGACTGGGAAGCGCTCTGTGCTCCTCTGGCACCGTCCCTGGGAAAGGCGGGCAGTTGCATGGGGACAGGGGGTGTAGAAGTTTTGCCTGTGGTTGGAACACCAGTTCCCCACAGGTCCCAGGGACAGTGCTGGAAGCTGTGGGGCACCTCCAGAGTCAGCAGCACTGCTGGAGCTCTGCCTTCTCCCTGCCCCAGCCCTCGCTGCCAGGTCCCAGAGCTTCTCCTACAAAGTGCAGCTGAACGGGCTGGGAAGGAGCCGCCACTGGATCACCACCCAGACACCTGCACTGTGGTACCTGCCTGCTGGTGCCCTGTGCTCTGCCCTTCTGCTGCCAGGCTCTTTCAGGCACACTTGGAGGAACTCCTGTTTCCCTGCAGTCCCTGTCCCTGACCTCACAGCTCGAAGGGTAACGTCTGCTTCCTGCCTTCTCCAGCTCTCCCCAAGCTACAGCAGCCATGCCTCCCCAAGTCCTGGCTGGTGTTGCTCCTTCTCATGCTGTGTCACCCTCACTGCCTGGAACCTGAAGGGTGAGATTTATTTTAACTCTCACCATTGTACTGACTTTGGTGAGAGCTGCTCGGGGCGCTCTGCGTGCTACTAGGGGTGGATCAGTCATTGAAGCTTGGGTCTGCTGTCAATGAAGAGATAGGATTTTATTTTGACTTCTGCCTTGGCTGGATGGACAAGTCTCTTTAAAGGAACATGTTGCCTTTCTGTGAAAGAAAACCTAGGCTCTGTAATCTCAAACTCCAAGGAAATTTCAGGCCGGTTCTTAGCTCCGATCCCAAATTGATGTTCCTTCAACGTTGCCATGACTGCGGCAGAGTGACTCATCCCGTTGTGGTTAGCAATTTGCTTGTCTTACAAAGTCACCAGGGAAATAATTTCTCCCTATCTATACATACCAAGGCTGTAAGGTTTGCTCTAGCAAACAAGACAAATAATATTTCCTGGTAATAGGAGCAGCCAACTGGAAAATGAGACCAATCGGCTCTATTCTTAGTTCAGTCATTAACCTTGGACGTTTTCTTTAACTTAGCTGGAGCTCTCCTTGGCTGGTTGTAAAGCAGGAGAAGTTATAAATACAGAGATGATTTTAGTAAGCAATTAAAATTCTGACGTTTAAAGTGGTTCAGAAGTGTAAAATGTTCATCACACCTTCTAAAGCTGCTTCCAGAGTAACGTCTGGGTGCGGATACGGGTTGTCAGGTGAGCGCGTGTGAGCTGGGAGGAGGGAGCACCCATGTGTGGAGGGTTATCTCCTGTAGGAAGGGTGATCCGCCTCGCAGTTTTTAGGAAGAATTTCCTCTTCCCCTCCCTACTGCCTGTAGTTTGGTGGTAATTTTCTGTAGCTACACCCGGCACCGTTAATTGAATCCCAGAACTGCCAGTCTTGGTGATATTACAGTGGTAACGAGCTGGCTCAGGTGATCATCAGCTCTTCCCATGTTTTGGGCAGAGGGAAGTGTTTCAGATCCCGTTTGGGATGTGTTGGGACCTGCCATGGTTCTGCCATCGCTTGTTAACAGCAGTGGTCATGAGGTGTAAGAGGGGACAGACAACTCCGTCACGCAAAGAAGAGAAAGGGAAGAAGTTGGGTCACTGGGGAGATGGTTGATGTGGCACCTTTAGGAATGGCCCTGGGACAGGAATTACTGACATGACTTTGTGTAGCTCTTACTCCTTGTAGCTTACTCCTTCAGCTTTTCCTCCTTGCTCTGCTGGCAGTCTCACTGTGATGGGGGCTGCCTCTTTGCTCTTCTCCCTCCCTCTTCCAGATGCTTTAAAAACATGGGTGCTTATCACAGCTACAGAGTTTTAGGGTCTAGGTGATGTGCTTTATTTTTTTAAAGGCAGAGTGTGATCCATAAATGGGTGGCCCTACAAAACACTTTAAATTCTCTTGCCTGGAGGAAGTCCAGCCCAGTAATCCTTTGAATGGATGGGGACTGGGCCTAAGAACCAGCTGGCTTACAGCCCTCCCGCTTTTCCAGCAGCTAGTGTAGGCCTCAACCACCACAAACTTAAAACCAGACGTTGTTATATCTTAATGCAATATGAAATGGTTCATTCTGCCCCAGAGAAGTGTATTTTCAATAAAGCAAATTCCTGTTTGTCCAGCTTCCTTCTTGCTTTGCTCTTCTGCTTTGCAGACAGGCTTGAAAATGGATGAGGCCGTGAACTCTACAAGGTGTTCTCCAAGTAAGAATATGCAGTATGAGTTTGTGTCACTTCTCTATGGTGCATGATGGCATGATGTGATCCTGATGGACCTGTACTGATGCTTACCTGGTCTTTTATTTGAAAGATGCCTGTTCATACAGGATAAGTGTGTCGGCCTGTCCCCAAACCCCAGGCAGCTGTTGCTGCTGCTTGGTTAGCTTCTTATGAGTTCGGAGGGCTCTTGTTGTGGTTGGGGAGGGGAGGGGGTGTTATGTCTTCCTGAAGATTAGTGTTATTTTGACCTCATGGTCTTTGTCTTGGGGAGAGTATCTCATGATCCCTCCATTCATTCTTCCTGCATTTAAATCTCTCTTTTCCCTCTGATCCTCATTCACACATGGCTTGTCAGAAGTGATGCACTTTCCAAGTCTATCGCTCCTTGGTGCTGCCATCATTAGTCTTCTGCTGCGCCACTTGTGGGGAGCTGCTGGTGATGGTGCCTGTCCCTGTGCAGATACACTTGGCTCTTTGAATATCAGTTTATTGCCATGTAAATCCTGTTGAAAAGAACCTGTCCCCTCAAAGGTACCACGTGATCATGATTTGAGGGGAAACCAGTTTCTTAGACAGGTGGTTGTGATTTTGCAGGTGTTTTGCATGTGTATTTCTCCCTTTTGTGTCTTCAAGTTGCAGTTCCTGCAAACTGAGGGGCAGGAGGGAGCGGGGTGATGGGGGATCTGGGTGGGTACAGACTCCAGCCTTTTTGAGCCTTTAGTGCCCATGGGAGGTGGAGATGTGCAACGTCCACATGTTGGGGAGACTGACTCAGAGGTGCCAAGGTGCTGTGGAGAGGAGAGAGCTGCAAATGCAATTTGATGTGTTTCCCAAAATAATTGGATTTTTTTCCCATTTTGCTCCCAAAGCAAGTTGAATACTGCCTTTGGGGGCTTTGGTTTGGTTTTGGTAAAATAAGGTAAAAGAGATGAAGGCAAATGATCCATTACTGGACATTACCAGGAGAGAAGCTGTGGTTATAAAACTGTGTCTGTATGGTTCAACTTGAGATAATATCTAACCAAAGTTTGAAAGTATCCATTTAGATGCATTATTTTTAGTATACTCTGCCTGACTGTGTTTCTCTTCTTTTTCTTTCCCCTTCTCTCCCATTGCTAGGTTGTGACTAGACTTATTCACTTGCTGGGCAAGAAGATTCTTGTCAGCCTTCAGCAGGGAGGTAAGACTCATTCCTGGACCACTCCCATTGATGCTGGTGCTTCCTTGGAGCTAGATTTCCATCATTAAATCTGGAAAGAGAAAGCACATACTTGAAAAGAGAATTTGTCACTAAATATTTTAGCTGTTGTCAGTGGTGATTTTATTATACGTGTGTGTGTATGGTTTATTTTGGTTTTTTGATTGAGCAAAAGGAGTGTGGGAATGGTGTGATTTGCAGTCATAGAATGGTCTGGGTTGGAAGGGGCCCCAAGGATCACAGAGTTCCAATCCCCTGCCACAGGCAGGGACACCAACCTCCAGGCCTGGAGCTACACAAGGTTGCCCAGGGCCCCAGCCAACCTGGCCTTGAACACCCCCAGGGATGGGGCACCCACCCCCTCTCTGGGCAGCCTGTTCCAGCCCCTCACCACTCTCTCTGTATAAAACTTCCCCCTAATATCCAATTTAAACCTCCCCTCCTTTAGCTTTAATCCATCTCCCTTGTCCTGCCATTGTCTACCCTTTTAAAATGTTGATTCCCCTCCTGTTTGTGTACTTCCACAGTTACTTTGCAGCTCCTTCAGGGGTTCTGTATTTTATTTTCAGACTCCTAAGCACGTATCTGGAGAGCTCCATGTTTTCCCATCTTGGAGAGAAGTGGAGATAGGTGGAGATACACATTCCCTAGAGGAACTTTGTTGAAAAATGGGTATTTGGTTTCTTGACCAGAAATACTGTAACAAGTGAATATTAATTTATGGAATATTTTGGTACTAACAACAGGTTTTATTTGAGGGTTTTATTTAAGCTGATTCCTCCTATGAGCTAAATCAGTGTCTGTCCCAAAGTTAGGGCTGTACAAAGGGATTCCAAGCTCCTTTCTGTCTTTTTCTTACCAGGTCAGGTAAATGTCCATTGTATTTAACCTCCCCGTTGTATCCAGGTATTTTTAACATTGCCTGACTTCTACCCACACATCCTGTGTCAGCAGCTGAAAATGATGGAGAATTGATCTTCATCCCCTTACAAATGAAATACGTGGGAGCTTTCTTGTTATGTGAGACCGAGGATGCCACGTTCATCATCTTGGGCTGAACAGATCCGTGATCCGTTCCTGGCAGCCTGACAGTTGAAAACAAGAGAACAACACCTACCTTTCTGGGCTGGCTGGTGACACTGTGGTTTGTTTTCTTTTCAAACAGGTCATCCTCTTGGATTGCACAGCTCCAATAGCAAGTGGGATGCTGGAAATCCTGCCAGCAACCTCTCCACGGTAGCAATCATGCCGGTGTCGGAAGAGGTGCCGCTCACAGCTTTCACTCTGGAGCTCAAGCATGCTCTGAGCCCTGTGGGTAAGGAGAGTTTACATGTTACTGGGGTGTGGGAAACAATGCTGCTTATCTTTGGAGAGAGGTGTGGCTGTGTGCCTGTCATTAGTCAAAGGTGGAGTCATGCCGCGTGTAGGCGCAGTGGTGCCGCAGGGCTCAGGATCAGCCTTTTTCTTCATCTCTTGCTTCTCTCTTCCCATCCCTAACATGCATTTAATTTTAGTGGAAAACTTTGTGGCCACAATGCCTCAGAAACATAGGTCAGGATGCCCGGCCCCTCGCTTGGCTGCCATCAGCACTAAGCTGCAGGGACACCCGTGGACGATGCCACCCCCAGTGTGCCGCTCCCACAGTGCCTGGCTGACAGCCTGGTTCTCCCTCTCGTGTGTGTGAGTCTCTTGGGCTTCCTCAGCTGTACAGCTTCAGCTGGTGAAGGATTTCTTACAGGCTTTTCTTTTGTTGAGGTAGTGCAGTGAGATGTGATGGAAGAGGCTTGTGGAGGAGATCCAGGTTGGCACTGAAAATCCAAACTTAAATCATTGTCCCATTCATTGCCAGCTTGTTTCTGTCTCATGCTCACAAACCCACGTATTAATGACGTGCAGCTGAGTCGTTAATTGCTTTACCCACTGGGGAAGTTGTGTGTGCAACTTCCAGTTGCTCACAAACCCACAGATCCAGAGTTCATGGTTCAGTTCATGCTCGGTACCATGGTTTGTCCTCTCCTCGTCCTCGTGCACTATCACAGATCTCTCTAGTAAATCTTCTGCAGTCTTGTGATGAATTGTTGGCCTGCTCCCTTACAGCTTCTTATTGCTGAAAAATACAGGTTATGTGATGCTTGAGGTGTGACCACCCACAATTGCTGGTTGCTTCCTTCTGACCATAAAGGTACCTGAGCTGGCATCCAGGTGAGCAGGCTCAGGAGAAAGCTGCCGACACCTGAGGTGTTTCACCTTTGGGAAGATGACTTTGTGTGCAGCTTGTGGTGGCAATGCCTTAACAGTGAGTGATGATTTGTGGGTGTTTGAAGATTCCTCTTGTTTTGAGATGGCAGAAGAATCTTACATCCAGAAGGGAGTGTGGATCTCAGCCGTAGCTCTGTCACTAATGGGTGGTACTTATGGATTGCTGCCAGCTTGTTTTGATGTGTGACAGCACTAGGAGCCTGTAAATAAAACAAGTGAAAACTTAAGTACATGGATGGACTCTCCAGAATAAAAATAACCGTTGGTCTAATTGAAAGCAACAGAACCCAGCAAGAGAGGGGTGTGTTTTCATTGCTTGGCCTTTCCTCGTTTGCCCTTCCTTTTTCTTTTCTTTTCCTAAACTGATGTCTGCGTGGTGCTTGGCAGCTCCAGACGGTGCTGTACAACCTTGGCATCTCAAGTTCTTGCCAAAACAGAGCAGACGGCTGCAGAGGGAAGAGGAGTGTTGTGTGAAAACACAGCGAGCCATATGGTTCAAAACACAGCTGGCAGCCCGAGCTCTCTGGCCTTGATAGCCTCAGCTCCTTGGGTCAGCCTGTTGCTTGCTCAGCCCCACCACACTCCCAGACAGCAGTTAACCCTCTGCCAGCGCTTTGCCGTGCAGTGCTGAGGGGCTTTTGGTGCAGCCTGCCTTTTATTGTATTTGTTTCTTTTAGCACAAGCAGCAGTCTCCCTTTTTTTGTCCCCCTTTTTTGTTGTTATTTCCTCCTTTTCAGGTTGCTTTTGTGTTTTCTCCTTTATGCCACAGCTATAAGTGGTGTGGGTATCCCCAAACAGGCGCGACGCCGCGCTCCGAGCGATGCGCTGGATGGTGCTTTGCTGTGAGGAAAGGGGCTGGAGTTGTGGCATGATTTTTCTTCTGACTTCTTGCATTCAAAAACACTAAAACTGCGTCCATTTAACTGGTGAGGAAATGGAACCATTATGTGAAGGGATTTGCCCTGGTGAGCAGCTGGTGAACTGGAACCACCGACTTCTGTCCCCTTCCCACTGGGGCTAGCTCGTTGCCCTCAGGGTTTGGCTGTGCACAACTCTTAGGCCTTCAGTGTGTTTAGGGGAGTTCTTTCATACATTTGAGAAGGCCTCACTGAAACTCTTGCTCTAAAGGAAGCCTCTTCCAGTGTGCATGTTCCTAATTTTGAACTTAACAGGTTCCTCTGTGTAGATTCACTGCTGTGAGCACAATGTGCTGCTTGTTCTTTTGGAGTTTCTTGAACCAATTCTTTTTATAACTGTAAACTGCAATCAGTTGTTGCCATTTAACACTTGACTTCACATTTGATCTATATTGTTTCATTGCTCTGGGTTTGAAACAGGTTCTAGAGCAGTGGAGGTTAGCCTTGGTCTGTGTGGGGGGTGCAAGCAGGGGGGTTTAGTTTTACATCCCAAGCTGTTCTACTCTCAAAATCTTCACCCTTCCTGTTAATATGAAGGCAGGTGAATGCTACAGTGATGCCTAGATTGGTTGGAGGGGAGGATGGAGGGAATGAGGAGAGCACAGGCACTAATCCTGTGATTCCTGGGAGAGCTACACCAAGGAACAAGCTGCTGTGGAGCCTGCACTCACTGGGGCTGAGCCCTAGCCCAGGCTGGAGCACAGCCTGCAGAAGGAGGTTAGAGGCTGGTTTTCTTTCCCTGGAACTGGTGTTTGAAGGGTGTTGGCAGTGCTGGAGCTGGTTGCAGGTTAATCTAAATGACAGGAAAGAATTTGGTAATTTTTAACTGCTCCCATCTTATTAAAGGAGTATGGAACTAGTGATGGAGAGCTCGGTCTGGTAGTGGAAGCTTCCCAACACTGAATTAATACATACTGCAGGCAAGATTAGGAGAATTAATCAGAATTTCTAATTTGTTTTAATTTATTTTTCCCCTTGGAAGCTTCTGCCTGTGATGATGCAGGTTATTGGTTTGGTTGCTTGATTCTGCTCTGTTGGATAATTTGTGTATTTTTTAATGCATTTTTAACTTATGGTGGGAGCTCCAGTGTGACCAGCCTGCTCTCCAGACTGGGCTTTCTGGGCTCCAGCATGTGAGGCTTGGCCACCTGGGTTGTGCTTGCATTCAGCACGGCGGGGGCACCAACCTGTGGTTCTGCTCGCAGCTTTATCTGACCAATCTGTGCTGGTTTTGTTGAGATGTGAGGGTTCTGTGGTTTAGGAGAGTTCACATACCATTTCCAGGCAGTGTGATTGTGTCCCCGTTAAGTATTAAGGGTGTTAGTGTTTCCATGGCCTTGGTTCTGTTCAGAGCTGGGCTGTGAAGCAGTTGCTGTGTATCTGGCAGCAATAACTCTTAGTGACTCATCTAGCAATGGCTATAAATGTAAAATATGATCATAGAGTCGTCATAGGTCTTTAAAGTTGGAAAAGACCTCTTAGATCATCAGGTCCAACTGTCAGTCCTCAACAATCCATGTCCAGGAGTGCCACAGCTAAATGTGTTTTGAACCCCTCCAGGGATGGTGACCCCACCACTTCTCTGGGCAGCCTGGTCCAAGGCCTGACCACTCTTTCAGTGAAGAAATGTTTCCTGATACCCAAAATAAACCTCTCCTGGCACAACTTGAGACCATTTCCTCCTGTCCTGTCACTTGTTGCTTGGGAGAAGAGCCCAACCTCACTACACCCTCCTTTCCAGTAGTTGCAGAGAGAGACCAGGCCTCCCCTCAGCCTCCTCTTCTCCAGGCACAACATCCCCAGCTCCCCCAGCTGCCCCATGGCCTTGGGTCTGTTAGAAGTGGGGCGGTGAAGCAGTTACTGGGTATTGGGCAGCAGTAACTCTGTGGGACACAGCTGGAGATGGGTATAAATGTAAATATGATCTGAGCAGGAGAGAGCAGGACAGTCCTGCGGAGCACAGAGAGCTGGAGGCTACAGCACTGCTCCCTCGCTCCACTGGCTGGTGTGTTTTGGTGGAAAAGGCCTTTCCTTGAGTCATCTCTGGGTCTCCAAAGAAAGAGGGTGTAGAATGTAAACTCACCTAAAGCAGGGGCAGAGCTTTCTGCTCTGCAGTGGACAGATTTTACGTCTCTGCTGAGTTCCAGGTCAGCAGAGCTGTGACAGTGAATTCTGGTCAAGGTTCCTGATGTTTCTGCTTATTAATAATATTTTTTCCCCCTTAACCCTGGCAGAGCTGAGATTCCCTCTTAGGAAAAAGCTCTTCTGCAGTATTCAGACTTTGAAAAAGTAATTCCCTAACTATTGTTCTGTTCTTTTACTGAGAGCAGCTAAATACCACGAGGCTGCACGAGCTCCGTCATACGTGGGAGCCCTCTGAGCGGATGTAATTTGGAAGTGAAGCAGAGGGGGATTCAAAGCCAACATATGTGTCTCTCCTTCCTTTCTGCCCTTTAAATATAAGCTTTCTCTTCATTTCTATAAATGTATCGTGTATTGGAAAGCTCACCAAAATGTCTTTACTAATGATTTATTGGAGCTTTTAATTGTAGCTCTGCCCAAGTTCCCTTCTTCACACGCAGGTGAGGTTTGGATGTGTTTAATGTGGTGCCTGGACCCTGGCACCACTTGGTCATTTCTGCTGGGCAAGATCTTCTGTCACTGGGACATCAAACTCATTTATCAGTTCTGTCTCTCTGACACATAAGTTTGTAGGCTTCTGTTGGACCACACGCAACTTCTCTTTTGAGGAAGCCCAGGCAAAGAAGTTTACTGGGCTAAAATTTCTCCACAGGATGTTTTGTACTGAAAGGTTCTGTCTGTGCAAGTATTCTCTCCAGGTGAGGTGGATTTGGAACTGTTTCTAACCATCAGAGATCAGTTCTTGACCTCTGGGGCCTCTTGATTTCTCCGGGCAACTTTTCCATCATGTTTTATTAGACCTAGGGTGTCTGTATTGCTGCTCCTTCACGTCTTATCAAATTGGTCTTCAGGGGAAAAAGAATTACTGAAGTGAGTGCTGTGCTCATCTTTGGAAAGAAACAAAGAGTTGTGTCTCTTGTGTGAAACTTAGGTCTCTTTTTGGGGCAGGATTTGAGCTTGGAAGTCTTGCTGTAGAGCTGCCTCAACCTTTTCTTGAGTGCCTTAAAAGACACTATTTTTTTAATCTTAAAATATAAACCAAGCTAGGCTCTGGTAGTTGTCAGTGGGTTTTTTCTCCTTGCTCCTCCTTCTCAGGCTTGTAGTTCTGTACTGAAAATGATGACTCTGGAGTACCAATTTAGATGCTCCATGATGTTTCTCCATGAATCATGATCCTCTGTGCCCAGGGGTATGACTGCTGCCATACCATGTTTTCTCACCTAAAACACATAAAAGCTGAGATTCAGAATCCCAGTGAGTTCACTGAGAGAAGAGTCCCCCAGGGGCTGTTAAAAGTCATCACCTCTGGCTGAAGAGATTCAGGAACTGCAGATTGCTGGAGGCTCCAAGAATGTCATTAACTTTCCTCGCTCTAATACCCTTCCCCAGCAATCTGCTGGGCACAGTCAGAGGGATGCTATTGGGCTTCGATAAATATTTAATGTTACCTCATATCACCTCTGCTATGCTCTTAACTTGGAGCTCTTCACCCCGTGTCTAATACTGTTGGAAGAAAACAGTCCCTGAGGGCTGCTGGAGGATGGAGGGATATTTTCATGATGCCAGGAGCAGCCGTAAATTGCCCTGGAGGTAGATGATGGTGTGTGGCTATGATAATGGCCCTTGAGGATGCACTATCACATGGTCGTCTTGGCTATTCCTGCCTGTGGTGTGGCTGTCTGAGGGGTATGTACTTGAGAATGACTTGATAAAAATTCATTGCTTCATTGCTCTCAGCAGTTTGGTTTAATTAACACTTCTGGCCAGCCTGGTTTATGCACTAGAGAACGCATATGTTGGTGTTCTGCATGGCGTTAATGGAGGGTTATTTAATGGTTGATTAATTGGGAGCTTGCTAGGAATTGGAAGTGTAGAGCAGATGGTTGTTATTTCTGAAGCAAAACAGAGTCGGTTCAGTTGGAAGCATCACCATGTTCTGTGCTGGGGATGAATAAGGGTCTGGGCGTCTTCAGCCCGCACTGCGGGTATGCAGCGGGGATGCTGGGCAGGCTCCTCCCAAGCCAGCACGGCTCCGTCTCTGCCTGGACACGTGTGTCTGTGTCGTGTACTGAGAGCTGCTCCTTTTCCAAATACAAAAGTGAGGTGAGTGGACATCACTTCTGAAGTCACCTGCCTCTTCAAGGCTCTTTGGCTGCTTGATGGGGATGTGTTGTCCCCATTCAAGGTGCCTGTGGGTGAAGTTGCCATCACCTTGATTGGCTAAAGCTGCACTCCAGCTCTACAAAGCCTGCCTCTTACCTGTATAATGGTGTTCCAGCTGGCTGGCTGGTTTCATGGGTTCATGGTGCAGGTGTCCCCAGTGCAGCACGTTGGAATGGTGTATGGTGCATGCTGAGCTCCTTTGCTGATGTTCTTGGATCTCAGCAGCTGGGTGTGGGAAGGTAATGGGCAAACTCAGAGGTGGAGCATGCTGTTCCCTCTGCATCGTTAGTCTCTCTTAGGTGATGTTTTTATTGCATTCCTCAGCTCATTTCACATTCCTGGCTGTTCATCTTTGCCTACTAAACTTCCACCACTGTCATAAGGCTTTGTAAGTCACATATCCTGGAAGAATATTTGGTCTACATATCATCTCTGTTCTGCTGAGAACTTTGACACGTTACTGAACACAAAGAATAACTCTGCTGTTGACTGCTTTCTCAGACTGGACCTGTCCTCTCCCTTGCTGTCTCCCTGCTCGCAATACCCGGAGTATTTCTTCTGGGAGACCTCTCTTAATCCCATTGCCTCATCCAGCTAGGCACTAGCCCGACTGTTAGTGAGGCTGAATGTTGAACCAGATCAAAGGATGTTAAAAACAGAGTGGGGAAAAGACCCCGAGCATCTGGGCTGTTCCTGCAGATAGATGGGTTGAGGGACATGGAAAGAGGAGCTGGACAGATGCAGGAGATGCAGAGATGCTTAAACCAGTTTGGGTCTTGGGATGCTCATGAACTAACTCGCTCTGCTTTGGACTTGGGGCTTTCCTAGGAACTGACTCTCGTAAGGTTTAGAGGAGATGAAATTCTAATCCCCCTCGTCCCCCTCCCTTGCCAGCTTTTCCTTTTTCCCTTTTGCTCTCAACATAGGGGAAATTTTTTGTCCATTTTTGTTTGTTCTTCCTCTGTCATCAGTGTAGCAGAGAGCAGATGTTTTGGGGATGTTAGAATAGACAAGATGAACATTCATACTTCTGAGTCCTTTTCTTCAAGCCTGCCCTAAAGTGCACTAAAGCAGTGAGAAGCCTTTGCAGAGGAACCGGGTGTTTTTTGGGGGGTGAGATGGCCCCAGCAGTCAGGCTGCCAGCTCTGGGACTGGCTTTTGCTTTTTGAACATAGAAGTGTGAAATTGTGACCTTTTACTGTGTCTTCCATCAAGGTTCCTTGAGTTTTTACTAACTGCACTAAGCCATGCTGCTTTATTAATGCCTTGAGAGAGCTCCCGTAATTAAGTGGTTTGTAATTTAGTACATAAATTCCAGTTCTTTTATTAATGGAAAAATGAAGGGTTGTGTTATGAAAGCATCCATACAGAGCAGCTGCTGCTTTGCATTCTGAGAATGTGAGTTTCCCTCTCAGTATGAGATGGGGAATCTTTTCTCTAGGTATGAAGTCAGTCCCTCAGTTTGCTTTGTTTGCTATTTTGTACTTAGCTGCAGCTCCGCCGCAGCCTCTGGCACATCCTGGTGCTGCTGGAACAAAGGTGTCAGCAGGAAAATCAGACACACACCAAGATCCATCTTGGGAGTACTTTTGTAGCCAGATGTATGTGTTCCATCCAGGTAGAGGATCAGCCCATGCCCCAGAGATTAGAGAATCACAGAATCTTCTGAGCTGGACGGGACCCAGCAGGACCATCGAGTCCAACTCCTGGCTCCACACAGCCCAGCCAAACCAGACCATGGGATGGAGCGCATCATCCAGACGCTTCTTGCCCTCAGCCCAGCTCAGGGGGCTGTGACCCCTTCCCTGGGGAGCCTGTGCCAGTGCCTGACCCCCCTCTCAGTACAGAACCTCTTTCTGGCACCCAGCCTAAACCTCCCCTGGTGCAGCTTCATGCTGTTCCCTTGGGTTCCATCCTGCCCTGGTCCCCAAAGAGAGGAGAGAGATCAGCACTGCCCCTTCACTCCCCTCAGCAGGAAGCCACAGACCCCCATGAGGTCTCCCCTCAGCCTCCTCTTCTCCAGGCTGGACAAACCCAGGGTCTTCAGCCTTTCCTCATAAGCCTTCCCCACCCTCATTGCCCTCTTCTGGGAGTCTGGTGGTGGTGTAGGTTTCCATTGGTGTATTGAAGAAGTAGTAGTTCTGCCATGGAGAGCTTTGGGGTTCACCTGGAGAGTTGGTTCAATGCAGGATGAAGAAATGATGTATTTCAGTAGGTCAGTGAAATAGCTTTTGGTTTTGAAACCTAATTCCTGGGCTCTCTGCAACTGGCAAAGGTCTATGATGTTGTGAAGGTTGTGTTTGTGAAAATGCAGCTGTCATCCTCTGTGAGATTGAGGAATGCAATAAAAGAGAGCTTGTAGGCTGGTAACGTGATAACAGAGCTCGAGGAGTATGGGGAATAATGGGATGATGTTACTGTAGATAAGTGTGAAAATCTGTGTGAAGACTTTGTGCCAGCTCTTGGCTTCTCTGACGCCTCTAATCGGGGTACTGATCCATCACTGCTCCATCTCCATCTTTCACAGACCTGCATCTGTCACGGCTGCGCGTTCTCAGTGCGGTTTGTCGGGCGGGCAGTGGCAGTTGTTCTCATGGGAAGCTTCTTCTTCTTCTTCCAGGTCCAGCTTTGCTGCTCACCAGTGATAACATCAAACAGCGACTCGGTTCTGCTGCGCTGGATAGGTACCTGCCCTCATTATATCCTACAGAAAAATGCAGAAGGTGTTATAAATAGACAGTGTTGGGAGCAGAATCCCATGTCCATACACTGGGCTTCCTCCTCGAGGTGCTGGAGACAGCAGTGTTTCCAGGGGATCTGGACCCAGCACAAGTGGGGTTTTCCATAGTTATTTCTCTTTTGTGAAATTGGAGAAGCCAAATTGCCCCAAGTGGGTTGTGAGTACTCGTTTTTGGAGGGTACTGTGGAAGTCTGAGTGAAGTTAGGCATCACTTCATCCTCTTTCCTCTGTGTATGTATCTAATGGTCTGAGTAACGGAGGAGTAAGGAAAGTGTGAGTCTGGGAATGTGGGCAGGAAGAGAGGGGGCTGGAGGAGCAAGAGGTGTGGGTCTCTGGTGCCCTTCAGAGCTCTCTCCACTCTGTCAGGGCCTGTGATGTAAACCCATTTCAGTTGGTGTATTCTTTTCCTTTCCCCAGCGTCCACGAATACCGGCTGACCAGCTGGCTGGGGCAGCAGGAGGACATTCACCGGATCGTGCTGTACCAGGCAGACAGCACCCTCACCCCCTGGACCCAGCGCTGCATCCGCCAGGCTGACTGCATCTTAATCGTGGGGCTGGGAGACCAGGAACCTACCGTGGGAGAGGTGTGGCCATAGCTCCTTCCCCTGTTTGCAGTGTTAAGCAGTCCAGACCAGAGGGGGTTGTTTTCCTACTCATGAATTTTCCTGGGTTTAATACCCAGTGAAGTGACAACAATGAAATACTCCTGGGGAGTGTGTCTTATAAATAGAAAAAGAATTGAGTGAGGATCCTCTGCAGTGGCAAGTTCAGTGTAATCCAAGTATTTCCAGCTAAGCTCTTTTCCTCTCAAGAGTCTTTTTGGCCAATGGTAAATCAAAAGCCAAATCTCTTTGAAGCTTTGGGGTTTGGTCCAGAGTTTCTGTGCAGGCTTTCCAGATACAGAAGTTTGTTTCTGCCTGGACAGAACTCATGGTGTGTGCCCAGGAAAAAGCAGATAGAAACTATATTGTATGAATGATTTGATATATCTTATTATGGGTTGTGAGAGAGGATTTTTTCTCCCTCACTCTCTACTTTTATTTTTGATACTTTATTACCAAAACTGTTTGACCAGACACACAAATTCTACAAGAAATGTAAAAATGAGGTCACAAGGGGGTTTTGGGGGATTGTGAAGTGCTGAGTGTGACCTCCAAAAAGCCAGGACTGGCACCATGTGCAGCGCTCCTGTGTCACTGTGTGTGACTGTACGTGGGTGGCAGGAAGCACAGGAAAAGCAAATCTCCATCAGTTGCCTAAAACAACAACAAAATAAAAATCAGGAATGCAAGGAGGAAGGAGTGGTGTGATTGGAAGTGAAGGAACAAAACATGCTGGGCATCTGTAGGTTTAAGCATGACTGGGAAAGCAGTCTCATGTTTGCATGAAGGGTGTCTGTCTGCGCTGTGCAGTTGATGCTCTGTGTTTTAGGGAAAAGGGAGCCGATTTTTTGTGGTTGGGTTTGAATCCTGGTCTGATTCTGGAGCTCTGTATGCCCTGTGAGCCCAGCTGGCAGTGTAGCTGCCCAGATCAGTCTTGTTTGGGGGTTCACAGTGTGTGTAGCTGCCTGTGGGTTCAGATGGGAGTGGAGGTGAGATGTATCTGTGTGTATATGTCACAACGCAGTACGCTGTTAAGCTGGCACTTGGAGCAGCAAGCACCTGACCCCCTGTTCCTTTGGTGTGTAACGTGCTGTAGCTGGAGAAGATGCTGGAGAACACCGCGGTCCGAGCCCAGAAGCAACTCGTCCTGCTCCATAAGGAGGACGGGCCTCTCCCTTCCCGCACTGTGGAATGGCTCAACATGCGGAGCTGGTGTTCGGCTCATCTCCATCTCCAGTGTCCACGCAGAGTCTTTTCCAGAAGAAGCCTGCCCAAGCTGGTAAGAGATTCCTGCTGGAGCTCCTGCTCTCTTACCAGTTACGCTGTATTTGTGGCCTGTGGAGCAAAGGTGATCTGGCAGAGTGATGCCACGTACAGTTCTGACGTGTGCTGTGCACGCAGAGGGCTCGTTAAGTCTGTTTGGCCCCAATTCTCCTTAGGGAAACACAGGGAGAAGGGGCTCATGTCTTCTTCGTTCAGTCTGGAGAAGAGAAGGCTGTGGGGGGACCTCATTGCAGCCTGCCAGTCCCTGAAGGGAGCAGAGAAACAGGAGGGGAATCAGCTTGTTCAAAGAGCAGAGACTGGCAGGACAAGGGGGATGGATTAAAGCTAAAGGAAGGAAGGGTTAAATTAGGTATTAGGTGGAAGTTCTTTGCAGAGAGAGGGTGAGGCTGGAGGGGGGTGGGTGCCCCGTTCCTGGGGTGTTCAAGGCCAGGTTGGCTGGGGCCCTGGGCAACCTTGTGTAGCTCCAGGCCTGGAGGTTGGTGTCCCTGCCTGTGGCAGGTGGTTGGAGCTCTGTGATCCTTGGGGTCCCTTCCAACCCAGATCATTCTGTGATTCTGTGATTCTTTGTGGATGTGTGCTTGGTGGGAGTCAGCAAAGCCTGTCCCGAGCTGATAGATGGGTGTGTACGCGGGGGAGTCCTCTCTGTTGGGAGGATCCCTGTGCCTGCAAAAAGCATGCTAGAGGTGAGGCAGACTTGGGATGCTTCCCAGTCACTTCAGATCCTTGTCAAGAAAGCGAAATAGCTCCAAAGAGAACACTGTGCCACGAGAAATTCTCCCAGCTACTATAAAAGTACAGGGGAAGCATATGATCACAAGAGCTGTTTGGACAGCTGCTGAGCCCTCCTCTCCTTCCAAGAGCAGCTCCTGCTTTTCAGCAGCATGTTGCTGGCTGGTTGTATAGTCTCTACCCTGCCTTCAGAGTGACCATCACCTGCCTCTCTCCTGTCACAGATCGAGATGTATGAACGCCTGTTCCAGAAACCGCCGGACCGGCACTCTGACTTCTCTCGCCTGGCACGCATCCTGACTGGAAACGCCATTGCACTGGTGCTTGGGGGTGGAGGAGCCAGGTAGGTGCTTTGGCCTGGGCACGCTGGTGGGTCATTGCTGGATCCTAGAGCCCCGCAGTGCTGGGCTGGGAGGGCCTGGTCAGTTATCTGACCAGGCCTTCCCAGCCCAACACTGCGGGGCTGTAAGAGCAGCTCTGTACGTTGCACCTGGAGAGGTGCTGAGGAATTGCTTTTCTCACATAAAGATACCCCCCTGTGTGGATTTGTGCTTGGATTCCTGCAGAAGGAACATGAGAACATGAGCGTTTGTGACCTCTTGAGACCTCTCATAAGTTGGGCTTAATACCAGGAGATGGGCAGGGCACTGAATATGACTCTTCTTTCTGTTGTTGGCCTACACTACAGATTTTTTTGTCCCTATGGATCCTTATCTTATAAAGTGGCTCACAATATTTCAAAAGCCCCCAGTGCTCTTCAGAGATGTTTGAACAGCCAGAGGAATAATGTCCTCTAATGGGCCAATGTTCTCATCTTTATAATCACCCAGATCCCCAGGTACTATCCACTCCCGACAGCCTCACTCTACAGAAAGACTGTATTTTTGCAGACACAAGGACAAGGTGTTTGCAGAACCCTCTATGTGAATTCCTTCTGAATTCCTGGTGAGCTTTGGAAATAAATGATTACTGTATTTTTCTTTGGAATCGATTTTTACTTGGAGAGTTTTTTGTTGAGATGGACAGAGAACTCAGTAGCCCTTTGCCTCAAGACAGGGCTGCCTTCATCACCCTGTTCTTGAAGGCCTTCTTTAAAACAGAGCTTTGAATGCAGCCCTGAAGAAAAGGGCTTGGGTAGGGCTAGTGGATGAGAAGCTGGACATGAGCCACCAATGTGCATCTGCAGCTCAGAAGGCCAACCCCATCCTGGGCTGCATCCCAAGGAGTGTGGCCAGCAGATCAAGAGAGGGGATTCTGCCCCTCTGCTCTGGTGAGACTTCCAGATTTGGAGCCCTCAGCACAAGAAGGACATGGACCTGTTGGAGTGTGTCCAGAGGAGGCCACAAAAATGATCCAAGTGTTGGAGCAGCTCTCCTGTGAAGCCAGGCTGAGAGTTGGGCCGGTTCAGCCTGGAGGAGAGAAGGTTCTGGGGGGACCTTATAGCCCCTTCCAGTCCCTGAAAGGTGCCTGTAGGAAGCTGGGGAAGAACTGTTCCCAAGGGCATGGAGTGATAGGATGAGGGGTGATGGGTTAAACTAGAAAAGGGGAGATTTAGGTTGGATATTAGGAAAAATTTCCTCCCTCTGAGGGTGGTGAGACACTGGCCCAGGTTGCCCAGAGAGGTGGTGGAGGCCCCATCCGTGGAGACATTCCAGGTGAGGTTTGATGGGGCTCTGAGCAACCTGCTCTAGTGAAGATGTCCCTGCTCACTGCAGGGGGTTGGAGCAGATGACCTCTAAAGGTCCCTTCCAACCTAACACATTCTGTGATTCTATTGCTCTCAACAAACAAGCAATGGAGACATTTGCCCATGGCTCATGTGTTCAGTCCATGGCAGCATCACGTGTTTGCCTTCAGGCCAGTGCACGCCCTGGGCAGTGTGTACCACAGGAAAGGTTAGAGCTCCTCTGGGGCAGTGTGTTCTGCTTGGTCCCTTTGTGCTGAGGCAGCGCTGCTCTGGCTGTGTGTTTGAGGGTCCTTGGAGATGCCTGGATCCTGCTGGCACTCACAGCTCCCTGGTCTCTGGTGATTTCAGTGCTTCCTTCCTGAGATAAGCACCGTCCTGTGGGCAGACACAGTAAAACAGAGGAGAGGAGCTCCTGCATAGGCTGGGGAAGGCTGGAGCCTTCTGATTGACTGACATGGAACACTGGTGGTGGGATTTTTTGTTACAAGCCATCCATATCTCTGTCTCCACCGATGCCTGTGTCGTGCCAAACCATGTGCACTAATACAGTTCTGGCAGCACATTTTGCTCGTTCCCTTCCTTTCTTCCTTCTGGAAACACTGCTGCAATTTTTGCCAATCTATCTACCTACTTATTTATTTATTTTGTTCTACTCCTTAATTTGCAAGCTACCACCTGCTGGCTTTCCAGAGCAGAGGTAAGAGCGAGCAGGGTTACTGAGCCTGTTTGTTGGTCCTGTGTTGTTCTCCATGGCTCTGAGCCATTGCGTTTCTGTGTTGGCTTTGGGGTTTCTGAATCCACCACCACCCATTCTTACCCAGCTACTTGGCAGTGTGCTGATCATTGTACCATCTCAAGGATGCTTCTGTTCTCTGTGCAGCTGGAGAATGAACTTGCATGGGTTTTAGAGCAGGCATCGGTGCGCTCCGGCTCTGCTGGGTGGGTTCAGGGGTGGCTCCAGCAGAGCTCACAGACCTCCAGCTAACTGCCACTTCTTGGCTGCTGCAGCCTCTGTCCCAGATGTGTCCCAGACCTTGACCCCCACTTCTTTTGAGGGTTGGACTTGATGATCCCTTGAGGTCCCTTCCAACCCCTACAATTCTGTGACTCAGCAGCGCGGCCGTGACCCATCACCCATTGGTTTGCTCATTTCTGCACCCAGGCCATATGGAGGGCTTTGGGGGGATTAAATGGCAGAGTGGATAAACATGATGATTTCTTCTTTCTCTGAACCCCTATTTTTGCTGCAGACCAAGATGCTTTGGCTGGGGGTTGGGACTGGCACACGGGTGGTGTCAGCACCGTGCTGCCAGTGGAAAGGTCCCTGCAGCAATCGCCTTCCGTGCGTGGGTTGGCCTGGGAACTGTGGTTAGGCAGAAGATTTGCACCTTGTCAAAAGTTGGTTTCAAAGTGAGAATAGGATTAAAACTCCAGGGAAAGGATGGAATTGCTCTGAAGTCTGTAAAAACCTGGCCTTTGGAAGCTTCACAGATCAAACTTTGTTTTTATGTCCCTGTTCCTATTAAGGAGGGACCACCAAGGGATTGCACAGTTGGTACTTAAAGTCACCCTGTGATTAAAGCCCATTCCAACTAAAAATGTTTTGTTGGGTGGCTGCAGGGACTCATGATTGTGGCACAGCCTTTGGGTAACTACCCAAAGTACCCTCCTGCCCTGTCCTTGAGGTATGACTCATGCTGGTCACAAAGCCTGGGGAGGACTGGGAGTCACAGGGTGCTGGCTGGTAGCCACCTGCTCAAGGCCCTCGTGTTCCTTGTCTCCAGTGATAGCAACTCTCACATTGTTATTTTGGGATGTTTGCCTGGCTTCCCAGTGACAGTTGGTTTGGGAGGTTTTACAGAGCAGCTCCCTAGTAATTAGCATTGTGGTTTGTCATGGCAAAAAGCTCAGAGGAACGAAAGGTTTTCCTTCTCTTGTGACTAGCAAAATAAAACAAATCCAAGCGATACAGCTCCAAAATTATAGTGGGCTGCTCTTGATAAGTGCTGACTTAATTTTGGTTAGAAGCATTGGGGAGCTTGAGGGAAGGAAAAGGGGATTTATGTTTAGAAAAATAGCACCTTTGAGCCACAGTTGCAAGAGTAATGACACATCACATCCTGCAGCAGAGGCATGAACCTCCCAGAAATCATTCTCGTGACCTTTAGCCGTCCCACGTACAGCCCACCCCTGCTTTGGTTTCCTGCTGTTGTCTTAGCAAAGCTGTTTGAAAACTAAAATTTATGGGGAGTAAATAATAAATGCTGGGAATCCCAGGGGCTTTGGAAAAAACAGGTCGTGCTGTTTCCTAAGACCCACTTAAGCAAAATCGGGATGGAAAGCTTCCTGAGCTTTATTGTTGATGGTAACATCGTTATTCTAGGGCTGAATTTGGTCCAATGTGCCTGTTCCACAGAGGCAGATTGGGAGACCAGAAAGTGTTAGACCTGTTCCCATGAAGTGGTTTGATAGGAAACAGCATTTGCAGTAGCACCCAGGATGCAACGGCGTGATGGGCATGGGATGTGCTTCCTGAGAGGGAAAGAGCTGCTGTTGAAAGGAGTTACTTGCCTTTTTCACACGTGCTCTCCAAAACGAGGTGTAATAATGGGCTGCATGTTCCTGCTGGAGAGGGATGCATGTGGTGCCAGAGCCCCTGACCGGCTGGTACTCGTGGAGCCCACGTGTCCTGTCCCATCCATGCTCCAAAGCTCAGCACACCAAGCCCTTCCCTTCTCCCCACTGCCCTTGCCTTCAGGCAGAGCATTTAGTCCTTACCCGAGGAGCTGCCACTGAAGGATATTTCATCTCTTCTCCTTTTTCCATTTAGCTTTCTCCTCAAACTTAGTATTTCACCTCAGCTCTTTGTAAGTAGATTTTTTCCATGGAGCTTTCTTGCTGACTCGAAGGATCTGACTCAGACTCATGCCTTGTCATTTTGGGCAGTTGGCTTCTTTCATCAACCTGTTCTTTCTGCCTTTTCTACTTGATTTTGAGCTCTGTCCCTCTGAAAAGGGAGGGCAAAAGCAGCAATGTAGGAGAAGCAGGTTGTGCCTTTCTTGTTCTGGACATAGCTGTGGCTTGATGAACCCAATTCTTGCCATGTCTGTGTGTCTGGGCTCCTGAAGCCTGGGCCATGTGCAGAGCACTCTCACTCCATACTTTTGGAGAAGGCCACATGGGTAGTTCCATCTGACACTTGGTCGTTTATTGGCTGCTGCCCCGAACCTGCCTTGTGTCTCTGTGCCCCTTAAAGCCTGGCTTTATCTTCTGATTCCATGGCTTTCCAATGGTGAAAGGACCAGAGCACTCTGGAGGCAGATCTCAGTTGTTACTCTGCTCTCAGGAGATCATGTGCCTTCTGCACCCTCAGTGTTTGGCTCCAAGAGCCCTGAATGCACAAACGATGGAGCAGGGGCTCTGCTCTCACTGCATCCACCGTGCTTGGGCAAGCCTCAGTTAAGCAAGCCTGATCAGCAGGTTTTGTCTTCTCTGCCACCAGCCACTGATCCCTCAGCCCTGCTGCTCATCCAGAAGGCCCAAGGACAGAACTTGTGCTTGGTTTGCCCTGGGACCAGGACTCAAAGCTTCTCAGCAGTCTCTAGTATAGTCAGGTTGGGCAAAACCACATTCAGTGTTTGGAAGGAACCAAGGGATGCACAGGTCAGAGTGTCCTGTGTACAGGGGTCAGGCAAGGAGAAGGTTGGGCATACCCACACCAGTGAGGTGTGATGATAGGGTGAGGTGGATGTACATGTGCATCTCCCAGTGCAGGTACGAGGAACTTCCAGCTTTTCTTTGAAGGCTGGTTCCAATGTCAGCAGCACCTTGATGGGTTCCCAGCTGCCACTGTGCCCATTCATGTTTCTGAGCAGTCACTCTAGAGAAGGATTGGCAAAAAATTCTTCACTGAAAGAGTTGTCAGGGTCTGGAACAGGCTGCCCAGAGAGGGGGTTGAGTCACTTTCCCTGGATGTGTTGAAAAAAAGGGTAGATGAGGTGCTCAGGGATGTGGTTTAGGTTAGGACAAGAATGGTTGGACTTGATGATCTTAAATGTCTTTTCCAACCTGGTGAGTCTGTGACTGTGTTTTGTGTCGTGAACAGATCCTGAACACTCGAAATACCCTTCCTCCCCCTCCCTTTCTTCACAGCAATCCCTTTGTACACCAGGCCAAGCCTGTCTCTTGACATTTGGTAGGGCAGAAAGCTTGCAGCCCTGAGGTGGACCCTTCACGTCAGTCAGCCCACAGTCGTGTCCCCTCCTTGTCGGTCAGCGTGCTGCTGCGGGAGCTGCCTTTCCAAGGAAGGGATGCTGTCTCTGCATTGTGTGTGTAGCTGGGTGTCTGTATCTCAGAGCACAGTGGACTTGTGCTTTTTCTTCTCCCTTTGAAAGCTCAGATTGATGCACGGGGCCTTCAGAGCTTGTAAGTGTTTTTCAGGATGTCTGGAGCATGCTCTTGCCACGAGTGTCTGCTGCCACGCGTGGATAAACCAGACTGAAATCCAAATTGCAGTGTCAGCCACACATTCCTGCATTCCCTGTGTCCACACAGATCTGATTTCAGGGCATGGTATCCAGGAGCTAAAGTAACAGGGTCTAAACTCTTTAAAAGTGAAGATAAAATTCCCCTGTTGACTCGGTGTTTTACAGTTGGTGCTGGTGTGTAGAGGCTGAAGGAGGAAGGTAAGGAATGCGAGCTCTTCCTTGGAAAAGATGTTGATCATTTCTGTTTGGATACCTAATTTGAGTCTTATCCAGGTCAGCCCTAGAGCATATTGCTTGAACAAACAAAACCCAGGTCCTAAAAATAAATTGGTGAGTTCTGAGCATTTGCTTCTGCTGGGAAAACCTCACGGGCCGTGGCTGAGACTCAAACCAAAGGCTCCGACCTCCTGCGTGCCCACAGCGGCAGCATAACTGCTCCTAAGAGGCTACACCTTGATTTCCTCAGGGATGTCAGTTGCCCCAGAGCTGAGCCCTGTTATCCATGTTTATGCCCAGGAGCTGAGCCGGTGAGTTGTGTTACAGTTGGGTCATGGCAGAAGCTGTGTTCCTATGGCTCGGCACCCACGTAATGCTTAACGATCTGATTATTCTATTTTCTATCTGTAGCACCTATGTAATTGCTCATTTGCTGCCTTTGGCCATGGAGGTTGAAGATTTTAATGGCTTCTATTAAATCCTCCAAGCAGCAGGAGCTTGGGAGCCATCTCCTTCACAGTTATGACTTAAAGCATTTGCAGTTAATTTTTATTTTATTTTTATTTGAACTGTTCTGTCCTGATCTCCAGTCTTCAACCCACCAAACTCATTCATTCATAGCACTGCTTTGATATACAGATGAAATTAAACCAGGAGACGGTGGAGTTGGGGTTTAACTGCTGTTACTAGTTTGGCACATCACCTTACTGGCTGAGAAGACATGTGCTGTGCTGGAGGGCTGCAGGTTTGAGGGAAGGCTTTCTGTGTGAGGTGATCCTCCCTCTCTACTCTGCCCTGCTCAGGCCCCACCTGGAGTGTTGTGTCCAGTTCTGGGCTCCCTGGGATCAAACAGACAGGGATCTCCTGGAGAGAGTCCAGAGGAGGCTACGGAGATGATGAAGGGCCTGGAGCATCTCCCCTGGGAGGAAAGGCTGAGGGAGCTGGGGCTGTTCAGCCTGGAGAGAAGACGACTAAGGGGGGACCTGATTCATGTTTATCACTATCTGAAGGATGGGATGCAGGGGGAAATGGGCAGCCCCTTTCCAGTGTCTGTGGGGACAGGACAAGGGGCAACGGCTGCAAGTTGGAGCCTAGGAAGGACTTTTCCCCAGTGAGGGTGAGGGAGCCCTGGGCCAGGCTGCCCAGGGGGGTGTGGAGTCTCCATCTCTGGAGAGATTCCAGCCCCGTCTGGACGCCGCCCTGTGCAATATGAGCTGGGGAGCTGCTTTGGCAGGGGGTTGGACCCCAGGAGCTCTCCAGGGCCCTTCCAACCCCTGGGATTCTGTGTAGTGGTCATAGTGCTCCCTTGGCAAGCCCATGTGCGTTCAGGGAGGTGTAAAGCTCTTGTGTTGTGGTGATTTTTAGGAATCCTTGTTTAGCTTCACCTGGGCGATGAGCTTTCCTGTTAGAAGGTGAGACTTGTAGGTAAAGTTGCAGTGCCATTCCTTAACGTGCTGGGCTTTTGTCCTCTCTGCCCCTCCCAGGCATCCTGCTCAGAACTGGACGTTGTAAGGCTTTTCACAAGTGATTCAAAGGGCTGGGGGGAGGAGGATATATTTGTTTCCAGATAAATTCTCTCTCTTTGCACATAATGGAATGGTTCCTCAGCTCAGAGTTAGTTTGGCATCTCTAAGCAGAGAGGGTTTGTCATTCAGCCTCCTCCCTCCCGGCCCCCCACAGTGAGCTGCCGGCCCCTGGGGCCAGGAAACAAACCTGGACTGTGTTTTCTGATTTATTCCAGCTGTATTTTGTGACTTTCCTCCCCATCAGCTCATGGATCCAGGGCTGGGCACACCTGAGAGCTCTCCAGCTGAACAATTGTTGCTCATTCTCTTCTGTGTCAGGCACAAATCTCTGTTTAAAGCTCATTCCAGAGTTAGCAGAGGAAGCAGATGTGATGGCAGCGCTGAAAGGATGTTTCTGTTTGGATTTTCTTGTGGGAAGGTAGTTTTCCTGGGCTTGGGATGAGTAGTAGGAGTTGCTTTTCCTGCTGACTATGTGCATGTAGCTGTGAGCATGCAGGGTTCAGTGCAGTTGCTATAGCATGGTGAGGCTAAAGGGAAAACCAGCTCTTAATCGGAGTCAGGGAGGTGGTGGGAATCTGAGGGCAAAGCTCAGGAGGATGAAATGAAGCTGTTGCTAATGGAGAGGAAGATGGGAAGATTTCAGGTCTCTGGATCAAGACGTGTAAGTGGGGATGGTTTTAACAAAGGACAGTGGGAGGGAGAAACCCCAGGCTGTGGGGAGGGTGCTGTTGGTAGCTGGGTGTCCAGGTGGGATCCAGGTACTGTGGGATTATTCCCTCCATTTAGCTTAGAAATGGGGCTTAATTAATTAACATTGTCCTGATTGGAGGCTTCCTCCTAAGCGTGTAAGTAGTACAGCAGGAGCAGAAACACAGTGGTCTGGTTTCTGTTCTCCTTTCAAGCTGACAGCTCAGGCACTGTAATTATTCTGGCATGTTTATGATACTGGGAAGTTTCATGTTTAGGAAAGCTGGGAACTAATGTCATTGGGAAGATACGAGTCTGACTAGTTCTCCAAGCTGGGTTTGCATCTATTGTTGCAGCTGGGAAAGGCTGGAGGTGCCAAACTGGCAGTAATACCGTTACAACTTGCAGAAGACTCTGTTGATTCCCAAGGCTGTGGCTGTGTCACTCTGTGTTGGGATGAGCAACAAAATGCATACCAAAAATGCTTCTTTTATATAAAGAAACTTTATCTCCTGTTTCCAGACACCACTCTGTTAAATAACACTGGATCTTCCCCCTGCCCCACTGGAAGCAGCACCGCCAGCATCCTGCTGAGGAGGTATCTGACACCTCTCCCCAGGTAACAGCTCTGTGCTGGCTGGGGCTGTTTCGGGGCTGGGATAGCCAGCCCCAGTTTGGGGATCCCAGTTTGAGAGGTGCATGCAAGCCCTTGTGCCATCCCTGGCAGCATTCGGGGTTGTGCTGTCCATTCCCACGGGATGGAAGCTCTGCCACCTTCAGCTTGTTCCTGGCACTTTCAAAGCAGCATCAGGGGCATTGTTACTTGCAGCACCCCTTTCACCCCTCACCAGAACAGGCAAACGTGTGTATGCATCTTGCCCTGTAAGCTGGGTGATGGAGCAACTGCTCCTGACATGCTTTGGGTCAGAGCTGTTAACTGACAGGAGAGCTGGTTTTGCCTGTTCTGGGGCTGTGAGGGAGCCTGGATTCGGGCTCATTAGGCTCTAGCAGGACTCACTAAGGTCACTTGGCAATTTCTCCAGATTTCTGTTGCCACTTACCCATGTCAGGAAGGTGGTGCAGCAAGCAGTGAGTCCTGCGCCGGAGAGGCTTTGGTTCGGGGCACGACACAGCTCTGCAGCAGCCCTGCCCTTAATGCTGGTTTTACCAAAGGGAGTGTGCAGAGAGATCTCCTTCATCCTGGTGAGTGAGCCAGGAGAAGAGGTGGGTGCTGGGACTGACTACCTCAGCTGGATTTTCTCTCCCTAAGTGGACTTCAGAGCTGTGCAGTGTGATCGTGCCGCAGCCTTGCTGCCCCATGTCGTGGTTTCCCCCCGGCTGTGGGCCGAGATCCACGCAGCTCCTGCTCCTTAAAGTACAAGAGCAGGGGAAGAGGGAAAAGGGGGAAACAAGGGAAGGGAAAAGGAAGGGGAAATAACTCCAAACCCAAGAAACTAAGAGGCCCGTGGGTTGGGATAAGGAGAGTTTCCTAAGAGAACAGAAAGATCAAATATCCCAATGCTAACAGGACTTTAGAGCAAAAGAAGATGAAACTCTTGATCCCCAGTGCAGTTTCTCCCCGACCCACACAACTCAGGTACCACCCAGAGCTGTCCCGGAACCCGACCGTCCCCCCAAGCAGCACGCGTCCCGCCACCGCCCCTCTTCTTCCTCCCCTCAGCCCCCCGTTCTCCTGGGCAGGACGTCATTGCCATGGAATACTCTCTTTGGCCCATCTGGGTCACCTGTCCTGCCTTCGCCCCTCCTTTCTCAAGAATAGAGACATACGAAGAAGCTGAGAAAAGTCCTTGACTGTCTGACTGCAACTAAGAACATCAGGGTGTTCTCAGCACTGCTTTCATTGGAACTCCCAAACACAGCATCCCATCAGCTGCTACAGATGAAGTTAACTCTATCCTGACTGAAACCAGGACACCCCAGCAATCCCAGTCTGAAAACCCAGCGTCCCCTCTCTGTGTGCTCCAGGTATCCTGCTTACCCTTCCTAAAGCTGACAGACAACATCCTATTGGTGTGGTAAACGTGGCTTGCAGAGAAAATACTGGTGCACAGCCTCTGGGTTTGTCTTAACTGTGTTCTCTGAGCACAGAGGACAGGCTGCGTTCCTGCTGACACTCTCATCTCAACCGTCCTGCTGCGTTCGCTCGCTGCTTCCGGAGAGTCGTGTCTAATCCGAGCGCTGGCAGCACGTGTGGAGCAGACACGTGCACGTCTCGCAGAGGAGGTTTCCTTTCATCAGTTGTGCTCTGCCCTTCGTGCTTCACAGTGGCGTGTCGCTGGCATTTCCTGGGAGATGAAAGCAAGGGCTTGTTTCAGCAGCAGGAATTTTCCCACACGACCTTCTGCCACTAAGCCTGGGCTCTGCGTCCTGAGCCGGGCTATTTCAAGGAAGCAGGGTATTTCGGGGGATAACTCCTCCGCCTGCTCTGTGGTCACTTATTTGCCATCATTAGAACAGAGAAGAGATGGCACTTGAAATTGAGGAAGCATGGCACTGCTTTCTGAGCCTGTTGTGAACATCAGCTTGGTAAGCAGTGTGGTGAGTGGCACCAGGGGGCTGGGGAAGAGAGCTGGCTCAGATTGCGTTTGAGGCGATGGCAGGGCTGAAGATGGAGCATAGCTCTTCCTTCCAGTTCTTCCTCAGCCCAGGTGAGGATGCTTCCACTTTCCCTGCAAAGGGAATTGATCACAGTTACACAGAATCACAGAATGTCAGGAGTTGGAAGGGACCTCTGGAGATCATCCAGTCCAACCCCTGCCAGAGCAGGATCACCCAGACTAAATCCCACAGGAACACATCCAGGAGGGTTTGAATGTCTCCAGAGAAGGAGACTCTCCAGCCTCTCTGGGCAGCCTGTCCCAGGGCTCCATCACCCTCACAAGCAAAAAGTTTCTCCTTACGCTCACATGGAACCTCCTCTGCTCCAGCTGCACCCGCTGCCCCTTGTCCCATCGCTGCCATCCCTGAGCAGAGCCTGGCTCTGTCCTCCTGACTCTCACCCTTTGCATATTTATAAACATTAATAAGGTCATTTACTTATTTCATTATTTATTTTTTACTTGTTTATTTTAGTATTTATTTGTTCTTTATTTATTATTTATTAGCACAGGCCCTGTGAGGAGCAGCTGAGGGAGCTGGGCCTCTTTAGCTTGGAGAAAAGGAGGCTGAGGGGAGACCTTATTGCTCTCTGCAGCTCCCTGACAAGTGGTGGCAGAGATGTCAGGGTTGGTCTCTTCTCTCAGGTGACAAGCGATAGGATGAGAGGAAATGGCTTAAAATTGCCCCAGGAGAGATTTTGGGCCAATATCAGAAAGAATTTCTGTACTGAAGGGGCTGTCAGACATCGGAACAGGCTGCCCAGGGAGGTGGTGGGGTCACCATCCCTGGAGGGGTTTAAAAGGTGTGTGGATGAAGTCCTTAAGGACATGATCTAGAGGTGGGCTGGGCAGGGTCAGGCTGTGGTTGGGCTCCATGATCTGGAGAGTCTCTCCCAGCCCAGGTGATTCTGGGATTCCCTTTTTTCCAGGTATGTCCCTGTTAAGAGGGACGTAGCTCCTGGCTTCAATCTCTTCTCCCAAGCTGCCGTGTGTGCGCTGCCCACGCCGGCTGTCCGTGGTGCACCCTCAGGTGCTCAGTGAGCAGGATACCTGCTGCCTGGCACAGCGCTGGCTCTGGCACACAGCTTCCCTTGGCAGCCTGCCTGTTACGTACCCCATGAGCTGTGAAGAAGTGGCCAGGAGAGAACCAGCTACGAGGAGTTGTTGGAAAGTTTTCCTGTAGTAGCATTGCTGGGATAATGATGGCCTAAAGCTGGGGGGAGGCGTTTGGGAAGGGGTGGTATCTTCAGGCTGGGAGGTGCACGGTGATATTAGGTGAGTGCAGGCACGTTTGACTTTCCTCAGGATTTTAGTTTGCACATATGGATTCAGCCATGAGGCTGCTGAGGATGCTGGAGCAGGAAGAGGCAGCTCTGGAGCCGTGTCTGACTGAAGCATCACTTGGCCTGGCAGTTTATGGGAGGCCCCTTTCGTTCCCACTGCAGGTCAGCACTGGGAAACCGATGCATCTGTTGGCTCCATGGCTGTTACACATTTAGCTGGGTGCTGGCCTGGCCTCTGCTGGTGCACAACACCAGGGTGATAGCTGCCAATGGAAGGAACAATCATCTGCTGCTGTTCATTCAGGGGCATCGTGCAGCAAAGCACAAATCCAGAGCGATCGCATCAAATCCCTCATGTTTCTGGAGGCATGAATGAGGGTATCTGGTTTCAGAAGAGGTTAAAAGCAGAGAATCCAGGCTGGAGCTGGTCCTGGCTGGTTTAAAGTTGTTCTCCAAGCAAAAGGAAATGCTTTATGGGATGTACCATGTCTCTGCAAGCTCACACAATGCAGGCTTTCTCCAGAAGGCATGTTGTGTAGCGTGAGGTCTGTTCCTCAGTGAAACTTCAGGGTCAGCTAGTAAGTTACACGCAGGAGTAAGGCAGCAGTAAGTGCCAGGCACAAGAAGCAGATTGCACAGAGCTGCAATCTAAGAGCCTGAAGACAATGGGCTCCTCTGGCAGGGATAAAGATATCCTTGTGTTCCCTAAGGTATGAGAAGGAGGCAGGAGAAGGAGATTTGGGAGGGGAAAGCCAAACGAGCCAATTTCTGCTCTTGGGTTACACCAGTGCAGATCTGTCACTGAAGTCACTTACACCAGGATAACTGAGAACCTGTCCCAAAGCATTTCAGCAGCTGGAGGGGATTTATTTAGATGGAAAGAATGCGTTTGGCATAGCTTGGCCAAATGACACCTATGGTGGACTTGGCAGCTGTTAGCAAGTATTTATAGGATGTAAACAGCAAGGGGAAAGAGGATGGGAATAGAGCAAACCACAGGGAATAGGGAAATGGGATGAAAATGGGAAAAGGGAGATTTTTACTGCTGTGTGGGCAGGCTGCAAAGTAGGCATCCAGGTGGGATGAACCGACTGATGTGTTTGAGCATACAAACAGGAGGGAATCAACTTTTTAAAAGGGTAGACAATAGCAGGACAAGGGGGATGGATTAAAGCTAAAGAAAGGAAGGTTTAAATTAGATATTAGGGAGAAGTTTTTTACAGAGTGGTGAGGGGCTGGAAGGGACTGCCCAGAGAGGGGGTGGGTGCCCCATCCCTGGGAGTGTTCAAGGCCAGGTTGGCTGGGGCCCTGGGCAACCTTGTGTAGCTCCAGACCTGGAGGTTGGTGTCCCTGCCTGTGGCAGGGGGTTGGAACTCTATGAGGGGTCCCTTCCCACCCACACCAGTCTGTGATTCCATGATTGTATGATATTCACTGGACAAAGCATTTGAAACCAGAGGCTGTAACTTTGCGCTGATAATAAGGCGATCGGCCTCTGCTGCTGCAGTGGCTCCGGAGAGCAGATGGGCCCCTCTCCCATTGGGGCACTGCTCTCCAGAAGAGATCAGACAATCGTTCCACCTCTGCTGACTGGTTCCTGACAGTAGGAAGTAGCAATTCCTGCTGAAACGAGTGTT
Organism: Hypotaenidia okinawae; assembly: GCA_027925045.1. NCBI lineage: Eukaryota > Metazoa > Chordata > Aves > Gruiformes > Rallidae > Hypotaenidia > Hypotaenidia okinawae. Next base: position 462,819 of record BSDF01000019.1, on the reverse strand, counting down.
TCTGAGCTCCCTGAACACAAGGGCACGTCTCTGACCGGCCGTGTTCAGCAGCCACCGACAGCCTGGTGCCTTCAATTCATCCAGCCTGGGTTTAAATCCTTTTGTGATTTGACCTCTTTGGCACATGGTAGCAGTGGTTTCCCCAGTCTGTGCTTTACATACACATGTCTGTGTGTCAGCTCTTTCCTTTGCATTAAGCTTTGGGCACCGTGGTAGTGTTGGGTGGCCCTGCCTGTCTCCCATTGGCCGCAGTCTTCCCTGGTCAGAGGTTAGAGTCCAGTTTCTTCTCCTGTGAAGTCCTTTCCATATTCTGGTCATCTTTCATGCTTCTCTCGGACATCCTCTAGCTCTGCTATTTGTTTTTGAGTGAGAAGTCCAAGCTGGCTTGCAGTTTTCAAAGTGCTGGTGCATCCTGGATGTATGTTCTTAGGCTTTCAGGTTTATTCTGGTCCCTTTGGGTTTGAATTTGCACTGAACACTCAGTATGTCTCTGAGAACATCCACAGTGGCTCCAGAAGAGCGCATTGCTGGGGGACACGGCTACGTCTGTTTTGTTCTTGTCCCATCAGCACTGAGGTTCAGCTCTTTATCACTCCACTCCATCATTGCTCCAAGGTCCTTCTGCACTTCTTCAAATCAAGGAAGATGGCAGATTTACTGTCCTGAAGGAATTTGTGTTATCCACAAATTCTGCCTCCCCATCAGCCCCTTTCCTGGTCTCTGGTCTGTCTGCTGAAGGAACCTCCTGCTTTCCCATCACCATTTGCCTCTTCTCGCTCTTTGTTTTCCATCTTCAGACTCGTCATTAATCCCATCCCATGATCCCAGGCTGGTTCAGTTGCTTTGGAGAATCACTGGGAAAGACTCTTGTGGAAAAGTCTCCAAAATTCAGTTGTTCTGGGCTGCTTTGGAAGAGCCCTCGTAGAGTTTTTGATGTCTCCCCCCTTAAAGCCATGCTGATTTTTTCCCTCTCATATCCACTGCCTTGCTTCCTGGCTGTTATTTTCATATCCCTGCCTTTCATACCGAAATCCAGTTGGGAGTCTGTACTTCCAAGGATCCTCAGTATGTCTCCAGGAGCATTCCTGCAGCCATGGCATCTTTTTCCAGCGTTGAGGCTTTTTTCACAAGGGATTGGCAGCTCAGCTTGTGCACACTCGAGTGCCCTTAGAAGGTGGTGGTTGTGTTTCTGTGCTCTTTCTGGGGGATAATGTCTTGTCTTTTCTTCTCTTGCCACAGGGGATGCTCCCAAGTGGGAGTTATCAGAGCACTGATTGAAGCTGGCATCCCCATAGACATGATCGGAGGAACATCTATTGGTGCTTTTATGGGCGCCTTGTATGCCGAAGAACGCAGCTACAACCAGATGAGGATCAAAGCCAGGCAGTGGGCCATGGTAAGCACTGGGAACGTTACTCCCCTCCCCTCAGGAGGGGTGTGAGAGCTTGTCTGCAGGCTGTGGCAGGCAGCAGCGCAGAAGCAGCCGCCCAAGGGTCACTGTACACCGAAAAGGGTCCAGCACTGCACGGAACCTGCCCTTGGTCCTGCTGGCAGGTGATGCCAGCACCCAGGATGCAGGCATCAAATGCTCTGCACAAACTCCAGTCACACTGTAAATGTGGAGTGATGCTGTTTAAGTGTGTTAGCCTGTGTTTTCCTTTGGTTTATCTTCTTTTTTTGTGTGCTGGAACCTGTTTCCTTTCCAGCTCTCAACAAATGTGTTTCTCTTTTGTGTAATTTTCTCTCTTTCGTTCTCACATGCTGTCATTTTTCAGTGGAACTGATTGGCAGAGGTAATCCTTCTCTAAACTAAATACAAAATGTGTCATTGACCGTGTGCCTGGAGAGCTCCAGAGTGGTGGTAGTCTGGTTTGGGAACAATTTCTAACTAAACATTGAATACTTTAACATTTCCTAGTTAAACTGAGGTTTGGGAAGGTTGTTTGAAATAGTGACTTCCATGGGTGAATTTATTTCTTGGTAAGATGTTGAGGAAAAACTGTACTGCCAGGAGGCTCAAATGGGCTGAAGGTGCATCTGAGCATATTGCTGAGGTTTGCTGCTTCAGCTTCATGTTGTTCTCATGAAAACTGGGTTTTCTTATTGAAAGGGAAGGAACTCGGGATTTTCTAAATCAGGTGGAGCTCTGGATCTGCCAGGATCAGCACAGGAGCCTGTGGTTGCACAGGAATGCTGCTTACTCTTCCCCTATGTCTTCTAACCCGCTGTGGCTTTGAGATGAAATCTACTGTGTCGTGGTAAGATACCACTGATTTTGCCAGCTAGAGAGTCTGGGATGGTGAAGTGGCTGTTGAGACCCCCTGGTTTGTGCTGTCCTAGTGTGCAGAGGCTGTGTGGGACTCGTGACCTCCCTGTCACTGCGTGTTTGTGCTTGTGATTGAGGAGCTGCCTGTGCCTGGCTGCCAGGGAGCTCCCACAGTGCTGACTGTTTGGGATACAGAGCCCTTTACTGTGGTCGCAGAAGTGGAGGAGGTTTGGGATGAGGGAGGATGTACACCCGAGTGTACCCCATTGTTGCAGACATCCATTTAACCTTGCCCTCTGTTTCCCACCTTGGTCAGTACCAAATGCTCCCAGAACAGCATCTGGCATCACCTCCCTGCTGTGGCTGCCGAGCCTCCGGCAATCTGCAGCTCGCTGCCCTCTCCTCCTCCTCTGCTCCTTGGTTGGCCTCAGCAATGGAATTTTCCTCTGTGCATTTGTCCCAAGGATTATCTCCTCTTGTTTGTTAACTTGTCAGATCTATTCTGTGATGCAAAGCTGGAAATGCTGTTTTCTGGGCTTCTCAGGGCTGGGCTCCCAGCAAAGCTGGCTTCGTTTCCAGCATTGCAGCCCTTGAGCTCACTGGGCTGATCAGGAATCCCACTCACTTCTTCCAGAAATAGTGAAAGATAAAAAGAGGAAATTGAAGCTATCGATTTTTGGGCACAAATTGCAAAGCTCAGAGAATGTTTCCCAAAGGTAAAAGCAGGTTCTGGCCCAACCTTGGGCTCTGTCAGGTTTTGGTACCTTGAAATCTCTGAATAAGTAGCTGGAGGAGAGGTGAGTGAGCCCTATTAGAGCAAATGTTTCATCTCACTAACAAAACAAAGAGTGCATTTACTTGAGGTTTTCCATGGGTGCTCTGACATGCTGGCTGGGTCCACATCCAAACCAGAAATTGGTGAAGGCTTTGAGAAGGAAAGAAGCAGAGGCTGCTCTGTTTGAAGCCCTTTTCCTGCTGACAGTGCAGTCCAGCAAGGGGGTCACATTGTCATTTGCCGAAAGCCGTGAAGACCCCCTCTCCGAGCTCAGCTCACAGCTAAAGTGTGAAGGTGCTCAGGGGATTATAAATCTCTTTAATGGTGGCTGTTCTGGGTTATCTTGTCTTGTGTTGTGTTGTGGCAACTGTGGACTGAGCTGGGAGAGGGGCTGCTTTCAGCCCCTCCCAGCTCCGTGTGCAGTCACCGGGAGCTTTGTTGGGGATTCATGGAAGATACACCCAAAGGGACCGAATACAAGCAAGGTGACAACTCCCTTGGATAACCCCAAATTCCCAGTGTCCAAAAGCTGCCGGACTCTTCCTGCTGTCCTCTAGAGCAGCATCGCTGCTGCCGTGCTCTGGGGAGCGTCCATCATTAAGCTGACATTGTGCAAAAAGCCTTGAGCATCCCTCCCTGCAGAAGATGCTGATTCTGCTCCCCTAAAGCCTGCGAGCTCTTGCTGGTGAAGGTTATTGCTGAGCACTCCTTGTGCAAGCCCTTGCAGCCCGGCAGTTTTGCCTGTGGGAGTTTTTGCAATGTCTTCGCTGTGATGGATTAGATAACTCTGATGTTGGTTGTTTTTTTTTTTAACTCCATAACAATAACTGTTGCCTTTGTCCTGCAGTTATTTCTCTTTTTGGCATTTTTAGAAATCAGCCTATCTCTAGTTGTACACTCGGGGCTGGGAGGAGGGGTGCTTTAATGGGATGTGGTTGCTGGAGCCAACGAAGCAGCAAAGAAATAAATGACTTTTTTTGGTCAGAATAGAGAGAGAGATAAAAATTCCCAGTCAGATTAGTGTTTTCCTCTGCATGTCTCCTGTACCTGTGTTTAACCAGCAAAACAAAGGGCATTGCCTGCTCCCAGATTGTTTGGCTTGCTTGGGTTTTTAATTGGAGAATTAATATTTCAAATATAAATATTTCACAGTGGCATATTCTGGTGTTGAGGGGAATGTGGTTATAGGAACATGAAGCTAGAAAGCTTCCCACAATGAGAACTAAGGATTGCCAGGTAGGATGCTGCAGCCATTTGTGGTCTGGCACTGATAAAATCCACGTGGGGGGTTCTGAGGTCGCAGCCGTGAGGTTCCGCCTCTCGCCGCTTCAGTATTTGTGAGTTGGCAGATCCTGGGGTTTAAATGAGCTGATCTGGCCAAAAATTCATCACTCTGGTTTTTGTGTTGCCTGTCGTGCTAGCTCCTGGGCAGCTCAGCTCCAGGAGCTCTGCTGCCCGGGGTCGGGGAGGCAGGGCTCTCACCCCATCATGCTGGATCCTGATACGCTTCTGGACCCGTTACACCCGGTTGTTTTGAGGACAGAGAGCTGCTGTTTGCACCGGCTGGGTCAGGGACAAGGAGGAGAAGCAGGGGGGCTGCAGAAGAGTGGGTGGGGAAGGGTGTGGTGCCCATGCGATGGGAGCCAGGAACGGCCCTTTCCCGTGGAAGCCGGGGGGGGTGTCCTCAGGAGGGGCCACGTTTTATTAATCACTTTGTGAATCACTGTTGTATTTCGTTGGGATGCCAGACAGCTCCGAGGGCAGATCCCTGCACACAGGCAGAATCTCAGCTGAGTAGGCAACCCGTGCCAAATGAGACTGGCATGAAGAGCAGCACTTCCTGACCAGGGAAGATGATCAAAGTGAACTGGTCCCAGTCCCCCCAGGCGCCAGGAGTCTTGGTCGCTGTGACATTGCACAGCAAAAGGTCCCAGGAGCTAAAGCAGCTTCACAGCACAGCACAGCGAACCCTGAGTCAATCAGAGGTTCGTTACAGATCGTTCGTTACAGATCCCACGCAAATGAACGGGCTCATATTGAACCTTCAGTTGGGCTGATGAACCTGCCTTGGGCTCGAGGTCAGCACCACCTTGCCAAGGCACGTTCTGATTGTGTCCGTAAAGCTTTACCAGCAGGGTTTGAAGGATTTATTCACTGGGATTCTCTGCTTGCAAGAACTCAACCAGGACGGATTGCTTTTCCCTTGTCAGGCAGCTGAAGTGCTCCCTCCGGTTGCTTGCAGAAGGAATTCTGTTCTTGAGATTCTGCCCTTGCAGTCCTGTGTCCAGAGCTGGGGCCCCAGTACAAGGAAGATGTGGGACTGTTGGAGAGGGGTCAGAGGATCCACAAAGATGCTCAGAGGGCTGGAGAAGCTTCCCTACAGGGAGAGGCTGAGGGAGCTGGTCTGGGTCAGCCTGGAGAAGAGAAGGCTGTGGGGGGACCTCATTGCAGCCTGCCAGTCCCTGAAGGGAGCAGAGGGACAGGAGGGGAATCAGCTTGTTCAAGGGCAGAGACTGGCAGGACAAGGGGGATGGAGTGAAGCTAAAGGAAGGTTTAGGTTAGATCTTAGGGGGAAGTTCTTTGCAGAGAGAGTGGTGAGGGGCTGGAAGGGGCTGCCCAGAGAGGGGGTGGGTGCCCCATCCCTGGGGTTGTTCAAGGCCAGGTTGGCTGGGGCCCTGGGCAACCTTGTGTAGCTCCAGGCCTGGAGGTTGGTGTCCCTGCCTGTGGCAGGGGGTTGGAACTCAGTGATCCTTGGAGTCCCTTCCAACCCAGGCCATTCTATGATTCTTTGCAAATTCCTCTACTTGTTTTGTTCAATTCTTTAGTAGTTTCCAAAAAACAAAATCAGTTCTGCTCTTTTAAATCTCTCTCTTCTCCCATACCCTTGCCTTTGTTTTTTTTTATACTCGGAAACATTGACAATTCCTGGGGTTAATCCTGGGTTTTGACACCAGCTTACAACCTATCTGCACCTAAGAACAAAACAATGAGAGATCATTTCAGGTTTCTTTTTGTCCAGTGTCATGTGCATTGCTCTTGTTCAGGAGACCCTTGTCCCTTCCACATTGAAGTTCATAGCATGGGGTAGCTTTACAAAATCATTCTGTGGTTGAAGGTCTTATTAAGAAGAAAGCATGTCTGGCAGCAGAGCTGTGGAAGTTGAAGTTCACGAGATGTTGGGGAGGAAAGCTGTGCGTCCCAGCCCTGTGCAGTAGGGAGCTGGAGCTGCTGCCCTCTCAGAGACGCCGGTGTTGGCTTGTAGAGAAGAGAAGAAGTGGAGCAGAAGTTGGAGAGCTCTGGCTGCCTCTCCAAAGGGTGGGCTTGAACTTTGGTGGTAGCAGCTATTCATGGGACTTGGCCATCAGCTAAAGGGCATCTTCCAGTTACCAGGGAGGAGATTGTTAAGAAATAGCCGTTAATTAGAGGTCTGTGTGCGAGATGCCTGCGAGCACTAATTGGGTTACAAAGCATTACAAAGCTCGTTTGCGCCAGGGGATAGCCCCGGGTTTGGGGCTGAGCTGGAGAGGTTTTCCTTCAGTATTAAATAAAGGACGTTTTGTGAATGCCTCTTCCCTGATTTAATCATTCCAAGTAATGTCAGGGACCAAATCCCTGTTTTCAGTACAGAACTAATTCCCTGTGACTCCGAGGCTGTGGGTAGCCTGTCTCCGGTCAGGTCAGCATGCTGTCCTCACCCCATCAGCACCTAAACTGAAGATGGGAATGAAAGTGGCAAGTTCCAGTTGGTTTTATGCTGAAGCTTTGAAGTTCTCCCACATTTCCTGCTTATCTACCTGTTTTTAGGGATATTTTGTTGGGTTTTTTTTATACTTTACATACTCTCTGGCCAGATACTGAATACATGTTTGAGAGCAGCTGGACAGGACAATGTAGGCTAATCCTGCTCATCTTTAAATCACTGCTAGGGCAAAGCAGAGGCCAGATGTGGGTCACTGATCCTTTTGCAGACTGTACGTGCAGAGGCTGTTCATGCTGTAGGATTGTGCTGGGGACAGCGCGGCACTGCCTGCTGTGTGTTAGCTTACAGAGGACGTGGGGATCTCATAGAAACCCCGTTTAATTGTGAGTGAGGTAATTGAGGGTTTGGGTCTTCTGCTGCATTTTAACAGAGGATGATGTAATATATCCAGCATTGATTTTTGGGAGGATTTATGAGGGTTTGAGACCGATGGTGTGGTTATGGGGCGAACAAGGTTACCTCAATGCCACCCAGTTTTGGTCTTTCCATCACTGTAGCTCCTGGGTGAGCACACGGGTGTAACATGCTTGGGATGGGGGAAAACCCATAGCACCCATGAAAGCTGAATGCCACATTCCACGAGTCTGTAAGAGACACATCTGGCAGCACCTGCTGCTGCTATGTGATGGAGCAGGTATCTGGGGTGCTTTAGGAAACCAAACCACAGCAGCGTTGTGTAGCTCACATAGTAGCAGTATCAATGTGCTGGCAGCCACACAGCAGGAGAAGAGCACTGAGCTTGCTTCAGGATGTAAAATCATGGACACTGGTACACAGAAAGTGTGTTTAAAGCTCTTCAAAGTGTGTTTAAAGCTCTTCAACGTGTGTCTGACTGAACCTCATTGGGGTCCCAGAGACCCACATACAGGTTTTTCCTTACACTGGGGCAGATAACAGAGTTAATCCTGGAAGAAAAGCAAGGTGTGATGGCAACTGAGACACCCAAAGATGTAGATTCTCATAGGAGAGATTTATGGTTCCCTTTCCACACCAGTGAGCTGCACGTACGCTATGGAAAGGACAATGAAGAGGGAGATAACTAATAATAGCTTTTTGTTAATAAAAAACCCCAATAAATCAATAATTAAACTGAACTGTTTGTGTGCCTTTGTCAGGGCAGAACCGTGTGCCAGCACACCTGGCTTCCAAGGGATGTCCTGGTTGTGTGGGTCGAAGGGGAGCAGTGCAATCACATCTTCCCCCACAGACTGCCCACAGGTTTCGCTGGTTTTATTTCAAATTGCTGGCACCAGGCAAGGAGATCCTGGCTGTAGCTTCTGTGGTTGCACTTCTGTCCCCTTGACAACTTTTGTACTTAAAATAGCAGTGCTGCCAGCATGTCGGCTGCAGGGTCTGCAGTGTGATGTCACTTGATTTGCATACGTTAATGCACACCCGACTGCGGGTCCTGGCTTCTAGTGACCTGGGAAATGCAGAGGTTTTGGGTTTTTTTCCCTTTTAGGTTATGAACTCGGTGTTTAAGACTGTCCTGGACCTGACGTATCCAATAACCTCGATGTTTTCTGGAGCGGCTTTCAACAAGAGCATCAACCACATCTTCAAAGATAAGCAGATAGAGGTAGGTCACTTGTTGGCTTTACGTACAGTAAGTGATGTCACCGTGTTCTGTGGTGGCAGAGTAGCTTTGGTCCACAGTGCTTGTCCTTGTTTCAGTCAGGATAGAGTTAACTCCATTTGTAGCAGCTGATGGGATGCTGTGTTTGGGAGTTACAATGAAAGCAGTGCTGAGAACACCCTGATGTTCTTAGTTGCAGTCAGACAGTCAAGGACTTTCTCAGCTTCTTCCTATTTCTCTATCCATGAGAAAGGAGGGGCGAAGCCAGGACAGGTGACCCAGATGGGCCAAAGAGAGTATTCCATGGCAATGACGTCCTGCCCAGGAGAACGGGGGGCTGAGGGGAGGAAGAAGAGGGGCGGTGGCGGGACGCGTGCTGCTTGGGGGGACGGTCGGGTTCCGGGACAGCTCTGGGTGGTACCTGAGTTGTGTGGGTCGGGGAGAAACTGCATTGGGGATCAAGAGTTTCATCTTCTTTTGCTCTAAAGTCCTGTTAGCATTGGGATATTTGATCTTTCTGTTCTCTTAGGAAACTCTCCTTATCCCAACCCACGGGCCTCTTAGTTTCTTGGGTTTGGAGTTATTTCCCCTTCCTTTTCCCTTCCCTTGTTTCCCCCTTTTCCCCTCTTCCCCTGCTCTTGTACTTTAAGGAGCAGGCAGCTGCCTGGATCTCGGCCCACAGCCGGGGGGAAACCACGACCCTGCTACAAGGTGTGAGGCTGTGGGGTGACTGGGAACACATTAGAACTGTGCATGGGATGTTACACGAGTACAGGAAGGAGCCTGCTCTTTCATTTGGGGGGATTTAGAAAGCACAAGGAGCAGATGATTTGTAGCTGCTTCAGTTCCATCTGGCAAAGGGATCCCGTGTCTGAGAGCACAGGCTGCATCGTGTGACTGAAGGAGAACTGCTGAGGCTGTTTCATCGTTATTTTGTTGCACACTAGGGCTGAGACACCTCTGGGCACACCAGGAGAGGGTCTCAAAGAGGGTAGCAATGGGATTGGCTTGTTTTCTGGTTTATTTTTGAAGCTAGAGTTGAGTTTTTACGGACAGTCAATTGAACACTGCCCCAAGGTCAATGCATATTGTACCCTGCTTGGCGTATGGTGACTTTTTGTGACTGTTGTGTGTCAGCCTGAGCCAACAGCCCCACCCCTGTCCCTCCACAGCACTTCATAAAGCTCAAATTATCAGGGGTTGTCTTCCTGGATCCCCGTGCTTTGGGAGTGTTGGGGTACTCTTGCAGTCTTCCCTCATTTGCAGTTTTAACCAAATTATTCCTGTGCTTGGAATCACAGAATCAGGAATCGTGGAGTGCTTTGGGTTGGAAGGCACCTCAAAGATCATCCAGTTCCAACCCCCTGCTATGGGCAGGGACACCCCCCCAGCCCAGGGTGCCCAAAGCCCCATCCATCCTGGCCTTGAACCCTGCCAGGGATGGGGCTCCCACTGCCTCTCTGGGCACCCTGTGCCAGGGCCTCACCACCTCAGAGCGAGGAATTCCTTCCTCTTGTCTCACCTAACCCTGCCCTCCTTCAGCTTGAGGCCACTGCACTGTCCTGTGCCATTGCACTCCCTGGTGCCCAGCCCCTCTCCCATGTTCCTGCAGGACACTTTAAATATTGGTAGGCTGCAAATAGGTCTCCCCAGAGCCTTCTCTTCTCCAGGCTGAACCATCCCAACTCATTCCTTCCTTGTGAAAAAAGCTAATGCAGCAAATTAACACTATAAATTACTTGAAAGATGTTTATTAAAAGTAATCTAAACCATTCCCTACTTAAATGCAAGTATGAAAGCAAGTGATTAATCATCACAGGGCTGAAAATAGCAATTTGCTGTCCTGTTGCTGGAAACAAACTGGGTTTGGAGTGAGAAGTCCTCCTGAGACTGGGATTATTTTTGGGTTGCTGGTGGGGCAGCACCAGCCATGCTCTCAGCTCCGCGATCATGCGTATCCCCTCCTGCAGTGCTCCAGCTCCTATCTCTGCTTCCAGCAGTGCCTGACAGGAAAACATGTGATTGTCCAAGGACTAAACCAGCTCCTCTCCACTTGCTTTGAGGTGGCTGAGGAGCTGCCTTGCACCAAGCACAGACCTTCCCGGCGATGCTGAGCACAGCCTTCTCTCAGTTGACTTGGTGTGGATGGCGCGTTGCGGTGTGAGGCTGCAGGACAGTACTGGGCAGAGCTTTGGGAAGGGCTGGCTGAGAGAATGGAAGAAAATCTCCTCTGAGCTTCAGTAGAGCCAGCTTCCCCACTCTGCTCTTGCTGCACTTGAGTTCAGCCATCCCTGTAGGCACATTACGATGCAGTAGGCTCCTTCTTTACATCTGGTAACGGCTGCGGTTGTACAAACCTCTGACCTCCCCAGGGAGGTTTTGTCTGGGGGAAGCCCAGCTCTGCAACACGCAGTGTGCACAGCAGCATCTTTGTGCACATGTCCAGGGTCATGGGCTAAACCCTTCCTTGGCTTGGAAGACTTCCATCAGGTAAATAAGCAGGAACATTGGGAAAGAGGTGGGCTTTTGTTACCAGCACGGGTTAACCAGTTGTGTTGCCAGACAGGTGGAAATTGGAAGGTGCCACAGTGCCCAGGGCAGCTTCTAAAGCAGCAGAAGCTGAACCAAGAAGTGTTAAGCCTTGACCAAGTGTTTCCTCAAAGCATTACTTCAAAGTGTCCAAACTGCAAATGTCCATCCTTTCCCAGTGGTGGGAGGGGAGTGGGAGGGAGTGGGCACTGGTCCTCGTGGCTCTGTAAAAGCTCAAAATCAGGAAGGGCCAGGCCAGATCCTTTGTTTTACCCCACATGGCTGGAGGTGGCACTCTTGCACTTCCCACTTGCTCTCATCCCTCTTCTGCATTGGAGCCAGGGAGCTTGGGTTGAGCTGTTATTCCTGATGTAGAAAGGGAGGTTTCCATGGTCTCTCAAGCTTGCTCTCTCCAGACCCTGTAACATTGATGTCTCCTGATTCCCAGCAGTGCTATGTTGGTGTAGCCCCAGTTACCAGCAGCCCCTGTGATTGCTGCCATGAATGTCAGCCACGGGTGGTCCACAAGAGATCAGCCTGGGCAGCTTCTTCCAGGAAAGTCCACAGAATCCCAGGGCAGGGAAATCCAAAGGACTTCTTGAGAGCACCAGTTACTGCTCCTGTGACATTCCCCATCCTGCTGGGAAAGCACCGGGCTCTGGAATTCTTCTCTCCCATGGCAGCAGCACAAAATGCTCTTACAAGTGATCTCTGCTGAAGGCTGAGGTGTGAGGCATCAGAAAAGAGCCTTCCCAAGTCCCATTCCAGACTCAAATAACGCTCCATTCCCAGAAGAAACGAAGTGATATCTGGAAAATGCGTCTGTCTTAGTGCATCACAGGCTCAGTTTAGTCTCCTTCATGCATGTGATTGCATGAGAGCCAGTGTCAGATGGACTTCTTCCCCAGTCCCCTATTTTTGCTTCCAATGTGATTGCTGCACCAAGCTCTGCAATCATCAGAACATCTTTAGCGTGGAGAGCCACCCCAATACTCTCATAGTCACACTTTATTCACCCGCCCTCTGATGGCATTCACACCAGATGGGTTGTAAGACTTGTGCAGCATCTGTTGGTCCTCCCCAGTTCCACCATCTTTGCAGAGCTGCTTATGAGATTAAACTCATTAGGGAAGAAACCTCCTCCTGGGCAGCTTGGGATTTCATACAGGGCAGCACAGAAGCCTGGACCAGAAGTGCAGGCTGCCCAGCAAGGATGCTGATGGCTGGAGTCTGAACCCATGTGTGGTTTGAGTTTAAGGCACCCCAGAGCTGTGCTTCATCCTGTGAGCAAAGCACCCAGCTGGCTGGGGAGCAGGTTCACCTCTCCCTTGGATCAGCTCTGTGTTAGACAGAGCTAGCAGCTGCTGCTCTCTGGGCTGGATTCAGACAGGTGCCCCCCCTGCCCCTTTGCAGGTCATTACACACCAGGGAGACGTGTCAAACCCATCCTCTAACCAACTCCATCCCATTTCCAACTCTGGTTTTTCCAGCTGGTGGGATGTGAGTGCACGCATGGCTGGAACATAAGTGAGGACACCCCCTGCCCCCCAGCCCCAGAGCAGGGCTTGGCTTGTTTTAACCCCTGTGGAATAAACTTGTAAAGGATTTCTACAAAGAGAATCACCTTGCTAGCACCCTGTCCCTTGGGTAGGTTACGTACCGCACTCCTCAGGGCTGTTTCACTCTGTAGTATCTCAAGCAACCTCTGGGGTCTTCTCAAAGATCTGCCTTGGGGGATCTGCTGTTCCCACAGGAATTGCTGACAGCCTTGTGCTCTCTGGCTCCCAGCAGCATTGGGCTCCTGCTGCCTTCGTCCCCACGAGGTACGAACTGAAGGTTGCTTAGTCAAGAGGCCATGACTCCCGGTCTTCCCTCACTGTCTTGGGCTCCAGTGTCTCAGGAAGAGAGGGAAGGAAGATGCTGCCTGCTACAGTCTTATTTGGGGTTCAGTGGGAACTGAGGAGTTGTGTGCTCATCTGAGGTGACTATGATTGCAGATTTGCTCGGTGCAGGGGACAGACACCATCTTGAGTGGAACAGTTGGGTGAAATGCAAGAACAGCCATAGTGGGTGAGAGCAGAGATCTTTCCTTTGTGCCCTGTCTCCAGGGGAGGCTGAAAGCAGCTGGTATTTAGTGACTGGGGTAAAGGCTGCTGACAGAAAAGGTGAGCATTCCCTTCACCTTGTCCCCCGGCAGTGATCACCCGAGGGGTCTCTTCAGCTGAGAGTTACCTTCAAACCCCACACTTCATCCCAGATAACAACAGGCAGCAGAAGGAAGGTGACCTCCTGGTGGGAGTGATGTGGCTTCCGTGCTGCTCGGTGTGCTGGGCAGCCTCCTGCAGCAAGCTTTCCTTGCTGTTAGAGCAGAGGGGGCCTCTGCCTGCCTTGGTTCAGCGCGAGACGCTTGTATACGAAACGAATTCCTGAACACAAGCACAGGGCCCAGGGGTTTCTCTCCAGCTGCTCAGGTGTTTGTGTCCACAGCTCCAGCTGTGGAGCTGGCTGCCTCGGTGTACGTTAGCCATGGGGGTTAGTTTAAGTGTAAGGTTATGGATTTAGTAAAACTGGGACCTCTGTGTTGCAGGATCTGTGGATTCCTTACTTCACCATCACGACTGACATCACTGCCTCAGCAATGAGGATCCACAAGGACGGTGAGTGTGTAGCCTTCCCACAGCAGGTTGGAAATCATGACATGAGAGCCCATGTTCCTGGAGCTTTCCTCACCTTTGAATTGGTCTTTCCTTTTGTTTCTCTTTCCTCTGGTGCTGGCTGAGTGCTGGGCTGTGGTGGTACACGGACACAAAGAACAGAGGCTGGGAAGAAATTCCATGAGATGCTGTGTCACTGGTTAGCAAGAAATGGGTCCGCTGACATCCTGTGAAGCGCAGCCATAAATCAGAGCTAATGGGACCGAGACGTTGTAAGGTCCAACTCCCACATAAATGAAGCTGTTCTCCCAGTGGACAGAGTCCTGTGCCTGGGCAGAGGCTGGGTTGGGTCCTGCTTGTGTCCTGTCCCCTGCATTTCTCTGCTGGAAGCGATAATGCCTGTTCCTGACTGAACAGAGGGGGAGGATCCAGGCCATCTCCTCTGCTGTCCAGAGCGGGTGGCAGCCCTGTGGGACACTTGCTGTAGTTTTTGTCTATTTGAGGGAACAGTGCAGTGACTCAGGCTCCCCTGAAGCCTACAGACACCTGCTGGGTGCCCCAGAGGTGGCTGAAGCCTTTGCTCTCTGATGTCTGGTCCCTTGTGCTGGTGCAGGTGGCATTCCCCTTCCTGCTGTTCTGCACAGACACATCCGCTACCTTGCACTGTGCTTTGTTGGTCAAGGGCAACCAGAGGAGCTACAGCAAGCAGCCAAAGCATCAACATACCTTGGAGGTTTTGTATTCCCATTCTGCAGCAGGTTAAGCTGGCTGAGGTCAGGAAACTCACTCCATCCAGCTACCCATCCCTGTGTAAGGATAGAAATTGCTGGAGCGTGGTGACTGTCATCTCCAGAATTCACTGGGAGGAGAGGAAGGAGGTTCCCAGCTGCTCCAGTTGCCTGTCTTGGTTTCACTTGTGGGATGTAGCACAAGAAGTCAGTGTTTTCCTTGGGTGGAAATTCGAACTCAACTAAAACTAGGAATACTAAAGCCCCAATCTGTCAGCACCAGCAGGAGAGCAGAGGTTATCCTTAGGAGCAGAACTGTTAGATAGTTTTAAAAAAGAGAAGGAAAAAATCAATTCCCAGTTTGCTGCTTGAAGCACCAAGTAGTTAGGGAGAAGTGACCTCCTTGGAAACGTGGCATCTTTCCAATCCAGCCAGTCCAGATGGTGAAGGAGAAATCAGTAGCCTTAAAGCAGAATGTGTGACAGCAAAGAGATCCAATCCAATTCCACTTGGTTAAACTCTCTGTTGGCTTAAGAGAGAGTAACTCTTCCTCTCAGCACTGCTGATGGAAGGGCCCTAAAAAGAGAGCAGATGAGATCGCTGCCATGTACTCAGGCTGGTTTTACAAGTGAAGATCTTGGCCTGTTACAGAGTGAGGAAACAGGATTTGGGGGCTTCTACAGTGTGTATTTCTCATGTTCACCTCCTGCAAAGCCTGGGTTTGTGGATCTCTGTGGGACACAATGGCTATAGCTGCACTTCAGCCTGCTTATTCCTTTCATCCCTTTGTCCCCAGGAGAGGCCTTTTCCTTATCAGTGTGAGCTCAGCAGAGCACCACAGATGATCCCCACAGTCAGACACATGCTGAAATCTCCTTGAAGGCAATAACTAAGAGGCATGGGCTTAAACCTGCTGTGTGCAAGGCTTTGGCCTGGCTCTGTGTCTGACTCACCTTCTGTTTGTCTTAGTTCTCTTTTTCCCAGTCAGGATTATGGTACAGAAGGTAATAAACTTCTTTAATAACTTTCCAAAGGTATTCTCAGGACAGGCTCCACCTCCTAATTGTTTTAATGAGTTCAAAAGCCTACCCTGCTGCTGTGGCAGTCATTAACACTGTGGCCATTCCCTCTCTCTTGTTACAGGCTCCCTGTGGCGGTACATCCGTGCCAGCATGTCCCTCTCCGGGTACATGCCCCCTCTCTGTGACCCGAAGGATGGACATCTCTTGATGGATGGAGGTTACATCAACAATCTTCCAGGTGGGTGCCCAGATCATACAATCCCAGACTGCGTGAGGTGGGAAGGGGCCTTTAGAGGCCACCCAGGCCCACCCCTGCAGTGAGCAGGGACACCTTTCACTAGAGCAGGGTGCTCAGAGCTTCATCCACCCTGACCTTGAATGTCTCCAGGGATGGGGCCTCTCTGGGCAACCTGGGCCAGTGTCTCACCACCCTCAGAGGGAAGAACTTCTTCCTAAGGTCTCATCTAAACCTGCTCTGCTCTAGTTTAAAACCATCACCCCTCGTCCCATCGCTCCCTGCCCTTACAAACAGCCCTGCCCAGCTTTCCTGTAGGTCCTTCAGGGACTGGAAGGGGCTCAGAGGTCTCCCCGCAGCCTTCTCTTCTCCAGGCTGAACCAGCCCAGCTCTCTCAGCCTGGCTTTGTAGGAGAGGGGCTCCAGCCCTTGTGGCCTCCTCTGGCCCTGCTCCAACAGGTCCATGTCCTCCTTGTGCTGGGGGCTCCAGAGCTGGAGCCATCAGTTGGGAAGAAGATACAGAGAACACAACCTGCCAGACAGCCTGCTACACTTTGTCCTCTTGTTTTGTTCACCCCCCCAGGTGAAACAAGGAATATCACAGGCACCTTTAATCTCCCAGTGGTTCCCAGCAGTCACTGTTCTCCGTTCCCTATGTGTTTGCTTTATCAGGGCTTTATTAAAACAATTCTTATTATGAATATTTCCTAATAGACAAATCCTGAACATCTAATTCCAAGCTAGGTTTGAGTTTGTTTCAGTGCCCCTTGAAAGGAGAGCAGAAATCACGCTGCAGGCACAGGGTCTGCCTTTGAGGTTCTTTTCCAACAGCATCAGCTGAATAAGGAATCATTTGGAGAAAGCAACAGCATTAATGGGGCTGTTCTGACTGGCGTCACCCGGAGCCCACAGGGTCTGGCACAGGGGCACAGGGGCCTTGGCAGAGCTGGAATCATGGGGAGTTGGAGGGAGTGGGGAGGGCTTTGGGGTGTTCTGGGGGCTGAACTCCAGCGGGTCCAAGGCATGTGAATCCTCCACCTGTGCGTGTTGGGGATGTGGTTTGTGTCAGGGTTGTCACCGTGCTGGGAGGCAGGTGGCCAAGGTACAGGAGACGTGTGGTGTCATCACAGTAACCCCCAGCAGCGCGATGGGCTGGGGCAGAGCGGCTGGAGAGCTGCCTGGAGGAGAAGGACCTGGGGGTGTCGGTGGGCAGGCAGCTGAACATGAGCCAGCAGTGTGCCCGGGTGGCCAAGGCGGCCAACAGCATCCTGGCCTGTGCCAGGAATGGTGTGGCCAGGGAAGTGATTGTTCTGTTGTGCTCAGCTCTGGTGAGGCTGCACCTCGAGTGCTGTGCCCAGTTTTGGGCCCCTCGCTACAGGAAGGATGTTGAGATGCTGGAGTGTGTCCAGAGGAGGGTGATGAAGCTGGGGAAGGGGCTGGAGCACAAGTCCAGTGAGGGAGCTGGGGCTGTTCAGCCTGGAGGAAAGGAGGCTGAGGGGAGACCTCATTGCTCTCTGCAACTACCTGAAAGGTGGTGGCAGAGATGTCAGGATCGGTCTCTCCCAGGTAACAAGTGACAGGACAAGAGGAAATGGCTTAAAATTGCCCCAGGGGAGATTTAGGTCAGAGATCAGGAAGAATTTCTGTGCTGAAAGGGCTGTCAGGCATTGGAAAAGGCTGCCCAGCGGGGTGGTGGGGTCACCATCTCTGGGAGGATTTAAAAGGTGTGTCCTTAAGGACATGATCTAGAGGTGGCTGGGCAGGGTCAGGCTGTGGTTGGGCTCCATGATCTGAAGGGTCTCTCCCAACCCAGGGGATCCTGTGGTTCTATAATTGGGCACAAATAGAGGGAAGGAGTCTCAGCCAGAGATGCCACATCTGAACAGCCTGACTCATTCGCATGTTCAAGAGGAACCCAGACTAGATCTTTCCAGCCGGGCTGTATTTCCCTAAAACCAGAAATGGAAGTTACACAAGGCAGCCCCCAGGATCTGTGCCTGACACCCAGTCCGTAAGGACGAGCACGAATGGCCAAGCAAGCCACCTTTCCCACCTGCACACCTTGGGAGAGGGCAAAGAGCACGTGGGTGACGCTGGGTGGGAAAGACACAACACACCAAACGAGTCCAGCAATAGAAATCCAAGTTACAGAACAGAGCTCATTTAAATAAGTGTCAAATTAAGCATCTAAATTGGCTCTTCAGAGTCTGTGGTTTTCCTACGCATAACTATTCTGGAAACTGCAACTATCTTGGACTCTGGGGGTGTGGAATGGATCTAAATCCGCTCTGCGAGGTGCGTGTCCTTCTCTTCCCTTCCCTCCCTCAGCACTTCCCTAAATCCTAGCCCATATCTCAGGGCTGCAGCTTGTCCTTTCACTGACCTTGAAGTGGGAAGTGTTGCCTTATTTCTCTCCCACTTCCAAGTATGAATCTTTCTCTCGGATCCCAGAGCTTTCCTCCCCTCCTGCCCATGCTGGCTGGTCCCCATGCTGCTCCTTCCCTGTATCACCTTCCAGCCCACGCTCCTGACTCCCTGCGAGGCCGCTGCCACTTCTTCTCTCTACACAGCCCACAGAGAGTTGTTTTTTCAGGAGAGCTGCTGCACCAGGGAGAATTAGCAGGGGTTTAACGTGCTCCTTCATACTATAGCTCCTCTGGTGCAGCTGTGGGTCCAAGCTGTGAGTGTCCCATGTCCCCTTCCCCACTCCCTGCCCGGCTGCTACCTTGGCTCTCATGGGTAATTGCACTGATCTGGGGTATCACGTACCCCATGAGAGATGCTCAGCAGCAGGAACTCACCCTGAGGTTACACAGGGTGTGGAGCGGGTGGCGCACTGGCATCTCTCTGGGGAAAGGGTGTCTCAGCAGAGTTCCGTGAGTGCTCAGCCCTGAGCTGTTCAGGGATGCTCGCGGTAGGGACAGTGTTGGGTTAGGTACTGCCTAACGCTACGTAAGCTTTGGCTGAGCAGCACCAGGCTGGGCAGCACCGGTACTGAGATGACCTTCTCCCACTAGCTGATGTCGCGATGTCCATGGGCGCGAAGGTGGTGATCGCCATCGATGTGGGGAGCCGGGATGAGACAGACCTCACCAACTACGGCGACTGCTTGTCTGGCTGGTGGCTGCTCTGGAAGAAGTGGAATCCGCTGGCAGAAAAAGTCAAGGTAGTGAAGGCTAAATTAAAGTGGCAACTAATTTTGTGTAACGAGCAGGAAGCTTCCCCACGTTCATTTGGGTCCCAAGCCTGGGGACAGGCTGTGGTCTTCCTCAGGTTCGAGCTGTTACTCGTGGATAATGACAGCTGGGCAGTGTCACCACAGAAGAGGCCGTGACGTGGGAGAGGGCAGAGTCCCAGTCTGGGGAGGGGATGGGAGAAGTGTCAGAGCAAAGTGCTCAGAGGTGTGTTAACTTTTGATAAAGTCAGAATTCATTCATTTACCAACAGAAGTAGTAACTCTGCCCAAGTCAGTGTTTCTATCCTGTGTGTCCCTGAACTGCTGATGCAGGGAGATTTTAGCACATGCAGTAATTAACATGACTGCTACTGATACATGCCAGGCTGCAGAGCATGGCTATCTTATTTTCTCTTGGTGCATGCAGTCAGACCAACTCTTACTTATTCTTCTGTATTTCCTAAATTCTCTGGCTCTGCAGGTGTCCCCCAAGTCACTGCTGCTTATTCTTCTTCCCTCCCAACTGCAATTAACACCTATTCCTGTTGGAAGTAAAATATTTGTTTGTGCTTCCCAAAGTGGGGGTAAATGCTATAAACAGTAGGTACTGGGCTGTAATCTAAGGGGTTTATTCTCTGCAGTACCTCCTCTCCCTGGAAAGGCCTCATTTCCCAGGGAAGGGGCTGTCTGGAGTCGATGCAGCCTTGTTGTGCCTTGGCAGAGTTGGCTGTGCTGCTCCCAGTGTATGGAGGGAGGGTTTGGCGGGGGGAAGTGGAGATCTAATGTCAGTGGGCACAGATAAAAAACCTGATTCCTTCTGAACGCCAGAAACCACTTTTTTGACCAGAGGTGGTGAAACAGTGGCCGAGCAGAGAGACTTTAGTCTCCAGCTGTGGAGACAGAACTCAGCTGGATGTGGTCTTGGACAACATGTCCCAGCTGACCCTGCTTGAGCCAGGAGGGTTGGAACACCCAACCTCAAGAGGTCCCTCTGAACCTCGACCGTTCTGTGAAATCTCTGTCCCAGTTCCATGGATACAGTGACCAATTCCTGCTTTGAAGGGTCACTGTGCCCCTCTCCCCTCAGCACAGATCTCTTTAAGGTACCACTGTGTCCTGGAGTGAAAGGCTCAGTTCAACCTAGAGCTGCAGAGATGGGTTTGAGGGCAGTTCCCTTCCTCTTCTTGATGATGGAGACGCTTTGGCTAGCCGTCCACACTGCCTGGGAAAGAGATGGAGGTGCTGATGTGTGAAGGCTTCAGCTTCTGGGGCGGGGAGGGGAAGTGGCAGGGAACTTGGCTTTTTCTCCATGGTGAATACAGAATGCATTCTGAAAGGAAATCTCTGAATTAATTGTGATTGGTGTGTCTGGCCTGGTTGGCAGGTGCTGAATATGGCAGAGATCCAGACGCGGCTGGCGTACGTGTGCTGTGTGCGGCAGCTGGAGATGGTGAAGAACAGCGACTACTGCGAGTACATCCGGCCACCCATCGACCGCTACGGCACCCTGGACTTTGGGAAATTCGATGAGATCTGTGTAAGTGTACCCTGGGGAAGGCAGTTCCCCTGTGTTGCCCTTCCACAGAAATCTGCTGGTTTGTGGCGCTAATTAGTGCCTAAACTGTGAGAGCAAGAGAAGTGGGGATGGCACAGAGTGAATAACTGACGCTGAATAACACTGTGGAATGATATCATGGCTGTGAGATTGGATTAACAGCAGAGATTGAGTTAGGAACCTTGATTAGATAATGACCTGTGAAGAGATTAGTTGCCTCCCTCCTTCCATGTCAGTCATTGCTCAGCAGCTTGGTAAAAGCCCAGGAGTGACCGAGCTGCTTTGGGCAGTTGGGGTTTATCAAACAGTGTTGTCTCTCTCCCTTCACTCTGTAGTTTGTGCCATGGAACATCTGAAGAAGTCTACAGGGGAGGCCAGAAATCACTGGAGGGCAACACGCTGGGACGTCTGGCGTGGTCACCGTGCTATTAATAACAGGCGTCACCCGCAATCCCTCTGCGCCTGATAGGGTACCCAGGCAGCGGCTCCAAGGGCAGAGGAAGGACGTTGTGCACAGGGTAGTACCAGGTTACACCTCTCTGGGATTTAGTCCTGTTTGTTTACATACCAGCAAACCAGCACAGGAAGGACTGGCTCCAGGGAAAGACTGGCTCCAGGGAAAGACTGGCTCCAGGGAAAGACTGGCTCCAGGCGTGTGAGGAATTGTCTTGGTGACATAATTCCACGTTCACAACAAGCCATCTCAGCCGCCTTGGGGTAATGACAGCAATTCCAGCTCAGTGTGCCTTGTCAAAGAAGTCATTTCACTGTCTCTTCCCTTTGCCTGCTTCAGCCCTGCAGGCGGCTTCCAGCTCCAGGTGCTTCGGCACATCTTTGCTCCTCTCCCAGGCTGGAAAGAAACATCAGCCCACCACTGGTTTTCCTTTAAGCTGATCTCTCCAGGTAGGGGGAGAGCCTTTGGCACCCATTAGCCTGCAGGCTGCTTGCTCTAATGCTATCCTCTAAGTATGGACCAAGCCCAGCATGCTATTAAACCCAGCCCACTGGCACTTTGGAGAGTCCCTAGCACCAAGGAGCAGTGATTCCAAACCACCTGACAATGATTTCCCCAATATAAATATTTCCTCAAGGATACTCAGTGCCTCAGAGCTCCTGGGCAAACAGCACCATCTGCCAATGGTGGAGCTAAGACATTGCTGATAAAGAACTTTCTTCACTAGATGGGAGTGCCCTGGCTGCTGTGAAAGCCCTGCTGAACAGGCCAGGTAGCTCATCGAAGGAACAGATAATAAGCTGTCAAACCACCCTTCTGTCTCTGGCTAATTAAAGAGGTTTCAAGGTGCCAGGCAAATTTCTCTCAGTGGAATAAAACTCAGGGGAAGTGCAGTTTGTCAGAGCCAGGCCTCTGAGCAGGTTCTTGGCACAAGATGTTGCAGGTGTGGAGGGCAGCACCCTCCTGGATTTTCATTCCCTGCAGCGTAGCTACATCACTTTTGTCCCCAGGGGAGCCTTAAACTCAAAGGAAAGAGCATCCCAGGCACTCCTTTACCACTACAGACTATGAAGTATCAGGGGCTTATTTCAGCTGTACAGCTGGATGTTACAGAAGACAGGAATGGGCAGCACACGTAACAGCACGTTTCACAAACAAAGACCCCCTCCTCTTGTCCAGCCCCTCCTCTGTGTCAGCCCAGAGCAGCGTGAGCTGCGCATGGTTCCCCAGAGCTCAGGTTCTTGCAGTTGCTTTACATGGACCTGACCCAGCCAGATGTAGATCTCTTAAGTCCCTTTTCCTCCTTAGCAAGCACATCCACCCAGCCTGAGGAGCCACAACAGATTAGGAGAGGTGAATTCCAGCCTGAGCGCCTCTCGTGCTCTGAACCCTGGTCCAAAAACTGGAGGAGAAACAATACCAACATGGCCAGGACTGCTCCAGCACCCGAGCTGCCACGCAAGCCTGAGGTCCAGCACATGCTGCCAGTGGGAGAGCTGGAAATAGGAGCCAGGACTCCCGACACCTGTTGGCCTGTCCTTTCAATTTGATTTTTCAACACCGTTTCTGCTCCCCTGTTAGAAGAAGAGCCCAACTTGGAACAATCAGCTGAGTTTTTCCCATTTTTTCCATGCCAATGACGCAGTGCCATGTTGTTATTCCAAGCACAAATCCCTTTATACTTTGAAATTAGAGGAAAACAGAGTTTGTGGCTTTAGAGTTGTCCATGTGCCATCATTTCTGCTCCAGCAAGCTGCTGCTAGCATGGTCAGTGCGGTTCACTGCTTGTGAGTTTGGAGCCAGATGCCCTACAGTAACTTTCTTTGCCAGACAAGTTTCCTTCTCTTGGCTCTTCCTGAGCCAGGAGGAGAAAAGACACGAATTAATTTGTGGTGTTTCCATCTTCCAAAGAAAGAGCTGGCAGTGGAAGGGCCATATGCATCCCAGGCTTCTCTTTATATGGTGTTATTCTGTGAACAGCCTGCTTGGAACCCCTGCTGTAAAAATACTTGTGTCAGGTGGCACTTTTCATTGCCTACTCTGGGGTCAGTGGTCAATTTAGCATTTGGACTTAAAATAGCACCTCGTTTGCTTAATAGCTCTCTTAATTCTTAGGCTGAACAGCTCAGAAGCTGAGGATGGAAGGTAGCAAAAATGCATCCTGGCACTGGGGTACACCTCTGATTTGCAAAAGATGTGACATCATAATTTTTTAACTATTAATTACTGTCTTTCCCCACCTTTTTTTTCCAGGAAGTGGGATATCAGCACGGGAAAACAGTATTTAATGTCTGGTGCAGGAGTGGAGTCCTTGACAAGATGCTGAGAGACAGGCAAGAGACTTGCAAATCCAAAACTGACGTAAGTGGTTTAATGCTGTACTCCTCTTGAGCTGTTTGCTGCCCACAGACTGGGCAGGGCTGGGCAGGATGGTCATTCACCTCAAGTCCTTATCCTGAGCCTGCACATACTCGTTAGAAATAGATAAGGTTGGGGAGGGAGGTTTGAGGTCCTGCACTTCTCTGACTGTCTAGCACACATGTGGGCAGTGTGCTCTGCCAGAGCCTGGGCTCTGATGTCTGCCCCTCCATCCCTGGTACCCAGTGTGTGCCCATGCAGAGATCCATCCGCATCCTCAGCCAGTACCATGGGGTCTCTGAACCCCCAGGAACTGGTGTAGTGCTCTGTCGGGCAGCTCTCCTGCTGCTGCTTCATTTTAACAGGGCATCTGATACTGTGTTTGTGACCTGGAATCGTTCCCAACACAAACATCCTCGAGGGAAGACGGGCTGCTCACCAGTAACCAGCATTTTAGCGGATGTGCACGTGTTTACAGGCTGCCTTGCTCTTCTTCCTTGTGTGCATCAGCAGCCTTGGGGGCACTGAACGCCACTGGCTGAGGTTCCTTATGCACAGGGCGCTGGAGTGGGGGCTCTCAGTGTGCCCCCCACAAGTCCCCAGAGAGAGGATGGGCTGTGGTTTCAGGTGATGTCACTTGTCCCTGCATGTGGGCTGCCACCCCAAGTAATGCTGGGAGGAGCAAGGAACCTTCCAGGAATTACTGTTCCTTTGCTCTTGTGCCATAAACCTGGGGTGGTGCTTGGATGTTGTTCTTGCTGCTAGAAACTGTGGGCTGTGGGGTTCTCCTGCCAGCTGCCCGGTGCTTGTGGAGCACATGCTGACATGCAGC
Source organism: Hypotaenidia okinawae (assembly GCA_027925045.1). Taxonomy (NCBI): domain Eukaryota; kingdom Metazoa; phylum Chordata; class Aves; order Gruiformes; family Rallidae; genus Hypotaenidia; species Hypotaenidia okinawae. The sequence continues at coordinate 438,901 of BSDF01000019.1, read as the reverse complement.
TCAGCCAGTCACTGGCTTCCAGGATGTGACTCAACTTGTTCTTAGGTGCTTCCAGATAAGCCACATGAAATTCTGGCAGGAGATGTGTTTTAGCCAAGAGTTAAAATCCCTGCAGAGCCATGGATTTCCTTCTTTGTTGGTTTTCCCCCTCATGCCTCTATCAGAAAAGGCATCTTGTAGAGCTGTGTGTGTGAAGGGCCCTGCAGAAGCTGGCAGTGCTGTTAAGGAACTGGGTTTCCCTTGTTCTGCTGCTCTCAGCACATCCGAGCGGTTCACATGCGATGGTTCATCTACAGGCTGCTGGGTGTTGCTGTGTGGGTACAGTCCCACTAAGATTTTGACTTAAAAGTGGGATAAAAATCATTTGGTGTTACAGTTTAAGGATTGAGGTTGGCTTCTGGAGTTGGTTCATCATGCAGAGGGCTGAGCTGCTTGGCAGGGAAGTTTCAGTTATCTCTATTTTGAGAACTTGGGTAAAGGAGTGCAATATATTGGCTTATTGTCCTCCTCCTGAATTCCTGTGAGTTAAAACCCAAGTGCTACAAGAGGCACCACATTTTACCCCATAATTCAACTTGATCATCTTTTAGAGATGGGGAAATGAGTGGTAACACTTGAAGTGACTGCCAGGCTGGATCAAAACTGCGCTGAGCCTCAGGAAAGAAACTCAGAAGAGGTGAAAACTGACACTGAGGATTTGCAGCCCTGCCAGGGAAGGGTGGTAGAGCTCGTTTGCTGGAGGGAGGTGGCGTACATGGTGGGAGAAGAAGGACGGTGCTTGCAGGGCTGGACATCAGTGCAGCAGCAAGGGTGGATGATGCCCATGTCTGAGCCCTGTGTGTCACCAGAGAGAGCTGAGCCTCCATAGGGTGCGAGTCGCTTGGTGCAGTGGGTCAGATGAATGGGCCCTGCAGCTCCAGCTGTGAGAAGGGAGCCAGGGCCACTGGTGCTGCCTCACTTGCCCGCAGGTGAATCGCCCCCAGCTGCCTGGCAGGGCGAGCTGCTGTGGGAAGAGCACTAGGCTCTGTGGGGAAAATAGCTGGTGATCCAAGCAGTCTGCAGAGCCCCAAGACTCATCAGCTTGTCGTTCCTTACTGGGAAGGGGAGCTGGACTAGGAGATACATCAGCCTGAGCTGCGGAAGACAAGTCCCCAGCCTGCACTGGGCTGGCCATAAGCTGCTGTGTGGGTGTTTGTGGGTGTTAATAGTCATGGGGAGGAATCGAGGGAGGGAAAATCCTGGGTGTCCCAGGAGTGGTTTTATGTCCCATTTCATCCTCTGACTTTATCACCAACTGCTAACAAGCTCAAACACACTCACTGCTGTAAGAAACGCTTCTTTTCAAGATTTCTTTTCAAAGTGCCCATTACATGGGATACAGTAACTCGGGCTGATGTTTCCCTTAAACCCTGACATTAACAGCTGAGCACCAAGCAGCAGATTGAATCTTTATCACAATCTCCCTGGGGTTTTATTGGCCCTTCAGCAGAACCATCAGCTTTGTGCCATCCCCAGCCTGACACAAGGCTCAGTTCCAGGCTGAGCCCCCCACAACCTGCGAGATCAGCTGCTCTTCCCCTGAAAAATCCAGAGTCCAGTAAAACCCCAGATATTTTTGTCCTCTGACCTTTGTTTCAGTAGATTTATTCCTACAAAACAAGAAGTATTGCAGGCTCCCACGGGGGTGTTTGTCTCTTCTTTTTCTTCGTCCATTAGAGTCACTCCCTTTAGCTCTGCTTTCCCCAAGGATAACAGCTGGTATTTTTAACTTGCCTTTATTAGCAAAGGTTTTGATGCTCTATATGTTTTAGTTCTTCAGCTATTTCTGGAGCACTCAACATCTGAGAGAGCCGAGCACGGTTTCTTATCATCTTGTTTCCATGTCATAAGCATTGAATTTTTACTGAAAAACTCCGGATTTTTAATCACCTAGATACTTTTCCTGTGCTTTCATCATTCACCGCTGTTTATCTTGTCTCAGAAATGCAAAGACTGAGGACACAAACAACAGGAACCTTACATAAAGTTCACTTGAACAGCCCTTGCTACTCCCCAGCACAGAATAATGCAGCACTGCTAGTTGGATCTCCTCGGGGAAGTTTTGTCTACTGAAGTGTTATTCATAGTCAAAGCTAAATATAATCTAGCAGACTACAATAGTAACTGTCTTTCTCCTCTAATTTATTTAATAAAGATTGTGCTGAAGAGAATACTTTCCTCCTTGGAAAAAGGAATACCAGCACTAAGGTTTTAGAGCAGGTTTGAGGTGAATCTGTGACATTCCTGTGCCCTGCCATGACTGATGGAGTGAGGCTTTGGTCCTTATGCCCAGGAAGAAGAAGGGTTCAGATATTCCATTCCCATTAGCAAAGCATCAGACCAGCATGGGAAGACACCTGGTTTCCCACAAACACATCCTGGTCTTGGTGCAAGGACTTTGGGGTGCCCCTGCCTCAGTAAGCGTCCCCTAACAGGCTTACATGGGGGATCATCTGGATGTCGGTGACCCTGATCATTGGGTCACACGCCCTGTTGCCTTCACGCTCCTCTGTGCTCACAGGTGGGGTGACAGTGCCTTTCCTGTAGCACCTTTTGGCTGTGGGGCCGCGTTCGGCCAGTCGCTCAGTGCCCTGACTCCCGTCCCATCCCAAGCAGTGTGTCTGTCTACCCCCCCGCCCCCAATCCCAAGGACAGCCCGGCCGTGTCTGCATGGCCCCCATTTTTGGAGCACAGGCAATTGCCTCAGACACTGCTCAGGGCCGGGGTTTGCTCGTACCCCTTGCTTAATCATACAGCACAGGGTGAGGGTGCAGGTGCTTCTTTCCCCATCCTGGGGAGTGGCCTTCTGCAGCCGCTTCACCAGCACCATTCAGGTCAGGTGTTCGACTTGAGACCGGACTGACTCACCCTTCCTGACGGTTCCTTAGTGGTCACGCTGAGCTGCCAAGCTTCCTGACTCCTCTGTGGTTTAAAGTGTTTGTCCTAAGCTACCGCTGGTTCATTTCAAACAGGTATTTTTTTAATCCCTCTGGGCTTTCTCCTGTCTGCCGCTCCCCACCAGCGGCGTGGCCTGGATCCACACCTCGCTTCAGCTCCGCTCAGCTGCATCAGAAGTTAGTTACGGATTAAAGGTCAGCTGAGAGCAAACTGCTGTGGCTGTGACGGGCTGCTGCTGGGCCCCTCCTGGGGCTGGCTGAGTCACAGCGCCCGGCTTTTGCCAGAGCAGCAAAGAATGGCTCATAAAACCCTGTGCTAGGACACAGCCCTGGCTGGAAGCACGTGGGCAGGTCTGGGCTGCCGCAGCAATTCCTGGCAGTCCCTTGCCGGCTCCTCTGCATCCCACCCCTCTGAGCTGGGGTTGTTACTGTACTAATTAAAACCTCTGGTTTTAATGAAGGTGAGAGGCGTTGAGGTTTCCACCTGGTGACCTTGTGTCTGGCCCCACAGACACAGGTAGGGCTGCTCACAGCATGGCACACGGGAACACCACAGCAGCTCTTCAACACCAGAGTTGGGGTTTGTTAGAGGAGAAAGCAGTGCAGGCGACTTCATAAAACAGGGGACCCTCAGTCTGCTGCTTGGGTGAGACAGAGGGAAGATAGGAAAGGTTTATTGAAGAGAAGAATTGCAGTGGGAAATATTTCTCCTTGCGTGCAGACTACGTACCTCAGGCTCTTGTTCAGTGCAGCACCTCCAGCTCAGCAGCTTCCCAGGGTCCCCAGCTGGCTGCTGGTCACCCCAGTGCCTGGGCTGTTGCCCACCTGTCCATGCAGGCTCCCCCAGCATCGTGCCACAGGCTTGGGGCTGGAGCACATGCAGTGTGCTGGGGCCCTTCTCCTGGGGCTGCACCCAGCCCAGCCAGGTCCTCAGAAAGAAACACTGCTGGAGAACAAGTAAGTGGCACAAGCGCTGCCTGACGCAGTGTCCAGCCCCTCCTGTTCCTGTCTTCATGGTCTTCTCTGTAGTTTGCTGAATTTTCAGTGAGGCTTCTTGCTGCACAGACAGAGGAGCCGTTGGAGGCTGTGTGCCCCTTCACCCTTGGGAATCCCATCCCTTCACCCTTGGGAATCCCATCCCTTCACCCTTGGGAATCCCATCCCTTCACCCTTGGGAATCCCATCCCTGCACCAGGAGAGTTGTTTTGGGAGTTACTCACTGATGACTAATGGCTTTTGAGGGGGCAGTCGTGGAGAGTTTGCGTGTCCAGAGCTTTCTGTCTGTTCAGTATTATTTTTGTAAGATAAAAGTGTGTGGATTTCTTCTGTGTGTGAGATAATGTGCTAACACAGAACGCTGTGTTTCAGAACCTGACCTGCCCCACGACCTCTTTTACGGACCTGGCAGAAATCGTGTCCCGGATCGAGCCCGTGAAAGCACCTGTGGCAGACGGTGAGTCAGGGGACCTGGCCGGTGCTGGAGTAGTGTTGGGAAGGGCGGTGAGGCAGGGATGGCTGCTCATCCTCCCACGTGCCTGGTCTAAGCACCTTCTTTCAGCACCCCATACCATAGGCTGAGATGTTTCAGGGCTGGCTGTCATCTCCAGGGCTGCTGAGCAAAGCCGTGGCGGTGGGCTGCCTCCCCACTCCATCCAGAGCCTGAGCTTGCTCCAGGCCCAGTGCTCCATGTCCCACTCCTGCTGCCTCCTCCCAGAGAGGGTGGAGTCAGATGTTCCTGCTGCAGTGAGACATCTGCTGCCAGCCCATCACTGGTGTGGACCAGTGACGTGTCCTGGTGGGGACTAATCCCTGTTCCCGTTACCCTAATCTGAGTGAAACCATGCGTGTGCCCACTCAGCAGAGATGGGTTTCACTCCCTTGTGCTGGTCCTCTCACCATGGCATCGCTCTTCTCATGGGTCCATGTCCTTGTGAGACGTCAGGAGGCCCATTTAAAGCTTCCACTGGAGGGATTTTTTCCTGCTGTCATGAGTAGGATCCACAGTGACTCACTGGCTCCGTTGCTTTTCATCCGCATCTGTTCCAGGGAGCACCAGAGAGAGCTAATGAGGAACAGGTAGCAGCTCCTGCTCCTTCACTTGAAGGCATGTGAGAGCCTTGTGCCTCAGCCGTGCCCTGCACCCACCATAACCAAAGCTGGCTTACAGGGGGCCAGAGCTTTGCAGGCCTCAAGTCTCAGAGCGTTTCGCCCGTGCGACAGCTCTTTATAAACAGTCTCTCCCCCTCCTCCTGATTTCTTGTTCTTGCAGAGGGAAGTCTAAAGTTAGCAGCCCTCCCATCTGTGGCTGTTTGTAGAGATGTCCCTGTGGTAATTTGAAATGCTAATTGCAATCATATGCCTTATGAAGAAAATATTAATCAAACGTGGTTGAAACAGCCATTGTGAATCAGAGCGCAGAGTTCACGTAACGTGGTTGTTGGAGGCGTAGGCATCGAGACCTGCTGGGGTTTAACTGGTGGACTGGGACAGATCTTCCTGTGCATGGTTTCTGCTGAGAGTTTCTCTGAACGTGGTGCTGCTTTAGCTAACGGGGTGTGTGGAGCTCAGACGGAGGGTGGCTGCTCCCAGCGTGGCCCGGACTCTTCCTCATACGTGCTGGTGAGCTTTGGATGTGTCTGCTGGTGGTCTGACAGTGTGAATGCTGCTGTCCCACCTAAGAAGACACACGGTGCTGGCTGTGAACCGGCGCTGTCGGGGAGGTGAAACCTCTTTTTCTCCCTGGAAATCCCTTCCCAAGTGAGATCTCGGACTGTAGGGATGCAGAAAGCCTCGGGCTGGGGGCAGGAATGATGTCAGGAGTGTTAGTTCCAAAGAAAGAAAATGTCAGTGCTGACGTTGAGATTGACTGGGAGAAGGACAGTGTCAGTCCAACAGGTGATGGGCCCTGACAGGCAGACACTAGAGGAAAGGCAGGCAGGTCGTGTCTTCTCTGCTCTTCAGCAAATGGAGAGCAATGAGATGGAAAAGGGGAGACTGTCTCTGAGGGGGCAGCCGGGCAGAGCGCTGCGCTAGAGCCAGGGTTCCTGTCCAGCCCCTGAGCTGGTGGGGAAGTGTCTGGGGGACAGAAACGTGTTTTCCTGGCTCAGTCAGCGCAGTGCTTGTGGCTGTTTCTGTTCTGCATCCAAACACTCCTTGACTGGGAGGACCAGAGGAGCACAGGCACTGTCCGAGGGTGGCTCAGCCCCATCGCTGGTCACGCTTCCACTCAAAAGAGTCTGACATCGTGCTGGCTCTTCTGTGGTTTCCCACAGCAGGTGTGATATCCCAGCTGAAGCAGCGATACTTCAGGCTGTGCCCATGGCCAGGCTGCACGAGGTAGCACACTTGCTCCACGTGATGGCTGAAGGGAGATCAAGTCATGCAGTGGAGCGATTGTACCAAGAGCCTTTTGGGGAAGAGAAACGTTAGTGTTGGTGTTGAATGAAAGCTGGAGACATCCCAGATCCTCCCAACGGACACGGGTGCTGGGCATGGGGTCACCTCTCTGTCTTGCTGCTCAGGGAGCCCTTTCATCAGGAGGCACTAGTGCCCCTGAGCTGTGATGAGCTGTGGGACCTCCTGTTTACATTGGAGCCAGGCAGTGCTACTGACACAGAAACCCTCCCAGCACCCAGCACCGATTCTTTTCAGGCGCCGTGCTGCCAGCAGAGATTGAGTGTAAGTGAAAGAAATGCTGAAAGCTCCCAAATCACTGATCTTTGGCACAAGACGTGTGACCTCCCTGCTGGGACAAGCTCCCTGCCCTGACCCTGGGCTTGGGCACCTCTTCACGATGTTGGCTCCTCCTTGCTGGCTCATTTTCGCGGTTCCATGTTTGGGTGTCCATGCGGTGAGCAGGGCAACAAGCATCAAGCAGGCTGTGGTCCTGCTTGATGCTTCTGGGAGTTTCTGGAGTGTGAAGGAGCCCCTTGAGCCCCAACTTGAGGCAGGTGCTGGAAGACAACCACTGGGGACTGCAGGACCTCCATCCCTCTTTCCCCCTCCAGCACGCGGTGTCACTGTGTGAAGGATGTGACAACACCCCGCTCTTGGGTTGTAGTATCTGTGTGAGGACCTGTTGAGTGCTGCAGCGTGCCTGAAACATCAAGGAGTTTGGTTTTGGTGGCAGTGAGCTTCATGGGAGCCATGAACTGCCATAGGTGTGCCTGCTGCTGGCCAGATGAGCTTCCGGCTTCCCCGGTGCGTTTTCTCAGACAACCATAGTGGTTTCAGTCTAAGCCAACGATAATTCTCTGATCTGCATTAAAAACAAACCCATAACATTAAAAAATAAAGATAAAAAAGACAAAATGTCTTTAATCCTAATGTTCTAGCAGTTGGTTGTAGTTATCACGTCAGAAGAAAATGCTGTAGAACAGACTGTGCTGTTGTCTTCGGCACAGAGCAGATGCTATTGACTGTTCCCACAAGGAATACTTAACCAAGAAGCCACTTTAAACAGGAGCCATCCTCTTCACCAGCAGGCTGAAGCCCAGGTATGGCTCCAGCAGCTCAAACCACACTTGAATTAACTCATGAACGTGGGGGAAATCCTTGTGTCCTGCAGGAACGACTCCCTGATGCTCTGATGCCCTAACTTGTGTTCTGAAAACCTGCAAAGTCACAAACCATGTGGAGGGATGGAGGGGAAGAAAAAGGAAGGAAAAGGAAGGAAGGTGGCCGTCTGCCCCTGGGTTTCACTGCCTGCAGGCCTTGGTTTGGGGCTGCCAACGGGTGTCTGCCCCAGTGCAGCTCGCCCAGGGATGAGCAAGGGTTGGTGCTGTTGGCCAGTGACTCAGGCACAGGCCAACAGTGGTCTCCAGGTGCTGGAAGAGGCATCGACTCTACACAGATGGGTCTCGTTCCTTGGGAGGAGGTTTTGGTGCTGGGGCAGGGGCTTGGTGCGTGTCCTGAGCCCTGGGCCAGGCTGCCCAGGGGGTGTGGAGTCTCCTTCTCTGGAGAGATTCCAGCCCTGTCTGGACACCGACCTGTGTGACCTGTCCTAGGGACCCTGCTTTGGCAGGGGGTTGGACTCGATGATCTCTGGAAGTCCCTTCCAACCTCTACAGCTCTGTGAGTCTGTGGTTCTGTGACTGCCCTGCCCAGGTCCTGAGCTTCCCTTAGTTACAGCGATGCGCTGCTGGAAGAGCAGGAGATTGTTCCCTCTGGAGAGGAGGGTCCCCTGTAGACCACAGGGCTGGGCGGCTGGTTCCTGCTGCAATAACCCTGCAGTGTGCTGTCCCTGCTCTAGGCTCTTCAGATTCTGGGGGCTCCAGGACCCCGCCTCACAGGCAGGACATGGTTTATTTTGCAGTGGCTGCGTTTGAGTAGCCCTGGCTCATGGAGCAGCAGAGCTGGCCAGCCACACTGCCCCTGTGGAGTGCTCAGCAGAGGCAGCCATCGTTCCTTGTCCTGTTTTCTTTGCCAAGGTGCTGGTTAAATCTGGTGATTTCTCTCTCCTCTCTTCAGACGAGTCAGATTACCAGACTGAGTATGAGGAAGAAGTTCTGGACAACCAGAAGGACGATTATATCAATTTCATAAGAAACCAGGAGGAAGAAGACTCTGACTCGGTACGAACCACCCTGGAAGCAGTCGGCACCTTGTGTGGGTGCTGACCCTGTGTGAGTGGTGTGAGGTGGAGCTGTCAGGAAGGCCATGGAGAGACACACCTGGAAGGGCTGTGTGCAGGGCTCTGCAGGGATAGGTTTGCTTTTTGCATAGTATGGACAGGAGACATCACGCATTCACCTGGTTCAGGTCAGGCATCTCTGGTGCTGCTGTGTGTGGCAAAAGCCTCTCCCACTGCTCCGGGGTGTGTCCATGGAGGGGTCAGGGCTGGGGAGTGCAGGGCAGGAGGAGAGGCTGAGCAAGTGAATAGAGGATCTGGCTGCTCTGCAGCTGCCTGCTGCTGCCTGGGGAGGAGATGGCACCAAAGGTGCCCGGCAGAAAGAGGTGACACAGCTTGTGCTAAAGGAAACGCTCACAGCGTGAAGGAGGAAACAGTTCCCAGTAAAGGTGGCTGAGAACTGGAAACTGCCCTCGCAGGTACCTGAAAACCACCTAGATGCCCCAGAGAACCAGAGCTGGTGTTAGACCCAGCCCTGCTTAGAGCAGAAAACTGTCACGTCCCCCAGAGCTCCCTTCTGCCGGTGTCCTTTGATTCCATGGGGCCTCAGGAGAGCCTGCACTGCGGGGCCAGGCTCCAAAAGGAGCAAAGCTCTGGAGGGTTGCACCCCCCTACTCTTACACTGGCCAGAGCAGCCGCCTGTGTAAGAGGTGGAGCTGCCTGTTGTGTTGGACAGGAGCAGTTTGGGAGGGCGCCGGTGGGCAGTGTCCACGTGAGGGGGTAAGATGGGCTCTTGTCTGGGTGAGGAGCTGGAGTGATGGCGTGAAGATCTTGTTTGCTGGGCTGATCTCTGGTGGGTAATGGCTGATGGGTAGAGAAAGGGTGGAGGGGAAGAGGACAGATTTTATCCAGCTAAGAGAAGATGCTGAGGAATTAATTTGTGCTTGCTTGCTTTTTTCTCCTCCAGGATGAGGACATGCAGATCAGGAAGCGCAGGAATGTCCCCACTGTGGACAGCCAGGCAAGAAGCACAGGAGAGCCAGGCTAGCACTCGAAGAGTCTGACCTTGTTGGCTGAGACCTACGTCCCCTTCGTTGTTATTTATTAAATATTTAAAAAACCCCAAAACATCCAGTTGAAATGAAGCAAACTTTTGTTCTTCTGCAGGCAGGGGCTGGAGCACTCAGCTGCCAGCACTGGGCACAAGTACCTACATCATGCCCAAGCCCCTGGAGCTCCCAGGAAGGGCGGCTGGTGTGGGCCATTAGGAGCAGCCAGTATGAGCAGCCAGGTATTAATCACATTGAGACTGGCAGGGGGGAACACACAGGTAAATCCTGCCTTGATTTCTCACTGCTGTGTGTTGTAGTTGCTGTTTTTCCTGTGAAGGCCCCAAGAATGATGGGATGTTCTCCTGCCACGTGCTGAAAAGGCTCCAAGCAGCAGCACTGGAGAGAGGGAGGGTTTTGTGGGTGGCAGCAGCAGCGTTGCTTTCCTTTCACATGAATCAGGTAACTGTGTAATTAACTCCTCAGTGACTTTCAGCCATGTACTTGGGAGTGGGGCTCTGGCAGGAGCACATCTGAGTGTGCTTCACTTGAAATCTCAGCTTAAGAAATTGATTGATGTGGGTGCTAGCTAGAGAGCCATACCTTCAGCTGTGGCAGAACATTACTGACAGATCATGGAGCTGACACTTGCTGGGCGCTCTGGAATCACTACCTGGTGGGATTTGCCCTGCAAAATAAAGTTATTTTGCTGGATTGAAATGTCTGTGTGATTCTTCGGGTCCCAGAAAGAGAACGTTGTCAACAGCTAAGAGCCCAGCTTGACTCTGCTCACACAGACCTGCAAAGCAGCAGGATTCCTACCCCAGCAGAAGTCGCTCAGGGTGTTGCCAGCTCCTCCCGTGCTCATCCCCCTAAGGGCTGCAGCAAGCAGTGTGAGTTGGACCGTGTTCAGATGTCCCTGGTGCTTGCTGCTCTTGTCTCACATCTATCATTGCTGGTAGCTCCACCTGCCTGGAAGATCAAGCTTATTCTTGCTTTGTGTAAACTCTTCTGCTCAGTACCAGCTCTCGGTGCTGTTGCCTTGAGGGAACTTGTCATCAGGCTGGAGCACCGAAGACGCTCCTCAAAGCTGCCTCCTTGCTGTGCTGTCCTGCCCCGGTGATGTGAAGCTGGCAGTGATGCCACCAGGGCTGAGAGGTAAGAAATGTGTTTGGTGACACCACTGAGGACTGTGGGGGTTGTAAATGCTTGGAAGTGTGAGGTGTTACTCTGCATTTACCCCGCTCTTGTGGCACTGGCTTTCCTTCTCCCTGTGTCCAGCTTTGCGTGTCCCCATCACGGCCGTGATGGTGCAGCTGTTCCCAGCGAGGCCGTTCCTCTGTCCTGGTTTCAGTCAGGATAGAGTTAACTCCATTTGTAGCAGCTGATGGGATGCTGTGTTTGGGAGTTACAATGAAAGCAGTGCTGAGAACACCCTGATGTTCTTAGTTGCAGTCAGACAGTCAAGGACTTTCTCAGCTTCTTCCTATTTCTCTATCCATGAGAAAGGAGGGGCGAAGCCAGGACAGGTGACCCAGATGGGCCAAAGAAAGTATTCCATGGCAATGACGTCCTGCCCAGGAGAACGGGGGGCTGAGGGGAGGAAGAAGAGGGGCGGTGGCGGGACGCGTGCTGCTTGGGGGGACGGTCGGGTTCCGGGACAGCTCTGGGTGGTACCTGAGTTGTGTGGGTCGGGGAGAAACTGCACTGGGGATCAAGAGTTTCATCTTCTTTTGCTCTAAAGTCCTGTTAGCATTGGGATATTTGATCTTTCTGTTCTCTCAGTAAACTCTCCTTATCCCAACCCACGGGCCTCTTAGTTTCTTGGGTTTGGAGTTATTTGCCCCTTCCTTTTCCCTTCCCTTGTTTCCCCCTTTTTCCCTCTTCCCCTGCTCTTTTACTTTAAGGAGCAGGAGCTGCGTGGATCTCGGCCCACAGCCGGGGGGAAACCACGACACCTCTCACACAAAATGGTACTTTCAAGTGTCAGAGCCTCAGGTCAGTGTTTTGTTTGTAGAAGGACTCCAGCTGGCCCCCGCAAGACCACCCAGCCGGGCTGCTCCTCCAACAAACCCCAGGCCCATCCAGAAGCGAAGGAAGTGACTGGAGACCTTCCCTGCCAGGGTCATCCAGGTCTTTGATGCAGATTTTAGTTAGCACAGTTGGACAGGAAATGTGGTCGCTGGAGGTTGCTCCTTGCTATTGAAATTAGTTCATTCTTCCCAAGAACACTTCAAAACAGCTCTTGAGGTGGAGCAGCTGGCTTCTGTGAAGGCTACTGAGCTGCAGAGATTTACTGTGAGGTCAGTCAAGGGTGGTGGTGGTGTCTGTTATGGGGAGTGCTCATATCCTGGGGACAAGCCTGAGAAGTCAGGAGGTGAGTGCTGGTGTCAGCTCGAGGCAGAGCTGTGAGGAAACATCGCCTGCTGCACCAGTGCAAGTGGAGCGTTGGTTCTCTGATGGAGGGAGCAAACCAGATGTGAGTCCCTCCAGGGCTTATTTACCAGTGGTTGAAGCGCAGGAACCTTTCCCTGGGAATCAGAAAGGAGGGATGGAACACCGACTAGCCCTGGACATGACTGAGGGTCTCTGGTTGCCCTTACCAAGCCCACCCTGTGCCTTCAAAGGACGCATTTAAAACCCAAAGTGGCTTCAGCAGAGGTCAGCTCGAATCTCCTTACTGGGGACAGATGGATGTCAGACCCCTGCACTGCGCTGCCTGTGGCAGTGACTGATTCTGCTGGGTCCCACTGCCCCAGCCGCGTTGTCTGGGGCCAGATGGGCACTGCGGGTTGCTCTCCAGGAGGATGAGGGGCTCTGTCAGCCTGAAGCCAGCACCATTGTGTCACTGCTCCTGTTAGAACGGGAAATCACTTTCCAAGGTGTTTGTTCTCCCAGCAGCTGGACTCGCTCTTCTGCACTCGTGGCTGCAGGGGCTGAAGGAAAACAGAAGAAGAGCAGGCTTCTGGGTGAGCTAATTAGAGCCCCTGTACTTGCTTTGTGCCCTGTACCGTGGGGAAACAGCACTTAGTTCAGACCTACAACGACAGAAAAGAAACCTTTGCTGGGAGACAGAAAGTCTCTTTAAATAATTCATCAGAACTTTCCTCCCGCGCTGCCCGTAGCTCAGCCCTGCCCATTAAACAACCTTTTCCTCCATGCAGAGGAATGTAAAACAATCATTGTACAACTTTAAAAGCAAAACTGGTTTTCCAGCTCAATTCGCTGCTGGCTGTGGGCCTGATCAGGCAGCGCAGGGTCCTGTGGGTGGTTCAGCCTCATCCTGCATTTACAGCCAGGGACCTCCCAAGAGCAGGTTTTAAGCAGCCCCTGCCTGCTCAGACACCAAACCCTGACCTGTGGGCTGGCGCAGGGTCACCCAGACTCCACAGCCACCATGCCCTGGCTGCCTTGCTAGGGAGAGGGATGGCTGGGCAGAGCCCAAGTGTGCCTGCTCGCCTGGCCTGGCCTGGTCTGGGCCACTGCCCTGCCAGTGGCTTCCAGTGTGGTGGGTGCTGATCCCGGCTGGAAACTGCCTGCCCACTCTGTGATGGCTTCAGGGGTGCCTGACATCCCCAAAAGGTAAAGTCTGACCAGAAGCTGGGCACATTTGGCCTTGCTGGAGGAGACAAAACAATGGCTGAGGCCTGAAGGTTTCACCTCTGGGGAAGAGGACTTGGAGCTTGTTCCCACAGCAGCCTGACCAGCCGACACCAAACATGAAGTGCAGGATCAGAGCAACCGGTCTTGAGGAACCGGTGCCCCGAGCAGTAGCTGCAGTGGGAAAGGATCCCTGCAAGGCCTTTGACTTGATGTGTCTGATGGGTGCCAACTGCTGAGGTGACACTGAAAGTGAGCCCCATGGTGGATTCACAGCAATGGGTCAAGCACCAGCCCAGCTCGGTACAGCCAGCATGGAGACACGGGGTGGGAAGTGCCCATGGGTTTGGGAACCAGGCTGGTGAGGGGAAGCTGAGGAGGAGGGAGCTGGCTAGCAGGACTCCAGCCCCAGTCTCTGTGGGAGAAGGGCCACAGCACAGCTGCCACCCATGCGCAAAGAAGGGATGCATAGCTGGGCTCTCCCAGCCACCGGTGCTGTGAGCGGTCCCCTCCGGGCAGCACCTTGGGGCTGACCGACTGCAAATGGCTCCATGTAAATAAGGAACTTACTTAATTGCTTTGTTAACGCAACTTCAAGAGCTGTTCAGCTCAGAGACAGCTCCGGTGGGGTATGGGAAGAGGAAGGAACTCCTGTTGCCCACATGGCAGCTGGAGGCACCTGTCCGAAACCTCCAGGAAGCCTTGCTGGGCCAGGGGCAGAGCTTTGATCTCCTGCCGTGGGGCTCTGGCTCCGCAGGGCTGTTTGCCATGGCTCCTGCTGGGGCTTCTCGGGTTTCTCACCATGCAGAGCTGTTCCTGCAGCCCATCCAGGCTTTGCTCCACATGCAGGAGCGGACGGGGCCACGGTGGGACCCTGTGATGCTCCTTCTCCAGCAGACGTCATTCTCACTGCGTGTTGTTCCAAAATTAATCTCATCTTATTTACTCGTGCTCCCCTGACCTCCTCCAACGTGTGATTTTCCTTGCGTGCCGCCTGAGGACTGTGTTTAAGCTGTCAAGATGCGGGGGCTTTACTGTGCCTCTGGGTTTAATTTACTGTTGCTGTGAGTAAGAGCCAGTAATAAAATCAGCAAACAAGAAATACAGCAAATATTTTCCTCTCCCGCAGGCGCTCCACGAGGCCGGATCAGCGCCCGCCGCTGCCCACCGTGCTGAGAGCCCTGCCCAAGCATGGCCACAGGATGCCAGGAGACTCTGGCTTCCTAGAGGAGCCAGAGCAGGAGGTATTTGGGTTATTAAGATGGTTTTGTTTGATGAACGTGGTTTTGTGATGTGGCTTTTGCTGGCACTGGGGCACAGCTACCATCAGTGGCGATGGTACTTCCCAGGCGATGGCTGATTCTGCTCCCATTAGGTCTGGTGGAGTTTGTGTCTGTGCTCCTTGGTCCCCTCCCCTCCTTGGGTCACGGGGGCTCTGACACGGTTTTTCCCTGATGGCTTTAATCTGGAGTTTGGTATAAATAGTGCTGAAAAGGTGCTGGGAGCTGGTAGGGCATCCACACCTATGCCTGCACCCTGTGCCAGGGAGCTGCCTTGAGAAGCAGGGATGGGGCAGAGCTGGGAAATGCCAGCACAACATCCACCCTGAGTGAGACAGTGCTGCCAAACTCTCCTCCCTTACTGACATGGGGCCTTTTTGGGGAGATGGTGGCACTACCAAGAGCAATACAAGTATCTGCCTCTTGTTTTAAAAAAAAAATAATAACAAGGAAAAGTAAAACCAAAGTGGTATTAGTGTTCATCCTGGTTTTAGAAGAGAAAAGAACATAAATCTGTATGATTGTGTGTCAGGATTGTTCCAGGATGCTGCAGGAGCAGCCCTGAGCAGTGTTTGGAGTGCTGGGAATGCACCACGTGCCATTTTCACAGGTAATTGGCAGAGCCAGTGTCACTGCTCGCCGCCTCAGCCCGCACCAGCAGAGATGGATCTTAATTAAGCCTCACACCATCAGGGGGTTAAGGCCAGGAATGCGCTTCCCATCACGAAGCAGCCAGGCCTCCAGCTCTGGCAATGCAGAGGTTTAGCAGGGAGAAGTGACGTTTGGTCCAGCGTGGCCTCGATAGAGAGCTGAGCTGTGCTGAGCACCCCCCACGGCCACAGGACCCCAGCACCGGGCAGGAGTGGGTACCCACGAGGTAGGATGCTAGTGGTGCTGAGTACTGATTTCTGGCTGTGTTGTCTGCAGCAGTGGTATCCATCAGGAGCCCAGGCTCAGCAGCGCTTGCGGGTGACGCTGTCCTGGCAGGGATGAGCACAGCCCCACGTTACAGCGCTCACGTGGTGGATAATTTGGGCTCAGGAGGAACACCAACCGTGCATTAATTTTCAATGTGCCTTAAGTGGCACATTTTCCCCTCAAAGAAGGCATGTTAGATGTGATGCACAGCCCCAGAGGAACATGTCCAATAAGGACATGCTTGAGCAGCCCTGACCTGCCCATGTGTCCCCAGGCAGGATGGGGTGAGCTCTGGGCTGTGCCTGAGCTGCTGCGTGGGCCACTACAGGTGGCCCAAAGGCTGTGTTTGCCCTTGGTGCTCTGCACCCTCATTCTTTACTCCATCCTGGCCATGTCTCCATGGGCTGGGCTGCCAGCGTCTCTCTCCCCGCAGGGACTAATGGCTGCCTCAAGGCCAGAACACACGGTGGCAGGTTTCAGCTGGTCGCTGCCATCACCAGAAGGATTGGTGCTGCTCTTTGAGAGAGAATGTGCCCAGGCTGTGTGGTGTGTTGGCTCTTGTGTGGTCGGTTGTGGGGAGGAAGCACATGTGTGCCGGCTCTGTTGTCCTTCATGATTGTGAAGCCTGACTTGGAGCTCTCCCCTCTCCAGGTGGTGTGGGTCTGTTCCTCCAGCGTGTGCCCAGGCTGTTGCTGCTGTCTCCTGAATTAGCTGGAAGTGGCTGGTGGGTGACTTCTCTCCCTGCTGCAGAGCTGGGGATGCCAGCCCTGCTTGGGACATCCCTCAGACAGCACTATGTCACCCAGTGCCTGTAAATTCCCTTCCCTCTGCTGCTTCCTCTCTGGAAATAGAAAGCTTTTAGTGAAGTAAAGGTTGGAAAAGCTTCTAGAGTGGGGCCGGCAAAGCGATGCACCCCTGGGATTTTGGGGTTAATGAGATGGGAAAGAACCGGCACGGAGGGGGCCGTGCTGCATTGTGATTCAGTGCCTGGTCTGCAGCCAAGGGTGTTGGTGAGGGGCTGCCTGACCCAGCCAGAGCCACCTCCCAGGTTCCTGCTGGGCCATGTACCTGGTGGTGAAGGAGATTTTGGTCCCTGAAAGCAGAGGGGAGAGCTGAGCCTTGCAGGGGTCATTGGGGTGAGCCTGCTTCTTGCCACAGCTCCTCTTCAGCCAGCAATGAACCTTCCAGTGCCCTCCAGCTGTCAAGAAAGGGGTTTTCTAAGTGCCCAAGAGCTGTCACATTTGGGGGGAGGGGGTCTGCGCTGCAGCCGTTCCTTGGAGCGAAATGGGCAGTGGGAGGAGAGCGCTTCTGCTCCAGTCCCTGTGGTAAAACTGGGACGGCAAGTGGGAACTTTGAAGTGCTGGCAGGGGAAGGATGATTTAAAATAGCACCTGGGAGGTGTGGTTGGCAGCACCCTGCCAGCCCCCATCCCTCAAGCACCAGGGTCGCATGGTCTCGGAGAGCTGAGTCTGCTGTCGAGCCCTCAGCATGGTGGCTGCTCTACAGAAGGACAAGGCAGGGGCATCAGCTGCTGAGCCAGGTCCTTTACAGAGCCACGGGTGGGATGGACACAAGAGCTTGGTCCCTGTCCAGGCATCAGGGCAGCTTCACTCCCCGTTGCCAGAGTCGAGCTGGATGGGGCTCCGAGGGGGCTGGCTACACCATCCAAGTGGCCATGCAGAGGAGTTGATGAAGGCAGCTCCCTTGGGGAGCCAAATCTGGGTTGTCTACGCTGGTCTGGGAGCTGCTGGTTTCTGCACGTGAGGCAAGCGTAAAGCGGAAGCACAGAGTCCCAGCAAAAAGGCTGCCAGGTCCCCACAGAGCAGAACCCATCCAAGGGTCCTGCACCTGTGCCTGCTGCAGGCAGCCCTGGCTCCCATGGGACCCTCTTGTCCTCCCCCCAAAAATCCGTCCCTGCGTCAGCCGTGCTGACCTGCAGGAAGACAAAGTGCCATGGACCAGGGCCACGGTGCCCCAAGGAGCCATTCCCAGGGATGCTGGTGTTGAGCAGGGACGCAGCGGGGTGAGTGCTTTGCCTTGCCAAACTAGGTCACGCCGTGAACTCAGCGATGTGTTGGGCAGAGCTAAAAATACCAGCAGAGCCCAGCGTGTCCCCAGCAGCTGTGAAGGGCCGTGGCCTCGCTGGGTCGGCTTTGGCTGTGACATGCCCCAATCCTGCCTGGTGCAGGAGGGTCTCCGGGGCCACTGGGCAGCAGGTGACTGAGGAACCAGTGATGGAAATGCCCCTCCAGGGCTGCAGGTCCAGAATCTGCCCAAGAAAATGCTGTAAATAAGTCACTGCCAGGCAGGTGCAGCTGGGCTGCTGCTCCTTGCATACACCCACCCTGAACCTTGGATGTCTCATCTCCAGCCTCCACATCTGCCTCCTCAGAAACCCCTCCTCAGCTTCCCTTTATTACAGATGTGTTAGTGGCAGAAATAACAGTGTGGGGGGATGTAACCCAACCCTGACGCAGTTTTTCTTCTCTTGGAAACCAGGGTGCTTCCCTTTTAGCATCACACTTGAGGACACCAAGAGGATGGGGATGATGAGTGGCCCAGACTGTGCTGCTGGGACGAGCGTGGCTGGGTCCCTGTGCTGCTCTAAGGTAAAGCTGGTGGCAGGGTAGGGGTTGGAGCCCATCCCTAGCCCTGCGGCTTGTGCTGAGCCCATATGGCTGCTGCCTGCCCCTCTCTGAGGCTCTATCTCCATCAGCCATCCCCGCTCTGGCCACAGCTCCTTGCACAACCAGGACAGTCCCACTTTTCTCATCCTCTGCCTCCAGTTTCTGTACTCTGAGGCCAGCTGGAGTCTTGCAAAAGCAACCGCCTCTGACTCGCCTTCCCTTGATGATGCCTGGATTTTTTTGCACCCCATCTTTTTTGAATGAGCCATTCCCTTGGTTCCTGGTTGAAAGCTGGCCTATTTTAGTATTGCCAAGTGCAAATGGGCTTGTCAGCCGAAAAGATCCCAGTTGCTCTGCACAACTTCCCTGTCATAATTATTCAGCGCCAGTCCTGCTTCCAGCAGCTGTATAATTTATCAGCTGTGTTTTGTGCTCATTTCTCAATCAATGATGAAAACATTGATTAGTGTCAGGCTGGGACTGACTCCTGCTGAATCCCTCTAAATCATCTCTGTTCACTGATGACTCCTTGTTTTCACGATGGGTTTGCAGCTCTCCATCCATTTAATGGGGGCTTTATTGAGATTGTATAGTGCTAAATTTGTAATTAGGGTGTCATATGATATTAAGTCAAACCCGTTGCCAAAAGCTAAGCAAATAATGGCTACGTGGTAACCTTTATCTACAAACTTGTAATTTTCTCTGAGGATGAAATGAGGCTCATTTGACAAGACATTTTCCATTACACCACCCTGACAGGTGTATTTTTAATCCCTGAATTCTATATTAATCGAATCCTTTGTGTCCTCTCCATTTTTCAACCTGAATGTCATGCTGGACCAACTGACTGTTAACCAGGGCACCCGCTTTGCCCGCCAAACCTGCCAAACCTTCAAGCCTCCCCAGGCTTGAAGCCTTTCAGCAGCAAGCAAACGTGGCTGGGCTGGGCTGGGCTGGCTGCTGGAGTGCCCTCAGGTGCAGATCACATGGATCTGCTGATTTAGAAACCCTACAGATGTCACCCGAGATGCTCTCGGTTGTTAGCAGAGCAGAGTGTTTCAGCATCCTCAGAGTGTTTCAGCATCCTCGTGTCTTGCCTTCCCATCCGTTCCAAATGCAGGAGGCACGCTGAGGGCCTTGTCACCAGTGATGAATGCCACAGCTTCTCCATGCTTGGAGATTAAGGACATGGACCTGTTGGAGTGTGTCCAGAGGAGGCCACAAAAATGACCCAAGTGCTGGAGCAGCTCTGCTGTGAAGCCAGGCTGAGAGTTGGGCTGGTTCAGCCTGGAGGAGAGAAGGTTCTGGGGGGCCTTATAGCCCCTTCCAGTCCCTGAAAGGTGCCTGTAGGAAGCTGGGGAAGAACTGTTCCCAAGGGCATGGAGTGATAGGATGAGGGGTGATGGGTTAAACTAGAAAAGGGGAGATTTAGGTTGGATGTTAGGAAAAAGTTCCTCCCTCTGAGGGTGGTGAGACACTGGCCCAGGTTGCCCAGAGAGGTGATGGAGGCCCCATCCCTGGAGACATTCCAGGTCAGGCTTGATGGGGCTCTGAGCAACCTGATCTAGTGAAGATGCCCCTGCTCACTGCAGGGTGGGACTGGGTGCCTTTGAAGGTCCCTTCCAACCTAACACATTCAATGATTTTCAAACTGCACCGGGGCGATTTTGACATCCACCCTGCTCCAAGCAGGATGTTGCTCTGGGCACACCCAAGGTTGCTCCTCACCAAAATCTTTTTATGCTGCTCTAAGCCTATGAAACAGACCTACAACATCATTAACACTTCTTTTGTTTCTAATTTATTTAGTGAGCTGCTTCTACTGGCTATGACTTTGCCAGACATAGATTTTCCTCTGTCCGTTTACCCTCGCTATCGATATCTCTGCTCCGTAGCTCATTGTGGTGATTGCTGCATATTGATTGGTATCTATTACCTTCTTCTTCCTCATATATATTGTCATTTTGCTTCCAGTGGCTGTTTGCAGGTTACCAACTTACAGGATGTGCTTTCAGCCAAAGTTGTATTTCCTGGACTCATGATATTAGCCCTTCTGCCCCTTGCAAGCTCTACTCAAAGAACTGCTCGTTTCCCACCTGACAGGCTCTGGGATTTCTCCCTTTCAATTTCCTTCAGATTTGTCACCAGCTCCATGAAGTCTGGGATGCTGCTGGTTCCCTGAGCAGTGACAAGACCAACAAACCGTACCAGTCCCTGGGAGAGTTACATGACACTACAGCATGTTGGCAAAGCCTGACAAGACCATCCCATCTGAGACAGTGTCTGAGGCAGGTTCTGCTCCAGCTCATCGCACCCAATACAGCACCTGAGCTGCTCTCCCCATGCCAGACCATTGCTGCTCTCCCTGGCAGCCTTTTCTGCTTCACTGTCCTTAAGGAGTTTTCCTTTAGGTCTCACCTGTGTTCTCCAACTCGTTGATCCCACCACTTCTTGCCCTGCCCTGCCTTCAGCCTGGTACAGAACTGGAGCCTGTTGCTGTGGCTTCCCCCAGCCCTTTAATTTTCTGGGGTGAATCGGTTCTGCTTGCAGTCTCTGCTCACAGGCTGCATTTCGCTCCCTTCATCCCCTTACGGCACAGCCCTGAGCCCCCTGCACCCAGCCCACATCTCTGCTGAAACGCCACTGCCAGAACTCAGCCAGGTCCTCTGGCCAGTGCCACAATGTGCACATCCCCAGGCTGTGTCACACACCGTGTCACTCACCTCTTCTGCACACGCACAACACAGCTGGCCCCAGTTCAACTGAAGCTTTGCAGCAGCATTGATGTCCTTGCCTGCAGAATAGCAACGGATTCAGCGGCCACCCATCCCAAGCTCCCTGCCGAATCTCCCTCAGCACCCATCTGATTCCACCATGAACCTCAGGAGCTGCTCTTCTTGTTTCCTGTGGGACAGCTTGGAAACAGGGCATGGGCGGGGGCAGCAGAACGGATAACCCCCTCCTACCACACACCCCTCTTGGCCAATGTCTGGACCCTGGGGATTTAATGCAATTATGGAATTTGCTGTCCTTGCCAAATGGTCCAGCCTCGAGGCTCTTCTCTGCCTGCGCCCTCCTGCGATGCCCCGGCACCTACTTAGTGACACTTCCACCACAGCGGGAGCTGCAGATGGCCCTGGATGTGGGTGCAGCCCTGCATGACCCTCCCTGCACTGCCCAGAGCCAGTGATTGTCATTAACACAGGTGCATGTAGGGACCTCAGGCTGATGAGAGGAGCCATGGGAAGCCCTGCCATGCACATGCTCTAGCAAAGCCCAGCTCTCCTCTTATCCTCACCTCCCTTTCAGCTTCTCACTCCTTCTGCCACGACATCGCAAATAGTTCCCTTCCGCCCACCAAGAGGGAAAGGCTAAACACATCCCCCCTCATCCTCCAGCAGAGCCTTCTGATTCATCCTCCCTGTACAGCACTACCTTGCTCCTTGGCCTTGCTCTACACAGGATCAGTCCCCACGCACACGACTCCCGCTCCCTTGTGCCGCCTTGTGATGGGGAGAAGTGCCTGTGTCAGAGGGACCAGCCCTGCCATGCCTTGTGCTGCACAGAGAGAGCCTTATGCCATCAATAGTAAATCCTGAACGGGTTCCATTTTTGTGCCCAGCACCTTTACACCCAGCAAGGGTTGGACGTGCCATGGGGTAGGGCTGGAGTGAAGCTTCTGGAAGGAGAGGTTTGCAGGGACACATTCAAACAAACTTTATTTTAGCAGCAATTTTTTTTTCTTCCATCTGAAACAGAACACAGCCACCTCATAGCGCTGCTTCTGCTACATGGCACCAATGTCAGGGCAAAGTCAGGCTGTTATTTTGCCAAACAATGAAATACTGAGATGAGGATGGAGCAAAACCTGAGTAATCACTGAATCATTGAGCAATGAATTACCACCCGATCTGTTCCTGGAGCTGTTTCGGGAATCCCGACCTTGAGGAACTTCCATTGCAAAGTCCTGCACCTCCACTGCTATGGAGCAGTCCCTGCCACTGCTGGGGACCCTGGGATGGAAACCTGTCTCTGGTAGGTGCAAAATCTGTTTCCCTTCACCAAGAGGGTCGTGTGGTGTGGGAACACATCACCCCGGGGAGGGCGACCCCCATCCAGCAACAGTGTCACAACTTGGCCAAGCAAAGTTTCTTTATGGCAGGAGACCCCCAGAGAACCTTCACACCAGGGCTTCCACATTTACGTGGAGAAATCAAGGAATCCTCTCCCTGTTTGAAACGGTCACATTGCTACTTGCTTTGTTATATCACTTGGGTTTCTTTATGGTAGTTTGTTCAGAGGGTCTGGCTTGTGTCCCTTTGGTGCCACTACTGCAGCCAGGAGGAGTGAAGTGATGTTACCACCCTGCTCGGATCCTCCTCCTGCTGTCATGGCTCTTGCATTTCCCTCTGCTTGCTGTATTATTTGAAGGAAAGAGGAGGAAAATACTGTCATGCTGCTCTAGAAATGCCCACTTCCCCTGTCAGCTCTCCTGACTCAGAAACACAGTGTCTCACCCAGAGTCTTCCTCCCCTGGGCAGAGTGAGTTTCCTCGCAGGGATTTTGGAGCATGGTTTGGAAATGATCCCACCCAAGGATGGCCGTAGGCCCCAGCAATCTCCTGTGCTGGAGCCGTTTCCTTTGTTTGGGCTTGAACCTGACAGGCTTTGTGCAGAGTTTCCCCGTGTTGGTGCTCAGGTGCACTTAGGCTCAGGAAAAGGCCAGAAAACTGGCCATGTTTTAATGCAGTTTTTCCCATTTGCACCACAAATTGATGGCATGGCTGAATGGTGAGACCTCTTTGTGTCTTGCATGTGAGCTTGTGTCACCTGGCTGTTGTCATGCCAGCAAGACCTGGATGGAGCAGCCTTGCCGGGAAGGCAGCTCAAGATTTCAGCCAGCAGAGTAATAGCTAATTGAGTGTATTTCAATCATGAGATCCACAGAAGGAAAGCAAAGTCCACAGAGTAGAAGGAAATTGCATCTTAGAGTAATCTGAATGTGGGTAGATAATTAGGTCTATATTTCATGGGAACATTTGCTGGGCAACATAATGAAAAGGCCAGCAACATAATTTTCTTTAAGTAGCATGATGCCTCCCACCAGGGCCAGGCCATGCTGGTGCCGGTGCTGCAGTGCAGTGGGAGCAGGGAAAGGCACTGCCTGCCCAGAGAGGCTGTTGCATGGCAGTCCCAAGCAGAGGCCCATCTTCCCCATCTCTAACGTCTGCTCAGAGAAAGCTGCCACAGCTCTTACACTGCTCTCAGCAAGAAGATATCCCCCCTCCAAAAAAAATCCCCCAACTTCCCGTCTCTCAGAGTGGCAGCCACAGCAAAGTTCGGTCAGGCTGTGCTTGCAGGGCTGGACAGACCAAGGCCTAGTGCTGCTGGAGGAGTCTCCCAGTGGGAAGCCGAGCTGCTGCCACTGGACTTGGCTTGGAAGAGCTCCTGTGTTGAGGCCTTGTCTGATCCAGCTTGGCAGGACAGCAGGGCCTGACGTTGTGGCGATGCGGCTCTGCGGCTGGGGTACAAGGGAAATACTTGGGACCCCTCTTTGTGTGACAGGCCTAGCCCAGGGAGCAGCAGCTTTGCTCTGAGTGTGGGCCGTGTGTGCTGTTAATGGGCCGCTCTGCTCATCCCAAGAGAGTGCCTCAGCCCTCGAACCCCCCAAGCCTACAGCTGTGCATGGGAAGTAAAGCTCCAAGGCCTTTTTTGATGTTTTTTCCAAATTTGGGATAGAAAGACTCTGCTTTTCCATGTCTTCCACCCTCAGCCAAGTGCAGATCCTCCCTTGCAAATCTCCAGTCTGGATCAGGGATGCTGGCCCTGTCAGGGACCTTGCTGCCTTGTGCAGCACCAGGCAGATAATATAAAAGGATACTTGGCTTCTGTGTTTGGCTGGTGTGATTAGAAGATTTGGGAAAGTGTGGTGACTTAGAAGGGTGGAGGAGAGGGTTTAATCTTTGAGCACTGGTAACCCTGTGATCAGGGTCTAAAGGGTCTGAATTCTTCTCCTGCACTCGTTAGCTCATCAGGGGGACTGGGACATGTCCTGTAACAGACAGCTTGGCTGAGAGCTGTATCTGGTCCTGATAATTACTGATTAGGTCTTTTGCTAACAATAGCTGGGGGTGAGCTGGCCAAGCACTGGGGCTGAGCACTCTGTATCCCAGCTGGTTCAGAAGAACCACTCATCCAGGCCTGCCTTGGGGACTGCCTTTGAACAAACTCTTGTTTTCTGATGTCAGATGCTTGGCCATTGAAGAACAACTCTGTCCAAATGAATCCACTCAAAGCAAAGCTGTAATTCTTGGCTTAGTCCAGCTGGTTAGCTATTGATGTTTCTTTCGTGATATATTGCCTAAGTTTAATTATGCCAGCTTTGGGAATGTCATTTTCTTACAGTGCCTCATTAGAGGGAAGTTTCGAATCGATGAATTCAACGGCAACATCTTGAAGTGACTAAATTGGCCAAGCAGGAGGGTGGCTGGATGATATTAGAGTGACCTCCAGGTATCTGGGAGACCTTTGAGCTTCCCAATGCAGTTGGCCATAACTGTGGTCCTCAAACTTTTTCCAAGAAGAGCCGCACAGATAAACCCTGATAGCTACTCCAGCTCTCCCACCATTGTGGCTTTCTCACCAATTCTCAGGGCTGTTGTGACGTGTCAGAAGAGCTGAACTGGGTCACCATGCTCATGGACAGTGGGCACATCAGTTTGTCTTCTCTTTTCTGTCTGGTGCTGAGCCAGTTTTGTGCAGAACAATGTGACCAGAGGGCAGGGGGCTAAAAACATCCCTGCCTGAGCCAGTGCTCTCTGTACTGCTTCTGTGGGCTCAGCGCTGCGGTAATATACAGCCCTGAGAGATGTCCTGGGGAGGGACATCCCATCCCTCCCTCCCCGCTGCTAACCCTGTTGCTCTGCCCTTCCCAGCAACTGAATCACTGACTGTGTTATCTGCAGGGCCACAAAGGATCCTGGTCTCAATTTGAACCAAAGAAACTCTGATTATCTTGCGTGGCCTGTTAAACATCCTGCTTTGTCCTGGATTTCTGGCTGCCATGCTGCTGAGCCCCTTCCCTCTGCAACCCAGGTTCACACTCCCTCCAGAGCCAGCAGCCAGGCTGGGAGGCAGCTAGCATGGGGATGGCACTCAGGTGACCCTGGGAGAAAAGGAGGGCATTTTTGAGGAAGAGAGGGCATTCCTGTGGATAAGGGTAGGCGCAGAGATCCATGCTGTGCTGCTGAAGTCGGGATTGTTTTTCTCCTGTGTGCCTATCTTTGTAATTATCTGCTCTGGATGTCCTGAGCCATTTCATTACCCAGTTATTCACTATCATGAGCTCCTTGTACAATTCTTTACAGCATCGCATGCATTTATGACCCTGGATACCTCAGCATCATCAGCAAGCTTTGTCACCCCTTTTTTCAATTCCTTTTCAAGCTTGTTTCTGGGTATGCAGAAGTGAGCAGACCCCAACACAGGTCCCTGTGGAGCTCCATTAAAGTGCTCCCTCCATTCAGGAGCCTGTCTATTGATCAGTGCTCTCTGAAAAGCCTTTAGCCAGTTATTTATCTATTTCAAGCCTTTTCTGTTAATCCCATGGTAGCTGCGTTTCTGTAAGAAACTCCTGCGACAGACCTTTTGGGGATCCAGGCTTATCAACTCCTTTCAAGGGCTGTAATAGATCTATGAAGCATTCTTTTATTCATGGGAAAACATCTTTTTCTTTTTTCCCTTCCCAGAATCTCAGCCATCTCCAGCTATGCACTAATTGTATTCTTGACTTCAGTTTCAATCAGCCCACCCAGGAGGGACTGACTTTACGGGCTGTAATAACCCCAAACCCTTCCCATTTGTCACCTTGAGGCTCTCGGACACCAAGGCTGTGTTCTGCACAGGGATTACATGCTACAATTAAGTAATTAAACCATTTTATCTCTGAGTTCCCCAGCACTTAGGTGCTGAACCGTCTCGGGCTGGTGAATTTGCACTCTTTGGTTTGGCTATTTATTCCTCAACTTCTTCTGCTGGCACTTGAATATGAGCCAGATCCAATGCCACATCCATTTAAAGATGACTTCTGGCACAGGAACTTTTCTGAGCTTTTCCTCACTGACTACAGATGCAAAATATTCATTGTTTTTCTGGTCTGACCTTATCTCCTACGAATGCTTCTCTTGCACCACGGCCAACTTCTGACTCCAGCCTCCAACAGATTTTCTGCACTTGACACATTTGAAAAAGTATTTATTATTATTTGGCTTTGCAGTTCCTGTAACTGGTTTTGGCTTGCCTTGTTTCTCTTCTTGCCTTTAAATTGTCAGGATACACATTATCAAGCTTGTTTAGACAAAACTGGCTTTTCTAAACATAAAAAAGACTGCATCCCTGAAGTCTGAGCATCAGCCATCTCATCTCAGCCTGATCCAAGACCTAGACCTAACCAGGTGCAAGGTTCTGGGTTTCCCACCAGGCAGAGATCTGCTGTTTGATTTGGCAGGATGCTGAGATACTGGATTTTTCAAGTGATGCATTTCTATGGACAAAAGTCATCACTGGCCAGGATGAATTCTCCCTGGCTTGGGCTTCAGGATATTGCCCCTTCACTGGTGGAAGGAGGGAAGCATTTCTCTGACCAGCTTTGATTATTTTGGAAGCTGGTTTGGGGTGTGCTCCCCTAGGATGACAACACCTCAGCACAGAGAGCCCCATGAGTGGGGGCTCAGGCAGAGGGACCGCAGTGCTCCCTGCTTCCCCAGCCTGTTTGCCTACGTGCGTGCGTCTGGAAGGCCTGTTGCCATGGAGAAGCGATGGGGAACAGTCTGCTTGGCTCGCCTGACTTTTTTCCTAGCACGAAGCAAAGGCATCTCTCCAGCTGCAATGAGCTGGAAGCCCGCTGCCTCCTCTTCTGTGCCACGCTGGGGTAACCCAGAGCCCCACGTACCTGGGAGAAACCCAAAGGCAGGGAGAAAACTCTAAATGAAGGTAGGGAAGGAGCAGAGAGCAAGAGGGGAAGCAGCAGGGAGATGAGCCGGTGCTTGTGCAGCACTGTGGAGCAGTGGAGCCAGGAACTTCCCAAGGGCACACTCACCAACAGGCAGCGGGTGCTGTTGCAACAAGGGGAATTCCTGTTAGATATATGGGAAAAAAATCTTTCCCTGTGAGAGTGGTTCAGCCCTGGGACATGGGCTGAAGTGGCGGTGGCATCTCCATCCTTGGAGGTCTTCAAAACCCATCTGGCCAAGCCCTGAGCAGCCAATGTGCTTCTGAAGTGAGCTGAGGGGGACCCTCCCCAGCCTCAAAGATCAAGACCTTGCTGGGGACTGGGCAAGGAGAAGTTTGAGAGAGCTCCAAGAGGCACAAATGTGGCAGAGAGCGGCCTGAAAACACGATGAAGGTGGAATTGCTTTGTAATTTTGGGAACTGTCAGTGCTGGATTCAAATTCTCTGCAGTTCTTTTAAGGTGCTCCCTGAAAACAGATGGGTTCTCTTTCATTTTGTTGTAGAAAGTCTTTATTGACGTGACTGTGCAACAAAACCCGGGGTGGGGGAGAGAGTCATGAGTAGAAGTTTAATGGGAGTCATCATCATCTTCTGTGGGAAGAAATCCAATGCACTGACACTGGGTTTTGTTTTGTACCTGAAAAATGTCACTGCGAGCGACTTTGGGGTGTTTCCAGGTAGATCTGGTGGGGATTATGTGGGGGATAGCGTAAACATGTCTGTTAATTTTACCTTGGGGTTGGGTTTTTTCACATTTGAAGAACAGCATTTGCCACGAGTGACAAAATATTTAAACAGAGAAATAAAGAATATTTTCCCTCTCTAATTACACAGGAAAAACACAGGGGAAAGCACAGTCAAAAGTCTCAGGCTGACCTCATTTTTTATGTATAGAATCATAGACTGGTCTAGGTTGGAAGGGACCCCAAGGATCACAGAGCTCCAACCCCCTGCCATAGGCAGGGACACCAACCTCCAGGCCTGGAGCTACACAAGGTTGCCCAGGGCCCTAGCCAACCTGGCCTTGAACACCCCCAGGAATGGGGCACCCACCCCCTCTCTGGGCAGCCTGTTCCAGCCCCTCACCACTCTCTCTATAAAAATAGAATCATTCCCAGGTATTTCTCTTTTTCCTCCCTTCTTTGGTTTGTGTGGGCACTTTCCAATCCCTGTGGCTCTGTGTTTCTAGTAGTGTGAAGCATGGCTGGGCACTGAATTAGAAGAGCATCAGCTCTACTGCACTTGCTTCCAACACCCAGGACGGAGGTGTCCCTGCCCTAACATCTCTTCATAGCTATTACCACATGGGATGGTGACCACATCACGTCAAGAAGCCTTATCGCTCAGTTCAGCTCTGTAACGGCAGAGCTGTGTTCATCCCGCTCCAGATCCCAAACTCCACAGGAAGAGGAGCAACAGCAGCTCTGCAGAGCCAGCGGGACACGGAGCAGCCGATGCCACGTGGCACCTCTCCTTCCTTCAGCTGGCCTGAGCTAAGGAGCCAGGTAACATCGTTACTCTGCACACGTGGCACTTTTGGGGCTCCCAGCTTGGGTCTAAGTGAAGATACGTTTCTGGAAGTTTGTTATTCACAGTGAATTCCCCAAGGTGAGGTAAAATCCCAGCTGATGAGGGATTTACATCCTGCTCCTGGTGTCCACACACACCCCAGGGGAGCCAGAGGCCCTAGTCAGCTTTTTTCTTTTCTGCTCTCTGCATGAATTACTTTATTTTTCACTTTGTAGATTAATAGACCAAGTAGTTAGACTTAATTTATTCAAATCCTCATATGTTTTCTTCCAGGTTTGACTTTGGAGTCTGTGGAGAGAGAGGACAGATGCTTTTCCCAACCTTTCGGTCTCTTCCACGCAGGGTCTGTGAAGGACAGTGAAACATGAGTTCATGCTGCAGCCCTTCCCCAGGTACAGACAAGACCAGGTGTGTCTGTTTGCCTGTCACTCCCTCCTTCGCCTGCTGCTTTTCACAAGGCTTTTAAGAAGTTTAATTAAGTGAAAAACTTCTATCCAGTTTTTGTTTGCTCTGAATTCTGGGCTCCCTGGTACAAAAAGGACAGGGATCTCCTGGAGAGAGTCCAGAGAAGGACTATGAAGATGATGAAGGGCCTGGAGCATCTCCTCTATGAGGAGAGGCTGAGTGAGCTGGGGCTGTTCAGCCTGGAGAGAAGAAGACTAAGGGGGGACCTGATTCATGTTTATCACTATCTGAAGGATGGGATGCAGGGGGACATGGGCAGCCCCTTTCCAGTGTCTGTGGGGACAGGACAAGGGGCAGTGGCTGCAAGTTGGAGCATAGGAAGTTCCCCACCAACATGGGGAAGAACTTTTCCCCAGTGAGGGTGAGGGAGCCCTGGGCCAGGCTGCCCAGGGGGTGTGGAGTCTCCATCTCTGGAGAGATTCCAGCCCTGTCTGGACGCCGCCCTGTGCAATATGAGCTGGGGAGCTGCTTTGGCAGGGGGTTGGACCCCAGGAGCTCTCCAGGGCCCTTCCAACCCCTGGGATTCTATGATTCTGTGATTTGTGCACTCATTTGCAGAGTGGGGGACTATCCATTTTTCTGCATATATATGCTGAATTGTTAAAAAATTGCTGTCCCCCCTCATTCGGGTGCCCTAAAAGTGGATTTACAAAATACTTTCTCAAGGAAAAGCACTTTCCCAAACCCTCCTAGGGATCAAAACCTACATCCAAGAAACTGAAGCAAGGGCTGGAGCCCATCTGCTCTGAGGAAAGGCTGAAGGAGTCGGCATGGTTCAGATGGAGAAGTCTGGCAGGAGATCTTTGTGCAGCCTTTCAAATAGATAAAGGGGGCTGACAGGAAAGATGGAGAATGGCCCTTTCCCAGGGCCTGTAGGGACAGGGCCAGGGTGGTAGGTTTGAAGGGTGGGGAGGCTCTGGCACAGGGTGCCCAGAGAAGCTGGGGCTGCCCCTGGACCCCTGGCAGGGTTCAAGGCCAGGTTGGATGGGGCTTGTGGCACCCTGGGCTGGGCGAGGAGTGTCCCTGCCCATGGCAGGGGGGTGCTGGTGCTGGGGGGCTCTGAGGGTCCTGCCCCCCAAGACCAGGCTGGGGAGCTATGAACTGAGAACCCCTGAGGCTTGGCTGGTGGAGCACCCGATCGGCTCCATGCGCTGCGCTGCGTTTGCTCTGGCAGGTGACACCGGGGCCGGGAGGTGCCTGAGCATCCAGCCCCGTCTCAGGACTCCCGCACCTCCCGTGCTGCCCAGAGGCGACGGCGGCGGGCAGGGAGGGGCGGAGGGGGCAAAGCCACGGGAGGAGAACGGGCACTTGTGCCGGTCCTTCAGAGACGCCGCGCTCAACACCCGAGAGCCCGACCTCCGTGACCGTGTGCAGGCAGCCCCGGGCCACCCTCCCACCGTCCCACCCTCCGCTGAGCGCCCACAAGCCGTGCACAACCCCCTTCGCCGGCCCCTCCACGGGCAGGCTATCGTTCTATGCCAGAACGACTGCTTTCTGTGGCGGCGTGTTTCTTGAAGGGCGCCCGGGAGGAGCATCCTCCACGCCACCGGCCGTGTCCGGGCAGTCACCTCAGGTGCGGGCAGAGACCGGAGGGCAGGACCGCGGCACCGCAATGGCCGCGCCGCGGGCCGGGGCCGGCCGCCCATCCCCGGGGTCGCCGGCCCGACTCGACCGTCCTCCCGCGGCCCCCCTCCCGGCCGGCCCGCCATGATGTCAGTCGGGAGGAGGCGGGGGCGGAGGAGGGAGCCGCCGGCCAAATATAGCGACGCTTCCTGGGCGGCGGGCCGCGCCCGGGCCCTCCCTCCTGCCGCAGTCAATGAGGAGGCAGCGGCCGCGGCGGAGCGCGGCACTCGCCGGGGGCAGCGCGGCGGGGCGGGGCGGGGGGCGCCGCGGCATGGCGGGGCGCAGGGAGCGCGGCAGCGAAGGGCGGCGGCGGCGCCCCGGCACCCGGCCCCGCCGCGGCATGGGCAGCCGCGGGGTCGTGCGATGAGCGCTCCCCCGGCGGCTCCCCCCGCGCGAATATGGGCACAGCCGTGTCCAAAAGGAAGACGCTGAGGAACGAGGCCATGTCGTCGGTGGCGGCCAAAGTGAGGTGGGTGCCGGGGCGGCGGGCCCCGCCGGCGGCGCCTCGGGGAGCTCCGCGGTGCCGGGGACCCTGCCCGTCCCCGGACGTGCTGGGGGCTCTGTCCGCGGGGCGCCGAGCTGGGAGGGTGAAAGGCCCCGAGCCCCTCGGGATGAGCCCGGGCCGCCGGCTGCGGGGCGCGACCCCGGGGCCGGAGCGGCAGCAGCCCGGCAGGCTGCTCTTCCCCGGGTTTCGGCAGCGCTTGGAGGGACCGCTTGCACCCGCGGGACGCCCCCGGGAGGGGCCGGCTGGTGGCGGCGGGTGACCGGTCACCCCCGCGCACGGCGGACCCGCAGCCTCCGGAGAGGTGGTTGGCGTCCGAAGGTGTCCCTGGGTTTCGCTGCCAACCTGGCCGGCGTCGTCCGCGGGTTTTATTTGCTGGGCTGCAAGGAGCAGGTCAGAAGTGGATTTGTCGGGGCTGGATCTTCCTAATCTTTGGGAATTGGAAGCGCGGTCAGTTTGCTCGGAGGTTTCTCATCAGCCAGAACGCCATCTGCGTGTCCGAGGGCAAAGTCAGCAGCCTTCTACAAGGGATCTCGCCCCTCTGAATGGGAAACCTATGGCGTGAAAATCTGGACCCGCCACACCTGCCCTCTCCAGCAGCGTCCCCAGCCACTGCACTGGCCGGTTAAGAGATTTGGGCTCTGTGTTGTGCCTCTTGCATGTTTATATCTCTTGTCCTATTGCGTAGAATCTCACTTGCCGCCTGGTCCTGGTGCTCTTAGTATCAAACGTGGGAGAGCCTAGAAAATGTATTTGCTGCGTGATTAGTTTTGGGGTTTAAAAGGCTGTCACAGGCGAGCTTTGCTACAGTGGCCTTTGCCCTGAGAGATGGAAACGACCCTTCTCCCACGCTGCAGTGCGAGTGCCTCGGGAATCATCCGGTGACTGTTTGGGGGCATTGGCGCAGGTTATCTGCTCCTACAGCCCAGTTGTGTGAAGGGGTAGGGCTGCCAGTGCTGCTGCCACATCTAGGCTCTTCCTACTGAAGGAACGGGAAGGAATAAACTTCTCATCTGCATTATATAACATCTCCTTTGTGTTAGACAAAAGTGCATTAGAATAACCCGGAGTCATGTGTAGGGCTCGATCCGTGCTGCTGAGAGATCTCAGTCACCTCTCTGTGACTGTAGCTCAGCGCTATGGCACCTCTGCTGTGCTGGGAGGAAAGGTAGCCGTACGGCTCGACGCGGGGAGATCCAAAGATGTCTGTGTGTTGCTGCCTGTTTATCTCGCTAAGAAATCCATCCTGCAAAGCCTGGAGTGCCTCTGGGGAAAGCTCTCTGAGCAGAACCTGGAACTTTTCCCCACGTTGCGATGTGCCCTGTTCATAACCAGTAAGGAAAAGGTGAGCGCTTCCAGCGGCGTTCAGAGACCTGGGAGTGGGATTTGTATCGGCAGGTGCCAGCCAAGTGGGTATGCAGAAACGACACAGAACACACCCTAACTGTTGTGAAGGGGCTCTGGGTGTAGGATTGGAGAGCTGTTCACACAAACACCGCATTCAGAAAGATTTCAAACATTAGTGCGGGTGTTTCAGGGTGACTGATGAGTTTGGAACACAACAGCCTTTTAGCCTGCACCAGCATGAGCAGGTGCTGCTCAAGTCATGTCAGTTGTATAGAGTTCTGGAGTGCCTCTGGGATTCTGGTTTGCTAGGTACCTGCCAGAACTACTGACAAGCTACTGCTGTTACCTGGGAGCTCTGAGGTGTCTCTTGGTGGTGTGAATTGTGGTGGTTTGACCAGAAAAGTTACCTGAGAGGACTTGGGCTGAGGAACATGAAGTCCTTGAGGAGTGTATGGTCACATAGACTGGTGCTTTTACATGTCTCCCTGTTCATGCCTTGCTCTAGAAAAGCCTAATTGAAAAAGCCTTTGGGGAGGGTAGAAGACTAGTTGAGGAGCTCCCCGCATTGTGTCTTTGCATGAAGAAGGTGTGGGGACAAGCGCTGCTGGTGTGCCTCCATCCTGCCGCTCCAGGCATGTCTCAGCCCTGCCTTGTGCAGTCTCTGCCACCCTCAGAATTTCTACAGTGGTGATCACCCACTTGCTGAAAGGCTTCCTCTGGGCTTCCTAGAGGCATCTCACACAGCTCCTCTGCTCTGCCCAGGGTCCTCCTCCCTGTACCCTGCTGTCCTTACCTTCCTTACCTACAGCGAGGGCTCCACAGGACAGTAAATAAGGCTGTAGGGATTGTTCTGTACCTCCCAGGAGGGTGGGGGACGTGGATCACCTGTGTGGGTAGCACTGCTGCAATGATCAGGTCCCCTGCGGTTTCACGTAGGCAGCTGTGGGAGCCTGTTCTTGTGCTGCAGGAGATGCCCTGGGATTGTTTCTCTGCACCTCCTGAGCTCTGCCCTGTCCATATTTCTCCTGACTTTTCTTTTTGAAAGAAAAATCATTCTCCAAAATTTGCTGCAAGTCTAAGTGGTTGCTGCTACATATTTATTCTGCATGGCTGGAGCATGTGCGTGCGTTTGGCTGTCTTGCTGAGCATCATTTGTTTGCTGTTGTGAGTAATGTGATCGAAGCAGAAGGTGCAGGCTCCCTAGATTCTTAAATTAAAACCTCTGCAGAGCGACTCAGGGGAGTCTCCTGTCCCAGGAGAATTAATTAAGCTCCACGCAGTTTGTTGTGCACTAGGTCTTTTAAATAGCTTCTCACAAAATAACGGCGTGGTTGCTCTGTGCTAGCGTTGTTGAGAGCATCTGTGATGCTGCCAGCTTTGGTTTCTGTGGTCCTGTCCTCTCCTGAGAGAGTTGCAGCAAACTGTGTGCTGATCTGCGTGCGGCTCCTGGGAAGTGCCTGGCTGTGCCTCAGCACTGTTGCTTTGGTCGGGTTTGAAGTGCTTGCTTGTGACATCTTGCTGTTGTTTGGGGTTGGGTTTTTTTTTTGCCTTGCAGCTCCTGGGGCACAAGTGCTGAAGGCAGGGATGACGCAGTTGTCCTTGAGCCGTGACCTTGGTGCTGCCCCTCTGCTGACAGTTCCCAGCCTGCTGCACTTTGGGCTTGTGCAGGTTTCCTCCAGGGTCCCGGCTCGCGTGGTGCCTGACACGTGCTCCTTGGCTTCCTCAGCACACTTTGAAGGGTATAGATGAACCAAAGCCTACAGAAACGGGCTCTCTCTGCCCTTACTGCCTACAGACCAATACTGGCACCCCAAATACAGAATAGATCTTTTCCTGCAGCTCTGCTTTGTACTACTACCCACTGCTTTCCTTTGGGAGCGGGCGGTAGTGCAAATGGACACGAGCCTTTCGGAGGCTGTTCCAGAACATCTCTCTTTGCTTTAGCTAGCACAAGAAGTATTTGAATCAAGAGTGGTTCATCTTACCTGATTTCAGGACATTGGCAGCCCAAGACACCCATGAGAGGTAAGAATTTGGTCTTGCTACTGACTAGAGAGGTGGTTTAAACAAGGTCACGAAGTGTTAGGTGCTGCAAGAGTCAAACCTTGCACTGACCAAATGCCAGGGTGCGTGAACGCGTGCGTTCCTTATCCCAGGTTTCTCACTGTGTGAGCAATTTTTGGCTTCGATCTGGGTTCTTCATGGAGTCCAGAATCCTCTCTTCTGCTTGTGAATCTCCTGTGAGTGGGGTGCACCCTCTCATGCTTGGATTACCCTGATGTTCTAACTTCTTCCTGTTCTGCCCTCCCTCCTCCTGTCCAAGCTTTGTGACTGTAAATGTCTCCAGCACTCTGGAGGTTTTGACTTTAAGACCCATTGCCAACATCCAATTTCCCTTTCT
Organism: Hypotaenidia okinawae; assembly: GCA_027925045.1. Classification (NCBI taxonomy): domain Eukaryota; kingdom Metazoa; phylum Chordata; class Aves; order Gruiformes; family Rallidae; genus Hypotaenidia; species Hypotaenidia okinawae. The sequence goes on along the minus strand of BSDF01000019.1, from coordinate 404,046 downwards.
CAAGAGTGAGAATTTTAAAACCAACATTTTCCAGCTGCCATCTCCCTACACAGGTATTTCAGAAAACTAATTTTTGTCAGGGTATTGTTACTATTAGGTTTAAACAACGTAGGTGTTAACAGCCTTACATGCCTGAGCTGTTAACTGTGGATACGCTGGTGGTGTTCCCCTCTCTGCTGAGTGACAGGAGCGGGATTGCTGCTGTAGGAGGATGTAGGTCCTGATGATACTGGTGGTCTCTTCAGTCCTGTCTTCCTGAGATGCAGCGCTGTCAGATGCTGTCAGGACAGATTCCTGCTGCAACTCCTCTGGGCAGTGCTTCTGAAAGAATGTGAGAAGGTGGTGGGTATTCTTTCTTTTTCTATGTAAGACTCCAGAATAGTCTGGGTTTTGCTTAGCTTGCTGCTGCTGTTATCTGGGGTCTTCCATGTGGCTCTGAGCATTTCAATACAACATTTCTTCCCTCGGTTCAGTGTCAGTTTGGTGGATTGCATAAATTTATGTGCATCAATTTCTCATGGCTGCTAGTATGCATTAAGGCCCCTTTTATCCTGTCGATGTGATTATTTCAGAGACATGAAGGCTATTCCATGCTCATCACATTGTAATTGAAATCTTTGTTACTTGGCGGCTTTCCTCCTTCTAGCAAATGCCTGTCTAGACCATCTATACTTTGCAAAATCTCAGTCAGTTTTTCTTCCAGACCTGAGTTCAGCTTTGACATCTAATGCACAGTGAGTACTGAAAAATCCCCTCAGAAGGGCAGCTGCCCCATCCTGCCCTCTGCACTCTGAGTTGTTTGGATGGAGAAGAAGCCGGAGAAGGCAGTGATGTTTGCTCTGAGGCAAGGGCAGTGTTGTCTTTCCTGGTTAACCTCAGTAGTGCAGCGTACTGAGGCTGTGGGTTGAGGTCCTTTAGTTAAGTCAAGCTGTGTAACATGCAGGTCTGATCTGCCACGAAAATGAAAACCTCTCTCTAGATGAGTCAGGGTTAAAGCTGTCGTGTCATTAGCTGATTACCTCTCGGTGCTACCTGCTCATTTGTATGCAGCTTTTGCAGTGTCATACACTCAGGGTTATAGCTCATGGGCCTGTGTATCTGTAACGCACCTTGTACTTCATCTCATTTGTGTGAAACAAGTTTCTTCCTTTATCTCTTGGCAGTTAAATGATCCTGAGGTGTCTCTGCTCAGAGCCCAGGCAAAGGGCTTTCTGTCCAGTGCCATCGCTGGGCTTGTTGGGACTTGAACTGTGTTGGGTAGTGGAGGCAAAATTGAGCTCCAAGAAGACTCGGATTGTGTGATGTGTATTAAAATGGTGTGCTGGAAAAGAAGTAGAGAAGAACAGGGAGGATAGAGCAGCTGTCACCTGTTTGGGTTTTGCTCTGACTCTGTTTTGATCAGGTCCATGGGTAAATGGCACGCTGATCATATGGGCAGGTGCTGGTGAGCTGGCGTGACTGTGCATGAGGGCAGCGAAGGAGCGCAGGAGGCTTGGCAAGGGAAGACTGGGCATAAGGAGCTAGTGTCGCCAGCAGAGTCCCCTTGGCAAAGGGCACATGGAGACGTCTGTGGGAGATGAGCTGAGGCGCAGCCAAGGAGGAGCCAGTGGCACTTGGGAAGCAGGAATGTGGAGGGAAACCACTGAGATAATAGGCAAGAAAATTAGTCCAAAGTTTGTGGTGTAATTGGCTGGAAAACCTCCGTTGCCCGTTGTACCGTGCAGACACCATTGCCTTGTTAGCTGTCACTAGATGACTCTGCTCAGGTGTCAGCATCCGTTCGCTCCTAGGTTGGCCTGTAACACCCAAAAACGGTGGCAGTGGAGCAGGACTGACAGAACTGCAGGTTCAGCCTGGGCCAGGCAGCAGCTTTATTTAGTAGCTCCTTGCTCCTCAGCTGCTTCTGCGCTGCAAGGAGAGGTCTGGGTATCGCCGGTTCTCTGTGAGCTCTGGCACCTGGGGTTTCACCTTCCTACCTCATCTGATGGGGAAACGGGAGACTGGGGTTACCGTCATGCCGAATAAGAGCCCAGATTTAAAGGTGCTGCAGTGTCTCTATTTTCACTGTGGAACTAGGTGGGGTGAAGGGAGTGGAGTTTCTCTCCGGCTCCATTTTAGCCATCTGCAGTTCGGGTCTTAGGAAGTGCTTGGTACTGATTTTTTGAGCCTGTGGTTTGCAAGCAAAGGGTGAAGCATTGGTTCAGGTTTAAAAGCAGACACATCAGCTGCAGGCGTTAGCAGAGATGAATGGAGAGGATGATAAATGAGCTAACATCCTCTTGGAGCTTTTGAACTCGTTACAGACTGAATTTTATTGTATTTCAGCCTCTTTTTTTTGCATAAATCACCATGTTCTCTCATTGATAATTTACTGGAGAACTTGCTTGTTGTTATTTGTATTATGTGGAAAGACTGCTGTTGCACAACCCGAAGCTTCCAAGTCTTTTCCCAAGGGTGTAAGTGCCCTGCTTGTGAATGGTGGTGACAGTGCCTTGCAAGGACACACATTTCCGTGGGAAGCCTTGGAGGCTCAGAAGTCTTGATGGAAGAGATCTTGGAAGTCTCGAGCCCTGCCATCTGCTCAGAGCGGGGCTGTTGCCAGTGCTATGTGAGATCAGCTGTGGCTCTGGCTGAGCCATTACCACCTCTAAGATGGAGCGCAGGAGGAGCTCAGGAGTGCTCCAGCAGCTGCGTAGTCTGAGTTAGAATCATAGAATCATTTATGTTGGAAAAGACCTTTAGGATCATTGAGTCCAACCATAAACCTAGCACTGCCAAGTCCACCACCAAACTGTGTCCCTAAGTGCCACATCTGCACGTCTTTTAAATGTCCTCAGGCATGGTGACTCAGCTGCTTCCCTGAAGTTGTCACACCCCAGCTCCCAACATCACTTTTGTGTGCTGCCCCAGCCCAAGTCCTGCTTTTGGCCCAGGCAGAAAGGTGGTGGGTGCAAGGAACATCCATGAGGCACTTCTCCTCCTGTATAGGTGAGCCATGCTGGTGGCCATGCCTTTGTTCTATGTAATGGGCATTGCATGCTAATTGTACAGCCACCTCGAGTGACAGAGCTGCTGTGTGAGCATCTCTGGGGGTGCCCTGGCATTGAGGAAGATGCTTTTGGCACCTGCCACCCCAGGATAGTGTCTGAAGGTACAGCCTGGTTCTACACAGGCAAGAATCTAGAGAGAGCAGACCCCTCAGCCCAGCCTGTAACGCTGCAGAAGGTTGAAGCTTGCTTCTCACACAGCTCCAACTGCGCCGCTCCAAAGTGTTTCTACATTTGGCTGTGCTGAAATTTAGTCCAGGGAGATTAAACTGCTCTTTCCTCATCGTTCATATCGATCTCCTGTTGCTGGCTGTGTATGACAAATGGACTTCCCACTCCTTCCAGCCCTGGTTGTGCTGGGAGGTACATTGTAGCTTCGTTAATCTTTTCCCCTTTGGGAGGATGTGTACAAAAGCAGTGGGACAAGAGCTGGGTGACCCAAGCTGCAACATGCTGCTGCACTGGGGAACAAAGCAGGTGGTTTTGGGGGGATCAAAGCCATTTTCTGCTTGATATTTAATGGCTAGTACAAGTGTAGCCTTTTGTGGCAGCTTGAACTAGACAGGGATGTTCTGAGGTTGAGTGCCTCTGAAGGAGGACCGTGGATGTGGTATGGAAAGTCTTCCGTTTTGCAGCAAGTCTTCATCTCCTCCCTCAAGAAATGCTGATGGGCTGTGAGTGCTTGGCTGCTGGCTTTTGTTGGCTTGGCTTGCCAAGGAGGTGGGTGGCTGTTTGGTCTCACTGCTTGGAAATCTCCACCCTGGACTGTCCGTTGGCAACTATCATATTGACTGTGATGCTACAGAGCTTGGAGAGATTGTTGGACAAACTGAGGGAAAATGGATGGATGGCTGGGAAGAGGCTGGTGTGAGCTCTCTTGAGTCGCAGGTCTGGCTGGAGGAGAACATGCACAGCAGCAGGATGTTACAGAAGTCCTAGTGATAGGAGACTGGAGGTTGTGTTTACCATATGCTAGGGAATGCATGCCATGGCCATGGATTCCTTTCTTGTGTGGGTTGCAAGCAGAAAGCTTTTCCCAGGGTGGAATATTCATAGGTTTGCTCTCTTATGTAGGCCTTGATGTGTGATAAGGGTTGAGCTCACCCTGCCTGGCTGATAATTTAATGTATTTCAGTAAATTCTGAGTCATCCATCGGCCCTGAATCCATCAGAGAGCCAGGAACTGCTTTTGTGGGGTGTTTTGGGGAGGTCTCTCAAATAAGGGTAACCAGTAATCCAAATACTGACATAGTTTGTGCTTGAGAACGTAGGGTAAAATATGTAAAATAGGCATTATCATTGACGTCTAAGCTGTGAGAGCTCTCAGATAGGAGCATTCCAAACTGGAGGAGAATGCTGGGGTGATGGTTGGGACTGGAGTGGCAATACCTTCTTCCCAGGTCTCCCAGAAGAGGTTTAACAGGGTGGTTAGAGACAGCAATCCAGTTCTACATTGTACAGACAAGGCCAAGTTGAACACAGGAGCATTTTTTATTTGCTTGTTTTTTGTTTTATCAGAAACCAAAGACCCCTGCTTGTAGTCTAACCCTGTTTTCTCCTTTGGCCAAGGGAACACCAAGGTGCCTTGGCCAGGAAGCCCCCTCTGCTATTGCAGAGTGTTTGAACTGGAGTCACCTGGAGCTGAGGGAAGGGCAGTTGTGGGAAAACAGCGCTCTGTCGGTACTGATCTGTTCCTTCTTTGCTTTTAACCATTCTCCATGTCTTCCTTTCTCTCCTACACTGTCTTCTGTGACGCTTGGATATGCAGAGCAGCAAGGGCTTTTGGAGAATACCTTTCACAAAACCATCCTGAAGGTAGAAACGGCTCAGGTAAGAGAACTGCCACGCCTTGTTTATATCTCTATGTGCATGCACCTATTTATTAATAGGCCTTAACATGAAAGTTCATTTATTTATCATAAAGGGTTGGTCATCACAAAAGGAAATCTCAGCAGCAGAGAGACAGGAGGAGTCACCCTCTGGATCTGCGAAGCCCTTGAGGAGAGCAGCCAGTTTGGTGCCTAGGGTTGGGTGGGCTGTGGGGACACGTCCAGCTTTAGTGGTCAGGTGCCCTGTCATAAAGTCACCCCTAGAACTGATGTCCTTGGAAGAAGCTTCAGCTGGGAAGTGAAAGCCTGCACTGCACAAGGCTTCTTGTACTGGTGTGTCACTCCTTGCTGTTGCTGGGGAATAAAGAACCACGAGCTACCGCGTGTTAACCGACGTGCTCAGTGTACGTGCAGCAGTCTGCCTTCACTGGCAGAGGTAACCTCTGGATTTATTCCCAGGCTTTGCTTCCACAGGGGTTAAATGAGGTTTGCCTTGTCTAGCTGAGGACACCAGCATGTGCTAGCTAACGTGTTAATTTTTTAGATGCAGAAATTACCCTTGTCATCCTACGGTGAGATCTGCTTGATGGGCGAAGGAGCATGAGAGAAACTCACTTGACTTCTAACAGGGCTGTGTTTGCTCTGTGATGAAGGAAAACATTTTGCAGAGAATAAATTCCCTAAAAGCCTTTAGAAGATTCTGTGCCATGCATAGAAGACCCCGTGTGAACAAACAGCAGATGTTCTGTAGCACTGAGCTGTTTTGCAGGGGGTAAGGTTATTAACTAGAACATAATGTAGAGTGATGTTATCATTAGATGTAAGCTGTAAGTGTGTGTGTTTTAAACTTGCTAAATGCCTCTTGCTGAAAGAGCAAGCCCAGTCACAGTAGTGTTTGACAGCCAGTGGAATGAGCCCCTGCCTGTTTTCTTGGATCTGTTGTGATGACCTTCAAGTTGTCCTTGGCTGAATGGTGCTCACTTTGTGAGTGGAAGGGCTTTAAAACAATGTGCTGCAGTTTTGCTTGGGGTTTTTTTTTTCAGGCATGAGAAGCTCTGGTGACACGTTCCTTAAAATGTTTGGTCTTCAACCACTGGCAGTAGGAAGGGAAGGGTGGGAGGAACTGGGGGTAATGCAGCTGGAATGAAGCATCTGTGAGGCACTTACAAACCTCTCATTTTACTCAGCCTTAAGGGTGCTCCCTGATGCTTGTTCCTCTCTGCCTGTAGGTAGGGAGAACGTGGAAACGGAGCTGGTGTGACTGTTGGAGAGCATGCTGCTGTCAGGCTCCCCAGACCAGCTCCTAAGCCCTCCTGTTACAAATGCTGCTTACATTTTACGAAGATGATGAAGGGCCTGGAGCATCTCCCCTGGGAGGAAAGGCTGAGGGAGCTGGGGCTGTTCAGCCTGGAGAGAAGAAGACTAAGGGGGGACCTGATTCATGTTTATCACTATCTGAAGGATGGGATGCAGGGGGAAATGGGCAGCCCCTTCTCAGTGTCTGTGGGGACAGGACAAGGGGCAATGGCTGCAAGTTGGAGCAGAGGAAGTTCCCCAGCAACCTGGGGAAGACCTTTTCCCCAGTGAGGGTGAGGGAGCCCTGGGCCAGGCTGCCCAGGGGGGTGTGGAGTCTCCATCTCTGGAGAGATTCCAGCCCCGTCTGGACGCCTATCTGAGTGATATGTCCTAGGGAGCTGCTTTGGCAGGGGGTTGGACCCGATGATCTCTTGAGGTCCCTTCCAACCCCTACAGTTCTATGATTCTATGATTTTCACTCCCTCTCCAGGGAAGCCTTCTCATACCCACTGCCCCCTTGGTGTATCAGGCTTCAGATCGTAATTGAATTCAAGAGAATCTAGTCACCACAGATAAGAATCGGGTGGTGAGAGGTGCACTTGGATGGACCACAATCCTTGTGGGATCCTTACATATTTAACTTGAAAATAAATACAGTTCCCTAGAAATGTCTCTCTGTATGGAAGAGGGGAAAAAAAGGAATCATCATTTTTTTTAAGTCAGCGTTTGAAATTCTGAAGTGTATAATTTAACACTGTCTGTAACGTTCCTTATAAATAGTCATGGTGGGGAGCTTGCTGTCCTATAAAAATGTTGAGAGTAGAAAATTTGGCTCCCTTCTGTTCGTGCCAGTAGTCCAATAACAAAGAAGTCAGCTCTTTCCTTCCTGTAGAAATTCTGTATATCTTAGGATCATTTTCACATGTTTCTGAACACATCGCCCGTGGCTCAGCAGGGTGCTGGAGCTGTACCATCAGCTTTCACCCAGCCACTGCTGAGACACCTGAAGGGCCTCTCCTACATAAGTTGAAGATGTCCCATGTATACAGAAGTACATAAGCCTGCTCCAACTCATCAGCCTGGCTGGAGAGAGCTGGGAGAGTCTGTGTTATGGCTGCATGTGTCCACCAGTATCCTGTAGTTAAATTCCTACTGGCATCTCTTGGTGGCTTAGGTCCAGAAAGCTCAACACACAGAAGAATTGAGCCCTCAGGGCATGTGTGTGTCTGTTTGTAGCACTCTGGGATTTCACCGTGGGCATCTCTATGTGGTGGGACCAACCTGCTTTGGGCTGAAATAACCCTGGATGCATACGTGGGTGCTCCCTGCCCAGCCAGCAGACTGTGACTGGGACTAAGGCTCCAGCCTAAATGTGAATGGGAGGAAGCAGGCCTGGACTTCAGTAGTTGATAGTGCAGAAATGAAAGGTTTAAGATCCAGGAGCTAGAACTCTCCATGCTCCCTGCAGAGGACAGTCCTCATGCAGATAATGGGGTGGGTGTGAGTCTTTGGGGTGCCAGTTCTTCTGCTACTTTATCTGCTGATTCTCCCCTTGGCAGAGGGCTGGAGCTCTGGAACTCCCAGCGCCTGGATGGAGATGCCAAGTGCGTCAAGACTGCCCCCACTGAGTCCCTTTCTGCTGCGCCTTCCTCTCTGAGAATCATGTGTTTTGGTTTGACTTTTTTATCTCTAGAGTCCCTTGACTCCCAGGAAAGGAGATGGTGTAACAGCTTTTGCATCCCACCTCTTACTTCACATTCCACAACTGATCAAAGAGCTTATTCTTTGGTGTTAACTTTTACACCCCAGAATCTATTTCTGGTGGCTCCTCTGGAGAGCTTGCGTGTCTGTGTGTGGCAGAATGTGTTTGGGAAATTGAGGAATGGTAATGAAGAACTCCAGAGGGATTGTGTATCAGCAGGATGGGCCAGCTGCCACATCCGAGTGTTTTAATGAGGAGTGAGTTATTTGCAAGGCTTTATTTACCTTCTGTCTTCAGTAAGATCTCAGTGTGTCCATGCTCTCCTTCCTTCACGAGGGCAGTAGGTATGGAATGGAACATCAGGAGGTAAAGGGCATTTCAGGGGGCTGCAGGGTAGTGAGAAAAAAGGTAAGAAAGAGTAAATGGTATTGGCTACAACTTCTGATTCTTCCTGATGTGAGGCCTGAGAACTGCACAGCTCAGAAATACTGTGTGACTATCCCTGTGCAACTCTTCAATGTCTTATTCTGGAGGAGATTTTTCCAGGTGACTGGGGAGACATGTTTTCCTCTCCTGTGTTGCTTGGCTCAGAGCACACTGACCATGTTCTGTGAGGTCATGGCAGGGATGATGGCAATTCAGACTTTGCTTCCCTTTAGGAACAGGGAAGCTGCCTGGTGATGGGGTGTGAGGTGCTGGCAGAGGATGAAGGGATTGTCTCCATGGATTCAGATCATTTTTTTCTCTCGATCTTTGAGATATTCTGAGGAACTAGAAAAAGGGAGGGTTGGACTGCTGCAGCTGGCAGTGCAGAGATCTGTTAAGGCAGCTGGTGCTGAGGTGGTAATGCATCGCCTGCTCTCTTCCTGCCTCTCTTGATTGCTGGCTGAAGGTCTGGGAAGGTTCCCAAGAAGAGCTCTTGCCCCTGTTCAGCGTTCATTCTGACTACAAGGCTGTTGCCAGAGTCCTGGCTGACTTGTACTTTCCAAAGACTTCACCCTGTCTGTGGCGTGGTTTTAGTGTTAGAAGGAGGTGACACCTGGGACAAACCCAGAGGACAGAGAAGAGGATTGCCATGTTGTGAAGGGGAAGTGTAAAAAGGCCACAGAGAGAAAGCATAGAGTAATCACTCAGAGTCTGACTAGAGCTCATGGGATAAAGGGTTCTGGACATTCCCAGAGTCTCCTTTTCCCAGCTTAGTTGTCAGCAGCCCCAGGCTGGGATGCTGCTTTGGATTTCTTATCTCCAGGATGAAGATATACCCAGGGCATGGGGCAGTGAAATTAAAAGTGACAGCAAGCAGAGCATTTGAGAAGCTTCCTCATGTCTGGGGAAGCAATCATGCATCCCAGTGAGACAGGACTCAGACACAAGGGTCCTTTGCTGAGGAGAGGGAAGGAGCTGTGCTGGGTTTTTTCCTGGTGCGTTTTCTCAGGCAGCTCCTGCTTTGCTCAGTTGGGTTATGTGTAGGGCAGCTGGTGCTGCCAGAGTGCCTGTTGCAGTAAGATGCAGTGCTGGGCTGGCTGCTCTGGGCCAGCTGCACACCAAGGGCACTGGAAGCAAGAGAGAAGGAGAGATCCCAGCAGTGTGAGGTGAGCTTGGTGCTGCAGAGGTGATGGGCCTTGGGCCAGAACTGCCTGGCTGCTCTGGTTTTCATCCATACAAACCAAAAGGGATAGTTCCCCAAAACTGGAAGAAGCTTCTTTTGAAGCTCCAAAGAAGTAATCTTTGTGCTTTTTTTCTTTCATGACGTTTCAGCCATCAGTGAAGACATTGAGTGTGTAAAGGAGAAGGCATGTGAGCTTCCCCAGGCCAGACAGCAATGGGCAGTGCTGTCAGGAGAACAACATGTTTGCAGAGGCTCCTGTCCCATGCAAAGAATCTGCAGTGGAGCACCCGCTTGTGTTTGCACCCTGAGCCTCTGCCCCTTCAGAAGAGGGGTGTGAGCACATGTGGAGGGCAGCAGCTGTGTGACACAGGAGGTTCTTGACACTGCCAGGAGCTGACGTGGGGCTTGAGAAACTCCAGCGTGAGGCTCTGCAGGTGCTTCAGGCCAAGCAAGTGACCTGTGAGCTTTTTATGAAGCCACAGAGTAAGACTGCAGCTATACAAAGCTCTGAGAGGGACCTTCAGTTTGACCATGTTCAGACTGTGGAGCTGCCAGTGGAGTCTGACTCAGGGCAAGCACCAAATCTGCTTCTTTCTCTAAAGGGTATCTTCCCAGTCCCCAGGATGGACCCCAGCAGGCCATGGAGCCTGGCTCTCCCCATGTATACCTGTGCTGATGTGGTGTGGCTGGCCTTGAGCGATGGCGGTGGCCTTGAGTGATGGAGGTGGCCTTCCTAGAAAGAGCCCGTGGGCAGCCTGAGTTCAGGGCAGAGCAGAGGCATAAGATCTCATCACTGAGGGTTTCAGGCTGCTTCCAGGATTGGCTGGCACAGGTATGGTGTGGATGTATCCTAAAACTTGTGGAGGAGTTTGTTTATAAAGTGAACACAGGTCACAGCGTTACCATGGGAATGCTGAGGGCAGTGGTAGAGTTGCTACTTTCTCCTTTGGGTTGTGTCCCACAGTTGCAATTTCATCTATTCACATTAATGTTACAAGCCAGACCAAGCAGGTTGTTCATCTGTGAGGCACAATGTCAACAGCATCTTCACTTTGTTTGCTTCCTAGGCCCATTTCGGCACAGAAAACTAATTGGAATGATTTGGGGATAGTTAAGTGACCTTCTGTTGTCTCAGAGCAGCTCCCTTGCTGAAGCAGCCCTTGCCTTTTCTCGGTGGCTTTGCAGAGGCATCTGATGCTCCTTCCTGGGGAGCGCTGGGGTCAGGGTGCCCGATAAAGCCACAGCTCGGTCAGGCTTTGAGTAATCCCGTTGTGCTTGTCATTCGCTCACTGGACTCTGAACCTGCTGCCTGGTTGAAATGCCACCATGACCTTTGTTTAATTGCTGTATCTCTGCTTTTGTATCCCCACCTCATGCTATTTTGAACAAATACCCTGGTTTTTAGCGTGCCCATTTCCTGGCTTGGTCTCAGCCCTGCAGAGCAGCGGGGTTGGCTGCCAGCCTGTCTCTGGGGGCAGGAGCCCTGTGCTGGCAGGGTCACACTGGGGTATGGTAGCGTTGGAAGGACAGAGCTGATATGGTAGGGAGCTGTGATTACAGCTCCGATGCACGCTTGGAGAGGGAGCAGAGGAGAACAGGACCTGACAGCCTCATAGGACACGTGAGGGTCAGTGGCAGGCGTACAGGAGGTCTCAGAACTCAAACTGCAAGAGAAATGGCTCAGCTGTGCTGTCTGAAATGGCGGTATGGGCACCAGCCAGTGCACCTGACTGCTCTTCTCACTGAGGGTATCACCTGGACTCCTACTAGTGTGAAATACAAAAAGCAAGCATTACTTCATTACTACTACTACTACAAGTAATGCTGCAAGTCTACTGTAACCCTAAAATCAGGCAGTTCATCTTCAGTGGCCGAGACAGTTCTTTAAATTAAAGATGGTACCACAGCCATGAGGTCCAGAGAAGTCCAGCTGAGGTGGAGCAGGGAAGAGACAACTATTCTTATGAAATTTATTATCCTGAGGTGACAGATTCCTTTTTAATAAGGTTTATCTAGATTCCCCTTTGCCACTTTGCTTCTGATGCTGGAGCTGAGGTTTTAAATCTGAGGTGCTTTAATCATCTGCTTGGCTGCTAAATACAGTAATAAATTCAGAAGGGTTTTTTTAAGCTTCTGTCTGTGCCTGGTGGCTATATTCTGCCTTGATTTATAAACTTCTCATCCCATGGGGTTACAGGCAGTCTGCATCAGATATGCATTCAGCTGCTGTGAGTGGGCATCAGTCTGCTGAGGCTCCTCCCAGGAGGTTCCCTCCTCTGGAGAAAGTCCTTTCACAGTTTGTTACCTGGGCCAGAGAAAGTGCTTAAGTTGAGAGTTACTGAACAAGAAAGGATGTATTCTAAGTATCTAGTAGTAATTAGTCCCTAATTATCAGGATCTATTTGGATAGAGAACATGGATTCTTTCTTTCCCAAGATACCACAGACTTCCCAGTACAGACATCACTGCTGTTGTGGTCATGTCTTTGGTAGTATGTGTGCCTAACGTGTGTTGGGCAGTGCTGTGTGGAAGCTGAAGAAAGAAATATCAGAGAAGAGCAAGTGAAGCCAGAGAGACTTGTTCAAGTAACTAACAGGGCTGTGAAGAGTGGGCTGGCCCTTTGGGACTGGACTGTTGAGCCCACGGGCTCTGGACAGGCTGCTAGGACTTGGATGTTCAAGCATGACCATCCTCTTCCCTTCATCTTGCTGCTGAATATGTCAGGCACATTAAATCCTTGTAGCACACATACCTAAACGAAAAGAAATCCATTGGAGGAGCCTGTGGGGCCTGCTCCCAGGTGGCTGTGTGGCTGTGTGAGACAGGCGGGAGAGCAGAGCTGATACCAGGTCAGCTTTGTCAGAGTGGCTGGAGAGAAGGGCACTGTGCCAGGCATAGTCATGCTGGCCTGGCCTGGCCGTGGCAGTTTGATGGAGCAGCTGGTTGTGGGAGAGGTGGCAAGAGCAATGTGAAGATGAAATGAAACGGAGCGTCAGTGCCCAGCCTGCTTCAGCTGGCTTTGAGGGGACTCTGGTTTTGTCTGAAGGGCCCAGTTACTGTTTCTCAGCATTCTTCACTGAACATCCCTCTGGCTCAGGTTTAATACAGTATCGATTTCTGGACCAACTTGACTTCTTTCCTAGCAGAAGCAAGCTATTAACTTAAAATGCCATAGTGGAAGCACATGCAGTACTTTGGCACCCAAATCCAGCTCACTGCAAGCACAGACAAAAGGAACCAGTCACTGGTAACGTCCCTGGGCTGCTGCTGTACACCAACATGTGTGTGTGTGAGTGCTGGCACAGGCTTGCTCCCTGAAATGGGGCAGGTTTCTTTTTTACAAGCCAATCATTCATTGTGATGGATGTTTGAATCTCTTTTCCTTCCACACTGATATTCTTTCTGTAGACAAATTCTTTACCGAGTAGAAGTTATGAGTAAAGCTTCATATTCCCTTTGCATATGAAGCTTTTCCTCCAGTATGTAGTTACTGAAGGTGCTAAATTCAATGCAAACAAATAATCGACCAGTTGCTTGAGAAGGAGAAAGCATGTTGGTGGGGTGACAGGTCTTTGTGTTGTAGACCATGAAAACTCCTAAGTTAAGATCCTAAGATACAACTCCTGAGGTAAGGACCACTGAAAACACCTTGAGTAAGGGTCGAGTAAGGTAGAAAGAAAGGTTAATCCTCACTTTTTTTGTGCTAGACAGGTAGTTTATGTCAAGAATTGTCACCCTGCTATGATTTCAGTGAAAAGATGACTCTTACTTGAAGCAAGTCATGTCCCACGTACACATCTGTAAGTTCTGTGGGGCTGAACAGACCTCAGTGCTTATTAGAGGCTGGTATTGTTCTCTGTGCACTTCTGATCACCAGCATTTTCAGACATGCTGTGCTTTGGGCGCTGTGTTTTGCTGTTTACCCACAGATACCATGGTTCAGAGATTCTCATACCTCTGGGTTGTGGCGCTGTCGGTGCGTGGGAGAGGTGCACAGTCCTGTGTGTTGGCTCTAATGATGCTCTACGCCTTCCACACAAATATTCATTTCAGGAGGAGCAGGGGCAGCTGTCAGCCTGTATTTTGCAGTGTCTTAAGAAATATGTAGTGTCATTGTGCCCACACAGATTAGTAAGTTTGACAAGCTGAGATGAGTACTTAGAACTGGCCTTTGTTTTTAATATAAAAAATGGTGTGCTTGGCTCTGTTACCCAGCACAGATCTTGGCAGCTCATGAAGAGTCATTTGGTGGTGTTTTCCCAAGACATACCCACTCCAGAGCGCAGTCAGTCTTGGAACTGGAGAGGGTCTGAGTCACTGGAGAACAAATATGGTGGCCTGTTGCCTCTTTGGGGGTGACAAGCGGTTGTGGAGGCTTCGGAGCCTGTGAGCACCAGTTGGTCCATGAGTCCTGCAGCTGGTAGGACTTGGTGGACAAGCTGTTGAACAACAGCTATGAAGCAGCTTCTTCCACTTGCAGTTATTCTGGTGGTGGCCCTTGTAGTCTGCTGCAGGGGGTGCAGATGTCTGTTGCTGTCTCTGTGCAGATGACCACAGGTGGGGTAGACCACTGCCTGTCTTTTGTGTTCTACCTGGACCACATCAGTGAGGAGTGTGATGCCTAGGCACGTGTTTTGGGCTTCATGGGAAGGCTGGAAACACAGTGTCAGCTGTAGGTTCAAGGGGCTTAGCTCTTTCTTTAGGGCTCCTACAGGCAGCTCAAGGAATCAGATTCAGAAGCTTGGGGGGCAATTTGCAGAGGGGCACAAGAGCACTTCACAGGAAGCAGAATGCTGCACCAGTGAAGAGTTAGTGTTGCACATATATGTCATCGCCCCTGAGGCAGATCTCTTCCTCCTTCATCTCTCCATGGCCAGTTGCAAGGTAGCCAAGGCTCACATTGTTGCTCTGTTCTTCCAGGCCATGGCTCAGTACCTCAAGGAAAGATGTTCATTAAATATCTAGTGAAATTAAGGCTGGGGTTACTCTCTGCCCCTCTGTAAAGTGCTGCTGTCGGTGCTGGACACTAATGATTTTATTTTTTCTGGGGTAGTAGTGGCATGAATAATGCATTCCCTGCTGAGCTCTTTTTAACAGTCCCCTGAGCTGCTTCCATCTGAAGGGAAGTGTAAGAGGTAATTAACAGCCACTTGAAAAAAAGATTAGCAGGTGGGTGGGAGCTACGGCTGGGTTCATGCATGGAATTGCCATGGAAATGCTGAGATTTCCTGGCACTTCATCCAGTGTGTGGGCTCCAAAGATAGTTGTACTCATGGGCCTTTCTCCTTTCGATCTCCCTACCCTACAAAGGCAGTGGCTGTATTCCCTTCAGGACAGCTTCCACAGGCTGTGTCCTCGCCATCTGCCCACGCCAGGCCGGCTGAGCAGGGTGCTGCAGAGCTAGAAGCTGTGCTGCAGCTGTCAGCTGAAGTCTTTTTGCATTTCTTTCATGTCAGAGCAATTGGTAGAATACCCAGGGGGAGGGGGCATGGAACGGGACACCAAACCCTGGCGTGTGCCCCTTTCTTTTAGTTCTATAAAATAACAACTTGGTGCACAAAACACCTGGAGTTGGTCACTCTTTAGAGAAGCTGGTGCTGGTCCTTGTCCTGAAGACTCTGGCCTGAGCTGAACTTGCCTGGCTGAAGGTGCTGAAGGGACAGACCTGCGCAGCTGGCCAGGGCTGTTTGGCTTGTAAGCATTTTCAGGAGGTGCAGTGAGACCTGCGCTTGCTTCTAGCCTGGTTTGGTGGCTGCATGCACTTAAAATAATGGTCATATTTGTGAGGAATGTTCCTCATGTCCGGACCAACTCTGGAGGTTTAAAAGCCCATGGGAGCACATGGATCTGAAAAGGTTCCTGGGGGAACCTACCATATCTCTCTCCCCCTTCCTCTTCCCACAACAGTAACATAGAGCCTCCTGAATTTGTCAGTGCTTTGGTTTTAAGGAAAGCGTGCCCTTTGTTTCAGATCACCTATTAGCAGACTCCTACATCGGACAGGAGGACTCCCCTGAGATGCAGCAGGCGGCACAGAACAAGCGCAGGCTCTCCGTCATCTCAGACGGCAAGTTTGAGAGGAGCTTCTCCGAGGAGCAGCCGGAGAAGATGCCGAGCGAGGGACCGAAGCCGCGAGTCTACACGATCTCTGGCGAGAGGCCGATGCTGTCGGACCATGAGAGTGAGAGTATGGAACTGGTGGTGATGAAAGGGGCTGCCCAAGAGGAATGCCACCACGGCCACCAAGCGCACAGTGCTGGTGGCTCTCACAGCGTTAGCAGGCATTGCAAGGGCTGGCCGGGCAGTCGGCCAGGCTCCAAGGAGTGCCCAAACTGCACCCGGCTGGCTGCCCCTTCCCAGCATTCCTTTGACCTGGAGCAGCATCAATCTGGCGAGACTGGGTGGCACAGGAAAAGGCTGGAGAGGATGTACAGTGTCGATCGGGTGTCCGGTGAGTAGGGGTGACCCGGGTGGTTGTCATGCCAGCTTCGCGTAGCTTAGTGTAGTTGACCTCTGTGGGTTCCCAGAGCAAGAGAGCAGGGGCAGCGTCAAAGCACCTGTACAAATGCTCATCCAGGAGGCAGATCTGAGCCAGACCCTCTCTCATAGAGTCATAGAATCATAGAATGGTCTGGGTTGGGAGGGACCCCAAGGGTCACAGAGCTCCAACCCCCTGCCATAGGCAGGGACACCAACCTCCAGGCCTGGAGCTACACAAGGTTGCCCAGGGCCCCATCCAACTTGGCCTTGAACACCCCCAGAGATGGGGCATCCACCCCCTCTCTGGGCAGCCTGTTCCAGCCCCTCACCACTCTCTCTGTAAAGAATTTCCCCCTAATATCTGATTTAAACCTTCCTTCCTTTAGCTTTAATCCATCCCCCTTGTCCTGCCATTGTCTGCCCTTGTAAAAAGTTGATTCCCCTCTCCTCTGCCTCATTCTGGGGCTGAGGCAGGTAAAATCTTTGTGAAGGTGCTGGTGTGCTCCAATCCTCAGCCCAGGAATGGTACATCCTGAAAATGCTCGTCTGCGTGGTTGGAAGCTGTTTAGCACGGTTCCTCACGTAGTGCCACCTCATGATCTTTTCATAAATACAAGCAAATAACACAATATTGGACTTTCTTCCCCACTCACTATCCATTTGCTCAACATTTTCAGGGAGCAGGGCTTGTAATTACTCAATTACATTAAAAAAATTCCTCACGGTCTTACAAAAATTTAACTGTTCATCAAATATATGTGACAATCTGTGTGCTTCAAATTGCAAGGTAGTGTGCAGTCAGTCTCTGCCTGTCAGCTCTGTTTGTGGCTGGCAAAGAGTCTGACCTAATTTGTCTGTGGTTTTGGTTCTTGTAAACACACATCAAGGCTTTTACAGCAGAGTGTCCAGTAAGGAAAGGTCAGGGTTTTCTCCTTGAAAATAAATTGAGTATAAGGACTGTGGAGATCAAACTATGCACCTCTCCTGGGTTTGTAGTTTTCTAGCAGATATCACAGTGATATTTACTGGAGGTAATATCACAGAAAGGTTGGGTTCTGAGCCATGTTTCATGAGTAGATACTTCAAATTCTGTGACTAAATTAATACATGGACTAATAGTAAAGAATAATAATTAGAAAATAATTGATTATCAAGGGTTCCTGCTAATTTCTGTGCATAGATTTTATGGATTGCTTCTCTGATTTTGAGGCTTCACATCAGACACTACATGTGCAAGTTTTTTATTGCTCAAGTGCAAGAAAAGGAGAGAGAAGTGCTTTCCTGTATGGAAACCTTTTATTGTTTTGTGATTGTCTATGTTTTACCTGCTGAAAGATGGCTCTGCATGTGATGACACAGACAGTATAACTTAGGTGAAGTTAGAAAAAGAAAGCAATTTCTGCCCCAGCCTTGCAGGAGAGGAACTCATCAACCCCAGGGGCTTGGTCCGATGGAGATCAGAGTTCTGAGGTGAATCGGTTGCAGCCTCGTGGTGTGTACAGAACTAAGGAAGTGGAGATTTCCTGGTTGAACATTGATGGGTTTGTGTTAAATGCTTTGCTGAACCAATCAGAATTGTACTCTGCACTGTGGGACTGAAGCAGTTCCTTGATGCAGAACCAAAGGAAAGCTCCAGATCACTAATGGAAGAGTTTAACTCCTCATAGCTGGAGCAAAAGGCCTCTCTCTGCTGGGAAACATGTCCTGGCAAGTGCTCTAGAGAGCACTTAGCATGCACGCGTTAGGTTGGAAGGGACCTTTAGAAGCCATCTAGTCCCACCCCTGCAGTGAACAGGGACGTCTTCACTAGGTCCAGTTGCTCAGAGCCCCATCAAGCCTGACCTTGAATATTTTCATGCCATGATCTGGGCCTTGGGATTTATAATACGTGTTTCCAACCAGGCAGCAGTTTCTGTCAGGGCCAGTTACCGATGTGAAACGCAGACCTGCCTTACTGGAAATATGTTGTAGTAGTTACTGAAGTGGGAACAGAGTTGACAGCACTGATCCTGCAGATGCTTCCTTGAGTATTTTGTGTTCTGTACAAGCAGACAGCAGCTGCCCTCAGTGCTTGTCTCAAGCCTCTGCGTGCCTGCTCGTGTGGCTGTGCAGGCCTCAGAACAAACCCCAGCCCAGCACCGGCCTCACAGAATGGAAGTTCTCTCAGCCTGGTCTCGTTTGTGCTCTCTATCCAGCATCAGTACTCAGAGAAACACCAGAATACTGAATGGCCCGACTGTCGCAGGCTGCAAGAAGTATTTCTTGGGATGCCCTTCATGCATGGCTAGTGGGGAAAACAGAGCAGAGATGAATGGAGGCGAGAGACAGAGACTGATTTCCCCAGAGGTTCACCTTAAAATGCTGCTTCCTCTGGATTCACAAGACGAGCTGTTGCTGCAAGCCAGCGCTCATGCAGTTAGGCCAGGCTGGCATCATTTACTATGGATTTTTGTGCTGAGTTTGTGATGCCTAAGACCATTCCAGAGAAGCACAAGCTGCTGTCTCCTGTGCTGCACCCAGCAGCCGATACAAACACCTCCACTCACGGGCAGTGGTGCTGAGATACGGGTGCATCCAGGCAAGTAGCCGGAGCTGCTGAACATGGTGGTGGAAGCGTTCCTCCAGCCTTACCCAGGCCCTGGACTGTTTCATCACAGATGATGGTAACAGGAAAGGAGAACGAGATGCTCTGCCTGGCATCTTGTAGCAAAAGGAGCATGCTACTTGCTCCTGGAAGCAAGAAAGTCATATTGTAATCTGAATTTTTAATTAGCTGGAGGAGCTCTGGAGCTGAACTGTGCTCCCCAGTCCCAGCTGTGCTCCTCTGCTACTGGTCTGCCTCTGGTTGGGAAGGAGGCAACGCTGAAGGGCCCCAAATCCTTTGCTCTCCATTGAGCGCTGTGGGTAGGGGAGTGATATCTCTCCTATGTTGACTCCTCTCTGTCACAAAAGGAGGGGAGGCTTCCACCATTGCCCAGGCAAAGCCACGTACGCAGCTGTTGTCATAAGCTCTGCTTTGAATCAAAGTTGGTGGCTTAAAAGCTGTGAAATATATTAGGAGATTGCCAGTCCTTAGAGATGTGTAGTCCCTGCAAAGTCTGTGTGGAATTGTTGGCCATAAAGCAATTTGTACAGCTTCTCCTCCTTCACCCCTTCTGCGGGCTGGAGGCTTCAAACCAGCAATTCGTTTACAGCCTGAGCTGGTTTGCATTTCTCCTCTGCCTCTTTGGAGGAGAGCAGACAGAGGCACTTCCTAATAAGCATTTAGCATACTAGAATGCAGTTTTCATTTAACATATAGATTTCCTTAGGGTGCCTTTGTACAAGGCTTGACATAAACTCTTAGCTGAGAAGGAGTGTCTGTACAGCTTGCTGGGTGATTTCTTGGAGGCTTCACTTCAAAGGAATGCTGGTTGCATTCAGCATTTTTTGCATCTGTAATTACAACCAGTTTTTGTACTTCCAGGGAACAGCAGGATCAGTCTGTAGTAGATGATGATCTGTACAAAACATTTGGTAAGAGATCTGGACTGGAGTAATTTTGTTTGCAGTCAGCATGCAGGGTTTGATTGGGTTTTGTCCAATAAAAGTGAATAAATAAAAGAAATACTCTCAACAATGCCAGAATACTAATGACTAAGATACTGTAGTTGCTAATGATCTTAAAACTTGAATGAGTGAAGCACTGATGAGCAACGTGCAGCAAGGCAATGAGCAAGGAAGCCACAAATTGGGAGTGAAGCAAGGTGAAAAATCTGGTACCACCAAATCCCCAGGATCTGAGCCATTGAGATCTCACATGTCTTGTGTCGGTGGGTTTAATACACCTCTGACTCCCTCCTGACCCACTTCAGCCTGAAAGTCCTCAGGAGGAGCTGCTTCTTGGTCAGATTCCTCCTTCTGGTCACCACCAACCCACTTTTTTTGCTGCCCACTTTTTGTCTTAGTGGTCGTTACATGAGGGTGATGTGGGGTCCTGATGCAGCTGCCTTAGGAAAGAGTCCGTGGTCAGTTCAGGCAGTGAACAGTGGGAACCAGATAAGCAGTTTTCTGCAGATTGTCTGACTTCTAAAGCCAGAAAAGCTCACAAAGGTGATTCATCAGGAGTGAGGATGCGAGGGGTTTATTGGAACTTCAGTGACAGAAAGAGATACTCTATCTCAGGCTTCCCAGCTGTGAAGGGAGGCAGGTAAAGGCTCCTCCTGGCTGTGTCAGAGAGAACCAGATGAAGAGGACCCTTCAGACCAGGGCTACTAAAGAAAAAGCAGAGGCTGGAAAATGCTTTTAATGAAAAATGTTTCTTTCCTCTGTTTTATTTTCTTGTTTAAATGTTTATTCTGCAATTCCCAGATTATCCTGATCTTCCACACTTAGGACAGAGCTTTCGTTCTCTGTTTAGTGACCTGAGAGACTGGCTCAGCACAAATCTATGAAACACTCAGTGGTTATGTGCTCATGTGAGGAGGATGGGACCCTCCTGATTAGTGCAGGGCAGGATGCTGAGCAAAAGTACTGAGAGAAGGAGCCTGGGAAGTCTGAATGATGTCTCTGCCTGCTGGATTCTCAGGTATTGCTCTCTCTCTTCCAGATGATGTCCCCATACGAACCTGGTTCCCAAAGGAGAACCTCTTCAGTTTTCAAACTGCTACCACAACTATGCAAGCGTAAGTGCAACTACTGCTGTAGCTGTTACTGTGTATCTTGAAGTTTGAGGCCCACTCAAAGCTGTGTCTGAGAGCCTGGAGCAATCAAGTTGTCTATTTGGCACCACAGTCCACTAGTGAGAGACACCACCTTGTCTCCTTTATTAATTTCCTTTCTGTGCTTGGTAATTCCCTTTCCTGCTATTCCCACTTCTTTGGTGTTACCACCTTTAACTCCTTGGGCTGCCCAACTCTTCTCTGCTCCCCATGTTTTCTCTGTGACCCTGTGCCCTGTCTCTGGCTGCCTCTGCAGAGCAAGGGTCCTGTGGGAGCACCAGCTGAAACCCTCCAGCACTTGCTTCTGCAGCAGCCACCGCCCCAAGGGAACGTTATGCCAGGCTTGCCCTGCATCCCTCACTCCAGAGTGCATCTCTGTGGGATGAGATGCAGTCCTGCAGCTTCTGTGCTAGTCTGACTGTCTGAAGGAGGTGTCAGTACAATCTCTGCAGTGTGGGCAGATGGGAGTTAGGGACAGCCTCACCCTCCACACCCTGGTTCAGACACCCCTGGTTGCTGGGTGCTGGGAGAGGTGGTTCTTGAAGTAAGGGAAGCTTCATTTCAAAGGTGTACCCAGCTTGTCAGGAAATGCCATCTTCCTCATTTCAAGTTATTTCCTGCCTGGCTGGAAAGCTAAAGCAGGAGATGAGGGAAATGAGAGACTGGTCTGCCTTCTAAGGCCTTCTCCAGCCTTGTCACCTTTTTCCTGTCCTCCCTCCAATGTCTGTGTCACCCTCAGGTCTGCTACTGTCTGTATTTCTGCTTACCTAACCCGGTATCCACTTGTAATCTCTTTCTCTGCCACTTCTTCTTTCTTCTTTCCGTCCCCAAATCCCTAAAAGAGGCTGACTGTGGATGTTGGGATGTCCCAGACTGGATCAGGCCTGGAAGGACTGATGGAGGGAGGGCTGGATCCAGCATTGTGTAGATGTGTAGCTGACATACTACTGGAAGGGACCTGCAACCCCCAGAAAAAGCACTATATCTTCACGCCCTGTCCTTCCAGCTCAGGTGGAGCCATGACCCACGCTCCCAGTATTTCCCTGGTGCCAGTCTGTGGAATCTGATGGGTTGTGGTGGGGTGCTACACTGACAGTGGCCTTCTGCTCCCTCTGCATTGTCCTAGTGCTTCTCCTACCTGACCTCCGTGTCCCTCTGCCTCTTCTTCAGGGACTGTAAGTCCAGTGGCACCCCAGTTGGTTAATGCTCCTGGTCCTGGGAGCTCCTGGGGCCTGCAGGTGTCTGAGGGCAATTTGACAGATGCTTTGCCCTTCAGAAATGTTGCCTGGTAACACTGAATGGTATTTTACAGTTCTGATCTGACACACCAAACCACACACAAAATCAGCATGTGTCCTTTGCCTTCAGGCACTCTCTGAAGTCATCTTTGTTGTGCACAAGGTTTGTTGCCTGTGGCAGGGCTTACAAGGCTGTTGGAGGCAAAATGGAGGTTGGTTTGGGAATGGTGCCCTCAGGAAACCCTTGAGGAGCACAGCTCCCTTGGTTAGTGTAGCTCCCTGGATAATATTCCTAGAGATTCTTTGCTGCCTTTAGAACTGGAACAGAAATATCTCCAAAAGATCAGGGCATTTCCTGAAGCTGGTTGGAATGGTCCCCTCAAGGTGTCCCTGTCCTCCTGGCCTCTGCCCTGGTGTTTTCAGCCCACCGTGCTCACTTCCTTCATAGACCAGACAGCATGAGCTGACTTCATGAGTCTTTGTCACAGTGGGAGAAGGTCCCCCTGCTCCAGAAGCCCATGATGCTGAGCTGCTGCTGTAGCCTGATGGGCCCAGTTCAGCCATCAGTTGTACATCTGCATGTTCTCCGGGTCTGCACAGAGCGTAATTTGCATCCAAGCCACATGCCAACACTGCCCCAGGGAGGATTTAGCTCGGTCAAGTAGGAGCCTTACCACTGAAAAATGTTTAATTTAAAAAGCAATTTCCTTCCACCTAACAAGAAATATTCCTTCTGGAGTGAAAATTCCCTCAGAACGCTGGCCGGGGCTGAGCACTAATGATTTCCTCTTCTCTTTCTTCTTGCCTGCATCTCCTGGAATCTCTAGCATCTCGTAAGTATAACCTTCTTTTCTTTTTCTTTATTTCCTTGTCTGTTGGTGTCCTGGATAAACTCTCCTCTCCTCTCCTGTCCATTATACCCCCGTGGTAGGGCTGTTTCTCAGCCGGTGAGGGGTTAGATGGCTGCATCTGGTAGGCCTACATGGATCACACCACAACCATCCTCATCTTGGAAACGGACACTACAGTTGCTGGCATGCTTTTGTCCCTCTTGATCCTGGTGTACAGAGGTTTTGTGTCTGCAGTCTCCTAGGTCCATTCCTCCGTAGCAGGGACGATGGCAGCTCGCCCCCATTCGTTGGGCTGTGCTCTGGCCACTCCTGTGTTTGCTTTAGGAACAGCTGCTTGTCCAGCCACCCACCCTAGAGAGTTGAGGACCTTTGGTTTGGTGAGTCTTTCGTCTGGCCCGTGACTCGCACGCAGTCCTGCAAGGACTGTCTGTCTTCCTTGGTCAGCCTGATCTCTCTCTGTTGTCTGGTGAGAGCTTTCCTGTCTGTGTTTCATGTCCTCTCCACTTCAAAGCTGTGAGGTTGGTTAATGGCTTAAAATGGTTTCCCAGGGCGTTCAGGGGCTACGCAGAGAGGAAGAGACGGAAACGAGAGAATGATTCTGCAGCTGTTATCCAGAGGTAGGGCCCCTTTTCTCCCATAGCCATAACCCTGCCTGGTGTTGCATGGGCCCTTTGGGTGTCATTAGTGACGCTGGATGACGTTGAACGTGGTTGTCCCTGTCTGTGTTGCTGTTCATAGGGACACTAACAGTGGCTGTGGTGGAAGTGTGGAGGGGAGTGATGCTGCAGCGCTCAAGATAGCTGATCTCCGTCTTCTTAAAGAAACACTGTCTGGTTTCTTTTAAGCTTCCAAATATAATATACAGGATCTGTGTGTCAGGCAGAAAAATATGTAAAAAACCACCAAGAAAAGCAATTTCCCAAGCCTTCTCCCAAATATTTGGAATTTGAGGTTAGTTGAATACTTCTATGTGCTGTTGCTTCATCTACAAATGCAAATCTGAGACCCAGGCAAAATTAACATCTCTAGTGACCAGAAGTCTAATAATAATTTACTTATTTTTTAACAAACACACGGGAGAGCAGAGGGGATGGGGACTGATTCCTCCTCCGGGTGCTGCAGAAGGGCCCCTGTTTCCCTCTACTGGCTTCCCAGGGCATGTCACCACTGCTCTGGTTTGATAAACGTGCCAAGGCTGGGGGTATTTTGGCAGCCTACTAAGAAGGATAACGCAGCACTTGTGTCACTGGTTAAAAACTGCCACGATCGCTTCAGCACTGTTAAAACAATGTGGGAGAAGAACATCAGGTTTTATTAACTGGGAAATTGCCCAGAAGTTGTATTTTTTTTTAATTTATTCATTAACACTTAAGGGTGGTGGTTTTTTCCATCAATAATGAAGAGAAATAAGACTCAAAACTAAGGGTCTGGTATGTAAATAGACAGTGTATCTTTAAAAAGAAAGAGATTTCTCAGGATTTTTAGGCAGAGGCAAGTCTTTGTTAGGAAAGGGCTTGTTCACATGGCTTACAAGTCCAGGAGGAGGAGTTGTGTACCTCGGAGAGGCTGAGTAGTCAGGATAGAGGCCAGAGTTGTGGCATCGCTGTGTTGAGCAGCCGGCACGTCCCTTCACCTCCTATGGACACTGAAGGTCTGGGCAGGATTGTACAGCAGGAGCCTGGTGCATTTATCTCCTGATAAGGAGGAGAAGTGTCAGCTCTTGGCAGCGAGGGGTTCTGGCTGTGCTGTGCAAGCAGACCCTGGCCAGCTGTTAGGATAGCTGGCAGTTAGCATTCAGCTCTTCTCCAGGGAGTGGGGAGGACCCCAGCCCCACCGCTGGTTTTGGGGACAGCCTTTCACGGCCTCTGGTGCTTCAGGAGTTGTCATTACTGCACAGCACCTTCAGTGCCTGGCCCTGTGTTACTGGTGCACAGGGAAGCTGCTTTGCACGGCACGTGTACTGCTGCAGTGGATGGTGCCCTGAGACAGAGTGATGCCCAGCAGTTTGCTGGCCCTTGTGACCACTGCAGGGAGGAGAACAGGAGCTGTGCTATTGGGGGTTTGGCAGAGCATTGATATCTCTCAGTATTTCTGCCATTGACCTTTGGGTAAGGAAAATGCTCCTCTCTAGAGTGTAAATGAACCACAGCAGGCAGAGCTGGGTGTGTGGAGTGGGACTGCTGTGTCTCAGAGACCCCCTGGCTGGGATGGATACAGTGGAGGTGGCATAGGGTGGTGTGGCCTGTGTGGTGAGCTGGAGCCTGCCAGGACAAGGACCGTTCAGAAGGGGAGTAATAAGGAAGTTTTATGAACGTAACATGAGGAATTGCTGGTTGAATTTTGATGGATGAAGAGATCCTGCTAGGGATGAGATGGCACTGGGTTCTCTGGGTGTGATTGCAGGAGCCAGGCAGGAAGACCAAGTAGGTTTATGTAGCCCCACTACTCACAGAGCAGATTGTGTGTCCCCCCCAGGGTTGCTGTGCCAGTACTCTCACTAGCATGCCAGCACAGGGGGGCTGAGCACCAGTGCAGCTGCACAAAGCCCTCACAAGGATCTGGATGACCACAGGATGCCTACATCAAGAGGCAGCCCCAGGCTTGCACCTCTTTTCCAAAGTGCTTTTTTTTCCTAGAAAAGCCAAAGGGGAAGAAGGCCTTTGTCCCCCTGTCCAAGCACAGAGTGCACCACTTAACCCTGCGCCGCTGGATTCTCCCTGGAGCTGCTGTCCCCAGTATTTAGGAGATGTATCTAGACAGCTGCCATCAACTCACACTCAGGGGAGAGACCCAGCTGTTGGGGCAGCTGGGAGCAGCACTCTTCTCTGGCAGAGGCTGCCATCTCCCTCTTCCCCCTGGGGTCTGAAGAGGCTCCTCTGCAGAGAGGAGAGCTGAGCATTGAACAGAACAATGGATTTAGTTCCAAAATGCTGAAAGCCCCAAGGATGTGACAGTGGCCTTGGCAATTAACATCAGTGCTCAGTGTTTGGCATGATTGTGGTCTCACAGTGACCGTAAAGATTTTCATTCTGATGAGTTACAGCATATGGCTAAGACCTTTCTGGGTAAAGACAGACCCTGGCTCCCTTCAAACCCAAATAAATGTGATATTTTAATCTAATGCACAGTAAGACAGCCCATGTTATCAGTCCCCAGGCACCCCAGAAGGCTTTGTACGTACAGCCATGTGGTAGTGGAGCGGATTGTTCCAGTTACTTGTCTGAACAGGGCTGTTGTCTGATCCACAGTGGTGGATCTCCACGTACCAAGTAGAGCTAAAGTAAAGCTTTGTAAAAGCACATTAACAGCCCAAGAGCAGATGGAAATTTGTTATGCAATAACAATTTGTTGCTCCTGGTTTCCCTGCCCAGCTGCTAGTTCTCCTTCTTGAGTTGCTGAATTTGGATGCTGATGACAGCGCGGAGGCCCCAGAGCAGAGGTGGTGTGGGTTAAGTGCTGTCCCACCACAAGGGGCTGTGTTTGGGCTGACCTCTCTGTTGGAGTAGATGTATCTGGCTCACTCTGAACAATTTCGTGTCAGCGTTGGAAGTGTCTTCTAGTCCAATTAGTTTGTAAAAGCATCTGCATGGTTGTAATATGTCTTACTAATCCCACTAATTCCTGTGTGAGCCAGGCAATGTGTCATTTCACCTGTCTCACCAGCAGTAGTCCCTGTTGCTTGATGTCTGCTGTGTGTGTCGGTGGGGAGGAGGGGATCTAGGAAGGGTCCCCCACTCCATGCAGGTGGCTGGCACGCAGGCCGGCTGGCACTCCTGGGGACACAGGCTGCAGGATCAAGTCACTCCAAGTAGAATTCACGGAGGGGTGACAGATAGTCCACGTGCTGTTCCTTCCCTATGTCTCCTCTGTCCTGTTTGGTTCCTGTCCTGGCTGTTGAGTGATGAGGAACTAAGGGAAGCAGGTCCCTTGTGCTCAGAGGGGCTGAGCAAAGACTCCTGTTGACATGGTCAGCGTGTTTTACACAGACCTGACTGTCAGGTGTAGCTGGTCCCCAGGCCTACTAGAGGTCCCCAGGTCCCCATGGGTGGACTTCCCTCTGGAGCTGTGTACTCTGCAGCCCCACTGAACTCTGCCTGTGAGTGCTGGGCAGGGAAGTACGAGGTTCTGTGGGCAGCATCACCTGAGAGCAGGTCCACAGTGAGAGCAGGCAGCCCCGCTGAGCAGCACTCTCTGAGAAGGAAGAACCTGCTTCAAGCTTTCCCAGCCCTTTGCCCTGGTGAGCAGCATGGGCTGCACGGTTGGGATGTTAGTAGGGGTGGTGGCTGTGTGTGGGACTGAGCACAGCCATGAGTGGGGTGTATGTGTGCTGCCTGGCAGCATGGAGCCTAGGCACCCCACTTCCCCGCTGGCTGGTGTGTGGAGGAGAGAGGAGAGTGAAGCAGTTACTGCTGCTTAGCAGGAGGCCAGGGAGCATTGCCAGTGCAGGCAGCAGCTTCAGCACCCTTACAGCACGGGGAGGCTTAGTCAGGGGGAAGAAAGCCGTGGGAAGGGCAGTGTCCCATAGGACCTGGCTTACCCTGTACCACCAGCCCAGGAAGAAGAAACAGCCATGCTCGACAAACAGTTCCACCCCCAGCACTGAGTAGGTGCAGGCTGGGAACCTGGACTCCCGACTGTCGGATGCCCAGAAGGAAATACTCTGTCTTCCTAATTTTATTGTTTTTCCTCCCAGTTTTTTCAGTCCTGCTGGGCCCAGGTGTTGCTGTGTGTTATCTTTCTCAGAGGTTGTGTTTGGCCTTTCTTTCAGGAATTTTCGGAAGCACCTCCGCATGGTGGGGAGCCGAAGGGTTAAAGCACAAAGTAAGTGAGCTCCTGTAAGATGTGGCTGTGAGAAGATGGGGTTTGTGCTGGTGGGACACGGGGAACCCTTGTTGCATGTAGATGTGGGTAGAAAGGACCTAGCGCTGGGCCGGAGAAAGGATTTGACCTGCTGATGCCATTTCACCCAACCAAAGGAAGGCCAGGCTGTTGCAAGTCTCCAGGATACACAGAGGTCTGCAAGCCGCCTTTAAGCTACTTCCGAGGACCTTCTGCCTTGATCATGGGAGATCTCTGTGGCCTGAGTGGAAGGAGAGCTGCAGCGTCCTTGTCCCATGTGCATGTGGTTTTTGGGGATCACCAGCATAGACACTTGTGGGGAGACCCAGCGCTGAGAGCTCAGCAGAGCTGGCAAGGGCTGAAGCTGCAGATCAGCTGGGGCTCCCTGGGGACAGTCCCTGCTTCATGTACCACACAGACCGGCGGCTTTCTCTTTTCTCCTGCCCCGTCCCACCACCATCTCTGCAGCAGGACCTGGTGGGAAGCTGTCCTGTGGGAACTGAGAGAACAGCGGAAGGGAGAAAGAAGAGGAACAGGGAAGAGATTGGAGCAAGAGGGGTGTAAGGGATTGTTATACCTCACTGGGGAAGAAATCACCTCTTTGGCCTGAGAAGTGGCAGTTCTCTTTCCCTGGGGAAGGCTCCTCCGTAGCTTGGTTGGGGCAGTTCCCTTATGGCTGTGAAATGGGCTGAGAATGGTGTAACTGGCTCCTGAGAGCTGAGGATTGCTCCAGAAGAGGAAACAGCTTGTTCTTCCCACCCCCTGGCCAGGCATCGTGTACAGACTGCCCACAGCAAAGCATTGCTCAGCTGAATTTGCATTCTTTCCTCTCCTTTCTCATATGCTGCAGGAGGTGCAGAGAAAAGAGCGTTGCCCTTTAAAGAGCCTTTACTGGCATCTGAGTTAGCACTGCCTGAAAGGAATAGGGCTCGCCTCCTCCTAGAGCTGTCTGAAAGTTCAGGCATGCCTCTGCCTTGGTAACTCTTGGGTCATGTTTTCAAAGCTCTCTTGGTGTGCACAACAGCTAAATTCTTGGTTTCAAGTGAAAACTGAGGATGGAGATCACCTGAAGAACTTCCTGTGGGATTTGTCTCCCTGGACACCCACACTTGGACACACTGCAGCAGAGGACAGGTTGCTTCTCAGCCCTTGTCATGCAGATCTGCACTGAATTCCTGTGCTGCTGACGTGAGGTGCTGTGACTAGATACACTGCAGCGAGCTTGCTCTGTCTGCCACCTGGAATAGGTATTGGTGGCCAGAAGTGGCTGGTAGTCTGGGCACAGTGGCTCTCGCACGGGCTTGCCAAGTCAGACGCTGCAGTTGGCAGTTCCCAGGAATTTGCCTGTGGTGCAGCCAGCTGGGCCCAGCTCCACTTGGGAAATGCTGGTTCCAAGCAATATAATGCCCTTTGGAATGAAAACAAACAAACAAAAAGAAGCCTAGAGGGAGTGCTCACAAGAGTGCAGCGAGTGAGAACTGAAGGATTTCATCTTAAGAGCATGAGCTTTCCAGAGGGCGCCGTTCTGTTCGGTGCAGCTCGGATTGGGATGCTGCTCCAACGTGAAGGGAGAACTGGCTGGAGAACCACTGCCGCCTTATGGTCGTGTGTGTGTCATTAGCTGTAGAGTCCATCTCCCTGCGAGGCCTTTGAGTCGGAGTGTGATGCTGGGACACTGGAGTAGCCTTGATTACATTGAGTTTGAGCAGTGTGCGTTTGAGGAGCGGTGATGAAGTGCCCTCCTCTTTGCGACACACGCCCTGTAACGGTCCTGCTCAGAAAGTGGGCACTTTGTCTTCTGCTCTCCAGAAGATAGACCCTTGTTTGTGGTGTGGAAAGGACTCGCGTTTGGCAAGTGGAAGAACAAGCCCAGGGGAGTCCGTGATGTGTGGCTTTGGTGGAAATCTGCTGGATGTTTTGTTTTGCTGGCGGCAACAGAGGTGGCTTTGGAGTCTGTTAACGTCGTGCTTTGGTTTTATCCTAGCATTTGCCGAACGGCGTGAGAGGAGCTTCAGCAGGTCCTGGAGTGACCCGACTCCCATCAAAGCTGATTCCTTCCATGACTCTCGAGAAAGTGAGTTCTGAGTCCTTTGAGCTTCCTCCTGTGGCCAAACCCTCCAGCTGAGGTGTTGACCGGAGTCCCACTGGAGTAACTCCTCCGTGCCCTTTTGTCCCATCTGTGATCCTTTTAGTTCCATGAGATCTGAGCAAGTAACATGCCAGGTATATACACCTGTTCATCTGTGTGTACCTGTACTGATTTTTAGCGCTCAGCACATCTAACCTCCTGTTACTGTGCAGTCACTGAAGGATACCCCGTGGTTCAGCGCTCTTAGCCTGGTGGCTCAGCCCTCTGTTCCCATCATCCCTTACTCGCTTGGGACCAGAACAACCTACCTGGAAGCACACCAGCCCAAGGCTACATTCACCTTAGTGGGGCTCAGCTGCCTGGCTCCCCGTGCAGGAGCCCCTTTGGAGCTCTTTCCTAGGCTAGAATAGCTCAAGAGCAAAGCTGTAGTGCTCCGTGAGATGTAGCTTTGATTTCCTGGTGGTGCTGGCTGCTCAGATGATAGCTTGGGGCAATCTGATCTTTGTATGGGCTGCTAGGAATTCCTTCAGGAATCCCCAGTGATGCTGTGATGTTCTGCTTGTGGGGACCAAGATGCTGTTGTGTTAATTCACAGGAGGAAATGCCAGCATCTTCCCACTGTCTTTTTATAAAGGGAGCGTCTGTTTTACCCAGATTTTATTGAACTCCTGTAGGCAGGGACTCGGTGGATGTGAGTTTGCCCGTGTTGAAATGGGTTGCATTATAAATGAATGTCACTAATGAAATGAACTGACCTACCAGGTAAGCATGAGATCCAGCCCTCCTAGCTGTAGAAGACACCGTACCGGGTTGTAGGGGGAGAGGTATGAAAGGCCACATTCAGAACATGACCCGATCGTTCCTTTGCAGTCCGATTCCTCCCCACCTCCTCAGCTAACTCAGAGGCAAATGGAAAAGACATGGTTCAGACAGGCTCCAGGCACTGCCCAGTGACACTCGGACATCCCAAAAGGCACAAATAGAGGCATCTCGGTTCTCTTTCCTCAGTCCCTGGCTTCAGGGAACCATCTCTATTTTTAACCTTTAACGGTCAATTATATTCCTTCCAGATGTTTTTTTCCCCAGGAGGCATTGAAGGCCAACAGGTAAGGTTGTTTGGAGAGCAAATTCAAGCATACTGTTGCAATACTACTGTGTTTGCCACGGCTGTCCTCGCGCTCTGGGACTTCTCTGCCAGGACCAGTTTGAGCATCAAGGCGGAGTTTCTTTATAACCACCCTGAAGATGTAGTCAGAGCAGTAATTATTACAAGGAGACCAGCTTTGAAGTCGTTGGACTCTTTGCTCATCAGCTTGGCAGTGTTACAGTGTAGAGAGTCTGTCTGCGTTGTGTCTCCTCCTCCATGAAGTGACGGGGTGACTCCTGTGGCTCGGCGTTTGAACGCTAAACCGGGTGACTCTGAGAGTGATGGAGTGTGACGTGAGCTGTGGTATCGGGCTCTGTGTGTGCGCTCGTCATTCGTTCAGTGTCTGTCTGTTCAGAGACGCCAGCCCCGGAGTGTGGTGTCTGTCTCGCTGTGGAGGAAAGGAGGGCACGAGTCTCGGGGCTCGCGGTCCCTCTTGCGAGGTAGCTGCCAGACGGGAGCGCGCGGGGCAGGTGAGCTGTTCTGTGCTTGTAATGCACGCTGTGTTCTGGCAGGCCATGACCTTCAGGATTCCTGCGGCACTTTGGATGGCGACTTTGACTTGAACTGGGAAGCAGAAAAGGAACTTGAAGCCATGGCATGTGATGGAGAAGACTTTATTCCACCAAAAATAATGGTGAGAGTTTGCACCTCAGCTGCCTGTAGCTACTCAGGGTCTGTCTGTCCTTTCAGAGGTGTTGAGTTAAATTCGGTCTTTGTGGGAAGAGGCAAGTCTTCTGTGTAGGCAGGTCTTCAGGGGTGCGTGATGGTCACTCAGAGGTCAGCCAAGACATGGCACCTGTTATTGTTTGGGATGATGTGTTGAAATAAAACTAGAAGTAGCTGTAGTCCAACCCTAAATCAAAGCAGGATTGTCACCAATACCAAATCAAGTTAACCTGGGTCTCAATAATCCTGACAAGAAACCTGAGTCTCCAGTCCCAGCAGTCCCTCCTTCCTGTGGTTACTTGCCCAGTTTGCTTTGGAGCTGATGTCACCCCTTGAGATGCTTTCTGCTTGTGTCTTTCCTTGATGCTGGGCTGCTCCCTGTGCTCCCCCGCTCTGCTCCATAGGGTTGTGCAGATGGGACCAAGTTCTCACACATCCTTTCTTTAGCCACAGGCACAAGTACTTGAGCAACGTGGGGTCTCAAGCTTCTGGACTGTTCTCAGGGTAGCGCTGCCAGTCTGGCACAGCAGGACTGTGTATGAATGGGTCCTGGGAAGAGCCAGTCTGTTTGTATGTGTGCCCACGCTGGCTGTGCAGTCTCAGCTTTGAAGCACTCTCAGGACAGTGACCAGGTGAAACCCACACACTAGGAACCCAACCCAGGGGTTTGCTCAGCCCTTGGTACCCCAAGGTGTCTCCCCAGGGGGTCTATGTGAGGAGTGGCCATCCGTGGACTCCACGTTGTGCCTCTACAGAAACTTTACATTAACTCCCACGTGGCCAAAGGGGTGACAGGGAGCCCTCTGGGTGGGAGGGCTTTAAGGCAGCCCAAACTGGGACCCTGGCTGCCCTCACAGTGATGAACGGGGGTGCCTGAAATCACAGCACAGCCAGATTGCCCAGGTTCCCAAAGCCTTTTGGCTGGTACTGATGGCAGGCTCATCCTCAGGGGCTCTTGTGCTGGTGCAGCCAGCTGAAGCTTCAGCCAGAGTTGACAGGCATCCTGTGTCTGCCTGATGTCCTGCTGCTGTGTGCCACCGGTGCCTGATGCCACTGCATCCCTTGGCTGGCTCCCACCCAGGCACACAGCCCTCCCACCCTGGCCAGCTGAGCTGCAGCCCGAAGCACAGACCCTCACACAGAGGAAGGCTGTGCAGAAGCGATGTGTTGACACACAAGCTTCTTCATCCTCTGTACACACCAGTATCCCCTTTACAAACTGTCCTCTCCGACTCAGTCCAGCTTTTTAGGCAGAGCTGTGTGGGGACAGGGAGTCTGTGGCACTGGGGGTGCGTGGCAGGCCTGGGTGTGCTCCACAGTGAACTGAAGGCTTGGAGGACCTTCCACAGGGATGCAGATAGGCTGGATTGGTTTGGGTAACACCTGAGAGCACCTGAGCAAAGCACTGTCGTGATGGCTTCTGGGCATCTGTCCAGACTCCACTGGCTTCTCCTCATGCTCTTGTACTCCTTTCCTCTTCCAGCTCATTTCTTCCAAGGTGCCCAAAGCAGAGTATGTCCCAACAATTATCCGCAGGGACGATTCCTCTATCATCCCCATTCTCTACGTAAGTATCTCACTCCTGCTGTGCCTGGATGTGTGGGAGCTTCATGCAAAGGTTGGTTGGTTGGTGGGGGTTTTTTTTTGTCCCTACCCCTTGTTTTTGTCCCTTTGTCTTGTTATGGTGGTGCTGAAACGCTGATGTGATGTGGCAGAGCTGTCAGGAAAGGGCTGGAGAGCGTGCTGAAGGTTTGGGGTAGTTTTGTGGGAGCTCAGCTCTAGGGGGAAGAGTAAAGTGGAATGAAAATCGCACATGTGGGTTACCAGACTGTGCAGGCACAGCCAGGCAGTGGGAAGGTTAATGGGAAGGCAGAGCAGGCAGAGCTGTGTAGGGCTCCTCCCCATGCCCAGCCTCAGGCAGGGCGAGCAGGAGCTTGGAGCTCTGCAGTGTACCGTGGTGCACCCCTGTCAGCCCTTCATTTAACCTGGATTTCTCACTCTGTATCCTGCCTGAGCAGGTGTCTGAAACACCAACCAGGAGTCACAGGTCTCCTCTTCTTCATCACTTTATATTCTTGTAATTTGAAAGGGAAGGATGGAGCTGACAGCCTGGAGAGCTCTGTGTGCTGCAGGCAGTGCTGCTGGGGGCCGAGCTGTCCCCCCGAGAGCTGCACCCTTGTCCTGGTGACCCTGCTAGGCCAGAGGCACATGTGTTTGTCAGCCAGCTCAGACATGTAAAGCTGGAGGCTGGCTACAAACCATGGGCCAAGAGGCAGATACACCTTACTGATGCTGACTGCATTGGACTTGCCTGCAGGATTCATCTGCAGACCTTTGGGTGGGCTTGGTCTTCATGGACCATTCAGTCTTGGGCGTGTTTGCCTATCTGTGTGTTAGAGTGGCAGTTACTGCGGTGTGACTGGAGCCATTGGGTGTTAGGATCTTGCTCTTAGAGCATGTGTTTGCCTGTGAATGGGATTGTGTGCAAGATTAGAGACTACAGTGATGTCATGGGAGCTGGTGTAGTGACAGTGAACCTTGACATGTCTTCTCTCTTGGTTTCCAGGACCATGAACATGCCACCTTTGATGACATTCTAGGTATGTGAGCATTATTCCCTTAACTCCTGCCTGTTGCAGATGTGACTGACCAGTGTGTTAAAGTCACTCCACTGCCCTGTGCCTCAGCTGCCACTTCTGAAGGTGTTTTTACCACTCCAGTGACCCCTGCCAGTCAGTCAGCTGCTGCTGGATGTGCCATAGCAATAAAACTTCACTTCTCTAGCCAGTCTTCCTGCCAAGCTTTGGGTTTATGAAGGGGAAGCTGAGACACAGGGCAGCAAAGGTGCCTGTTTGTTGTAGACAAGTAGGAGCATTAACAGAGGGTCAGGACAGAGAGCACAGGCTGGAGCTTCACTGTCCCCCTGCCTGCTCTGCCCTGGGACCTGATGGGGTTTCTTGCTTTCCACAGCATGAAGGGAAAGGGTTTGCTTTGACATCGGTGGGAATGTAGGTGCTGAGCACCTCTCAGAGCTCAGCCTCCTGCCTCTGGCACTCAAGGGAGAAGAAGTAAGATTAATTTTTAGCTTTCTCCATGGGTCATCTTTTCCAACATGTGTTTTTTTTTGGCAGAGGAAATAGAGAAGAAGCTTAACGTTTATCGGAAAGGCTGCAAAATCTGGAAGATGCTGATATTTTGCCAGGTACCTGAGAATTGTGAAGTGCTTGGGTGGTTTGTTACCTGCTTGTCATGTTCTAGAGGGAAAATTACAGAGGAACCAGATAGTCCAAAGTCAGGTCCTGTGGCTGTTACAGACAGTCACTGTTAAAGTAACTGCATGTGTACAGCTTTCACTTTGCATTTCCCCAGACAATGAGCAGCCTCAAGTTGCTGTGACAGCAGGAAATAAAACCTGATTTAGTGTGGCCAGCTCCCAGGTTGGGCTGTTTCTCTGCTGCTTTCAAGGAAACCCAGGCAAAGCAGCGTGAGTGCAGCCTCAGGAGGAGGGTGCTGGAGAAAGGAGGGAGCATTGCTGGTTGTGGGTTTTGTGTAGGTGTGATATGATGGTGTCAGTGGTGCGTTGGGGTCAGGCTGGAGAGTGGCACAGCTCAGAGCTGGAGGCCAGCAAATGAAGGACAAGGGTCAGGGTACAGGCTTACTGAGCTGGGGGTGGGACAGACTCAGGCCCTGCTGGATCTGGGACTTGCCAGGGATTTCCTTCCCGAGTCTCTTGTTCCTCACAGTGGTCAGCTTTGGATTTCCCCAGCAGCTGTGTGAGGAACCTTGAAAGGAGAAGTCAGGAAGGTGACTGCCAGGGTTTGGCTCCAGCCAAAGCTGGGCTGAGCACCAGGCTGCCCCTCGCTCGCTGCCCCTCCACTGGGGATGTGGGGGGAAAGGGAGGGAAGAAAAAATGGGAAGACAAAGGCAGACCTCAGGGGTTGGGATAAGGACAGTTTACTGGGATAGCCAAGGGGAGGGAGCAATAACAGCAACAGGACTTGACAGCAATATGTACAAAACTGGTGATGCACAATGCAGCTTCTCACCAAACTGCACAGCTCAGAGCCCATCCAAAGCTGGACCATTCCCAAACTGCACATCCTAGAGCCACACGTTCCTCCCCCACCAGCCCCCCTTTATGCTGAGCATGATGTAATTGGCATGGAATACCCTCTTTGGACAGTTTGGGTCACCTGTCCTGGCTGTGTCCCCTCCCAGCTCCCTGGGTGTCCCTGCTTCTCATTAGCAGGGCAGCATGAAGAAATGAAAAGTCCTTGACTGCTTGGCAACACCTAAACCTGAAGTGTTATCAGCACTGCTCCCATCCCAGCTCCCAAACATGGCATTCTACCAGCTGCTGGAAAGGAAATTAACTCTCTCCTGGCCAGACCCAGGACAGTAACAGAACTCACACTCCCTCCCAGGTGCCTGATGCTGGAAACCAGCCGGGTTTGCACCACACTGACCTGGAGATTGTGCCTTCATTTCCCTAATGTTGTGCTCAATCTTTTTATGCCAGCTGCTGCCAAAGTCCTGTTCTACACTGACCTCTTCCCTGCTGATCCCTGCTGTGCTCAGCTTCTTGTCAGCCTACCATGGCAAGTCCCCCAGCATCCCCAAATGAAAGGGACTTTCTTGTCTTCCCCATTGCTCTCCAGCCACCCATGAGGAAGATTTTTGTCTGTTATTGTGCCTTTCTAGAGAGAGGTGGGCATACAGCAGTAAAAACCAGGGAACTCATCCCCTGTATGGGAATGTTTCCTGAGCAAGTGCCTGTGGTGTCTGCCATGGAGGTGGCAGCAGCCGTGCCAGCCCAGCATGTCTGCTCTGCTCCCTCCTGACACTCTTGGGTATGACTGTGCAGGACCAGAAATGTCCCCAGAGCTGGTTTCCTCTGGCCTCTGAGAAGTTCCATCTGTCTCTGTGTCTGTGTGTCTCTTGCAGGGAGGTCCTGGGCACTTATACTTGTTAAAGAACAAAGTCGCCACTTTCGCCAAAGTGGAGAAGGAGGAAGATATGATCCTGTGAGTGGCTGTGCTGTTCTGGGCTCCTGTAGCATCTTTCTGCTCGGTTTGCTCAATGTTTGTGGCCCAGCAGGAGAGGTGAGGGGGGTCAAGGGAAGAGGAAGCTGAGGAGGAAACTCATTGCAGCTACAGCTCCTTCAGGAGGAGTTACGAAGATGATGGAGCCGAGCTCATCCCTGGGATAGGTCATCAGGAGGTTTTTGCTTTTATTGCTGTTTAGTGTCTCTAGTCCAGAGAGACTATTAAAAGAGAGGGGAAAAAAACCCCATCATTTCCTCTAACAAAGGCTTTGCTAACCAGAACATGCACTTCGAGCCTCTGCTGCTCAGGAATGGCTGATGCAGCATTTCTAAGCAGGCGACTAGTGGCAGAAATCCAACTGTCCCGTGTCTGTCCCCCCCAGCTGTCTCCAGTAACTGCCCTCCTGATTGCAGGGGGAAATGGAGTTTGTCTCTGCAGAGTCTGCACAAAGTCCAGCATGTTGCTGAGGAGGATTTTCCTGAGCACGCCAGCCTCTCTGCAGGGAATGCTGAGGCAGTTTTGCTTCTCCTTGCAGAGAGTTTCAGCTTTGCCTGTTTTGCTGCCTGCTCGTTTGTGCTGGCTCAGCCTGACTTGGCAAACAGTGCTCATTGTGGGGGAGAGGACATACATCAACCTGTTCCTACACAGCTTTGTGCTGCCATGAGAGCTGAGCATTAAAATCCACATCTGTTCAGCACACTCATGTTCTGGCACAAATACTGTCAATAACACCCTACAGCATGTGTGTGTGTGTACAGGCTTCTGAGCGTGTTCCAGGCGTAACTGGGCCAATGCTGGTAATTCAGGGGCGTTCAGAAAGCTGTTACCACACAGCTCAAAACTTGGATGCTTGGAAGTGAGTGTCTCCATCCAGGCTGTATGTCCCTGGGAGGCAGTCCAGAGAAAAGCTGAGGCTGCAATCTGATTGCAGACCCCACAGAGGAAGTGTGGGGCTTGAGAGCCTGTGAGTAGGCTGCTCTAACCCCCTGCACAGTGAGGGCAGTTGTATTTCATGTCCCTTAGGCACTGGGTGCCTGGTCAGCAGGCTCAAGATGTAAAGCAGGTCTGGCTAGTGAGCAGCCCTGAGCACTGGCTAGGATGGAAAGCTGGGTTTGGTGGTGCCTCTTGAGCTGTTCCTGCTGATTTCATGCCCTGGAAATGAACCAGAGCACTGGTAACCCTTGTATTGAGAAAAGTCAATTGTTTCTAGAAATGGGAGAGAAACTTGGAGGGAACTACTACAGAAAGAGGATGCTTAGTAAAACTAAGGCTGAAAGCACTCCTGGTGAACTTTGCTTCTTTCTCTTTGCCTTGGAGCTGCCCTGACTCAATGAGCTGCTTCCTCCTCCTCTAGCACGTGGCCTGGGCTTGCTCCTCAGGCCCTTGCTCTGCCCTGTCTGTGAACCAAGGGCCCTTCCTGAGCAGCTCACTCCTTGGGCTCCAGGCCCCTCTGAGCAGTGTGTGCACACGTGTCCTTGTGCTTGCTCATGTTAGGAGGACATAGACTTTTTTTTTTAATTACTCCTTCTGCTTTCTCCTTGTTTCTGCAGCTTCTGGAAGAGGTTGAGCCGGCTGATGAGTAAAGTCAATCCTGAACCAAATATCATCCACATCATGGGCTGCTATGTTCTTGGAAACCCCAATGGGGAGAAGGTGAGAGCACCCTGTGTCGACTGTCTGGGAATGTCTGCTGAGCAGCACCGAGCCCAGGGAGTCAGCAGGCACACTGTGAACTCTAAACTCTCCCCTGCTGCTGTGGGGAAACATGCTGCCACCCTGTCCCACAAGCAGCTGCGACTGAGTGACCCACCCTGTGCCCTCCCCAGAGAGCAGGGAGGGAAGGGACAGGTACTGCAGCCTTTGGGGGAAACAGTCCTTCAAAGCACTTACTGCTGAGCTAGGGGTTTTAAAGGCCATGTAGTGGAGGGTTTTTTAGAGGTGGGGAACAAGAATGGGCAATTCCAGATGCCCTGGAGCTCTTCTTTGCTTTCAGCTTCTAACTCTTCATATATTTTCCTTTCAGCTATTTCAGAATCTGAAAAACTTAATGAATCCTTATAGGGTTGCCTTTGAGTCTCCACTTGAACTATCAGCTCAAGGTAAGTTATCTTCTGTACCAAGACACGTGTCACCTTGGTCAGCCTGCCTCCTTCAGTGGGCAGCTTTATGAAGAAGCAATTTTGAGTTCCCTTAAGCCCTGCCAGGGTCATCCTTTTCCTTGTAACCCCTGTGTGTGGTTAGCTTGGGTTTTCCCTTGCAGTTCCTCCATGCTGACATCTTCACACAGCCTGTGCAGCTTCAGGCACAGCTGGTAGCCTGGCTGTGCCGCTGCCCGTGCCTGAAGCTGCAGAGCCTTCTCCCACTGCTGCTGCCAGTGGCAGAGTACCCTAAATAATCAGCTGCTTTCTAGGCAGAGTTTAGGAGATGAATTATGTCACTAGAGCACATCAAGTCCAGGGAGCAGACCCTTTTCTGTCACCAGGCGTGCAGGGATCTCTTACTGGTACTGAGGGGACTGGTGCCATTGATGACTGGGACGTAGCCCATTACAGCCATTCTGCATCCCAGTCTGCTTTGCTTTTGTCTGCCTGTAGCTCAGGATACTTCAAGACACTACAGAATCCTTCCTGGCCTGGGGTCAATGGAAGTAATAATTGTGGGTGCAATTTCACCAGCGACATGGAGTTGACTCATTCCAAAGTTGCCCTTGCTACTTCATCTTCCCTGTGGCCCTCAGGACTTTGTTCTCTGGGGAGATAAACAGGGGCAGCATTGGGCTATAAGCACTGTTGTTATGTATAGAATCCCAGACTGCGTGAGGTGGGAAGGGACCTTCAAAGGCCATCTAGTCCCACCCCTGCAGTGAGCAGGGACACCTTTCACTAGAGCAGGTCACTCAGAGCCCGGAGCCTGACCTTGAATGTCTCCAGGGATGGGGCCTCAACTGGACAACCTGTGCCAGTGCCTCACCACCCTCAGAGGGAAGAACTCCTCCCTAAGGTCTCATCTAAACCTGCTCTGCTCTAGTTTAAAACCATCACCCCTCGTCCCATCGCTCCCTGCCCTTACAAACAGCCCTGCCCAGCTTTCCTGTAGGTCCTTCAGGGACTGGAAGGGGCTCAGAGGTCTCCCTGCAGCCTTCTCATCACCAGGCTGAACCAGCCCAACTCTCTCAGCCTGGCTTTGTAGGAGAGGGTCTCCATCCCTGGGATCATCCTCGTGGCCTCTCCAACAGGTCCATGTCCTTCTTGTGCTGGGGGCTCCAGAGCTGGACGCAGCACTGCAGGGGTGTCTCCCCGAGGGGGACAATCCCCTCTCTAGACCTGCTGGCCACATGTCTGGGGATGCAGCCCAGGATTCCATTGGCCTCCTGGGCTTCCAGTGCCAGTTGTTGGCTCCTGTCCAGCTTTGCGTGCATCAGTAGCCCCAAGTCATCTTCCTCTGCTGCTTGCAGCTGGTGTCAGCACTGACAGGTCTCCTTCCTACTCCCTGTCGTAGCAACTTCTGGGAGTTGAGCACACCAGAGCTGCACAGAGATCTCTGTGTGTCCTGCTGAGGTCTGGAGCAGGGTGCACAGACCCCTCAGCGAGCACGTTCACACACGTGTGCCAGGAAGCACCGGGCAGGGCAATTCCAGCAGGGTTTACACAGGGGCAGGAGGATCTGTGCATGTGTATGTGAGCAGCTGATCGCGCAGGGCTGGGATGAAGAACAAGTCATTTACCCCCTGGCCAGTCTGGGATGCACTAATAGTGTAACCTGACTAATCCTTTATAAAGTCACCTGAAACTAATCTTAAGTGAATCTCCCCTGGAGCCCTGTCTTGAAGGCCAGGGGTGTTGGCCCCTGTGTTTTTACACACAGACACACACACACACACACAGACACACATACACACTTTGCCTCCCAGGCTGTCAGTCTGTGACTGCCTGGGGAGACACACCCCCCACACCTCCACACTTCAATTGGAGGGGCTGGTGCTGCAGGGTTTCAGATTCACAGAGCTGTAGAGGTTGGAAGGGCCCTGGAGAGCTCCTGGGGTCCAACCCCCTGCCAAAGCAGCTCCCCAGCTCATATTGCACAGGGCGGCGTCCAGACGGGGCTGGAACCTCTCCAGAGATGGAGACTCCACACCCCCCTGGGCAGCCTGGCCCAGGGCTCCCTCACCCTCACTGGGGAAAAGTTCTTCCCCAGGTTGGTGGGGAAAGCACGCCCTGGGGAGCTCCTGGCCTTGAGAAGGGACAGTTCTGCAGCACAGAGACAGCGTCCTGCTGACATGAAGTGGGGAAAAAAGTAATTTGTGTTTTCAATGTTAATTGTTTTTAATGTTTCCCACTAATCTTTGCTGTGAGTTGACTCATTTTTGGCAACTTCCAGACGTCCCCGTGGCTGGCGGCCTCACACAGGCTGCTGGAGCCCTTGCCTGATCCTCGCAGCCCCCACGGCCGGCGCTGGGAGGTCAAAGTCTGGGGCCAGACTCTGTTTGGAGATTTGACAAACCCTGCCAGGGGATTATTAAGGAGCCTTTCATGGTTTGAGGAGATCTAAAAGAGGTGTTTGCTTCTCACAGGCACCCACCCGTGCCCTGGCTGAATGTCGGTGATCCCCAAGCAAGGTGTGGGGATGGGTTCTTCTGAGCGGGTGGGTTGGGGTCCTTTGGGGTCTCCCCTTTGCACAGCAGGGTGTAACCCCTCTGCTTCATTCCACTTCTCCTAGGTAAGCAAATGATCGAGACTTACTTTGACTTCCGCCTTTACCGCCTCTGGAAGACCCGCCAGCACTCTAAACTATTGGATTACGATGACATTTTATGAGCTGGAGAAGACTTTGCAAGAGGAAGTTGATCACCGGTGTCCAAGAAGTCATGCTTACTGCAGAGAGACTTTTTATTGGCACAGGGAGCCCTTCAAAGCCCTACAGGAGCCAGCAGTGCTAAGGGGAGGGAAGAAGGAGCCCTCGGAAGTGTGTCGGGAGGAAAGTCTCCTGG
The DNA here is from genome assembly GCA_027925045.1 of Hypotaenidia okinawae. Classification (NCBI taxonomy): domain Eukaryota; kingdom Metazoa; phylum Chordata; class Aves; order Gruiformes; family Rallidae; genus Hypotaenidia; species Hypotaenidia okinawae. Next base: position 362,521 of record BSDF01000019.1, on the reverse strand, counting down.
GTCAAGAGAGACTGGAGGGAAAGGGTTTGACACCTCGCTCGTCTCAGGTCAGAGCCGTGGTGTCTCAGGAGGAGCTGTGTGAGAGGAGGACAGGATGGAGTTCCTTGCAGAACTGAGCTGTTTTGGGTCAGAATGGGCCAGATTTGATTCCGGGTCCTTTTAAAGACTTTTGAAGCTCAGGTTTTCTTACAAAAATAAACCCAATTGCCCGTGCACTACAATGAAGAAGTGCCCAGAGCACAGAGGAAGGAGGGAGTTGTACTGATGGGACCTTCTGTGCTGGGGATCTTGGAGAGCAAGGGCTGCTACACCTACTCCTGCAAGCTTACATCAAGACGATCCAGTTTCAGTGTGAATATATACTGGAATATAGAATTGAAATCTAACTTTTTTTTTTTGTTTTGTTTTGTTTGTTTTGTTTAATAGAAAATAAGTGCAATTTTTATAGCAAGAGGGGTAAAATCCCTCCCAGTATTTAATTAGTTAAAAATAACACACCAGTAACCAATAGATGAGGTATTTTTGGTCTGCTTGAAAATATATTCAAAACAGTAATATATCTTCTGTAGACATATTTAATCACCAGCAAACATGGTTTTAACGTGACTTGGCAGACCCTGCATGTCTGCTGCATTGATTAATCTGGTTTGGTTCGTTACTTTCAGAGTAGCTGTGTTGCACTAATTGTATGTGCTCTCACGAATGTATATTTCTCCTCCCATTAGACCCAACTTTGGTACTTTCTCTTTTGCTGCTTGCAAAGCTACAGGACGTTAGTTTTGCTGGAATCCTTTAGGTTAGACATGCTGTGCCCTGGCTGAGGAACCTCCGCCGGGATCGCTGCGGTATGAAGATGAATTAGAAATTAATAGCCATGGTAATTACTCGTTGATGCCAGTGTTTTTGCTACATGTTGGGAGAGGAGTTCTCTTTCCAGCCTGCTGTGTGGAGCAGCGCGGTTCCCTGGCCGCCAGAACCCCTCCGAGGAGACTGTTCCCTGCGGCATCGGGCAGAACCGCTCCTGGAGGTCTGTAGCCTGAGTTTGGATCTTCCCGCTGTTCATCACTGGATCGCCAGCTGTTTGTCTGTAAGCCAGCTCTTTTCCAATGCTAAAGACCTCTTGTTGGTCTGGGCTGCTCACCTCCCTTCCTATGTAAAGCCAGAGTAGCATCAGAGCAGCCGTGCTTTGAGGACCCAGATTTGTACTCGGTATTTCAGGATATATTTTGGAACATATTAACTTTTTGTTTGTTTAGGTCGGGGGGAGGGGGGCTGCTTTTTGTTTTGGGAAGGGTTTGGGTTTTTTCATCTCCTACTCTCCTGCTCAGAGGATAAACGCTACTTAGAGTCTGTGTAGGTCACACTGGCAGTCCTGAGAGGCGAAACAAGTTACTTCTTTTATAAACAAAATATACTGGAGAGTAACCAGGAAGGATCACCTTGGTTTCCTGATTTCCTGGTATCTAAAATTAGTTAATTGTGAAGGAAAATACATGTACAAATCTTCTTTTAAATACTACAGAAAGAACTAGCTGTTCTGGTGTGCAGAGTGCTCCCACCCCGTGACGTAGCTGTGGCTGTGATGTTGGGGAGCGGGCTCTGGCTACAACTGCTCAGCCCTGTACATTTACAGAAGTTTTATCACAAACCTTTTGAAGAACTAATGTCCACGGAGCAGGGAGAGGAGGAGGTGGGGAGGGGTGATTCTGAGTCCTTCGACAGCGGCGCGGTGACCCCGGTGGGTTGGGGCTGCTGCTGCCCCATCCAGCTCAGAGCTGCTGCGCTGACCTGACCTCAGAGGTCTGTACCTCATCTCAGCCCTGGCCAGGCTCTTGTCCTCTTCACTCGGTCGTGTTTTCTGGACTGGTGGTGAGGGGGGTAATGGGCACCGGTTTTGGAAAACAATGGCAGATATAAACCACTCTGTTCCTTGGTGTGGGGCTTCTGCCAGCTGCCCCTGTGAGGTGGGAGCTGCAGGTGTGATGAAAGCACCGAGTTTTGGTGGTGTTTGGAGAAGGAAACAGGAGTGGCAGGACTAAAATGCTGACACACAACTCCCCCTCTGACCCGTTACCCTTCTGTGGTTACGCTCCTAACTGGAGACAAACTGTTCTTCCTTTCTCTTTCTCTTTCTTCTCTGTTCCTTCTCTACAGTAAAATCCCACTTCAGTGAACTTGTAGCATGAATGTAGCATTGTGGAACTATTGAAAATCTTATTTAACTCCAAGAGGGCCCATTTATGTATCCACCTCAGTGATTTCTCTGTAGAACTATTGTGTATCTATCCTCATTGACCACGTGTAGGACTAGGAGTGCAAAGTAGAAAGGTAGCTTGTACAGTTGCTTAACGTCACTAGGAAGATGTATATTTGAACGAACATTACAGACTGTTGTACTGGTGCAGTTGACTATAGTTTAGTATGATGACAAATGATGAATGCGTATCTCTCTTTTCCAAAGATCTGTATTCCTCATAGTTTGTGATGTTTATGACATGAGCATATTATTTCCTTTGTAGCGTTCACTTGACTTCAAGAGATGAAATACTCCAAAAGCTGTGACTGGAAAGACAATAGAGTTTTGATGTTTGAAGCCCCTTGTGGAGTAGCATCATTGAAGCTTCTCTTTAACTGGTTGATTTTTTCAGGTGGCTGCTGGGAAGGGAAGGGATCAGTAGAGGAAATAAATAAAATTGTAATTGTTTAAACTTTAGAGTTAAAAATAGAGCCTGTAACTTCCTCAGGTGACCAGCCTGTAAAGGACAGGCTCTGGCTGTGTGCTCGCAGCCAGGATGTTCCCTCTGCAGAGGCCGAGCGCCCGTTCCTTGCACCCCATGTGCCTCTGCAACATCTTCTCTGGGGCCTGCAGCAGGCAGTGCCTGTGGCCTGGCTCTGCGCCCTGCCTGGGGGAGCTGTGGCTGCAGGACAGTTTGTCGTTCCGCCTCTACCTGCTTCCTCCAGCCTTCAGCTCCCTGCTCTTGGGCTGCGTCTGTCTGAAGCCCTGGCAGCAGGTGGTTCACCCGCAGTCCTCGCTTGCTGGCTCAGCAGAGCTCGCCCTCATAAGGGTGACGGGAGCCAGCGGTGAGCGGTGTGGTGGAGCCCTGTCCCCTCCTGCTCTGTCAGAGGATGGGCAGCCCCATCGCACCCTCAGGCTCAGCCCCACCACGGGAGCTGCTGCTGCAGCCCGTGCGCTCTGGGTTTGCTTTTAGCAGGAGAACCGGGGACACCCAGTTAACCCCAGTGAGAACCAGATTAAACTGGGATGGCTGAATTGGGAGCCAAGCCAGGCTGTTCACCCCAACCATGTGCGTGAGTCTCTGCTGCTCTTGCTGCCTGGCAGATGAATGTTGGCAGAGTCTCACGGGTGTGTTACAGCCTGGGCTGGGACAGTCGCCTCTGGGAGAGATGGGTGTCAGCAGGTGGGTCAGCTGCCTGGTCTGCTGCTCCTCAGCCTGGCTCACATGTGGGGAGCAGCCCCTGACTGTTTTCTCTGGTGCCTGCAGAGAATATCCACATTGTGGGGCTGTCACCTTGTCCTATGCAGGATTTTCCAGGGAGGATTTGTTTTTTTCCTCGTTTGTCTGGGAAGGAAAGGGAAGAAGAATTCAGGTTACCTGAGGGATGCAGAAATAGGCAGAAAACTGAAATAAACCTTTTAGAACCTCTCCTCATGCTGCAGCTACCACTTCCCCTTTTAGGTGCCCTCCATGCCTGGAGTGGGAAATGGATGAGTTAGCAGATACTTCCTGCTTTAAAAACAACAAACCAAAAACTCCCCACAAAACCCCAAACCAACCAAACAAAAGCCCTTGGAGCTCTAGCAAAACATCTGACCGCTGTAAAAGGCAACCAGCCAACTCGTCCCGCCCCATGCAAGGACACTGCAGTGGGCACCCATGGGCTCCCATCTGCTTCTGCCTCTGAGGGTCTCTCGAGCCGCCTGAGCCAGGGCTCAGGGAGAGGCTCTGCTCTGCTGCTGCATGAGGCTCTCTAGAAATGAATTTCTTCAGTTCTCAGCCTCGGGCTGGTTGCCTGGAGCTCAGAGCAGGTTTCCTGCTCCAGGGGCTTCCTCAGCTCGCAGGTTTGTGTGTGTTCATGTCGTCTCTTCACACACAGGCTCTTCCCTGGGGCCTGGGGGTGATGTGCCCCTCGACTGCCCCTGCTGACTTTGCCGTGTGCAGTAAAGTGTGAGGCAGTGTTACCATCCCACCCGTGCTGTGTGAGCATCTCTCTGGCTCCTGGCTCGCATCAGTCTCACAAACAGCTGCTGTTGTTTCGGGACATGACTGTGCTAGTGACCTGTGGCTGGGAGTTCCTGTTCCCAAGGCTCTGCTGGCAGGGCGACTGCCAAGGCTGCCTCGTCACCTTCAGGCAACAGAACTGGGGATAGCAGAAAGAATGGGAATTGCTGTATTTGGATAGGCAGCCTGGCAGGAGCTGGAAGGGAGAGTGTGTCCTTAATCCCAGCCCAGACAGAAGGTGGAGCGACAGACTCGCTCTGCTCTTAACAATGTGTGACGTTCAGCCCATCAAACCCCAGTTTGAGACACGCTTACCCTGGGCCATTAATAATAGATGAGGTATGTTACTGTGTGGGTAAAAAAGTCCTTCCAGGGCCCCTGGGAATTGTCATGCTGTGGCAGAACCATGCATCAGAGGACGTGTTGGGTTGGGTCACCCTTCCTCCAGCTGTCAGGCCACACTGCCAGTACCCAGACAGTGATTTGCAGCTACATGTAAAGCTGAATCGCTCTCTACTCCAGCTTTTGCCGTGCCAGTCCCTGGAGCTGAGGCTACATCAGCCCTTCCTGACAGATCATTCTCCCAAGGGATACTGAGCGGCAGTGTCATTTTCCACACCAGCTGTAAAAAGTTGTTTGTGATGCTGTATTTTGTCCTGCTGATCACAGGGTATCCGTGGCTTTCCACAGCTTCCGTGGGAATGGGTTTTCATTTCAGTTGGGGAAACACTAAGCCAAAGTCAACGGGAAGCTGTTAATGGTCTCAGTAACAAGTCAAGCTGCTAATGGCTGAGTACAGGGGAGATTTAACAACCACGAGCCCGAGTGTAGGCATATTCACTGCCTGAGAACCCCGCAGAATTCAGGGTAAGATGCCAGAGTCTGGGGTCGCTGCCTGAAATGCTTCTTGCTGAGGTTGTGTGTGAGCTATTGGAGAGGGACAGGAGCTGCTTTGATTCAGAAGTTAGTTCAGCCAAAATAGTGTGAATCAGGGTGAAAAACTTAAGAGTGGAGGGAATAAACATCATGGGTATTAAATGTAAAGAATCCAGCTGAAAGGAAGCTGAACTGGATTTTTCCCATAGATGTAGTAAATTTTAAAGAAGTAATATTTTTTCACGTTATTGTTTTGCTTTTAGAGTATCCCTTAACTTGTCACAGTAAGGAGGGTCAGACCCATCTAGGGTTGTCCTGCATTGCAGCAGTGGGGAGGCGGGCTGTTAATGGGGCATGCCAGCCTCTCCCTTATCTCAGCAGCCAAATACGCCAGTGATTGCTGACAGCAGCTCTGTCCCTATAAACCTTGAACTCTCCAACCTGCATTGCTAAGCCATGAGCAATGTGCTTGCAGAGACCCCCAAGCAGCGGATGGAACCCATCCTGCATCATGCGGTGGCCCCTCCTGAGTCACAGGGGCCGTACAGCAGGAACCCATGGGCACAGTCCCTGCCCCACTCCCTGGGGCCTGGGGGTTCCTCTGTGTTTGCAGGGTGCTTTCCTCCTGTGGGTGTGTGGGGCTGTACCTGGGGAACGTTTCTCACCTGGGGAGACTGAGCTGCAGAGGTGCTGAGGAGGGGACTGCTCACTGCCACAGTCACCCTGGTGCCTGCTCAGGACCAGCAAGTCAATGGTCATCAAAAAGCTTCAACAGAAACTCTGTGGTTATTGGATTTATCTTTTTTTTTTTAGTTCGTTTTTTAGTGCTAAAACACTGTTGTAGTGATACAGCCCCATTACAAGAACCTGCTAACCCAGAACCCAGAGCTGGGAGCTCAGTGTCTCTGCCCTGACATTCAAAATGCCCTAAGAGCACTGCAGGCTGTTCAGCTCCTGCTCTGCTGCGGCCGCTGCGCCCTGCGCAGAACGAGACGGTGCTGTGCGAGGTGTTAAGGAGACTGAAGAGACCGAGTGGGTTTGGTGTTCCCCATCCCAGGAAACCAGGCTGGAGTTTTTCCAGTGTGTGTTTCCTCTTCTTTAAGCACCGTTCCTGGAGCTGGGGTGACTTCAGGCACCATATGAGGCAACAGCAAAAGCTGAGCCCCCCCAGGGCTGGGGCCCGGTGCGCTTTGGGATCATTGCTGTTTGCTCTGGGAGTTCAGTTCTCACTTCCAGCTCCTTGCTGAGCAAAGGGAGGGCTGGTGGGTACTGCAGAGCAGGGGGTGTGGGGGGCATCTTTCCCAAAAACCAAACTAACAGGTGGAAAAGGTACCAGTGTGGGCTTGGGAAAGGGATCTGGTGATGTGGAGAAGGGTAGGTTGTACCTGTAGCGCTCCTAAACTTTGAGAGATTTGAGCAAGTTGCTTTCATCCAAGTGAGAAAAAGAAGTGTAGTTGTCAAAATAATGGGGGTATAAAATCCCCCCAGGTGTGAATAGCAGGTGACCGTGTGAAGGTGAAGCACACTGCGGTCTGATTCTGCCTCTGGGCTCAGCTGAGTTCAGAGGGAGTTGGGGCATCCTGCTCCTTGTGGAATCAAACGCCAGTGCAGGGTAGTACAGCTGTGGCCATCGCACTGCTCAGCAAGGGGGGATCCCACGTTCCCCCAGCAGTGTGTGTGAGCAGTCGGGTCCCTCTTCGGGTCATCCCATCTCAGTGGGAAGCACAGAGGAGGCTGAAGTGTTGGCCCCCAAGAGAGCCTCTGCGTTGCAGAGCTCACCCTGAGACATGCGGGTTTGGGGCCAAAACTGCCTTGATGGAGAGTTTTGAAAGCAAAGACTGTCAGCTCCGTGGTCACGATGGGCCCTGGACCAGCAGGCTGGCTCCTGGGAAAAGTCAGGAGAACATTCCTCCTAAGCACTCTCCTTGTTTTTCATGGTGGTTTCTGGCCAGCCACCTGCTACCTGGAGTGGGGCAAACCTGGCAGGAGCCGTCTGCCATCGCTGCTGCCTCTGCTACCATGTTCTCTGAGACTATCTGCTGCTTCGTGTATGATAACCAGGTTTCAAATACATGAATGTTTCTAGGTTTTAAGACGTGATTTAATAAAAAGAGATGTTTCTGGGAAAGCAGGATTTCCCTCTGGTTTGGGTTTTTTTTGTTGTTCTCTGGCTGGGTTTATAGACCCAGAAAGCGCTGCTTGGCTGGGGCTTTGCTGTGCTGGCAGGTGAGGGAGACACAGGCCCTGAGCATCTCCCAACGGCAGCAGCAAGGGAAGCGCTGAAAACTCAGGAGCAGAGCTCCAGAGGTGCAAGAGGCACAGATGCAGCTAAAAGGGGGGAGGGAGGTAAAAGCTCCTGATGATTTAAACAAGAGACCATCTGAAAGTAGCAGATCCAGCGGTGGGGATGGTGCAGAGTCCCAGTTCCAGCAGAAGCTGTGGCTCAGCGAGTACGGACTGATGGCTACAGAGCTCAGCCAGCACCCAACACTGCCTTTTCCTGGGAGGAGGCCAAGCTCTGAGCACCATCCAGACACTGAGAAACAGCCCCAGAGCAACTCCAGGGAGGGCTAAATGTGTGACAACGCCTCTGGGCTCCAAGATAAAGCACATCCCCAGGAGGGCAGAAGGCATCTGATGCCCATAAGCCACTGCCTGTGTTGCAGGTCTGTTTGACTTAATTGCCAAAGCTGCAGGTCTGGCTTGAACTCCCAGCACCACTTCCCCCTTTATCTCCAACGCTGACAGTCACCTGCATGTTCATCTTCCATCAACTGTGGTACCTGCAGCCCCTCTGAGCAGAGGCAGAGATAAACCACCCTGGCAGCTCTGTCATTTAAGACCTTTTTCTTCAGTGCTGGGATCTCTCAGCCTTTGGTTACGCATCCTCCCTGGTTGGAGACATTCTTCTCCATGTGCCACCACCGCAGCAGGGTGGGACATGCCATATCCATCTCAGCGCTGCAGCAGATGACAGAAATCACTTCTAGCCCTTACCACCCCCTGCACAGACAGCATCTGCCCAGAGACCTGGCCCCTGCGCTCCCTGAGGCCTTTGCAGAGTCCTCAGTGCCCCAAGTACCTGGTGGCCAGAAAGACGGTCTTTATCCTTAATCCATTCCGTGCCACCACCATCCTGTTATAAATCAGTGTTGTAGGGTACAAAGTCAAACCTGTTGCAGGAGACCAGTTACAACAGGTTATTTTTGCCTATTGCCTCCTTCCCTCTCCCTTCATGCTCCCAGGGGCAGCGATGTGATGGACACGAACCCAGAGCAGGAGTTTTGCTCTGCCCTGTGGAAGGGTGAGAGGAACTGAGAGGTCTCAGCTTTAAGGTGAAATCAACTTCTCTGACATGTGCTGGGCCCTGCTCCCTTGTCACCTGGGGCTGTCCCAGCAGACCCTTCGGGTGCCAGCCTGACCTCCCTCACAAGCGGTGTGTGTCATGTCTGTCACCAGCTCTGCAGCCACAGCAGCTCTGCCCTGCTGCTGCTGGGACACCAGGAATTCATGCCTGTGCTCCGTGGTGCCACTCTGCTATCACACACTCCGGGTCCTGTCCTCTGCCATCGTCACACACAGGTTTTGTAATCACACATTCATTTTTTGTGCCAAATACGAGCACTGAGTGGGATTCCCAGGAGCCTCTGAGTAACTGTGCTCAGGCAGCACCCGGCTAAACCAGGGGGCTAAATACAGCCACGCCGGGGATTAGCTCCAAAGTGCTCGATGCCAGCCAGCCTCCACTGCCCAGCCCTTAGCACTGTTTCACTGACAGAAGTGATACAAGGCACTCAAATCTTGCCTGGCAGGGAGGAGATGAATAATGGCTGGATTTATCTTTTTGTTCTGAAGGCAGGCAGGCATGCAGCAGAACGAGCAGATGTCAGGTTCGATCGCCACAAAGGGAGGCGTTTTCTTTGCACCAGGTGCAGATAAACTGTGGGAATTCATTATTTCAGGATTTATGGGCTTTGCACCAGCTCAAAAGCCAACCAGACAAGACCACGAAAGAGAAATCCATTGAGATCCCCACAGCACAAAGGCACATTGTTGGCTCTGTACGCGCCTGAGCCATGAGTCACCAGAGGCGGGGAAATGTCACTACCCGCTTGCCCGGTCGTTATCCTCAACCCTGGGCACCTCTGCGGGCCTGATGAGGGCCAGGATGCAGGACAGCACATCATGGGCATGAGTATGGTGGGTCATGTGTAAACCCGTGTGTTATTTAAGCTGAATCACAAGGCGCTGCCTCCTTCCATTTAGCTCCAGTTCCTGGCTCAGAGCAGCAGAGCAGCAACTTGGGGCACAGAGCACATCTGGGCATCACAGAGCACATCTGGGCATGGCACAGCTCCCGGCACACGGGCAGCTCTGGCAACAAAAGACTCTTGTCAGTAGTAACATTCCCGGGTATCATTTGCAGAAGGTGCAGTCGCTCTGTTCCGGCTGGGGAGTGCAAAGGTGGGAGCGTTATCAGCAGGATACAGTGCTCCTTCCCGTAAACACACCTGTGCTTTCAGCAGCCCGGATGGAGCGGGGTGAAGCAGCCCCACACACCGGGGTGCAGCTCTGCAGCTCCCGGGCAGGCTGGGACCGAGGCAAGTTCCGGCCAAAGGTTAATTACATCACAGCATGCCGTGTCCCTGCACTTCCTGGGCTGAGGATTTCGGCACACAGTGTTATCAGGCGCCTGGGAAGTTCTGAGCAGCCGTGTGATCGCTTCCTGATGGCACAGGCTTCCCAGAGAAACCCACTGGCCGCTGATAACAGGTACTGCCTGGAAATAATGCCCTGGCTGGACCTTTCCTGTGCTTTTTCTGCACAACAAAGAGCCATCAGTCAAAAGTAAAGATAGTGGGGAAAACATTTCCCTGCTCCACTGCCACATGCCATGGACACCACCACTTGTGTCCCCCACAAGACACTCCTCTGAGGGGCCTGATTGTGACACTGCTCTGGTACCAGTGGCTGTTCCTGGCTGCCATGGCTGCTCACAGCCAGGCACCTGCTCTTCCTCAGGCTGTGGCCGAGGTGATGGCAGGGTGACCCCGAAAGGCATTATCTCGCCACTGTCCTCGGCTGGCACCGGGCTTTTCACACAGTCCAGGATGGGGTCAAAGACCAGATCAGGATCTCGCGGGCAGGGCCGGTCACCGCGGCTCCCGGCAGGCTGAGGGCCGCAGGGCCTGTCCCCAGCCGTGTCCCGAAGCCTGGCGCCTGTGGCGCGGGCAGCGGGACCCCGCAGCCCCGGGGCAGGGCGGGCCGTGCTGCTGAGCGCCAGGCAGGTAACACCCGGACCCAGCTACTTCCAGATGGGCCCCGAGGGACTCCGCGCCCGACGGGCTCCTCGGGGCCGGGTCTCGGTGACACCGACACTGAATCCGGCAGGGAGCGGGACAGCCGCACTGCCCCGGCCAGCGCCGGGCCGCCCTGGCCCCGGGCCACGTCACGGCGCCCGCCCCGCCCGCTCCCACCGCCCCGCGAAGGGCGGCCCGGGGGCGGTGCTGGGGCCGGCGGCGGGGCCTGCTCAGGTGCGCCGGGAGGAGGCGGCCGGGCAGCGCAGTGTGTCCTGCGCCGCCGCCATGAGCAGCGCGGAGCCGCCGCTCGGGGCTGGGCCGCGGGCTCAGCCCGCCTGGAAGCGGGAGATCCTGGAGCGGAAGAGGGCCAAGCTGGCCGGGGCGGCCGGCGGCGAGCCGGAGCCCCCGGCGGGGGAGCGGCTGGTGGTGGCGGAGAGCCTAGGCCCGCTCCGCGAGAACCCCTTCATGCGGCTGGAGAACGAGCGGCGGCGGCTGCGGCAGGGGCTGCCCGGGCACAGCCCCGGGGCGGAGCGGCCGCTGCAGCAGCTGCTGGAGCTGTACAGCGCCGTGCCCGGCATCCGCACCATCCGCGCCGACAACATTCTCATCATCGAGTCCCAGCCCGACGCCGCCGCCTGTTTCGCCGACGGGGACGCGCTGCCCGGCCGCCGCCGGGACCCGGCCGCCGCCGCCGCCTCCTCTTCCTCCTCCTCGCCGCCGCGGCGCCCGGACCCGCTGCGGGAGCTGCTGGCCCGCCGGGGCGCCGCCCTCGCCGAGATCCGCGCTGACCAGGTCGTCATCTACGAGGCGACCGAGCCGCCGGAGCCGCCCGAGGCGGCCGAGCCGGGCACCGTCAGCCGCCTCCTGGAGAAGTTCGGGCAGCGACCGCGGGGCCGCCGACGCCGCGGCGGGGAAGCGCTGACCGGGTCCGGTCCGGGCGCCGTGCCGGGCGGGGCGGCACCCTCTCCGCAGGTGGGACCGGGCTCTCCCCGGGCAGGGCCGCCCTCTCCGCACGGGGCACCCGGCTCCCCCCGGGCCTCGGGCCCAAAGGCAGGGCTGGGATCTCCGCAGGCGGTGCCGGCCGCCCCCCAGCCGCTGCCGGCTCCCTCCCGGGCTGCCACCTCCCCAGCCGTGCCGGCCGCCCCCCAGCCTCCTGTCCTGCAGCCGGCTCCCCCTCGGGCTGCGCCCCCTGAGCCCGCGGCCCCTCAGCCTCTCCCGGCTCCCCCCCGGGCTGCCACCCCTCCGGCGGTCCCAGCCACCCCCAAGGCCGCAGCCCCTCCGGCGGTCCCAGCCACCCCCAAGGCCGCAGCCCCCCAGGCCAACTGCTTTCTCCATAAGATCGGCTCCAATTCCTTCACCGTCACCCCCGGGGACTGCCCCCCGGCAGCCGTGTCCCTGAGCCCGGTGCTGTTTCCAGCCGTGCCGGGCCGCCCAAGGGGCCACCAGTGCCATCCACCAGCGCTTCCCATGCCAGAGCCAATGCCAGGAGGCCAAAGCCAGAGGAGGCTGAAAGGGCTGTGTCCCCCCCACCCAGTGCCACTCAGGCCCCCAGTGCCACCAGCTCCACCCAGCCGCTTTCCGCCTCAGCCCCCGCGCGGGGGCTCCTTTGAAATCCACCCAGCCCCCAAGCCCGACTTGGCTGCCATCCCAGCCCATGACCTGCAGGCCCAGGCCCTGGCCAAGCTGCGCCTCAATTCGCGCAATTCCTTCCTCTTCGTGCCGCGCCGGGAGGGCAGCCCGGCTCTGCCCCCAGCCCGGAGCACCAGCCCGGGTCCACAGCCACCCTCCTTGGAGGAGAAGGCACCGAAGGAGCCCCCGAGGGCTTCCGCCCCGGAGCAGGAAGAGCCTGTCACTTCCCCAGTGGCGCCTTTGGATCCGTTGGTACCTGTGACTTACATCGATGACATTGTGGAGCCAGAGAGCGGGGAGGTTTCTCCCAGGGCCAGCTCAGCTGTGAGGACGGGGAGCTTGGCAGATCAGCCTGGAGGAGCTGGCCCTGACCTGGAAATGGAGTTCTCCTCCGTGCCCCTCTACAGACCACACTCTGCCCCCCACCAGAAGGGAGGCAGCACCTTCACTGTTGTGCCCAAAAGAAAGCCCGTTGCCTCAGGGCTGCAGACTCTTAGTGATGCCAGTGGAAGGCCGCAGTGGGAGGAAGAGGAGGAGGAGAGCAAAGGAAAAGGCAAAGCAGTGGAGAATGCTGATGGGCCTCAAGCGGGGCTGTCCCATAAAAAGCGCTACCCCACGGTGAACGAGATCGAAGTGATCGGGGGGTACCTGTCCCTGGAGAGGTCCTGCATGAGCAAGACAGGCTCCCGCCGCAAGAAGGTAACTGCTTGGGGTGCCTCGGTGCTGAGCAGCCAAGCTGAAAGCAGCTTGGTTCTATCAGTTTGTCTTAACATGAGGCATGGGGTGGGAAGGTGGGCATTGTTTTCCTGGACCTTTTGAAAGCCAGAGAGGCTTGCCCTTGGAAGGGGACGGTGGGTGCTCACCCACCAAGTAGATGAGGGTGGTATATGACTTGCAGTAACTGCAGGGCCTCTCCCACAGTTTTTCCTGGGAGGTATCATAACACCGGGTTAAATATTTTAGGTATTTAGAAAATTGAGGCGAGTTGTGTGGACTTGCACCTTCTCCAGCTCCGCTCCCTGTGTCTGCGGGTGTTGGACATGTCGAGTTCCCCTCAGTCACTGCCCAGGTTGTGACACAGTATGATGGGCAGCATGGCATTGGCATCTTCCCCGCATTAGTGATCTATTGATAGAGGCTCAAGAATTAGGTCTCCATTAGGCAGAAACAGATCAGCAACAGCTTAACTCCCCTTGATAGGATTATACCACCTGGCAGCTCGTTCTGGCTGTCCAGCTATGTCTGAAGATCCCAGAGATGTTGATTGCTAAAGTGTCTTTGGAACCAATGCCAGGTTTTCTAGTGGCTTGGGATCTAACGCAGATCCTTGTGAGCCTTAAATTGAGAATTAATCTTTGTGTCTGGGTGTGATGAAGACACAGTCGCACTGAAAGAGCGGGTTGTTTTTGTTGCGCCGGAGGAGTGGACGTGAGTTGTTGGGCTCTGAAAGCAGCAGCCAAGGTGACAGATCCTGATTTCAAGGTTTACGATGATGTGACATGTTTTTCCGTAGCAGGAACACTTGTTTGACATCCCGTTGCTTTAATTCGACTCAGTCTTTGATGGACTGAATCCACATGGGTGCCTGAGGCACTGAGCTTTATAATTTGAGGAAATCCTTTGACTGGAGTGCTTCTCATGTAGAAGGGAAGCAGGGAGTGCTGCTTCTCGTGGCTTAACGTTGTTAAATTCCTTTATAAGAGCACACGGTCTCTATTAATTTGATTATGCTGAATGCAGGTGGCAGATCTGGAGCATGAGCACCATGAGGTCCAGAATAAGCCAACAGGAGTGTTGATTCTCATTCAGTGCTCCTGCAGTTTCTCCTTCTCCTCCCTTGGACTGGAATTGTTCTGCTGCTTAAACACCTGCTGCCTGGCACTCATTCCAGCTGTTTTCTTCCCTGTGCTCAGTTCAGTTTTGGATATTAGTTGGATTTACACCAAATCAGGTGTGTGGTATAAATGGTGAAAATATCAAGACACTTACAGTTAGAAAATAGAGAGGAAACCTTGTGGGAAAGACACTTGTGGATAAGCCCGGTGTGTGACGCAGGCAGAGGAGCCGATTTCTCTGTGCAGGGTGGCAGCAGAATAAAGCCTCAAGTAAGTAAAGCGAGTTAACTGGTGGGCAGTGGAAGCTGTTGGTAGCAGTACAAAAAGGAGAGGGAGATGAGGACAAAGCTGGTGCAGTTACTGAATTGTTTGATGTTGGTCAAACGCTGGGAACAGGAACATTGTGGCATCTCCATCCTTGGAGCTGTTTGAAAATTGCCTGGTGTGCCCCTGGAGCATCTCATCGAGTCAGACTTGGAGCAGGAGTTTGGGCCAGAGGTTCTTTCCCCACCTAAAATATCATCTGATTCTTTGAAATTGGTTAACAATTGCATTATCTGTTCAGCCTTGGAGATGTGTGACATTGTGCAGGTCACGTAGCTTGTCCACTGATGTTCTTACCAGCTTAATGGCATTAACTCTCCTGCTCTGAAGATGAACTGTGCTAAATCCTGCAAGGTGTGTGTACAGCTGTAACAGCGCTCGCTGAGAATCACACACAGGGGAAGTCCTGCATGAAAACTTACATAAAGATCTCATTTCTGAGATACTCAAGGACCAAGGAGGAATTCTGAGGTATTAAAAGGCAAAGGAGGAACTGCCTGTTACATTGCAGAGCTCAGGAGGCTGTAGTAAATGGGGAGCTTTCAGGAAACAGGACCCAGCTTAAGGAGAAGTAGTAGAGCCACAGGTTTCTGGGTAAAATGAAGTGTGACTACGTAGTGAAAGAAACACCAGGTTTTCCTTCAGTTCCCCTCCTGCCTGGGTGGCAGGCGTGGAGTCTGGCTTTGCAGCCAGGGTTTAGAAGATGATGCTGGAGCAAATGGAAAGATTTCTGTTTACTCTTAACCCAGAGGATGTTTGTGGCTGTTACTCTGGGTAATAGGGCTGAGTGGCGATGCCTGAAAAGGAAGGAGCTAGTATTAGGAAACATTCCTTGGTTTCTTCCCAAGAGATTGCTGTGTGTCACCAAGGCAACTGGCCAAAAACATGTTCTGTAGATATGTTGGGGTTTTCAGAAACTTGCTTTTGGCCAGAATTGGGCAGAAGCAGACATTTCGTGTGAGCTGGAGGCTGCAGTTCTTTGGTAAAACCACTGTCCCTTTCTTCTCTGGCATTTCAAAACCAAACCTGATGGTGGTTTCAGTGAGCAGCTACTGGGCTTTTTTGGGGTGATTCTCTCCAGGCAGACCTGCTGGATGAGCCCAAGCTCAGCATCTTCCTTTCCAGACCTTGCCCTGGATTTGCTGAAGGGTCTCTGAGTAAGCACCAGGCTCCAGAATGTGGTATTAGTGAAACATTGATGACTTGGAGAACTTCATCCACTTGCTGATGCCCAGCAGGAATCTGGGTGGGACAAGCAGCAGCCTGGAAGTGCCGGGTCCCTGTGCATCGGTGGGGGTCTGTGCTTGTGATTTATTTGGAGGGAGAGTGGCAGTTGTGTCAGACAGATTGTTCTGAGATGCCAGTTGCTTTTTTTCTCTCAAGGCAAAAATTCAGCCTCCCTTTTCAGTCCCCTGGTTGCCTGACTGGTAGAGATGCCAGCAAAATGGAGCTGAATCGGTGCATGTCTTCTGGTCTACATGCTCCATGGCTTTTTGGTGTGGGTGGGAGAGAGTGGGAGTGGGCTTTGGTGCTGCTCTGGTCTGTGTGGAGGAAGCTGCAGCCCCTGTTTTTGGCTGCATGGCTTCAGGACTTGTGACACTGCCAGAGATGCTGGAGGCCTAGGGGATGCTGCTGATGTCTGAGGCCTTTCAGGAAAAATAGCTTTACTGCTCCTTCCAGACACTTCAAGAATGTGAAGCAGCTGTTTGTTTTGGGGTTGGAGCTGGGTCTTGGGCTGATGAGGAAGAGAGAGAAATGCTTGTCCTGCATCAGGATTTAAAATGGGTTCCCAGCTGTCTTGTGGAGCTAGAGCTGCTGTGGTGGGACAGTCGTCGTTCACCCAGGGCTGCGAAGGTGAACATGGGCTTGGGTGTGGTGGGACACAGTGGAGGGCTGAGCGCCAGCCGTGCTCATCCTGGGGTGTGGGCAGGGAGGTTGAGCTCTTGTTCTACAGGTGTAAAGATGCCCTTCAGGACAGGTCACCCACTCTGCAGCTGTTTTGAGACCTCTCTAAGTGGTCTCACAGCCAGTTCAGGTAGTGGAGTGGGGGTGTGACTTCGGTTTGAAAACCAAGCGACCATTTGCAGCTTTGGACGGATGGACTGGTTTCAAGTGGAGCTGCTGGCTGAGCTGCCAGCTCCCAGCAGGACAGGATACGTGCACAGGGGTGGAAGAAGACCTACTGACCTTTATTCTAAGCAGGGAGTGGGGAGAGGATGCAGAGCTCTGTCGGTGACCTCTGCTCAGTGCTTGTCTTCGTGCTCTGTTATTGCAGAAATAGTAAAGACACTTCAGCCTGATAGCAGCCGCAGGAGGAAGGGAAGGCTTTGCTGCAGGATGTGGATCTTTGGGATCTCAGAGGATCTAGCTCAGCTGAGCCGGCAAGAACTAATCTTAGTTTGGTTACCTGCCAAAATGTCCTACAATAAAGTTGTCACCCAGATAGACATCTAGGTTTCTGTAGAACACGTGACTGGCACATTGGAGTGAGTGGTGGGGAAGGGCTGCAGAGCCAGCTGGTGTCCTGAGCAGTAGCTGTCTCTCTTCAGGCTTCATGCTCACGTCTTGTTGGAGGCTGGACTCCACCATGAAGGTCCTGTGTGTACAGAGTTTGCCCCAGCCTGCCCCTTCCTCATGTCTGATCGCTTCTGAAGTCATGGTATGTTTGTCCCCTCCAGGACCTGGTACCTCCTGGGGGTCCTTCAGGAAAAGTGACTTCTGGCCAGCCTACCCCGTCAGTGTCCTGTAAATAACAGGACTTGAGAGCCCACAGACACCAGGTTGCTGAAGTTGTAATGTTTTCTGCTTGTCACAGTGGGCAGTTGGAGTGCTGGAAGGTGAGCTGCAGCCTTGTGTGAGCAGGTCTCACAAGAACAAGGTTGGTGGGATCCAAACAGTCTCTGAAGAGGTACAGCTCCAGCTGAACTTCAGAAAGTTCCAACTTACGTGCACTTCAGCACAGTCTGTTTTCTACCACTTTCAGCCACATATTAATGTCAGAGTCTGGCTCCCAAATGCCCACTGAAATGTCTGTTCAAAATGACTCTAAACATCCCTCAGCTTTTTATTGTGGGCAGGATCCAGCAGGAGTTTTGTTGGTGTAACCTGCTGAAGTTCTTGCTCTGTAGCTTTCCATCTCCTCAGTTCTGCTGGAGATGGTCTCCTGTGAGAACCAGGCGTAGGCTCGAGGTGCTGGCAGGGATGAACACTTCCACCCATTGCCCAGACCTGTTTGGAGCAAGTCTGCACAGTGTGGAACCCAGATACCTCTGCCTGCCTGGAGTGGGTTTTTGCAATGTTCAACACAAAGGAACCATAACACAAGTAAATTAACCTGCAGAAATCTCCCTGCCAAAGTGAAGTAGATGCCCTTGTCTCTGTTCTGGAGGGATCAGGACAGAGGTTTATGTTATCTGGCTCTTGGAGAGCTGCATGTTCCTGTTCTGCTTTCTGTCTCGTGCCTGTGCTCTGCTGGGGTGAAGACATCTGCCACGTTTAAGGAGGGGTTGTAGTATGTATCAGACGTGGATGCATTGAATTTTTGGGAGATGAGGTCAGCAGCAACAGGTTCTGCTCAGAAAAACCTTCTGATGCTGGGGCTGGTCTGTCCCCTGCGGAGGCGACTTCCACCAGCTGTCAGCCCTGAGCAGGACAGACCCTGCAATTTCCCTGCCCTTTCCTAGTTCCACTGCCTTTAGCCTGTGCTGTTGCTGGCTGTGTGGCCTGGAAACCAGGATCTTACTGTGGATCTAGTCTTGAAACCACCTCAGAAGCTGTACTTGAGGCTGTTGTGGGGGCGGTAGGTTGTTGTTTGTTTCCCAGCAGCCTGCCAGCTTGTTGACGTGTGGGTACTTTGTTGTACTAACCCCCTGGCAGGGCAGATGAGTCGTACTCACTCATCTCTGTAGTGGGAAACTTTCTGTGACTTGTTTTCTCCGTGGCCTTGTCACTCCTGTACTTCACCTTGTGCCTCAGTGACAGTCTGAGCTGCTCCCAGATTCCCCCTGCTCTCTCTCCTGCCCCCTGCTTGCCCCCCTGCTTGCAGCTCGGGAAGGGACAGAGGAGCTAAAATAGAAACTCTTACGCAAATAAGAGCCCAGCCTGCCTTTGAAGCTGGTTAGGACATGCCCAGGGCTCAGCCTGCCCCAGAGCTTGAGAGGAGATTTGGAGTGCTTTGTGCTCCCGGTTCTGATCATGTGGATTACAGTTATGGTTATCTTAATTGGCTTCCTTAATCTGTGGACCAGATTGGAGATGGGTGATAATTTCACTTGGGCTTGGGTTTTCCTCTCCCCGCTGCTTGTTGCAGTGTATGACAGTCCTGAGAAGGGCTGATGAAGAGCTGCAGGGGTAAGCCCTGCTTGTCTGTCTTAAGTAATGGAGTAATTGCAAGGTTTAGTCTCCCAGTTCAGGGGCAGTAAAGGAAATCTAGGTAAGAGTTGCTGTGGCAGCATCCCCTTCACCTCTGGGGTCTGCTCAGTCCCCTCCTGAGGGAAACCTGGGCAACTTAGTGCCTATTTATAACCTGGATTCTTCCTAGTGACTGCAGTGGGACACAGGCATGCCATGAAGCTGTAATGGTATCTCTCTCTGGCCAGCGTGTAGGAGCATCTCTATCACACAGAGAAACTTTACAAACATCCTGGGAAAATCCAGGCTGGAGGAACTTGGTGTTGATGTTTTCCAGGATGTGCCCTTCAGATGATCTTGGGAACTTGGCAGCATGGAGCTGCTGTTCCTTGGGCACTGGGACTGTAAGCAAGCTGAAGAAAATATCTCGGAGGCTCCAGGAGTAAACTCCTTGCATCCTTAGGGAAATTGTATAGCTTGCAGCTAGTGAAAATGCAGGTCTGAGGGCATGTCTGTAAGCCCCGTGGTGAACCTGCTGCACGTAATCACTTCTCTCCAAGGAAGTATCTCGTGTTAGTGGTACAGAAAGAGGATGAGAGAGATATGAGCTCTGTCACACAGCTAATGGTGTTCATGTCACTGAAGCCTTTTGGTCCTGAAGTCTAGAAGGAGCTGCTTGCCAGGCTGGGAAGGAATTCTGTTCCCAGCCTCTCTTCCCATATTTCCTGGGAAAGGATACTCCATCTGTCCCAGTCTGGATGGAGACACACTCAGCCCAGGTATTTGCTTGCACTGCTTGGGTCAGTCTTGGTTGCACAGAAACATGTGTGAATGGCATCTCCCAGTGCTGCCCTGGGTTGTAGCCACAAATTGCAGGCTCAGAGCTGTGGCATTCTCTTCTGTTTGGGAGCTCTGCGTGGTGTTTGTGAAAATACCAAGGCTTGGCACGAGCTGTACCTTGTTTGTGCCTGCTCATGTTGTGTATTCAGAGGAGATCTCTCATATGCAGGGAGATTTCTCCAGGTCCTGGGGACTAAGTAACTAATACTTGACTTGCTTGTTAAACTGTGGAGGGCTCTGGCTGTAGATGTGCAAAGGAGTGAAGGGAGCCTTGGGTGAATAGCTGCTTTGTACCCACTCAGACTCCCCCTGCTCTGTGGCTTTGGGTGCTGGGACCTTCAAGAGTTAACCAAGCTGCCTGCCCTGCCATGCTCCCTGGGACTGTCCCTACCCTGTCACTTCTCATCAGGAATTTGAAACTTCCCCATGTCTTGCACAAGGAGGTTAATATTTCGAATCTCCATGCATTGCTCCTATCTGCCATGTGCTTCAGCATATTGATTACACAGAGCTGGCTTTGTGGGTTGCCTTGTAAATGGAGACTTTCTTGTTTTGCCTTGTGGCTTGGGAGCTGGGACATGAGCCTGGAGGCAACTTCTCCTTCATCAGCAACACAGTGCTTCCTTCACACACCACTGCTGGAAATCTTCTAGCTCTACTGAGTAGCTAGCTCTGTGATGCACTTAATTGTTGAGCAAAGCTTGTTGTTACTCTTGAGAAACGCTTGTTGGAATGGTGTGATCAAGTGAACTGATGGTGGAGCAGTGCCCTAAAACTCTTCTTGTAGAGAATAACAGAAAAGTCCATTTCTGAAGTGGCATCTGCAATTTTCTGGGCATACTTAAACCATAGTAGGACAGGGTTAAGCTGATACAGGCACCAAGTCTGGAGTCCCCCAATTCCTCTGGGTACCTGTCAGAAAAACCTTTTCATCCTGTGTGGAGGAAAGGCTTTAGAGGTACAAAAGCTCTTTATCTTATCAGAATGACAACAAATGCCTTGGTAATATGCTGATGGTACTGCACCCCCAGGGGTCTATTCCAGGCTGTGCCTGGAGTTGTTCAGCGGTTTGGGCTGACACAGGACGGTGTTTGCAGGACAAGTAGAGGAACGTAGAGAAGCTCATCGCTGACTCCTATGGAACGACTCATTTTCCCCCAAATCCTTTATCTACAAGTTTCAGGGAGCACAGGGCATTGCCTCAGAGTGGCCTAGTTGTAATGGACAGCTGAAGGTCCCAGCAGAGGCATGCAGCTGGTGAGCTGCTCCTCTGCCTCCTCTTGCTAAATGTGCTGATTGGTGAGAATGGCCATACTGGGCCAGATGGAGAGACTGGAGTAAACCCTTTGGGGACCTTTGTCCACCATAAAATACCTGCTTCTGCTCTCTGTTTCTGGTCTCACAAGCAGTGACACGCCTGTGCAGGGACCTTCCTTCTCACCTCATGGAGGCAGGAGTTGTTCCTTCCCAGTTAAGTGATCCTTTTCTTCCAGTGGATGCTGAGCTCTGCTGGGCAGAGCCTCCACCAGCTGATCCATCAGTGCTGCTGGAGCTTCCCTGCCCAGCTGGGGATGCTGCTGCTTGCACCCCTCCATGGGATGGTCTGTATCCTGATGCACTCCCAGGGATCTGTTGCTGTGGCTCTCAGGTATCCAGTGGGGTGTCTTGTGCTTGTATCTCACTGACTGACAACCAAGGCAGCAGGAAATGCAGTGATGCTCAGTGTAAGGCTGCACAGAAGCACAAGGTCATTTTTTTTTCTCTTCAAAACACTGATTATTTTCTTGCTTGTTCTGTCAGTGGTTTCAACCACTTGCTTGTCTGTATTCATGTTGAACTGTTACCCACCCTTCCTGCAGACACCAGCAGAAACCCTCCTGCTGCCCTGGCTGAGAAAGGAGGAGGCATTTGGCTGACCTGGGGGTGTAAAGCTGTTAAACCAGCTGCTGTAAGTCACACCCAGCAGCTCACACGTGCCCCAGGGAGTCTGTGCAGTCCCTGATTTGGACATTTCAGGATTATATTGCTTGGGGAGAGAGGATGCTTACAGGGAAGTTAGTACCTGAAATGAGCAAATCTTGATCCCTGGGATGGTGTGAGGTACCTGGGAAATGTAACCACCTTACTGAAAAATTGTGATGTCCTTCTCATGGCATCTCCACAGCAGGTTTGGAAGTGCTGGAGGCACTGTGTGATGTTAGCAGGGGCAGGAGTGAACTCCAGGTTGTGCTTCACGACTTGCCATCCTGTCTGGCTCCTGCACATGCTGCCCCTGGTAGCCTCCTAGGAGAGCCCCAGGCTGGGGATGTGGCTGCTCCCTGTCACCCTGCGGGGAAGGGGAGATGGGCTTGCTCATTGTCAGTCAGTTGTAAGCTGCTGTGATGGGATCAGCGTGCTGACACCAACTCTTGCTGGAATATAGTTAAAAGGGGATCTTTTCCCCCTCTTTTTTTCTTTTAATGCCTAGACCAATTCTTTTTTCATGTAATTACAAGGCAAGGATATGTTGTGCCAGAGAGGTTCCTGTTGAAAAGGTGTAAAGCACCATTGATAGAGCGGAGGTGGCTGCCAAGAAGCAAATGTGCTAATGGGTGGAGAAGGGAAAAGCCACACTAAAGAGATTTCTGCTGGAGTTGAGGGTGCAGATTAACCCCATGGTTTGCTCCGGAGACTTGCCATGATATCCCTGGTTTGGGAGGAGCCATGGAGTGGGTGTTTGCTCTCATTGCTGCAGACTTGCAGACTTTCCCACCGCAGCTTTGAGAGGTGAAGTGTCTGCTGACTTCCGTTTGTGCCACAGGTTGGTTTCTGCAAGCTGGTTATTTTTATTTCTAACGTGTCTGTGTACGTGGGGACGCTCTTGGTGTTGGTCTGGGTGCATCCTGACAGCCTGCATCCCCTGACACAAGGTTGACTTTTCCCCCTCCTTTTCCAAGCGAGCCCTGTGTGACTGCTACTCAGGTTTATGCTCCTTAGGCAATGTTTACCCTGGCTTCTCTTCACTGGGCACTGTGTTGCTCATTACTGTTCAAATCCTAGCAAACAAATAAATGATTTTTGCTATGGCAACAAGAATCTGGTGGCTGAACGGCACAGTGTTCCCCAAAAGCCTGCCTTATTCCTTCCAGCGTGGCTCTGATTGCTGGGCAGGGTATTCATCTAGAGATATATGGGTTTGGGCTGGTCCCTGGTTTTCTGGCACAGTTCTGGGGGGAGCATTCAGCTGACCAAATAGTGACAAATCCCTGCACAAGTCCACAGCTGACAGGTGCTAAATTCTCCCTTTCCACAACTGGCAGCTGCTGTCGCAGCAGACACGGGGAACCTGCTGAGATGGTGAGCAGAGTCCTCTGGCTGGGCTCCAGCATGCCTGCCTGCTCTGGGGTATGGCTTTCTTCTAAAGAAAGTGCCCCCTGTCACTTGTATCCCTATCAAAGCCTGCATGGGCTGACAAGGGGCTGCTGGCTGTGCAGACCTGTTGTCTGTGCTGTTACCAGGCTCTGGATTTTCCTTTTTATCAGATTCCTGGGACTGACTCTGCCCTTGTTCCCTACGTACAGTGCTCTGCTGCTGAGCTGCTCAGAGGACTTCTTGAAGTGGTTGTGTTGACCCGTGTGTCACCTGGTTTTGCCTGAATAAATTGCTCTCCATCTTCTGTTGGATCAAGCCGAGCAGCTTTGTGCTTCCCTGAAACCTCCCCGTGCCAGGGAGGGAAGGAGGCCTGGGGAGCCTGGGCGATGCCATGGCAGGTTTATCTCTGCGGGTGCTGGGGCAGCATTTGGGGCTCTCGCCCCACATGGGCAGGGCTGACTGAACACCCAGGGGCTGTGCAGGTGCAGGGAAGGCAGCAGCTCACTGGAGTCCAGCCCCGTGCCAGCGCTGGCTGTTCCTCCCATGTTTGCTTTGCCTGGGTGCGTCCAGGGGCTTTACTGCAGAGCGGCCGTAGGGCTCTTCCTGCTTCTTGATAGCAGCATGTGGGGAGACGCTGCCACAGGGCAAAGCCGTGGATTTCTGGGGAGGGCTTTGTGCTGAGGTGAACCCAGGCCAAGCAGGTGTAGGCCTTTGCTCAGGCCAACCTGAGGTGTTGCTGAAACAGCAGGTTACCTTGTTGGGAGAGCTCTCCCCGAGCCGGGGCTGGCACCACTGTGGGTAGTGATTCCTCTTGCCAAACAGCTGCAGCACGGCGATGGCAGTGAGCAGCCCGGCTGGCAGGGTTCTGCAGGACACCCACACTGGCTCTGGGAGCGAGCACGGCCTGATGAATTGGCCGTGGGAAGTGGGAGCTGCTTCAGTTTAGGGCTTAGGCTGGCATGCTGCCTCTGGGCATTGCATGGGGGGATGTCTCCTGGTTGTTTCTAATCTTTGGGTTTACACCCTGTGAGGCTGTTTGCTCCTCCTGTGCTACATGCAGCTTTAGTCCAAGTTGGAATCAGAGCTGTTTCTCTGAGAGATTTCCTCCTGACAGCAGAAACCCAGGAAAACTTAGTTCCATTTCCCAAACTTAACTCCAAACCCAAGGTGCATCCTTCCTGTCCCCTTTATTTTTCCATGTTTAGCCAAGTGCTCCTTGCCCTTCAGCACCAGTAAGCAGCCTGCATGCAGGGGCTGGTGCTGGGATAGCTTCTGAGCTTCCAGGAGCCCTGGGCACCCCCACCCTGGTGGCCTCTGTGCCTGGCAGCATGGCTCGTCTCCCCAGTACAGACACCACATTGTGAGTGGTCACTGCCTGCTCTGCAGCCTGGCTCGGATCAGGGAGCATCTAGGTCAGCCGCAGGGGCAAGAAATTCAGAGAACAGCAACTGGGATGCTTCATCTTCAGGGCTGTTTTATTCCAACCCCTTTTCTATGAAATATAATCTCCCCCTGTGTCATCTGGAGAAGGTCAGAGCAGCTCTTGGGGCTGGGTGCTGTTCCTTTGTGTGTCTGAGGGAAATGGCAAATATGGCACATGGGGCAGATGTGCTGCGCTTTCTCCTTGCCAGTTACTGCACAGCACCAGAAGGGATGATCGCAACCATCCAGCTCTTGTCACAAGGAACCTCAGCCTTTTAATTTTGTTCATAACCCTGTTGGCTCAATTTTAGTTGTAGGTTGAAGCGAAGGGATCACAACACCCTTTTAGGCAGCTGCTCCTGAACCTTGATCCATGTTGGCTAAATACTTCCCTGTGTCTGGCATAAATTCATTCCTGGCAAGCTTATCCTCCTTGTTTGTCTGTTGTCTGCTGGCATCAGCAGTTCTTCTCTGCTCCTTGGTGTTTATTTTCTCAGTGTGCTTACAAAAAGCTGTTGGGCTTTTTCTCAAGCTTCACTTCTGCTGGTGTGAACAGGTTGAAGCTCCTCTCCACCTGTGGAGGTGACTTGTAACCAGATCTTCTGAGTCCAACGGTGGATAGTGATTGGGACATGTAAGGCTGCAGGGGAACAACTCCTTCCCTCAGCTTTTCCTTTCAACTTGGGAGACGATAGCTGGAGTTACTGTGTCTGGATTTGGGCATCCTGCTACAGGAGGGATGCAGAGAAACTGGAGCAAGTCTGGTGGAGGCTGCTGCAGTGCTGCTGGGGCTGGAGGAGATGGCCCGTGAGGACAAGCTGAGGGAGCTGGTTTGTGCAGCCTGGAGGAGAGAATCGGAGTCCACTTACTGCTTTGCACTACTTCTGGGTGTTAGAGGGGGAGGATGGAGCCAGCCAGTCCCTATTTCCAGTGAAACACCTTGCTTTTTATTCCAGGCTTATTTAAACAGCATCCTAGTGATGATAAGTCCTGTAGCCAACCTAGAATTTTCTTTCTCAGTTACTCACAAGTGATGAACCCTTAGAGTGAGGGTTGGTCTTAAACATCATGCCATTCCTCGTGTTCTCCCTGTCCAGTTTTCTTCACGACCCACAAAATTCTGTTTGTCCTTTGATCAACTCCAATGTTTTTCATCTTTATTTCTTAGTCCTCCAGTTATTGTGCAAAGGTCACTGGTGAGAATGCCAAATAACACTTATTTCAGAACAGAACCTTCAAGGGCCTCCCACTCATCCAGTATTTTCGCTCCCTGCTACCACCTGGTACCATCTCTCCCTTAGCTGCCTCCATCCTCTCACTCCTGGTGTTACACCCTGGTTCCCTCTAGCCTAAATAGCTTTTTGCCAGCGTGTCCTCTCCAAAATGTGGTTCTGTTCCCTGCTGGCTCTGTTGTCTAGAGCACAGGTACACAAAGGAGTTGGCAGGCATTAGCAGCGCTGCCTTTCCTTTCCTCCTTGGCAATACTGAACCCTCTTGTGGGACACACCGGCAGCTTGTCCCCGCTGCTGGGCATCGCTGTTGGATGATGGCAGAGTATGAGCCAGGGCAAAAAGTGAGAGGTACTTGGGACCTATCAGCCTCCTGCCTCCACCCCATCTAGTTGGCAGTCTGCTTCTGTGGTTTCTCTCTGCGTGGTAGGAGCTTCAGCAGGGCACATGGGGAAACAACTACCTTACAACAACCTGCCTACAGCTACCTGAAGGGAGGTTGTAGAGAGGTGGGGGATGGTCTCTTCAGCCAGGTGACAGGTGATAAGACAAGGGGAAATGGCCTCAAGCTGTGCCAGGGCAGGGTCAGATTAGATGTTAGAAAAAGTTCTTCACCCTGGAACAGGCTGCCCAGGGAGAGGCTGAGTCACCATTCTTGGATGTGTTTAAAAAAAGGGTAGATGAGGTGCTCAAGGATATGGGCCAGCACAGGGCAGGAAGGGTTGGACTAGATGATCTTAGAGGTCTTTTCCAACCCTGTGGTTCTGTGAAAGGCAGGGGGCTGTAATGGCTCCCTTAAACCAAGGTGAAGCCCTGGGCTGGGGGTGGCCTTTGTCAGAGCACGTGCTGGGAGGAACAGTTTCTTGTGCTGCTTTCTAGTAATGCTCCTTTGCTGTTTGTTGTCTAGATGAAGATCTCTTTCAATGAGACAAGTTTGCAGACTATGTTTGAGTACCCATCAGAGAGCTCACTGGTGGAGGAGGAGGAGGAGGAAGAGGAGGAAGAGGAAGGACATGCTTCAGAAACAGAGGAGGATAAATCTTGCACCTTTTACATCCCACGCCCAAATAGCACTTTGCATCCCAGTACACCTAACTCAGGTGAGCGAGGCACGGTGCTGGCACTGCAGGGTTACTGGTGGTGTCTGGCACTGTCTGTGTTTCCTACAGACCTTTATGGGGCTCCACCTGGGTGGAAAAGCTAATTGGGGGGACCTCTGAATTGGGACTTGGGGGGGACCTCTGAATTGGGACTTGGGGGGGACCTCTGAATTGGGACTTAGTGGGGACAGGGAGCTGCAGGTGGACAGTTGATGGGTCCCGTTTCTTTCTGAGGTGGTGAAAAATACTTATGTCAGCTTTGTCCTTCCAGCAGACTTATCCAGCTACACCCCAAAGCACTCCGTGAAGTTCAGCGAGTGGCAGGAGCAGAAGTATGAGGAGATGCCTGCCACAGAGGGACCCCTCCCAAAGGAAGGCGATTCCCGTGGGAGCCAAGACATGGTGAGGCTTTAAATAAGCAGGTCTTGGCTTTGCCCTGCTCTTATCCGGTGCTCAGGGTGGTCTGGGATGATGGGCTGGGCTGTGCCTTCTGCCAAACACCTGTGTTTGTGTGCGCTGCCCAGGGCTGCCAGCTACCCGACCCGCCTCTCCCTGTCAGTGTAAAGGACACTGAGGCAGCCGGCACACTGTACTCCAGGGCATGTTTGGAGGGGGAGTTAAGTGCACCCGTTAGCCCTGGGCAAGGTTCCAGCTCAGCCTTCGCTGCCCAAAGGTGTGGGTGCTCGTTTGCTTTGGATATGATGACACCTCCATGTCAACTCTGCTTCCTCCACAGCTCACCCCGGCAGAGAAGGGCGGACTCTCCGATTTCAGCAGTGAGCCTGCTCTCTATTTTTGATCGCTTCATCTTCGAGCCTGCAGCAGCAGCTGCTGGACAAAATGTGTCAGTGCACGTCCCGAGTGTCCATGCAAAGCACCGTGGGAACAAGCTTCTGGGTCCCTCTCTCACCATGGTTTTCGTTGGATCCTGATGCCAAGGGTGGACTAGATGCTGTTGAGCATCTCCGGAGAATATTTGCACTGGATTCTGGGACCTAACTACAACTTTTAAGGCATATGATTTATTCTGCCTGTGGCCTTATATATTCCTTGTTCAAGATCAGCTGCCGATGAGGAGAGCATCTTAAGAACAGAGCTGTAGTTCTGGGATGGATGTGGATACTCTCAGTGCTTCCATGAGCCTGCTCATCCAGGCTGTATGGGGTTGGGGTGGCTTTTGTAACCCTTCTCCCATCAGAGGCCCCAGTGAAGAACAGTTCTGGAGTTCTGGCATTGGGAGTATCCGGGCAGGTAGCTGGAGTCACAGAGGTGGTTCTGATTGACAGCTACATTGGGTGTAATTTGGAAAACCATTAATGGTTCCTGGCATATTCTTGTCATGTTTCCAGGTCTGGTCTCACTGAACCATTGTGGAATTAATGCGCCAGTTATGTGTTTGTGAAGGAAGCTGAACACACCATGGGAGGGATGGGAAAGGGAATAAATGCCTTTAGCTTTAGGTGTCATTTTTGCACTGATCTGTAAAGCCGCGTCCAGACTGGCTTCAGCCTCTTGAAGATTCCCAACCATTGGCCATAGTTTCCTCTGTCCATACCCCACACTGGCATCCAGTCTCTAATAACTCCTCCTTCAGTTTGCCAGTTCCTCTTGTTGCTTTCTTTGAGTACCTAACAGGGCCAGGCCCAAGACTTACCTGTCTTGGTTGGCAGGGAGGCTTCCTTCTTGCCACGCTTGCTCTGCTCCTCCAATGCAAAGCACAGGAGGGCCACTCCACTCCTTCCTTCTGCAGAACTTGAACAAGGAATATGGTAATTAGTTTTTTTCTAGGATTTTTATAGTTCTATTGTAATTGTTTAATGCAGCCAATATGCAAAGGAATCTGCTAGACTCTTCCATTTAAGTTTTCTACTACTGTAAACTCAGGGTCAAAATTGCACTCTGGAAAGATGGAACATTGCTGCTAATGTGATTTGTACTTCTGGGATTAAAAGAGACATGGTTGGAATAGATAACGGCCTCGTTGGGCTTTGTGTGAGTGGTACCCCAGCATGTGGCTCTATCCAAAGGAACAGGCTGGTGGTGTTAATTAAATTTGATACTTTGCTTGGTTTCTCTATTATATGTAGATAATCAACATCTAGTCAAGCTGACACTGGTCTCTGAACTGAAAATGCTCTGCACACCTTGTACTTGGTGTATATTGTAGCAGCAGGAATGTTGTTCTCCTGAAAAATATGATCAGGACTAAATGTTAGGACAGACACAGCTGTTCTCTCCTGCCCTGGGTGCCTAAGTATTTCTGGAAAGAGAATGCCAAAAAACCCAAACCCAAACCAAAACACTCAACTGCTTGTTAGATGTCAGCTGGAGGGACCACAAAGGAAGTTGTTCCACCTCCTTGCACTCCTAAGCCTTGTCCTTTTCCAAGCTAACTGGAGCAGTGTGTGGCTGGCAGCACGCCTGCCTGTGAACGACACAAGCACGAGCAGTGAATCCCATGTGCTGTGGCTTCTTAATGAAATCCTTCAGGACAAGGTGCTGAGACTGGGGTAGAATGGGGAACAGTGCAGGGTTGCTGGTGACTGTTAGATGTAAGGACTGAGTACAGGCACTGTGGAGTTGAACACTGAGCAGTGCCCACAGGCAGTAGCTCTGTGCGCAGCTGAAGGACACCGGAGTGTCTGAAGAAAAGGTTCTGCACAGCTTTTCTTCCAGAGAAGGTCCCAGTGAGCATCTTGTGCAGTGGAAAAGCTCAGGCCAATTTAAGGCAGCTCTGGCTTTGTAACTTAAAAACCCTGCAGGTAGTAAAGCAAAAGCTGCTTGCAATTAGAGACAAGGTGTCTGAATTAGTCCCAGCTCTTTCCCACTATGGATCAGTGAGGAATGCTAAAGCCAACACTATCCTGCAGCCTGTTCCACTGCCTTCAGCCAGCTGGTACTCTGTGCTGTGCTTGGTGCAGGAGCTCTGTGCCTGCACTCGCTGGGCAGGCCTGGCTCAGGGGAGCTGCAGGGGGCACAGGGTGCTGCTCAACAGGAGTGCTGGAGCCCTGGGGTGCTGCTGGCTTCTCGACTCCTTCCAGTTTGCCTGCTCCACCACGTAGCTGTGTCTTGCACCTTGCCCAGCGCTGCCTTTGCGCTTCCTGGCTTTGTAGCCTGATCCCTGTCAGCACCAGCCCAGCTCTTGGCTTGTCTGTGGCAGAGCAAGATAACCACTGTTTGGAGGGGAGAGGTGTTAGCTGATGGGTCACCTCCTGGGATGTGCTTCAGTATCACTGTGCTCAAAAGGTAGCGTTTTGTGTAGGATGCCTCCCCTGCTCTCTAGCACGTGAGGATTAACTGTAGATCTCTAAGTCATACCAAAGTGCAGCTGAAAGGAAAATTTACTTGTGCAAAACAAAGGCTTTTATTAAATGTAGCATCCTTGTACCAGCACAGTGGCTGTCCCAGGACAGGCCTCTGCAGGTTGAAGAACAAGTTTAGGAATGCTTTTGTCCACGGGCTTGTTTTTCTTTTTCTTTGGAAGTGCTTTGTGGCTCACTGGCTTTACCAGCATTCCCAATTTCTTTCTTCAGGACATCTAGCAATGTCTGAGAACTCTCCAGAATCTGGGAAAGAAATAAAAATGGCTTACTTTTACATCCACTGTTTCTGAGTTCCCTTTGACTTCTGATCTAGCCCTTGCAATATCTAATTGGCAGCGATGCATCATCCTGTCTCACTGCAGGAATACCTGTGGAGGAATTTCTCTGGTTCCTATCTGCATTCTGAATACAAGATGCCTTAAGGGATTCACCCATGTTGGAGCAGAGACCTTCCTGGGCAGGCTGTGGGGTGAACTTCCCTTTATTAGTAAGGGAGATGTGATACCAGGGCTTTTAGATTGGGATTAAATTGTGCTCAGCTGACCCAGCTTCCCCTGTCTTCCACTGTTAAACCTTCCCACTTTGGTTTCTTGCTTAAAGACTAACTAGGCTCTACAATGATGTTAAGTCACACTAAATCTTTATTAATTTTCTTTTATTTTTAGCTTATATATCCTCTAACACCCCACTAACTAAGGTTTAGATCTTGCCTGTCCATCTCACCATTTAGGTTTTAACACGGTGGACAAGTATAATGAAATGTGATGGTAGGGTTGCAGTCCCAAAGTTGGTTTACATTCCTCTGAACCTGTGGAAATCCCCAAGTGTTCAGGGATAAAGGTAAGTGTGTGGATGAGACACCGGTGGAACACGTCAGTGGGATCTTTCCATCTTGTCTGTGGATGGAGCTGGAGTCCTGCCACTGGGAGAAGGCAAGAAGTGTGGTTACAGACAGGAGATGCATAACCACAGGAAAGGTATTTTGTTACTGTTTTCTGGTGCAGGATGTCTGTGTTCCCTCTTCAAACCACCTCCACTTTTACCTGCTGTGACTCTTTTAATTTCAATAAACATGAATTCATTTGTAGGCTGGGGGATTGTGACTTGCACCTCAGGTAAGGTTGCTTTTTAAAGGGGCTGTTTCTGTAGTTTGGGGTTTTTTTAAGCTGTCAGGTTTTTATGTGAGTTGCCCTCCCCTTCACCCCAACCCATCAGCTCCTGAGGGTGGCTGAGAAAACAGCTCCTCATCTGAAAAATGATATTGTCAGGGGAAAGTACTGGCCCCGGGAGATGAAGAGGATCTGACCCAGAGCAGCTGATCACATTAAAAAACACAAGGGAAAAGGTCACAGAATCACAGGGGTTAGAAGGGACCTGGGGAGCCCATGGGGTCCAACCCCCTGCCAAAGCAGCTCATATTGCACAGGTTGGTGTCCAGACAGTCTTGAATGTAGCAGCAGCTACTGGGGGAAGGAGTGCTTCTGACCCAAACTGCTCCTTGCTGCTGAAGATCTGGGAAGATCAGTGCTATCTGAAAGGGGGTCAGAAAGGTGCTTTTTTTTTTGTTTTCCTTTTACAGTTGATCAGAAGTGAATCCAGCCGTTACATGCAGGACCTAGCAGGCCCTGCCTGGAAAGGTGACGGGACAGAGCCATCCCAGCAACCCCAGACACAGCCCCAGCAGTTTGCCTCCTTCCCCCTGCACGCCCCTTGACTGGTCCAACATCTTTTAAAGTCTCTGCGTTAAAGGCTGGGCAAACCCAGTGCCCAGTGTGCCACAGCTCTGTCCTCGCAGCTGTGGCCCGCTGCAGTCACGGTTTGCTGCCTCAGTGTCTTGTCTGCACCTTTCCCTCCCCCAGATTGATGGGAGAAGGTTTTTGGTTGCTTGTTTGGGTTTTTCTGGTGGGTTGGTTTTCTCGGGGGCCCGTTCCAAGGGCCGTTTCGCTGTATCGTGACAATCCGCTTTACCTTTCCCTGCCCCCGAGCCGGGCCCCGCGGGACCCGGAGGCCGCTGGGCCCCGGGAGCGGCGCAGGGACCTCGCCGGGCAGCCGAGGGCGGGGTGAGGCGCTCCGGCACCGGCCGGCTTCGCTTCCCCAAGCCAGCCCAGCCCCGCCGCGGGGCTCGGCGTGTGCCGGTAGCTCCGTCCCGCCCGGCCCCGGGCAGGGGGGTACCTTGGCGTAGGCCGCCTCGGTCTCGGCGATGGTCTTGTCCATCTCGCTGCGGGTGACCAGGAGCCGCGCCAGGCTCTCGTTGGTGCCGGCCAGCTGCTCGGTCAGCTCCCAGATCCGGCGCTGCAGCCGGCTCCGCTCCGCCTCCTCCACCCGGATCCGGCCGCTCAGCTCCTCCCGCCGGGCGCGCAGCTCCGCCAGCCCTGCGCGGCACGGACCCGTGAGCCCCAGCCCGAGCCCCGCTCTGAGCCCCGGCCCCGGCCCCGCTCACCCTCCCGCAGCTCCTCATTGTACGCCCGCAGAGCTGTTCCCGACCCGCTCATCGCCCCGGCCGGGCCCTGCCCAACGTCCCGCCGCGCTCCGCCTCTTCCTGCGGCGCGGCCCGCATGGAGCCGCCGGCGGGCGCGGGGCTCTCGGCCGCCTGGCACACGCTCAGCACCGCCCTGGTGCCGCCCGCCGCCCTGGGGCTGGTGAGCGGGGCCGCCCGGGCCGGGAGGCGGGGGGCTGAGGGGGGCTGGGCCGGCGGGGCGGGGGGAGGCCGGGCCGGGCCCAGGGCAGGACGCGCCGCCGCCCTCGGCGTCCCGTCGGGGCCGGCAGCCCCCGGGTGCCCAGGAGGGAGCCCGACCCGCCGGCCTCTGGCTCCGCGGTGGCCGCACCTCGCCCCCGGCCTGGCCGGTTCCCTTCTGCCCTGGGGCCTGTTTTCGGCGCTGCCGCGGGGCGGGTGCGGGCTTCTGGGGCCGAGGGAGAAACGGCCGGAGCCG
Organism: Hypotaenidia okinawae; assembly: GCA_027925045.1. Taxonomy (NCBI): domain Eukaryota; kingdom Metazoa; phylum Chordata; class Aves; order Gruiformes; family Rallidae; genus Hypotaenidia; species Hypotaenidia okinawae. The sequence goes on along the minus strand of BSDF01000019.1, from coordinate 329,771 downwards.
CCGGCTTTGGGAGGAGGGGAAGGGGAGATCGGCCGTGTGGCGGGTCGCGTTCCCTCGGGGGGTGCCAGGGAGGGGCCGTGGGGGTCCGGCCGTGCCCCTCCTCCCCATCACACCGGCGTGCCAAAAGATGTGTCGCTTCCCCGTGCGTGCTGCCGCTCTGCTCCGGGCTCATTCCCCGAGGGAGCTGACGTTCCCCAGGGACTGTTTCATCCCGGAGCCCAGCTTCTTGGGGACCTGAGGGGGGCTCGAAGCACCCCTGCCAGCCTGTGAGCCCTGTAACAGCTGCCGACAGGGACGGCAATGGAGAGCATATGGGTGTTTGCCCTGGGAGGTGGGCATGGGGCTTCCAGTAGTGGGCTGACACCCCAGCAGGCCTCCATGGAGGAACAGCATCAGCTTGGTGCTCTTTGACAGCAGAGTCCGTGTATGTTTGGTCCCCGCTCTTTGAGATGAGCCGTGTCCTCTGCCACAGACCTCCCTAGGGAAGTCTTCACGTGCTTAACTTGGTACCCTCTCTTTCTCAGGCAGCACCGAGGTCTGAACCTGTGGGGCCGCTGAAGGATGACGACCTGCGGGCAGCCCTGGATGTGCTGCGGTGCTATGACTTGCACTCGATCGTGGAGGAGTGGTTCATCGAGGTGCTGCAGACAGACCTGCAGGCAAATATAGCTCCCGAGTTCTGGAACTGCATCCTTCAGTATGAAAACACAGCTGAGGAGCCCCAGTGCTCTGCGCTACTTCTGGATGCCTTTTGTCTTCTCAAGTGCCGCCTGGACCCCTACCTGAACAGCCTGGAACTTCTGGAGAGGTGGACCAAGGCAGGCTTGCTTCTGGGCACCGGTGCTCAGATGCTGCAAGAGAAGGTCTATACCATGTTCAAAGCCATCCTTTTCTTCTCCACTACCAAATCCTTCCAGGAAATGATCCAGCAGTTCTACAGCCGCACTTTCAGGATATACATGCGGCAGTGGAAGAAAGGAGAAGATGGAACGAATGAGTGTGAGAGCAGCATGAGTGAGACCGAGCAGGAGAGTGATACGGAGGAAGGCGGAGGAGAGAGCCCGCTGTGCGCAGGCTGCAGCAGCAAGAGAGAGCAGTGCTGGTGCCCCAAAGCCATGGAGCAGTTTCAGCAGCTCAATGACATTCTGTACGTAGGTTACGGGAGGGGGTGGTGGTGGCTGTCACTCGGGGCGAAAGATGGCCTGCATGGGGAGGAGTGGCTGCTTTTCTTGGTACCTGAAAACAGGAGTTAGGTGTGAGGTCCGGCTGTGTCATGGTAACAGGTAGAGAACTCGGCGCAGGGTTTCTGCAGCCAGTTGGTGGCCGGTGGTTGAAGCAGAGCAGATCTTTAGCCAGAAAGTTCCTCTCCTTGGATATAAGAATGTCTTCCTCTTGCCGTGAGGCCTTCTACTCACAGAGACGCAAGCTTCTAAATGAGAAAGCGTTCAATGGCTAGAAAAAAGGTGGGATAGCAGCAGTGCAGGTGTTAAAGATGTAGTGCACCTGTGTGGCTGTCAGCGCCTTTGAACTGAGAGCTCGCCCTGCACCTGAGGGGCAGTGCAGGTAGGAAGGAGCCTCCAGGCAGTTAGACATGACGTGGCTTTACCTCCGCTCGCCCGCGCTCTGAATTGGGTCACTGTCCCTGTCTGTAGCCGCCGGCTGAATTTGCTGGAGAGAGTGAGCGCCGACGCCGTCACCACCATCTTGCACAAGATGATAGAGGAGAGGATGGAGCAGAGGTGCAGGGGGAGTACGAGCACTCGTTCCTCAATGAGTTCCAGGAGGTAAGGCAGGCGTGTGGGCAGCAGGGGCCCTGCTTGTGGGGATGTGCAGCCGTGCCTGTTGCTGTGCTACCCGCTCAGGCTAACAGCGGGTCCTGGGCTGTGACTCCCACTGCAGCAGAGGTGGTTAAAACTCCCTGTGTTGATTTTATGCTGGAGGGGAAGGTTTGCTCTGGCCTGTGTGCAGCGGGCTGCTGTGTTTCACCTGGCTGTGTCCATAGTGTTGAGGGAAGTTCTGTGGTTCTGTTTTACACACCACAAGAATGTGTGGTGCCACCTAACCTGCTGAGAACCCTCCCTCCCTCCTTCCCTGCACGTGGGCTCACAATTTGTGTGCCTGTTTGCTTTCTTCCTTCCAATTTTTCAGCGCTTTAAAAACAGGGAGCAAAGGTGGGTAGGTGATACTTTGGTATTGATCTCGCTGGTGGGCCACACTCAGAATTAAAATCCTTCCTTGCACCTTAAACCAAGTTTGTATTGGGCTGTTTATCCAGTATGACCTTAAAGTAGGATTCTTCTCAGGGTTATGGCTTTTCTGGGATACAGTCCTGGCTCTGCACTCTTTGTTCCTCGATGCATGCTGTTGCCTGTGTTGAAGAACAATGCCTGAAGTCGGGTTGCCATGCAAACCAAACTGCTCCCTAGGGTTGCCCTAGTTTCCTTGCTGTTTGCCATGCTGGCTGGTTTTGTTGTCTGCAAACATCAGCAGGGATTTTATATTTACTTCCCTTTAGTTGCTGTGCAACACTTTCTTTGTTGGACCTAGCAGAGATGACCTGGAGATTGTTTAAGGACGTTTTAAGGGCACCAGAAGAAAAAAGCGACCACATTCCGTGGGTCAGACGTGGCAGAAGGTCTCCTTGCTCCCACCTCTTCAGAAAGCCCAGCGTGTTTGGCCACAGAGTAGTGGTGGAGCACATCAGAATTAGGAGGGAACGACTTAACCCAAAGCAGAAGCTGTATCCAAATTGGGAAGATAGTTAAGAAACCCAAAAAGGAAAGCATGAGCCTGGCTCTAAAGGTAGAAGGCTGGGAAACAGCTTGCTACAAGTCCAAGTGCTGACAGCAACCCTGTCACAGACACAGCAGCAGGCCAGAGCGTCAGTCGCTAATCAGGCTGTAGCAGGAGTGCTCAGAGATAAACCTGGGGGGAAATGGGCTGGTTTGGTGACAGCTGTGCTCCTCACAGCTGGGCTGCTTTGCATCAGTTGTCAAAGGATCGCAGACTGGCTGGGTTGGTGGCATCTCTGGACATCATCTCATCCCCTCCTGCTAGAGCAGGATCACCTCAGGCAGGCTGCCCAGGGTGCATCCAGGCAGGTTTGGGATCTCTCCACAGCTACAGCCCCAAAGTTGCAGTCCTTCCCTTCAGCTCCACAGGAGATTTCCTTAGCAGCTTCCCAGCCTTCTGCCCAGAGCCGTGCCTAGGCGCTCTGTAGCCCTCGCCTTCATCCCTCCTGGGAATCAGCAGAACCTGTGAGTCCCTTCAGTGTTCCCTCAGTCGAGTCAATCATTAAAAATTAACATCATCAAAGTGGTTTTGTTTCGGGGTGTCCAAATCCAGCTATCAAAAAGGAGTAACGTTTGCAGGCTGTGAACAGCAGATCCCACCCCAGGCAGTGCTGCACACCCACAGCTCACATGAATAGTAAACCCATTAAAAAGTGCTTCTCTGGCCATCTGGGCACTGCACTGGAGTGTAAAGATTGCCATTACACATTTTTTTGTAGAAAACTAAATCTCAAATATAAACCAATACCCTGGGGATGCTCTCTGTTCAGGGGGTGTTTACTTTGTTACTCAGTGGCTGGGCTGGGGGGAGCTTGGTTTCAGGTGGCTGAGTTTGGGGGATAAGAGTAAGTCTGTGAGTCCTTGGGATGGCCTCGTCACTCTTCATTGATCTTGGGACTCAGAAGTTCTGGACTGAGGCTGATGTGATGGGCAGTTTGCTGATACTCTCCTAAAGGGAATAATTCTGCAAGTTTGGAAAGGAGTGGAATTCTGCAAGGCTAGAATAGCCCACATGTTTTTGACCATACCCTGTGCACAGTGCTCAGTCACTCCTCATCTTCTCTTACACATCACCATAGTCTGTACCCTGTATCTTTGGTTAGAGCTCATACTCTTTTGGCTAGGCATTCCCTGGATATATATAACCCAGGCCAGGGTGCCTTGGGAGAGCAGCTGGAGGTAATGCTGTCCTTGACTACCTGCTGATTTCTGCTTGCGTGGTGGGTGGCTGCCTAGTGATGGGACGTGGTTGAGAGTCCATCTCTGGTCACCATCTCTGTACTCTCCCTCTCCTTGTGCAGTGGATTGAGAAGGTGATTGGCTGGCTCAGCAGGGTTTTTCTGCAAGATGGCCCCTTGGCACGCTCCTCCCCAGAAGCCAGCAGCACCCTGAAGCGCTGGCGGTGCCACGTCCAGAGGTTCTTCTACCGCATCTACGCCAGCATGCGCATCGAAGAGCTCTTCAGCATCATTCGAGGTAGGTGGGACCCATTCAGTGTCCGTGCACTCTTGGACTTGGACTGGATGAGAGGTAGAAGTGCCTTCATCTCCTGAGGTGCGACGCTGTCTCCTGCCTTCCGCTGGAGCGCGGCACTGGTTCTGATCACTGCTTGGTTTGTAGATTTCCCAGACTCGAAGCCGGCTGTGGAGGACCTCAAGTTCTGCCTGGAAAGGACTAACCAGAGGCAGCAGCTTCTCAGCTCCCTAAAAAGCGCTCTGGAAATGCGACTTCTGCATCCTGGTGGGTTTTACATCCCCGAGCACGTTGTAGCATTTTAAGGAGCCTGGGCATGGGTGGGGATCTCCTGGGAGCCACCGTCTCATTCCATGTTTGAGCAAGGGGCAACCAGGCTGTTCACATTGCATGCTTGCTGTGTTGGGGCATGTGTGGGCAGCAAGAGCTGATTATGTCCCAGCCCCTTGCATCGTTTTTGCAGGATGGTGAGGATCCAAGCTGGAAGTTCAGCTTTGGTGGGCAAAGGCTTCTCTGCTCTGTGTGGTCTGAGCTCCTAACACAAAATCTGGGCTCAGACAGTTTCTGGTGGGCTCTGAGCTGGAACTGTTTTCTCAGACATGTGGATCTGATCTCTCCCATTAGCTGGGGCAGTAGGAAGCCCTTCATCTTCCATTCCATAGGTCAGACCAAGGGCTTGGAGCCTTGCATCTGAGCCATTAGTCAATGATCTGGGACTGACTCTCTTTGCCCCTCTGCTGTAGGAGTCAACACATCTGACATCATCACCCTGTACATCTCAGCCATCAAGGCCTTGCGGGAGCTTGACCCTTCTATGGTTATCCTGGAGGTCGCCTGTGAGCCCATCAGGAAGTACCTGAGGTGAGAGGCTTGCAGGGCAGTCTCACGTGTCCCCTTTCCCTCCCCTTCCCATCACTCACTGTTTCTCTTGCCCGTTGCCAGGACTCGGGAGGACACGGTGCGGCAGATCGTGGCTGGTCTCACAGGGGATGCTGAGGGCTCCGGTGATCTTGCTAATGAGCTCTCCAAAGCTGACCCAGTCACCCTTGAGAATGGCCAGGAGAGTGATGATGACATCTCAGAACCAGGGGACTGGGTTCCTGACCCGGTTGATGCAGATCCAGGTTAGCTGCAAAGCCCAGAAGCCCTGGCAGGCCGGTGTTATCCCTGGTGACTCTAGCCTTGAGCAGCTCGTCTGCTCATCCCCTATTGCTGAGCTGGGTTGGGGCAGGTCCCTATTGCTGAGCTGGGTTGGGGCAGGTCCCTAGAGCTGAGCTGGGTTGGGGCAGGTCCCTATTGCTGAGCTGGGTCGGGGCAGGTCCCTAGAGCTGAGCTGGGTCGGGGCAGGTCCCTAGAGCTGAGCAGGGTTGGGGCAGGCCCCTATTGCTGAGCTGGGTCGGGGCAGGTCCCTAGAGCTGAGCTGGGTCGGGGCAGGTCCCTAGAGCTGAGCTGGGTTGGGGCAGGTCCCTATTGCTGAGCTGGGTCGGGGCAGGTCCCTAGAGCTGAGCAGGGTTGGGGCAGGTCCCTAGAGCTGAGCAGGGTTGGGGCAGGTCCCTAGAGCTGAGCAGGGTTGGGGCAGGTCCCTAGAGCTGAGCTGGGTTGGGGCAGGTCCCTATTGCTGAGCAGGGTTGGGGCAGGTCCCTAGAGCTGAGCTGGGTTGGGGCAGGTCCCTAGAGCTGAGCAGGGTTGGGGCAGGTCCCTAGAGCTGAGCTGGGTTGGGGCAGGTCCCTAGAGCTGAGCAGGGTTGGGGCAGGTCCCTAGAGCTGAGCTGGGTTGGGGCAGGTCCCTAGAGCTGAGCTGGGTTGGGGCAGGTCCCTAGAGCTGAGCAGGGTTGGGGCAGGTCCCTAGAGCTGAGCTGGGTTGGGGCAGGTCCCTAGAGCTGAGCTGGGTTGGGGCAGGTCCCTAGAGCTGAGCAGGGTTGGGGCAGGTCCCTAGAGCTGAGCTGGGTTGGGGCAGGTCCCTATTGCTGAGCTGGGTTGGGGCAGGTCCCTATTGCTGAGCTGGGTTGGGGCAGGTCCCTAGAGCTGAGCAGGGTTGGGGCAGGTCCCTAGAGCTGATGCTAGGGTTGGGGCAGGTCCCTAGAGCTGATCAGGGTTGGGGCAGGTCCCTAGAGCTGAGCTGGGTTGGGGCAGGTCCCTATTGCTGAGCTGGGTTGGGGCAGGTCCCTAGAGCTGATCAGGGTTGGGGCAGGTCCCTAGAGCTGATCAGGGTTGGGGCAGGTCCCTAGAGCTGATCAGGGTTGGGGCAGGTCCCTAGAGCTGAGCTGGGTTGGGGCAGGTCCCTATTGCTGAGCTGGGTTGGGGCAGGTCCCTATTGCTGAGCTGGGTTGGGGCAGGTCCCTAGAGCTGATCAGGGTTGGGGCAGGTCCCTAGAGCTGAGCTGGGTTGGGGCAGGTCCCTAGAGCTGAGCTGGGTTGGGGCAGGTCCCTATTGCTGAGCTGGGTTGGGGCAGGTCCCTAGAGCTGAGCTGGGTTGGGGCAGGTCCCTAGAGCTGAGCAGGGTTGGGGCAGGTCCCTAGAGCTGAGCTGGGTTGGGGCAGGTCCCTAGAGCTGAGCTGGGTTGGGGCAGGTCCCTATTGCTGAGCTGGGTTGGGGCAGGTCCCTAGAGCTGATCAGGGTTGGGGCAGGTCCCTAGAGCTGATCAGGGTTGGGGCAGGTCCCTAGAGCTGATCAGGGTTGGGGCAGGTCCCTAGAGCTGAGCTGGGTTGGGGCAGGTCCCTATTGCTGAGCTGGGTTGGGGCAGGTCCCTATTGCTGAGCTGGGTTGGGGCAGGTCCCTAGAGCTGATCAGGGTTGGGGCAGGTCCCTAGAGCTGAGCTGGGTTGGGGCAGGTCCCTATTGCTGAGCTGGGTTGGGGCAGGTCCCTATTGCTGAGCTGGGTTGGGGCAGGTCCCTATTGCTGATCAGGGTTGGGGCAGGTCCCTAGAGCTGAGCTGGGTTGGGGCAGGTCCCTAGAGCTGAGCTGGGTTGGGGCAGGTCCCTATTGCTGAGCTGGGTTGGGGCAGGTCCCTAGAGCTGATCAGGGTTGGGGCAGGTCCCTAGAGCTGATCAGGGTTGGGGCAGGTCCCTAGAGCTGAGCTGGGTTGGGGCAGGTCCCTATTGCTGAGCTGGGTTGGGGCAGGTCCCTAGAGCTGAGCTGGGTTGGGGCAGGTCCCTATTGCTGAGCAGGGTTGGGGCAGGTCCCTAGAGCTGATCAGGGTTGGGGCAGGTCCCTAGAGCTGAGCTGGGTTGGGGCAGGTCCCTAGAGCTGAGCTGGGTTGGGGCAGGTCCCTAGAGCTGAGCTGGGTTGGGGCAGGTCTCCATTAATCTCTCACTGTGGTCTGCTGGATTTCACTAGGAAAATCAAGTTCCAAGCGCCGGTCCTCAGACATCATCAGCCTGCTGGTGAGCATCTATGGCAGCAAGGACCTGTTCATCAACGAATACCGCACGCTTCTGGCTGACCGGCTGCTACATCAGTTCAACTACAGCGCTGAGAGGTGAGGTCTGACTGCCCAACCCCAGAGCTTACCGGTGTGCTTCAGACTTCTCACTCTGTCTTGCCCTTGCCTTGCACTAGTAGGGCTGCATGTGGGAAGCTGAAGGCCCCGACCCCCTCTGAGCCCCATCCCACGTGTTCTGGTGGCTCTTGCAACCTGCACAGGCTGCTTAGGGTCAGCAGAAAGTGTCAAAGTAAGAAAAAGGGATTAAGCATCAGGAATCACAGGATCACAGACTGTTAGGGAGTGGCAGGGACCTCTGGAGATCATCTGGCCCACCCCCTGCCAGAGAAGGATCATCTAGATTAGGTCAGACAGGAACACATCCAGGTGGGTTTGAATGTCTCCAGAGAAGGAGACTCCCCAGCCTCTCTGGGCAGCCTTGCCCAGGACTCAGCCACCCTCACATTGAAGGAACTGTGCATAGAACCTCCTCTGCTCCAGCTTGCACAACCTCAGCTGCAGCCCAGCTCTGTCTCTTGATTTGACAGTCACAGTGGTTTTCCCTCCCATGAAATGCAGCTAGCGTGAGCCACTTCTGGGATGGGCAGATGCCTTCCCAAATGCTGAGGCTGCGCTGCATTGTTGAGGGAGCAGCTAGGTGATCTGCTCATCCAGAGGGATGGGGAGGTCTTCACAAAGCTGCTGGCCTGCAGAAGAAGAAACTGTTCCTCACTTAGATGCTAGGAGGCATCCTGTTCAGATAACATGCCTTGTGGGGCTTCCTGGGAGGAGGAGCAGCCTGGTGCCAGGTTCCTCTGCCTGATGGACCAGGGTCTGATCCTCCTGGGAGGAGGAGCAGCCTGGTGCCAGGCTCCTCTGCCTGATGGACCAGGGTCTGATCCTCCTGGGAGGAGCAGCCTAGTGCCAGGCTCTCTGCCTGATGGACCAGGGTCTGATCCTCCTGGGAGGAGCAGCCTAGTGCCAGGCTGTCCGCCTGATGGACCAGGGTCTGATCCTCCTGGGAGGAGCAGCCTAGTGCCAGGCTGTCTGCCTGAGGGACCAGGTCTGATCCGTTGTTTCTGTCCTCAGGGAAATCCGCAACGTGGAGCTGCTGAAGCTGCGGTTTGGTGAAGCCCAGATGCACTATTGTGAAGTCATGTTAAAAGTAACTTTTCTCCTTTAAATTCAAGTCCTGGGTCTTTGAGCTCCTGGGGGAAGGGCAGGGACTTGAGGAATCACCCAAAAAGGTCTTTGAGGAAAGTGGGGTTCCTGAAGGCCCAGCAAAGGGGCTGATTTGTGACAGACCCAAGTGAGTTCCAAATGGTGTCTGGTTGTTAAGCCCTGTGGGTTGGGTGATCGGCTCAGGGCTGGTTGCTGTGGTGGTGTGGTCTCTCCCGCCCTTCCTGCAGTACCACGTTCTGGCATTGAAGAGCTGGGCTCTTCCAGCTCCTCTACAGTCAGGACTCAGGAGTTCCACTCACTTGGAGTGCTGTGGGGAGGACATGGCTCTGGAGGGACTCCAGCTGGTGTTGAGCTGTCAGCCCCTCCCCACCCACCCACCCATCCCCCCCCACCAAAATGTTTCTGGGCATGTAGCAGACTTCCCAGCAGACATACACAGTCGTGTCCCTTCCAATGGCCAGTTCGGAGACAACACCAGTCACCTTGTTTAAGCTTCTCCTTTACTGAGGGTTAGCACTGACTTGGAAGAGGAGGAGCTGCCTCAGGTTCCTCTGCCCCTTCCAGGATATGGCTGACTCGCGCCGCATTAACGCCAACATCCGTGATGAGGAAGAGAAGCTCCCAGAGGAGGAGAGGCCACCGTTCAGCCTCGTCGCCGTTATCCTGTCAAGTGAGTTCTGGCCACCGCTGAAGGAGGAGAAGCTAGAGCTTCCAGAGCAGGTCAAGGAAGCCATGGAAGCCTATTCCAAGAAGTATGAGAAACTAAAGGTGAGGTAACCTAAGCCCTCCTTAAAAAGGTGTATGCTGCTCAGGCTTTGTTCTGTAGCGTGGTCTTTGCAAAGTCCCCTTGAACATCCCTTACACTTCCACAGCTAGTTCCTTCCCATTTCCTTTCCATTTCCCAGGAAATCCTGCCTCACGTGAGTATTTATTTTCTGGTGGGAGCTTGTCCCGAATGGCCCAGTTGGTTTGCCAGGCTTTCCTCAAGCTGTGCTCACCCTGCTAGGAGCAGAGTCACTGCCTGTCAGGCAGGAGAGGAGCATTGGGCTTGGGTGAGGGTTGGACAACAGCATGTGGTGAGGAGCATGTTTCCCATGATGGGGTGGGGGGTGGTTGGTGGTGGCAACACTGGGCGACTCGTGAGGAGGGGTGCAGCTTTTGGACCTGGCAGAGGTCCATGGTGGTAGAGGGGTGTTCACTGTAGCGCAGCACATAGTGGTTCCTGATAGTAGGTCTGCTCTGAGAGGTTGCTTCCTCGTTTTTCAGGCCATGAGGACCCTGAACTGGAAGTACCACCTGGGCCTGGTGAGCTTGGACGTGGAGCTGGCAGATCGCACCCTCTCCTTGTCCGTCTCTCCTGTGCATGCTGCCATCATCCTGCACTTCCAGACCAAGAGTGAGTGCTGTGGCAGACTCAGCGTTGCCACCCCTGTCTCTGTGCTTCCTGTGGTGGTGGGAAGGCCACGTTTCTTGGATGGCTATAGGCTCCAAGAGCTCTGGCGGCAGGACCAAGGCCTAGTTCATGGGCTTGAATCCACCACAGGGCTCAACCAGGTCTCCAGCCCTCCTCAGAGACAGCTTCACAGCTCAGCACCCAGCCTGTGTTGCCTCAGTCACTGCAACTCCTGGCAGGGGAGATGGGTGGGAGTCCCGTGCTTGGCTTTAATACCCGTGGTCTCTGCAGGTACGTGGACGCTGACAGAGCTGAGCGAAGTGCTCAAGGTGCCCGTGACATCGCTGAAGCGTAAGATGACATTGTGGCTGCAGCAGGGGGTCCTGCGTGAAGACCCCCAAGGTACCTTCACCGTGATTGAGGAGGAGCAGAAGGACCAGGTGGAGAAGGTGGTTCTGATAGACAGCGACGAGGAGGGGGACTCTGCCATGGCATCGCAGGCTGACCAGAAAGAGGAAGAGCTGCAGGTACCTGTCCGTGTGTCTGGCTGCTTGTGAAGCTGGTGGGGTGACACAAACATGTCTGTGTGTTTGGCTTTGGGGGATCTGACTCAGGGGGAGGGGGTTCAGTTTGCACTTTGGGTTGGTGTTTCCCACCCAGCATGAGGGGTTTGGGGAGTAGCTCCCTTCAGTAATGCTCACTGCTCTGGGGGCTGGATCACAGCCTTCTCTCCAGAGCAGCACCTGACTGCTGAGCCCAGTGGACCTTTGGGCATCTCTAAATGTGTTTTCTTCAGTTTTAAGAAAGAAAAAAGTCTGAGCCATGATTTCCATGTGAAAGCAGCCCTGGGTTCACCTAAGCCTGGCTTTTGGGCACTTAAACTGCCAAAAAGGCTTACCCAGCATTAACCCAGCTGGACCTTTGCCTTCTCTCTGATGTGGTTCCTGGCCACTCCTGGTCTTTTCCTACCCTGTGTCATGCTGTGTGTGTGGTGCTGCTGTGCAACACGCAGTTGTTGTACCAGGGTTTATCCACTGAGGGTCAGGCACGTACTGCACATCTCATCCTGCTCTCTGGCTGTGAGTCCCAGCACCTGGTGCTGTTCCTGGACGTTCCCTGTTTAAAGACCACACGCTGGTGGCTGAGAGCAGAAGGTAGTGCCAGCCACAGCCCTGCTTTGCTTCTTTCTTCGTGGTGTGGCTATCCATGTGACTTACTGTTGGTGGCCTGTCCCCCTCTGCAGCTGTTCTGGACATACATCCAGGCTATGCTGACCAACCTGGAGAGCCTGTCCTTGGAGAGGATTCACAGCATGCTGAAGATGTTTGTGATGACGGGCCCAGTGGTTACAGAAATTGATATACAAGAGCTCCAGGGTTTCCTCCAGAAGAAGGTTCGGGACCAGCAACTCATCTACTCCGGAGGGGTGTATCGCCTGCCCAAGAACTGCAACTAGACTGCGAGCGTCCCTCTTTCGCCCCCGTCTGGCTGCTCCGTGCCTGTGCTCAGAGTGCTGCCCGGCTCTGCGTCCTGCTGGGTGGCTGCTCTGGGGGCTGCTGTGCCCTGTTCCTGTGTGTCCTGCACACAGAGACAGCTCAGCAGCAGCCTGGGCCGTGCACCCCACAATTTCTGGGGCTGGCCCTGCTCCCCATACTGCTTTTCCTCCCACACGTGAATCTCTGGGCACACTCCCCTTGTTAATAAAAACCAGCAGTCTCCTTTTTCAGATGGCACCAACCCTTTTCTTCCCTCTCAGTGGAGTGCTCTTGGCATCAGCCTTCCCACACTGAAAGGGTGGGCAGGAAACTCTCCAGTCTGGCTGGGCCATCTCCCTTTCACTGGGACTCCATCTGGAACCCCAAGGGGGTTTGGGAGGGGGCTCTTGGCTCCAGTAGCTGTCTGGGTCTCTGTGTGTTGCTGAAGCAGTGATGTGCAGCTGGCTGCAATGAGCAAGACCCGACACAAAAGCATGTGTTTGTGCTGTCTTCTCTGGTTTATGTGGGAGCAAGACTCCAGGCTCTGCTTACACCTCCTTGGGGCTCTTAAATTGCATGGAATGATTTTATTGTGGGATGAGGAATGCTTTTTAAAAGGACAAGATGTAGTAGTTCTTCAGGACGAGCCGTTCAGTCCTGGAGAGTCAGCCCAGGCAGCAGTAGGATTACATTAGTTTGGCACCAATACACATCTCCCTCCCAACACTGTGGTGGCTGCCCTTTGGGGGTGCATCATCCTAGGGTGCTTAATGCTTCCTGCACCACTGAGATCAGTTGGCAGTGGGATGGGATAACCCCTGAGCTCCGATGCTTAAACATCACGCTCCAACCTGGGTGTCAGGATTGGGCCCTGTCTCCTCTCTGTAGCATTTGGGATTTCCACAGTCCTGCTTCCTGGGTGGGTTTTGCTCACCAGGGGGAGAGTGCTGGGGAAATCTGGGGTTTGCTTTAAGCATGCTTTTTGTGCAGCAAAGAACATGTTCCTGCAGCCTGAGGAGTCTTCCCCCTCTGCTGAGTGTTTGTCCCAGGCTGTGGCAGTGGGAAGGGAGGTATCCAAGGACCACGCTTACAGCACCGGCGCAGCCTGTAACCCTGGCTGCCCCCTCCACTCCAGCTGAGAGAGATAGAAAACTACCCAAGTTAACATGTAACCTTGGCTTTCAGTGCCTCAAGGCCCAGAAGCCCACACCAGGCATCCTTTGTGCAGCCATGGGGAGGCCTGGCACCTGCCTCCCCTTCGTGTGCCTTCCCAGCTCTGTCTTGGTGGGTGAGCACATGTGTTCTTGCTTCCATGCAGCACCAGGAGCTGGTTGGGGTGTTGTGAAGATGAAACTTTTCCTTGTGCTGTAGGGGCTCTGTCAGTACCTAAATAATCCTCAGGCTGTGAATGTTTAGGGTGGGAGACACCAGGAAAGACAAGCAGCTAACCCAGAGCACAGCAGGCAGAGAGGGACATCCATGCCTGACATCCAAGCCCCTGTTGCGGGGCTCCCAAACCCAAGGAGCCAGGACTGAAAGACACACCTGGCCTGAAACCTCCCCATGGAGCCCACAAGCAGCCCCTCTGGCCCTGGGGCCCAGGGCTTTCCTAATCCAGAGAACAGTCCTGAACTCCATAGCAGTTCCCTATGGACTTTAATGGGCTCTACCTGGCTTTATATTCAAATACGCCGAATATCCAGCAGTAGCTCCCAAACCCAGGAGCCAGGACTGAAAGACATACCTGGCCTGAAACCTCCCCATACAGCCCACAGACAGCTCCTCTGACCCTGGAGCTCAGGGCTTGCTTTGTCCAGAGAACCATCCTAACCATTCCCTATTGTCCTAGTGTGGCCTGTCCAGAGTTAACCTCCTCAAGCAGTGAGCCCAGGTGAGCTGAGTTACCCTGGGCTGTTTGCCACCTGATACCACTTCATCATAAAAGCAGCTGGTTGGGGAAGGGCTAGAGTTTGTTGCCTTTAGGACAGTCTGAGTGTGGCTGGGGTATTGATCTGTCGGTCAGTCAGTTGGTTCCTGCCATCAGGGAGCACTCTGTAACCATCAGCTCAGTAAGGTACTCTGTGTTAGCACTGGGTGTGAGTGTAACTGGCCCTTATTGTTCTACATTCACAGTGATTTTTGTCAGTAAACTGTCCTTATCCCAACCCACAGAGGCTCTGTCTGTCTCTCCTGTGGGAGTGAGCGAGTGGTGTGTGGTGCTCAGGCACTCTCTGGGGCTGAACCACCACAGCCATCTTTGGTACCCAACGTGGGGCCCGAAGGGTTGGGGTAAGGGTAAGATCTGACCCAATTGTGTTAAAGAGCTGTGATAAAATGGTTATCACATTATTTGAAGAGGTGCTGGTAGCAGATCACTGTTTTGTCTGTTCACCTGGTTTTGGTTTGTGAACCCACAGCCACTTTGTGTAATCCCTGCCCAGCTGTTGATCACCAAGGGCAGTCAGGTTCCTAACTCTGTCGTACTGTGTGATACTGATTTATGACAAGACATCATCTGGGTTTGTCAGCCTTGGAGAGTATCTGTATGTGGCATTTCTGTCATTTCCAACTCTTGGGCCCCATATCTTAGCTTTGTTTAATAAGGGAACTCAAGTTATGGCTTTCCTTGTCCAGGGAACTGTCCTAACAGTGCCCTGTGTACTTTAATAGGCTCTACCTGCTTTCACATTCAAACCTGCCAAACATCCAGCAGTAGCTCCCAAACCCAGGGAGTCAAGACTGAAAGACATACGTGGCCTGAAACCTCCCCATGGAGCCCACAAGTAACCCCTCTGACCCTGGGGCTGTCATCTGAGGTGAGCTGGGGTGGCATGGACATGGCACTGGCCTCATTGCTGCTCTGCACAGCGTGGGCTGTAGCCTGGGACACAGGCACAAGTCCGCTGCTGGTTTAACCCCAGGCTGTGGTGTGTTCTTGCTGCTCCTACAGCGACTCAGAGTGGGGGATGTTCCCTTCCCAGTTTCAACAGACACCTGGGGGCATCTCCACTGTCCCTCAGAAGCTGCTCATCTCTTCATGCCCATGCCCAGCTCTTACCTGGATGCTCACCCACCACTGAACAAACCAAACCACAAGTGCCTGGGCTCCATCCCAACCCCACACTGTCTCAAGGGCGAGAGGGTGCAAGGTGTGGGTAGGACATGGGGACATCCTACAGGATCCATCCTTCCCCCATGTGCTGCAGGTGTGGGGCCACAGGGCTGCATTTCACACCTTCCTTTAGGTTTTATATTTTCTTTTGGCTTGGTTGTTTTTCTTCAGGAAAGGGAACGTTTGAGCACAAGGAAGCAGCTGGAAAGGGAGGCAGCTCTGGGGCAGTGGGGTCAGCGTTGCGGGCTGTGGGAGCTGGAGCTGCCTGGGATATGCCACAGCACGTCCTGCTCTGCATCTCAGGGGCACCCTTGGACGTCTGGGTGTGCTGTGGGTGGGCAAACATCTCTGACCTTTCCAGATCAAAGAAACCTCCTGCTTCGTGGCTCTGCAGGGGGCTGCTGGCAGCTGGGGTCGTCCCCAGTCACCAAAGGAGCGCTGGCTGGGTGCTGGGGCAGGGAATGTGCTGGGGCAAGGTGAGTGACTCCAGGGCTGTGGCAGCTTTGGCTTTGCTTATAGATGCAAGAAAGTTTAATGCTTGGGTGTAGGCAGATACATTCCTCCTGTGGCAGGGTGCTGAGGGGTGGTGAGTGTGTCCCAGCCATAGCCCATCCCCAGCAGCGCTCCCCACTGTGCCCAGAGCTGTAGCAGTGCCGTGGAGCCAGGGGTAGGGAAGGGTATGAGACCAGCACCTTTCCTGTCCTTTCCCAACCACTCTGATGTTCCCCCCACCATGGGATGAGCCCGTGGGGTGTGATGAGTGTGTCAGGCCTGAGACAGGAGGCGAGTGCTGCTTCGCTGATGGAACGTGGAGTCGCCTCTCTCCATGCGGGAGGTCCCGGCACAGCGGAGCCAAAGCCACCGGCTGAGCTGCAGTGTGGTTGTTTCAAAGTGTGACAGTAGGAAAAGCTCTGGTTTAATGAGCACTCCAGCTTTTATGGAATGTAAAAGTCTTAAAAATTAATTGAAACAAGGTGGAAATGCAACTTTTTCAGCCTGAACGGAGGGAGCTGGAAGGAAAGAAGGCTTTGGGCTCTTCCCAGCTGCTGCTTGCCGCGCAGCCGTGTTGCTGGAGCTGCATCCTGTCCTGGGACCCTCACCTCTGCACATCACTCCCATTTTCTGGGTAAAGAGAAAAAAAACCATACAGCTTGAAAACACACATAAAATCCCCTTCCTTTCCTCGGATGCTTGCAAAGGGTTTCAGTCCCTCTGGGATGTTTTACGGACACCTTCACGTTCTAAAACCTTTCTGTGCCCGCTTGTTTGCACATGCTGCTGGTCTGGGCTCTCTCCCATCACCACCCCTAGCACCCATCCTGCCTGCTGCCCTGGGTGCTGAGCCCTGC
This sequence comes from Hypotaenidia okinawae, assembly GCA_027925045.1. Classification (NCBI taxonomy): domain Eukaryota; kingdom Metazoa; phylum Chordata; class Aves; order Gruiformes; family Rallidae; genus Hypotaenidia; species Hypotaenidia okinawae. The sequence goes on along the minus strand of BSDF01000019.1, from coordinate 313,576 downwards.
GATGCCTCCGAGGCCAGCACATGGTGGAGGGAACCTGCCAAACCTATTTTCCTTTATGGGGTTGGGGTTTTTTTTCCATTTTTTAAAATTTCATGAGGTAGGGATGGAGCTGGGCTGAGGAGAAAGAAGCAGCAGGGTTACACTGAGTGTCAGGAGTGGTCATCTGAACCGCTGCTCCTGACGTGGCTCTTAAAAAAGAAATTAGCTGAAACCCCTCAACTTCCCTTCAAAGAGAGCCATCGCCCTGGGTCACCTTGGTGTATTTATAAACTGTTTAGAAGGGCCACCATAACCTAAGCAGGATGCGGCGTCCCTACAAGGGACATTCCTGGCCCACGGATAAACTGTTTGGGTTATTTGGGATGGGGTAAAGCAGGGCTGCTTACGAAGGGTGGAAAGTTTTGCTAAGAGAGAGATGGGGAAGAGAGCAGGGTCCAGCTCCATGGCCCCAGGGTGGGATCCTGCCCAGGGAGTCACGGATCTGGCGCTGGTTTGCACCGTGTGCTCACTGCTGTTCCTGCTTCTTGCTGCTGTGCTGGGTTTAGGATGCAGGAGGGCTGGGGGGGGATGCTGTGGAAGCCCAGGGGCTGGCGCAGCGGTAGAAATTCAGGGCAGATCAGTGCAAGGTGGGTGGTATAAAAGGAAAAAGCCCCCACCCAGCAGGCCCAGCCATCACTAGCACAGCTGTGGGGTTGGGCTTGGGTGGTACCGCTGCAAAAAGGGCAGCTCGATGCTCAGAAAAAGGAATTTTGGGTCTGGAAAGGACCCACATGGCCAGACTCTGTACACAGTGCCAGGCAGGGGATGCTGCCAGCCAGGGGAGGATGCCACTCACCTGCTTGGGCACCCCCACTCCTGGTGTTGCTGGTGCCCTCCACAGACCATATTAATTTTGTTCTAAACCTTTACTTTTCCCTTTCTGGGGACACAGGAGTGGCCAGCTCCAAGGTTGGGGCCCACTGGGCTGGCCAGAGGTTCCTGTATCCCCACCCGGGCATCATTCTCCTCCACTGGCAGGTTCTCATGGTGTTTCCAGGCTCCCTGCCTGCTCCAGGCTTTGCATCCATGGGGTGTATTTCTGACCCCTGCATACGTTTCCCTGGCAGCTCCAAGCCTGGGACCTTTTCACCTTCTTTACCTTCTTGGTTTTTTTGCAGATTTCCTCCTTTTTTGCAGTGTTTTTCAGGCAAGGCCAGTGCTGGGGCAACGGGACCCCCAGTCCTGGCCCTGCTGGGGGGCCACCCTGCACCCGTTCTGGGCTACCAGCTCCCACAGTTTCCCCCCAGAAGGACCTTTGGGCCCTTCTGGCTCCCTGGGGGAGTGGAGGGGCTGGGAGTGCTGGTGCGTGGCTCGGGACGCAGCAGCCGCTGCTCAGCCCTGGAGATGTCTCAGCTCAAAAGGCAGCGTGGAGTAGAACAACCACCTGAAGCTGGGATAAGTCAGCGTCCAGCAGGAAGGGGCCGTGCAGCTGCCCGACCCGTGATGCTTTTCTGGTGGGTACCAAAGCCGGGGGCTGCCCATCAACTTTGGGTACCCGAACCAGTTCATCCCAGGCAGTGACTGGTGCTAAAAATCCCAGCTCGGAGGTCGCCGTCTCCCCCGTCCGTGGGGCTTTCTTGTCCCTTCTCCCCCAGGGTGCCCCACGGTGGGGCAGAGCTGTGGGAGAGGCCGTGTTTGCGCAGGATTTGCATTCGTGGCTCTGCAGGAAGGGCCGCGGCACCGCAGCCGCCTCTCGCCGAGCCCCGGCCCGGCCGCTGCTTCCTCCCGCCCTGGGGCCCGGCCGGGGGGGCGGGGGGGGCCAGCACCGGCCAGGACACGGGGACAGGGCTGGTAGCCCCAAGGTGAGTCGGGGGGACTGGGGTTGGGGGGAGGAGGGGGATAGAGGGCTGGTCCCAGTGCACAACCCCCCTGCCCTTGCACTAGACCCGACCCCCCTCCCCAGCCCATCGCACTGCCCCAGTGCATGCATAGAGCCCCCGGTGTGCTGCCCCTCGCACAGGCACGCCCCCCCCCCCCCCCCCCCCGCTGCCCCCCTGCTCACAGATGCCCCCCAGTGCTGTTCCCCCCCATACATGGCTCCCTGGTTGTGCTGCCCCCCCGCATGCAGGGCCCCCCCCCCCAGGACATCCCTCCCCATGGCACCCAGTGCAACAGCAGCCTGTCCCCCTGCCTTGGGGTGCTGGAGGTGCCCAAAGCCCCACGGGGTCGGGGGTGGGGGGGAGCAGCAGCAGCTCGAGGCAGTATTTCAGCCAGGAACCTGAGCTGGGGCCATTTTCCATAGTCCTGTCCCCCATGTCCCCATGTCCCCACCTGCCTGATGGGCCATGCTAGAGGGTCAACCCCATGTGGGACAGCTCCCAGTGTTGCCCCCACCCCTCCTCCTGCTCCCCTGGAGGCTCCCCTGGCTTTTTTGGCAGCTGTCCCAGACCGAGCCAGTGCTTTCAGAGGCTGGTGGCACCAGGACTGTGTCCCCATCTGTAAGCCCCAGCCCAGCATCACCTCTGTGTGCATCACCCTATCACCTGTGCAGGCACCCCATGGCTGTGCTTGGCCCCCCCGTGTCAGATAGGCTGGTGACAGGCACACTGCCCTGCTCAGGTCCCTGTCCCCATGCAGCATCAAGCTCCCTCAGACCGCAGATGTCCTATGCAGTGGGGACTGTCCCCACCATTGCTATGAGCTCATCAGCCCAGGTTCTGGCCATGGCCCCCAGCATCTCCCTCTGCGCTCACAGCTGGAGGGGTTTAGAAGCCCCGTGGCCTGAGCAGGGCAGCATCCCTCATGGGCACACTTTGAGCCCTGCTTCTGCCCTCCCAAGGTTTTGGGCTGTTTTGGAGCCATCCCAGGGTGCTGGGGGTGGCTCATGCTCCTCCCCAGTAACAGTGATACAGGTTTGGGGGCTGTGGAGGTTTGCTGACAGCACTCAGGTGGGGCTGGGATCTGCTTAGTCCTCTAATCCCTTGTTTTAGGCTGGGGGGGGGGAATTGGTGTGTTTGGGGGTTTTTGCATGACTTTCAGCTGGGGGAAGCTCTTCCCTTGCAAAAACCTGAATTAGCCCGAAAAACCATCCCCCCTTTTCATGGCTGTTCCCAAAACATCTGCCCAAGCTCCTCTGGAGCTTCTGAACATCAAGAGCAGCAGCCAGCCCTTCCGAGCTGTCCTCCAGCTGAGCTCCTCCACCTTTGTGGCACAGAAATCCCCACATTTGCAAGGATTTGTTAGGCAAATCCCCCCTCCAGGCACAGCAGAGGTGTGTCTGGCTGTCTGCCCAGCATCAGGTCTGGGAGACTGTGTGGGTCAGGTCTGGAGTCTGCTCAGAGCATGCCCTCCCCAGCGAGATGCAGGGACCTTCATGTGCATCACAGCCAAGGTGGGACATGTGCTGTGACGCTCCAGAACACCTCAGATGGGGTTGGGGGCTTTTTTGTTCCCCCTATTTCTGGTCCTGGGCAGCTGTGGAGCAGGTTCCAGCTGGGGCTTTATCCAGAGTTAGGGCAGGAGGTCATTGTGGGGCTGCTCTGACTTCACCAGTGGGGCTTGGTTTTGGGGGAAAAGCCTCGGCCCTAGTGTACAAGCACAGGCAGGAGGTGTGGGAGGGGAGGGATCAGGGTGGGTTTGGTGGGGCTGAAGGAAAGCTGAGCTGCAGGCAGAGGTGAGCAGCAGCTGCCGTGCTGAGCCCTTGCACCGCCGGGTACGGAAAAACCCCGCTGCTTCCTTCTCTCTCACCGCAGCTGATGGAGAGGTGGTTTTTCCCCAGGGAGTTTTTACACAGCCAGGGCTGGGGGTGCCCCCACCATCCCTGTCCCACGCTCCAGCCCAGCCATCCCCATGTCCTCCTGCGAGGGCTGCAAAGGGGCCAAAAGCCTCATCAGAGCCGGGCCAGCCAGCAGCAGCGGAGCAGGAGCCCAGGGACAGACAGATGCCCTGCTCTGGGCTTGCTGGTTTCTTCCAGACTGGGTATTTTTTCCCACATTCATTCAGTTTCTGCGCTGCTTTCCCTTTGCCTTGTCCCTGAACTGCCTCAGCCCCGATAACCTCTCTTTGCATCCTCACTGCTTTGACATTTACTGGTGACAGGCTCCAGGCTCATGACGCCCGGGAGGGTGGGGATGTTTTGCCCAAACTCAGGGCTTTGGAGGCCGAGCGGGTGATGAGCTCATCCCGCCGCCCCGGCCCCGGCCCACCGCAGCCGCCTGGGATTCGTGCTGCTCCGCACGGTGCGGCGGTGACGGCAGCGTCCGAGGAGGGCTTAGAGCGAGAAGGGGGAGAGCAAACCGGCCAGCAGCACGGGGGAGAAGGAAGTGCTGCCACGGGCCACTCCTCCTCGCCATTTCCTCTCCACAGTCGGTTTTTTACACGGATGAGAGAGAGGGGCCCAGAGGAACAGCCGGCCCGTCCCAGGCCGAAGGCTGAGCTCGGCAGCCGAAGGGAAGCACCGGCGCCCGGTCCTGAGGGAGACACTGTGGGTAACTGCACTCCGGCTGGCTCCCCCATCCCGCTCCCTGCTCCCCGGGGGTCACCCCTTGACCACATCCAGCTCCATCCCTGCCACCGCCTTCCTGCTCATCCCCAATGGCCCCTTCCTGGCAAAACCCATCCCAATTTCACCAGGACCCTCATGTTCCCGATGGTTTCGGATGCTCTGGGCTCTTCCCCTCTGCTTGCTGCCTTTCCTGTCGGACTCGGATTTTGGGGCTCAGTGAATAATTTGGGGTGGGAGTGGGGCTGGCAGGGTTGGGGGGCAGGCAGGCTTTTGGGGTGGTGCAGGTGGGGTTGCATCACCCTGGCTGCCGCTGTGTTTTTGGGGAGGGTGGATGCACACCTCAAGCTTCTCAGCTTGTTTCCAAATGGTGCCCCCCGAGGAGCTGCAACTCGGGGTGCCAGGGCTGTCCCGGCATGTGCTGACCCCTGCTGTGACCCAGGGCTACTGCTCTGGCTGCTGATGGTCTTTGATCCATGGGCTCCGCTGCAGGGGCCTGGTTTGCTCTGCTTTCCCCCTGGAAATGCTCACTTTTAGACAGAAGGGGTGGGCTTCCAGTCGGGAGAGATCAGCCTTTGGGGTTCTCCAGCTGGTCCCTTTTCCCAGCAACTTTGCTAACCCAGAATGCCTGATTTTGGGGTGCAGCTCCCTCCTCTCCCATGCTGAACCCTGGATCCCAGGCTGGGCACTTATCTGGGGACAGTTTCCCTGGCTGGCATCAGGCTATGGTCTCCTGCCAAGCTTCCTACCTGCACACGCCGGCTGCCCGGAGGCTGCCCCCAGCCTGCTCCCTTCCCGGCCTGGCTGCCCACGCAGGCGCCTTTGTTGTGGCAACCTTGTTTTGGCAGGAGCAGGGTGACACACGAATGCAAATGTTGGGGGGTCAAGAGCCTGAGGAGGAGGAAAGCTGGAGGTTTCTCAGGAACTGAGTGTGAGTCGTCCCACGGCGCAGCCCGCCTTGGCACAGAGAAGTGATTAACAGTGTTCACACGAGCACGTGTGATGCCGAGCCCTAATTGCCGACTCCTTTTTCCTATCATTTTCCCCCAATATCTAATTAAGTTGCTGAAAGTGCATCTCTGCAGGCTGGCAGTGCCGTGGGGCTGGCACAGCTGCTTGTCCCAGCCCAGATCTGAGGCTGGGCAAGCAGGGGCTGCTCTTACAAAACTCGAGTCCTATGTAAATACTGGCAGGTATTAGGAACTGAGTCACGGCATGAACAGGGCTGGTACATGCGTGACTGGACAGATTTCTTGCTGAGGATGGGAGCTGGTCCCTCCACCCTCCCTCACTCAGCTGGAGGGGTGGGACTCTGGTGCTGTTTGGCTCTTGGGAAAGAGGGTCTGGAGTGTCTCCTGGCTGATGAGTGTTTGGACGTGCTGCTGGCAGGAGAATCTGCTCCTGAGCCACCCCCTGCTTTGGCAGGGTGGGACAGCACAGTGCTCTGTGTGGGCAGCATCTGCGGGGGAGCACTCGGGATGTCTCACTTTTCCCTGCCAGTGCCCATCTGCTCCCCAAACCTTTTCCCAGCATCTCCCACTCCAGACCTGCACGGACTTGGGGCTGAGAAACCTTCACTGCTGTTGGTGTTGGTGTGTGTTATGGCCTGGAGGGTTGTCCTGGCCCCAGGCAGAGCTCTCCCTGCTCCTTGGGGACCATGACCTGTGCTGGTCTGCACTCTAGGAGCTGCTCCCAGCAGCTTTGGGGACTTGTTGGGGACCTGTGGGGGACCTGTTGGGGACCTCCAGGCACTGTAAGCACAGCAAAGCATGTAACATGGAGAGAAGCAGGGGTGTGACCACAGAGCCAGCCTGGGGTCCCCAGGGCTGTCCCTGCTGGTGGCTGTGGGCCCCCAGCCTTCCCACTCTTTTCACCTCTGAGCCTGCTTGCAGGAATCTCGCCTGGCTGGTTCTCCTCTGGGCAAGGCCAAATCCTGCACAGGGTCAGTAATTAGCAGGCAGGGCTAATTGTTGCACAGCAGCAGGTAGTCTGGCCATTAGCACCATTAGCTGGCAGGTAGTCTGGCCATTAGCACCATTACCAGGACTGGCCCTGGGCTGGCTGGCACAAGGTCCAGAACCCACCTTCTCCCTGGGGCGGGGACGAAGGCTTTCGGAGGAAAGGCAGGAGGAAAGGCACAGCAAGGAGGCGGCTGGGAGCGCTTCCCAGCACCTGCCTCTCCCCTCACAGCTTCCCCAGCCACCCTTTTTCACGCTGCCTGCGTCAGCCAGCGGTGGGGGAAGTAAAACCTTCGCCAGAGCGTGACACTTTGCAGGTTGGTTACTTCCTGCTGAGCCGAAACCAGTTAATAACAAACCCTTCAGGGACCTCCTCCCCAGAGACACCCTGCTCTTGGCAAGACTCAGGGTTGGTTTTTCTGGGCAGCGGATGAAAGTGGCTTTCCTTGCCCTGCCCATGCCAGCTTCCTGCTCTCGGGTTGGCAGTGTCACCACGGCAAAGTGTCCCTTGCGTCAGCGCTGCCGTGGTCCGGAGGAGGCAGGGAAATGCCCTCCCACCATGACACAGCTTCTGCCACCGCCGGCGTCGCGTGGGCAGGGACAGAGCCATCCCCAGAGCTTCAGCACATGGAGGTGGTCCTGTGTGGGGTCCTGCCGCGTGGTCACATCTGGGCCTGGAGAAGGGCTTTCTCTGGGGATTTCCCCACCAGGTCTGTGCCTCTTGTCACCGGGTCCCACTGCTGGAGCCTGTCCTCCCTTTTCCTTTCCTTTCCTTCCTTTCCTTTCCTTTCCTTTCCTTTCCTTTCCTTTCCTTTCCTTTCCTTTCCTTTCCTTTCCTTTCCTTTCCTTTCCTTTCCTTTCCTTTCCTTTCCTTTCCTTTCCTTTCCTTTCCTTTCCTTTCCTTTCCTTTCCTTTCCCCTTTCCTTTCCTTTCCTTTCCTTTCCCCTTTCCTTTCCCCTTTCCTTTCCTTTCCCCTTTCCTTTCCTTTCCCCTTTCCTTTCCTTTCCCCTTTCCTTTCCTTTCCCTTTCCTTTCCTTTCCCCTTTCCTTTCCTTTCCCTTTCCTTTCCTTTCCCCTTTCCTTTCCTTTCCCCTTTCCTTTCCTTTCCCCTTTCCTTTCCTTTCCTTCCCTTTCCTTTCCTTTTCCCTTTCCTTTCCTTTCCCTTTCCTTTCCTTTCCCTTTCCTTTCCTTTCCCTTTCCTTTCCTTTCCCTTTCCTTTCCTTTCCCTTTCCTTTCCTTTCCCTTTCCTTTCCTTTTTCCTTTCCTTTCCTTTTCCTTTCCTTTCCTTTCCTTTCCTTTCCCCTTTCCTTTCCCCTTTCCTTTCCTTTCCCCTTTCCTTTCCCCTTTCCTTTCCTTTCCCCTTTCCTTTCCTTTCCTTTCCTTTCCTTTCCCCTTTCCTTTCCTTTCCCCTTTCCTTTCCTTTCCCCTTTCCTTTCTCCTTTCCTTTCCTTTCTCCTTTCCTTTCCTTTCTCCTTTCCTTTCCTTTCCTTTCCTTTCCTTTCCTTTCCTTTCCTTTCCTTTCCTTTCCTTTCCTTTCCTTTCCTTTCCTTTCCTTTCCTTTCCTTTCCTTTCCTTTCCTTTCCTTTCCTCTTTCCTTTCCTTTCCTCTTTCCTTTCCTTTCCTTTCCTTTCCTCCCTGTTTGCCTACTCAGCTCTGCCGATGCATTTCCTATGCAGATGGATTTTCCTAGGGATGTTCCTGTCCTGGCACTCTGCTGTGTGGCTCTGGGGTCTCACATAGGAAGGACACAGCGGCTGGTGCGGCTCCAGCGATGGGAGTGTGTGGGCTCTCAGGGAGGGAAGGACTATGGGATTGTGAGGTTCAAGGTGCCAGGGGGCAGCCCCGCTCCTCACTCAGGGCTCTGTGCTGTCACAACCCCATCAGTTCTCTGGAAGCTCTCTGAGCTGTCCCCACCTGGGGCAGCCTGGGGAGTTGATGCCATGGGCTGAGCACTGTCCGGACGCTGCCCTCACCAGTGCTGCCTGGCACAGCTGTTGGCATTGTCCCCGAGGGAGCTGCTGTGCCACCCTAACCCGCGTGGCCCGAGCGTCTCCACAAAGCTCTCCAAGGGTGCAAGCACGACTCTTTCCTACAGGAAAGGGTGCAGGGGTGTGTATGTGTGCTGGTGCAATGGCCTGGGGTTGTGCCCTGCTAATATTGAGCAGATGTGGGCAAACAAGACTGGGCAGCTCCAGCTCAGCCTGTGGGTCTGTCTGCCTGGCGTCCTGCCTCTTGCTCATGGCAACACGTAGCAAAGCCCACGGCTTGGGCTCCAGCCGGCACTGGGCTTTCCTTTCACATCTGAAGGCAGAGCTGGTTTGTGATATGCATCAATGTGCATTTATTTACACTGAATTTCATCTGTAGCTTTGTGCATAGAATCATAGAGTGGTCTGGGTGGGAAGGGACCCCAAGGATCACAGAGCTCCAACCCCCTGCCACAGGCAGGGACACCAACCTCCAGGCCTGGAGCTACACAAGGCTGCCCAGTTCCCCATCCAACCCGGCCTTGCGTGTCTTCTAGCTTAGGTCTGAAAGTCTCTCTCTGCCAGCTTTCTCCTTCTGATTGCTACAGGTAATTAATTGTTCTGCCTGTTAGGAAGTGGGCTGGCTGGCTGATGTGATCAGTCACTTCCTGATCTTAGAGAGATTGATGTTACATTGTCCTGTTTCTTTTTAGGAAGCAGATGATGTGAACGGGCTGTAAGAACCAGACGAGATGGATGGAGAGCTGCCCTGCGCTGAGGTGGATGGAGAAGTGTCCTCTGCCACCGAGGGGCTGGGGGCAGAGATGCCCTGTGCAGAGAGTGATACTGAAGGAGACATGCCTGGTACTGAGAGTGATGCAGAAGGGGAGATGCCCTGTGATGAGGCCAACACAAAAGAAGAGGCAGCTTGTGCCGAGAGCAGTGCGGAAGGAGAGATGCCCGGCACCGACAGTGAAGGGGAAGGGGAAATACCCTGTGCTGAAAGTGATGCAAAAGGAGAGGCATCATGCTCTGAGAGTGATGGGGAAGAGGTACCAGATACTGAAATCCCAGTTGCTTCAAAGAAAATCTCTTCTATTTCTTCTCCCTTGCGGGCGATCATCCGCCTGCGCCGGCAGTTCCGGGTGCAGAAGAAAAGCCGCCTGCATTTAGAGCTCCCTCGAGAGAAGTCCTCAGAGCTTATCCATACGAGGCTGCTTCAGAGGCAGCTCTCCCTGAACCGAACTGGCCTGTATGGCCCTTCCATGTCCTTCTTTAATCAGACCAGCTCTGAAACTTCCCAGTATTTCACCTTTGACACGTCCCTGGAGCAGTACGCGATGAAAAAATCCAGGCGGAAAAAGAACCGAAGGAAATCTAGGGTAGTCCTGTATCCAGACAAAACAAAGAGGTACCTTCCAACTGAGGAGAAGAGCAAGGCAAAACGCTGCCTCCTCTTGCTCATTGTCATTATCTTCTTCCAGATTCTCAATGCAATAGAGAACCTGGATGATAACGTCCAAAAATATGACCTAGATGGTTTGGAGAAAACAATGCACCGGGAAGTGTTTGGGCAGAAGGTTGCAGTGGAAAGTATTGTGGAGTTACTGAAAGACTATCTGGCTACCCACATCCACAACAAGCCTCTAGTAATCTCTTTAAATGGCCCGACTGGGGTTGGGAAGAGTCATGTTGGCTGGTTGCTGGCCAAACATTTTCGTTCGGTCATGGACAATGACTTTGTGCTTCAGTACTTTGTTATGCATCACTGCCCCAACAGGGTGGCTCCTCTTACTTGTGAAATAGATTTGTCTAAGAAGATTTCTGACATGGTCACGAGAGCAGAAATAGAGGAGAAGATACCGTTGTTTATTCTGGATGAGGTTGAGCTCATGTCTCCGGTCCTGCTGGATACCCTCAGCCGATTCTTTGAACCCAATCAAACTAACGAGTTCCTCAATGCTATCTACATTTTAATAAGTAACATAGGAAGTGCTGAAATAACAAAGTTTGTTATCCAGAATGCCTCAGCTGAGCTTCTGCATCAGCAAAGGGGAGTTGAAGAACTGCTGAGCATCGTCCGGACTGTTCTGATTGATGTCCACCCTCTCTGGAAATCTGCAGACATCATCCCATTTGTTCTTCTGGAGAAGCCTCACGTCATAAACTGCTTCCTAGAGGAGATGAGGAGGGAAGGGCTGTATCCTGACCAGAAGCATATTGAAAATTTGGCAAGTCAGCTCAGTTACTACACTACAGGGGACAAGCAGTACTCCAGGATGGGCTGCAAGCAGGTTGTGGCCAAAGTCAACCTGCTCTAGTGATTTATTGCAGAGACTGAGTCCTGCTCTCAGGATTTGAAAAATTCTGGGCTTATGGAGGAGTCATGGTCAAGGTCAAGGTGTTCTTTCTCAGCCCTGCACTGAGTCTGTCCTGGTCAAGGCAGAGGGACAGCAGCCTGGGCTCTCTGCAGCATGGGCTCTGCTCTGCTCTGGACGCTTCACTGGTTCCTAATGTTCTGTGAATAAGGCACAGGCAAGGAAGCCCAAGCAACCTCCCAGGAACTGTGAGCTGCTTCGTTCTTCATGTGCCCGTTTGGGATACTTGTCATTCAGGAGCTGAGAGATGAGAGCAGAGGCTGCAGGATACAAACAGGAGAAGGAACGAGTAACCGGGTGGTTGTCCCTGCAGTCCACCTAGCTGTGTATCACTCCTCCTCCAGGCTCACAGTTGTCAGCTCTTGGCTCTTCTTGGTCACGGCTGGTGGTGTGCAGAGCAGAGGCAGTGTTGGGGCCTGGGAGAAGGGTCCTCGTGCCCCAAACGCCTGGGCAGTCAGAACTGTGCTTTCTCCAGCTCCTGCGTGACCGCCTGCTCTGGAGACTGCTTGTTGGAGCCGTTCCCGAGCTGCTGTTCCTCTGAGCTCATACCTGAGCTCACCTTTGGCACCTCCAGCGAGGTTTCTGCCCTGCAAGTCTGTTTGGGCTCGCCTTGAAGACTGCTCGGCTGTGCCAGTGGGTGCAGAAATAACCACCCATTGTTTCAGGTCTGGTGGTGGCAGCTCCTGAGAGCTCTTCTGCTTTTTGCTTCTGGGTACACTTCACCACGCTCCTTATCTAGAAAGCCCGAAATAGCAACTGACATACATGAAGCAACACACACTGGAAAAGACAGTTCGGGCTCTCTGGGCCGAGGGAGGTGGGAATCCTGGGCTTGTCCCCAGAGCTGTGAGGCCCAGAGGAGGTTCTCTGCCGTTGAGAGCCAGGGAGAACTTGGGCACACCTCAGGAAAAGCCTATGTCCTCGCTTTGAGCAGGCAAACTGAGTGGATATTTATGGCATTGCTTTTTCAGGGTCTGGGCCTGAATCCCCTTCTACAATTTGCTGTGAATTACCATTCCCATGATCCTGTGGATGTTTGCACTGGTTGGTTGATTTGCCTCTTTCTAATGGTTTCCAGAGACTTCCATCATGAACTCCTTCTTCCAGACCTGTCATCAGGAATAAATCCAAACTATCACAAATTAAATCATTAAAAGTACTGGTCCTTTATCCAATTGACATGGGGTTTTCTTCTCACCTTTCTCTTCTGGACCACTACAGCTGCACTGCCGTGCCTGTGCTTCCTGGTGACCTGGATTGGGAGCAAGGACTTCAGTTTGCTGCATGTTTTTTGCAGGCCACCTCGATGGGATGCACGTGCAGCTCCTTGGGGTATGCTCATGGAGAGCCAGATCCAAAAACCTCACAGTGTAGCAGCACCAAAAGCTGTGTGCCACACAGCTCCTCCATCCCCCAGCGCTGCACAGGGGGCTCTAGGCTGGCGCCTGGGGTAGTGTGTTCTTGGCTGAGATGGCTGGAAAGCCTGTCCATGCTTTTTGCTCTTGAAATTGTGCAGTGAGGAGACCTTTTTCTCCTATGGAATAGCCTGGGAGGGCAGCTGGGCAGAGGGAGGAAGGGCTCTGAATGAAACTAAGCCACCTTCTAGATGCAAGTGTCCATGAAAAGCAACACGTGTGAGCTGGTTTCCAGAGCTTAGTGAGGTTTTACTGCCAGGACAGTTAATATATTTTTATCCTGGATAAGAAATAGAAACAACTCTGGGAAAGGATTCCCCTCCTCTCCCAGCTGGAAGAGGGACAGAGGCTATTTCTGGTGCACTCAGGAGTGGGTGCAGCACCCGATGGGATAAGGCAACTGCAGAGGGTGCTGTGCTGCCTTGTCCACGGCCTCATCCATCCCTAAGGGATCTCTTCAGCCCTTCTTGGTGATTACACCAAGCTGGGTGGTGACGTCAATGTACCTGAGGGACCTCAACAGACTGGACAAGCAGGCTCAGGTGAAATTATGAGGTTCCACAAAGCCAATGCAGGGTTCTGATGTGGGTCGGATCCCCCTATCCATACAGGTCAGGAGATGATGTGCTGGCAAGCAGCTCTGAGTAAAAGGGCTTGGGTAGGGCTGGTGGATGAGAAGCTGGACATGAGCCACAGATGTGAATCTGCAGCTCAGAAAGCAAACTCCACCCTGGGCTGTATCCCAAGGAGTGCGGCCAGCAGGTCAAGAGAGGGCATTCTGCCCCTCTGCTCTGGTGAGACTTCCAGCTCTGGAGCCCTCAGCACAAGAAGGACATGGACCTGTTGGAGTGTGTCCAGAGGAGGCCACAAAAATGACCCAAGTGCTGGAGCAGCTCTGCTGTGAAGCCAGGCTGAGAGTTGGGCTGGTTCAGCCTGGAGGAGAGAAGGTTCTGGGGGGACCTTATAGCCCCTTCCAGTCCCTGAAAGGTGCCTGTAGGAAGCTGGGGAAGAACTGTTCCCAAGGGCATGGAGTGATAGGATGAGGGGTGATGGGTTAAACTAGAAAAGGGGAGATTTAGGTTGGATGTTAGGAAAAAGTTCCTCCCTCTGAGGGTGGTGAGACACTGGCACAGGTTGCCCAGAGAGTTGGTGGAGGCCCCATCCCTGGAGACATTCCAGGTCAGGCTTGATGGGGCTCTGAGCAACCTGATCTAGTGAAGATGTCCCTGCTCACTGCAGGGTGGGACTGGGTGGGCTTTGAAGGTCCCTTCCAACCTAACACATTCAATGACTCTATGATTCCTTGCTTTTAACAGCTTCTTTGTAGTCAAACACCCTGGTAGTGTGACTTTGCAGGAGATACTGCTAGGGATGAGATATCTGCTGCAGCTGCATGTGGATAATTGCAGGGGCTGTTCTTCCACCCTGTTTATCAGGGTGCCTTCAGCACTTCTTCCATCCTGTTTATCACGATACACAAGAGAATAGGTGTGGTCTGAAGTGTGGAAGCTGACACATGTAGCTGTCATCAAGGTGGCCATAGGTGGCATGGGGAAGGCTTCCTTGCGCACCCCGAGCTCTGCCAGGCACACCTTGCTGCCATGCCTGGAGCAGTGATTTATGGAAGCTTCCACCCGCCCAGACCTGGCCCTGTGTGTGCCCTTGGGCAAATCTCAACTGGCTGGGTAATTAAAGCACCTCATCAGACACTGTGGAGGGCTAAACACACACACACACACACACACACACACACACACACACACACACTGTCCCTGCAGCTGCATCCCAAAGCTGGGGTGGTGTCTGGAACAAAGGGTCTTTTGGCATTTACCCTTGAGCAAGTGCAGAGGGATTCCAGCCAGGGGTTCAGGGAGCTGTACCTGCCCAGGAGAGCATGGTGAGGACAGAGGAGGACCAAAGTAATGATGAAACAGTGTGTGTGTGGCACAGGGTGGGAACTGGGACCACATTGGCCTGGTCTGTGCTGAAGGCTGATCTGTGCTGAAGGCTTCCCTGGGCTGGGCTCAGGTCTGAGTCCCTCACGGGCAGGAGCTGCCTCACCATCACGTGCCACTCTGTATGACAGAGCAACTAGTTAAGAGTGCCACTTCCAGGAGCATGTCTCATTTACGTAACATTCACCGATCAGGGCCAGTTCTGACACACCTTCCCAGTTCCCTTACCTGCCTATAAAAGCTCAGCTGGAGCCACCAGTCCTTGTGGAGCTATTGGAGGAGTGCTGGTATCCAGCTCTCCTACGTCTGTCCCTGGCTATGGCCTCTGCTCATCCAAGACCTTGGCCTGTAGCCTGGTATTTTGTGTTGGTCCACCACAATGGACTTGCTTGGCCATGGTGGTGGGCATGGCCCTGACATGTGACTTGTCTTCCTGACTTTGCACTGGACTCATCTCATCATCGTGGTGTTGCTGGATCTGGACTTTTGGATTGGACCTGGCTGCCATCTCAGACGTGCTCCAATCTTCCATGCAGGTACTGTGGGATGGACTTTGCTGGACCTGGGGTCCCATTTGCCCCCCACTACCTGAGGGAGCAGCTGTGCTCTTGCTATCCCATGATATGGGGGATCAGTGATGCAGCAGGCCAGGGAAGGCCATCAGGCCAGGTATGCAGCTGATGTGGAACACTGAAGGGGACCTTGTGGCCAAGCCACGCATTGCCTTCTCCTCATGTGTGCCTAAAGCTAGAAAGGAAGGTGACATCCCTACCTTTGCTGCCAGCTGTGTCTGGGGCATGACCTATCTTGGCAGAACCCCCCATGGCACCACAAGAGCCCCCTGAGCTGGAGGACCTGTGATTCCCAACACCTGCCCCCTCTTCCCCATCAGAGCAGCTTTGATTTGGGTTGCAGGACATATTTCTGGAGCTGCCCAGGGAAGGGAGCATCTTGGGGTGATGCAGCATGTGAGCAACATGGCTGGCAAAGGTGTCACCCGTGGAGTGCCCTGGGGTGGGTGTGCTCCCCAGCATGCAGCTGCAGACCCACCCCTGGCTGCCCAGGCTGTGTTCCACCCCAGTGTCATCTCTTTTCCATGCCCATGTTGGAGATGATCCCCCTGAGCTGTGCAGGGTTCCTGACAGATGACCCACCACTGCGCATTGTGCCCGCGCGTGGGATGAAGGTATCTCCTCCCACCCCACCCCAAGGGCCACGGGGCACGTGCTTGTCCCTACCACATCAGGTGGCAGCAGGTGGCACTGGGGAGCCATGCCTGTGCGTGCTCAGGAGGGATGCCCTGTGCAGGAAGCCTGATTTCTGGACAAAGCATGAACTGATGAGACACAGAAACAGCAAACTCCTCCCTGCTGGGATCAGCACTGACTCACACGGTCCCTTTGCTGGGATCCCTTCCAGGTGGCTGTTGTCCCTGCTCAGCTGCCAGGCTCCATCGGCCTTTGGGGACAGGGTGGTGTCACCGCAGTGCTCTGTGCCCGCAGGCCTGCTCACCTGCAGGAGCGTCATCAGGGACAAACTCCTGGCCAGGGTCTCCCATCTTCCAGTTGCAGGAGGATCCTTAGTGGCTGCTGAGCAGGGGCTGGAGGCTGAACACCAGTTGACCCTGGATTTGCTCCTACACGAGTCGGGAGGTTTTTCTTGGTTTCGGTTTTGCACAGCAAGGTTCTGGTGGAGGAGGAGGCTGCAGGGGTGGCTTCTGCAAGAAGCAGCCAGGAGCTTCCCCCAGGCCCCACAGAGCAAACACCAACTGGCTCAAGGCTGGACCTGCTGCTGACCAAGGACGAGCCCATCAGCGATGGTCACAGCACCTCTGGGAATCACAATTAGGAGAAAAAACCCACTAGAAGCTGCTTTTTGCCACCAGAGAAGGGAGTGAGAAGATCTAAGAAATGGCACCAAAGCCAGGGAAGGGAGGAGGAGGTGCCCCAGGTGCCGGAGAGAAAGATGCCCCTGCAGCCCCTGGAGAAACCCATGGTGGAGCCAGTGTCCCCCCACAGCCCATGGATGATGACAGGGAGCAGAGACCCCACCTACACCCTGTGGAGAGAGAGATCCGTGCTGGAGCATGTTTGCTCAGGGACTTGTCACCCCATGGGGGACCAGGCTGGGGCAGTCTGGGCCTGAGGGACTGAGAGACATTCTGTGATTGATGACTGCACCCAGAGCAGTGACCCACGCCGGGGCAGCTGGGGAAGAGCTGAAGCCCCATGGGAGAGGACTCACACTGGAGATGTTGGTGGAGGACTGTCTGCCATGGGTGGGACCCCATGGTGCAGCAGGGGAAGGGGGTGAGGAATGATCCCCCTGGCCAAGAAGGGAAACATCTGCTGAGGAACTGACCCAAACCCCCATCCCTGTCTCCCCCTGTGACACCTGAGGGGGAAGAAGGGAACGAGATCATGAATAAAGTTGAGCCTGAGAAGAAGGGAGGGGTGGGGGGAGGTGCTTTGAGATCTGGTCCCACTTCTCATCCCCAACTCTGGTGTGTGTGTGTGTAATAAATCAGGTTTTTTTATTCCCTGTTGAGTCTGTTCTGCCTGTGACACTCACTGCAGGATGATCTCTCCCTGGCCTGAGCTCCACTCCTCAGCCTCTCAGTATCTATTTTCTCCCCTGTCCAGCTGAAAAGGGCAGTGACAGAGTGGCTTTGGTGGTCATCTGGCCTCCAGCCAGGGCCAAACCACCCCACTCTCTTGCACAGCCATTGATAACCAACTGCTTTCACCAAGCCTGTGGGCTTGGAGCACTCCAGGCAGGAGTGCTGTGGCCAGGGTTCTCGGGACATTCCTGCACCAGGGATGTGGCTTCCTTCTCCATGAGATCCGAGGCTGTGGGGGTATGAACAGGATCTGCCCTGTGCTTCTCCTGGACGTGGCCCAGCCAGAGGAAGGCAGGTGTATGCACATGAGATCTGGCTAACTTCAGCTGCCTCTGGGGAGAGGTTTGTTTTTAAATCTTCCTAAAAAGGAGCTAGTCCAAGCTACCTCTGTTAATCAAAGGAAGCCTGTCTGAAGTTTCCTCCAGAGGTGGGTGCTGCAGATGTGGTCACCCTGCCTGTGAGGCTGAGTCCTCCCTGGCATTCTTTCTGCTGTGGGACGATGCTGGACATCACAGCATCATGTCAGCCTTGCCATGATGGCTCTACCAAGAACCCCAGAGGATGTGTGACATCAGCCTGGGAGACCTGAACAGTCCTTGCAGACAGATGCAGCCTGAGGTACCACTTGCAGGGCTTGCAAAAGAGACAGTAAACCCATCTGCATGTCCATGCAGAGCATATGCCCTCACTGATGACCCCTAGAAGGTTATGTGCTTTGCTTTTTTTTGGGGGGGGGGGTATGTGCTTTGTTTTGTTTGGTTTCCCTAACTCCTGTAGTCTTTAAACAGATGAGCTGCAGCCAGGAGAGCAAATTTTAGTATTTGTGAAGATCATGGGCTGCAGCAGGGGAGAAAAGAGCAAGGGCATCTCAGGTAAGTTAGAGATCTCACAGAATCAGTAAGGTTGGTGCCCTGGTTCTGGCCAGGGTTAACCTCCCCAATCAGCCAACACAGGGGAGCTGAGCCAGCCCAGGGGAGCTGAGTTAGCCAGGGCTGTTTTCCACACCACCTGACACCACTTCCCCATAAAAGCAGCTGGTTGGGGAAGGGTAGGGGCTGTTTTGCCTCTAGGACAGTTGGAGTGTGGCTGGGATGTCAGGTTGGTCAGCCGTGTGTAATGGTTGGGTTGATAAGGTACTCTGGGTTAGCACTGGGTGTGACTGGTCATTACTGTTGTGTGTTCACTTGGATATTTGGCAGCAAACTGTCCTTATCCCAACCCATGAAGGCTTGGCCTGTTTCTCCTCTGGGAGTGAGCGAGCAGCTTGGTGGGCATTTGGCCTCTAGCCAGGGCCAAGCCACCACAGTCCTTTTTGGCACCCACTTATGTTACTAGCCCGTGTCCCAGAGTACCTCATTTCCCTGGAGCTGTGATGCAGTTCATCTGAGGGTGCACAGTGAACTGTCTACAACAGCTTTGCAGACCACGTGGAGGTAGGGTGGGTCTCTGAAAGGTGGAGGGAGGACAAGCACACCCACATTTTCCCAGTTCAGGTGTGACCACAGAGTCTAATTCCCTTCCTCTGGCAGTAAGTTCAAAGACAAGCTGGTGATGTCTATGGGGATGAATGGGAAGGAGTTCACTGGAACTGGGGAAATTCAGTGTTCCCCGCATGGAGAGGACAGAGGTGGGGGCTTGCCTGCCCATTGAATGTGGGGGGCTGGGAGGCATGAGAGCGTTGCAGGAGACAGGCTTGGGATGAAAAGCATAAATTGGAGGAAAGGCCTGAAAGAAAGGGCTGCAGAGGAGGGTGGGAGGGAGCAAACTCATGTTCCAGGATGGGGAGGGTGCAGGGCTGGAAGGAAAATGTGCCGGGGGGGGGGGGGGTGTGGAACATCAGCGCTCCTGCTCTGCACAGCGAATAATCCCCCAGGGCTGGGAGAAAGGCAGACGTCCCATTGCAGTGTATAAATAGGTGTGTTGCATATACATGGGATGAAGTCATGGGGGGCCAGGCTGGGGCCTCGCTGGAGCTCTGTGGCCATATTTGGGCACCCTCCTGGGGAGGGATCCCTCTGCTGTGCTGCAGACCCGTCTCACCTGCAGCAGTGGGCTCTGGGAGGGGAGTGGGCGAGGGATTTTGCGCAGCCTGGGGAAAGTTTTGGGTGAAGCACGATCAGAGGCTTGAAATGTGCACGAGACCATCAGAAGGGAGACAGTGGTGCTTGGTTTGCATGGTCCTCCTTGGGCAGGGCATGGAGTTGGCTTAGGAGAGCTACTGAGGTTGGACTTTAGAACAGTTGCTGCAGCAGTGAAGGACCAGAAAGGATGGATGTGAAGGGCTGCAGAATTGCTGCCACTGAGCCTGGGGACAGAAGAGGATAGTTTGCCCAGAGCCACAGGATCTGCTTTGGTGGTCTGTCTTTCTTCTGCCCAGCATGTGGCTGGTCTTACCTGCAGTCTTAGTTATCACAGAGATCACCCTGATTTAATATTACTCCTCTGTAAGGGGTTTGCTTGGGTTACTGAAGTGCCTGGGTTTAGGTACGAAGGTTCAGACACCTGCATCTGAAAACTGTCAGCCTGGGGAAGTGTGGGGACATCAGCAAGTAACTCCCCAAATGGACTGATTTCCCAGGAGGGATGTGTTAGAAGGACAAGGGAATTGGCCAGATGAAACCAGAGCATGCAGAAGAGTTGGTCTTAGAACTAATCAAGAACCTCGTTTACTTTCCCTTGACACTTCCCCTTATGATTCAGCATAATAACTATGAGATAAGATTTTAGGGTTTACATCTAGAGCCTCCTCAAAAGCCACACAGCCATCTCCAGGAAGCACCTGCAGAAGGGGCACACCTCCCAGCACAGGTCCATGCAGAGCTGATGACTCCCTGTGTCACTGCACAGGAACAGAGCTCTGCAGCCTGGGGCTGCACCAGCTCCTGCTCCTCCTCCAGCCCCAGGGATCGCTGCAAAGAGCCTCTCCAGCTCCCTGCAGGATACACACAGTGCAGGATGCTACTTGGAGTTCACTGACACTGCGCTTCCCATGCCATTGCATCAACTGATCCCCTGGGCTTGGATTCAGTTGCCCTAATTTCGGCACCTTGAGGAAGTCTGAGTAAGTCTGCCTGGGATTTCCCCATCCATACCTCCTGGAAAGAGCCTTCCCAGGAACTCAGACCTGGGAAAAAGCCACCTGAAAAACCTTCCCTGAGCCACGGCTCATGCTGTGGGCTCCTTGGGCAGGGCTGGACCCTGGGACCATGCGGTGCCCATGCAGCCCCAGGTTATTCCCTCAAATCTTTGATGCAACAGCTTCAACCCTCAGCGTGCTGCTGATGGAAGCCACCACCATTGCATCCACTCCTGGCTACCCTGCCATGATGTCTAGCCATCCTCAGCTGACACCTTCTGTCTAGGACAGAGTGAGTTCATGCTAAGAGCAGTTGTGGGCCAAGCCCTGCTTAGTCTGTTGTTACAGCTGGGGAAGCAATTACTCCGCTGCCCTGAGCTACAGGACATTTTTGTGGGTCCATCTTGCCCTGCCTTTGGCTCCTATTGCTCATGGCACATCTCCCCGATGGGGCTTTACTCTGGAGATATGCCTGGAGGGGCCACCATGTTCTCCCCATGCCCAGCTCCTGGCCTCACTGCTCTAGCTTGGGGCACCAGCTCCTCACAGTTTTTGTTTTCTTTAGTGTCTGACCCCATGAGATGGGTGCATGTTCTTGTGAAAGAAAAGGTAAAGCATTAACTGCAGCCATCCCCTCCATTTTCACCTGTACCTTTGCCTCTCTCCTGCTCCTACAAAGCTGCACTGTCCAAATGGTCTCCTCCAACCAGACCCCTGTGGGACTGTTCTTTTAAGCAACAAAAAACCACCCAAAACCTCCCAAAGTATTGGAGAAAGAGATCCCTAGAACTTTTAGTTTCCTTTTAAGCTCTCTGAGGAACCCAACATAAGCTGTGTGTAGGTACAAAAGGAGTTGCAGACATGACTCTGAAATCAGGGACTGTGGTGCCCTTCCATCCCTCCCCAGCTGCCACATTTTCACAGCACAAGCTCTCAGTTTCCCAGGAGCTTTTCTGAGGCTGCCACTGAAACGGTCTGTACCCCAGTTAGCTGGCCCAGCCTGGGTTATTATCACACACTGGCTTTGCTACATCACAGCAAGCAGCTCAGTTCTTCCTGCCATGACTTCATACATCCCCTGGTGGGATCAAGGCTTCTGAGTCACAGGCTTGCTCTGCCTTCCATGAGGTCCTGCCATCTCCCTGGCTGCTGCAGGGCCTTGGGCAGGCAGCTCTGAGCTTTTGCTTTGAGCCTAAGTTGGTTCTTGGCTTCAAGGTTGTTGCTCCTCCCTCTGAGATGAAACAGGGTTTGTGTGCCTTGGGTTTGCTCCAGATATTTTGGGTGATGTAATGAGGAGGGTTTTTTGCCCCTCCCTGCAAAATTCTTCAGCACAAACAGCACTGGGATCCTTGGGTGGCTCAAGGTCAGAACAGGGTGCTGAATGTTGCAGAGCACCTTGGCATGACGTGACCCGGTGTCCTCAGCTCCATCCGTGCTATGGCTCCATCATCTGCAGTTACAAAAGCCACTCTGGTTCTCCTAGTCCCATGGCCCAGGCCAAGGCCTTTAAAACTGCATCCTTATGCTGAAGATCCAGCACTTCCACCTCCGAATGCTGCCTCTGATGCAACCCAGACTCAGGGTTGGTTTGGCTTTGGTGATCCACTGGTGAAATGCACTGATGTCTCTGGGTTAGAGGGGGATGATGAAATCCAATTCTTTGGATCCAGCTCAACAGAAATTGGGTTTTTTCTTCTTTGCACCTGGTGGGCAGGAGATCTACTTCTTGCAGTGCTGATTCATCTTAGCTCTTCTCACTTAAGGATGATCCAGTGACACGCTTGGACAAGCTCAGCTGGGAGTTATAAATACATCCTTGTGTAACACTCACATGACAATAACCTAATTGCTAATGATGATTTGCCAATAATTACAGGATCTGTCCCTACAGGTAGAGACCACTCTTCCTGGGGTGTGTTTGGAGGTTGGGTTATAACTTGCTGCCCTCCAGCCAGGTGCGGGGCAATGCTGGTGAGATGGATCAGGCAGAGATGTGGAACTTCGCTGAGGAACCTGTACGTGGTCAACACAAGGTTGGTGCCACTGGTGCCAGGGCTGGAGCCAACTTCTGACAGGCAACATTCCTGCTAAGGCGGACACGGCTCAGAAGGTGGGACTGCTAGAAGACACTGAATGGATCTGTCTCTTTCCTTGGACATGATCCTGGTAGAAATAAAAGGTGTAGTTAAATGCAATACTGGCTGTGTGGTATAGTGAGGCACTTTCCCCTCCTCACAGAGCTGAGCCAGTAAGGAACCCATGGCCTGGGAGGGTTTGTTACTAATCCCCAGCCTGACTCATTCATGTGTGGGGACCAGGGTGGGCCCAAGGGCTCAGGCACCACAGGGCAAAGCAGAAGTAATCCACATGAATTATTCTGTTATCGGTGCTCCTTCAGTCCCTCAGGGGATTTAGGTGCTGCCTGATGATGCTGGTCGTGGGAGGTGGCTGCCTGGCAGGGAGCACAGCCAGGATGCTGCTGCTGAGCAGAGCTGTGACATCAGAGCAAAGGGACAAGCCCTTTTAGCCTGCTCTGCCCAGCTCCCACCAGAGATGGTGACTGAAGAGGCTGCTTGAGCCAGTTCCTTGTGTCTTAGGAGGTGCTTTGCCATGAGTTGACAAAGGAATCTGCTTTGGCAGGGGGATTGGACTTGATGATCTCTTGAGGTCCCTTCCAACCCCTACAATTCTGTGATGCTGTGATTCTGATTAGGTGATTCTGATTAGGTGATTTCAGCAGGTCAAAGGAGGTGATCCTCCCCCTCTACTCTGCCCTGCTCAGGCCCCACCTGGAGTATTGTATCCAGTTCTGGGCTCCTTGGTATAAAAAGGACAGGGATCTCCTGGAGAGAGTCCAAAGAAGGGCTACGAAGATGATGAAGGGCCTGGAGCATCTCCCCTGGGAGGAAAGGCTGAGAAGATTGGGACTGTTCAGCCTTGAGAAGAGAAGACTAAGGGGGGACCTAATTAATGTTTATAATTATCTTAAGCAGGGGATGCAGGGGGAATCAGCCAGCCCCTTTTCAGTGTCTGTGGGGACAGGACAAGGGGCAATGGCTGCAAGTTGGAGCATAGGAAGTTCCCCAGCAACCTGGGGAAGAACTTTTCCCCAGTGAGGGTGAGGGAGCCCTGGGCCAGGCTGCCCAGGGGGTGTGGAGTCTCCATCTCTGGAGAGATTCCAGCCCCATCTGGACGCCTATCTCAGTGAAATGTCCTAGGGAGCTGCTTTGGCAGGGGGTTGGACCCGATGATCTCTCGAGGTCCCTTCCAACCCCTACAATTCTATGATTCTATGGTTGTGGAAACAACACCTTGTCTCCTGGCCCTCTAGACTTGGGGGTGTGAGGGGAGATGGCCAAAGACTGCTGGAATTCTCTCTTTATGCCCCACCTGTGTCTCAGGTTTAAGAAATCACTGGGCAGTGCCAGACACTGCCCCAGGAAGGTGTTTTCAGCAGCAAGTGTCTTGAGGTGAGTCACTGGCTCCAGCACTCGGTTTAAGCTGGGATGAAGGATGATTGCAAAAGCCACAAGCAGTGTTGCCACAGAGAATTATGAGGCTCACCTTGGAGGTGTTGGGTGGCACAGACCTAGAAAAGGGACTCCATGTATTGCAGTCACTGTGTCAGTAGCTGCACTCTGTTTCCACCCAGTTCTGTGGCACATGCCTGGTGCCTGGGAGCACGTCAGGACAGCAGTGAGGTGATGGGGAGGTGATTCTGTGCTAAGCACAGGAGTTTGATGCCTTGTGATTCAAAACCAACAGTTCCTCCAAGAAGCAGAAAGCAAGGGATGTTAGGGAGCTGAAAGGGCAAGAGGAGAGAACAAAGAATAGCTGTAAATTTGACTTCCCTCCCCCCACTTTGCTGCTGCTTTGTGGGAGCTAACAACTGCCTGAAAAGGCTTTGGAGAGGTCAAGTCATATCTGGTTTTCAATTAGCCACCCATAGCTGGTGGCCAGAGACATTTTGCAGGAATTCCTCTCTCATTCCTACCTTCTCTGTGCAGGTGAGAGGTGCCCCACACCAACACACACAGATGAAGTTTGCAGCTAAGCCTTCTAACACGGTGACAAAGATCCCGGGGAAGAGCTGGAGCCTCTCCAGCAGGTTTGTGGGCACTCAGCCCTCTCAGACTGTTTAGTCATCATAAGACACAAAGAATTTGAATGGGAGCATTGTTTTTTCCCTTTTCTGGGCATATCTGAGATTGAGCTTGCCAGAGCAAGTGCTGAGGTTGCTCCTTTTCTGGGGCATAGTGCCCGAGACTGCCTGGGGCTGTAAACAGAAACTGGGGTCTCCCAACTCCATCCCTCCAGCTGAAGGCCAGTGATTTGGCTGATGGGTTGGGAGGGCAGGGGAGGATGGTGGGAGCATGTCTGTCCTCTGACTCCATTTCTGTCCTTTAGAGCAGATGGGTGAATTTTAAGGAAGGATGCACTCTCCAAAGCACTGACATGACTCAAGGTGAAGTCTTCTGACAGACAGCTGTAATCAAGGCGAACAGAACCAGGGAGGAGAAAATTTGGAGCATGCTCTTACACTCCTGGTTAGCAGTGAGCACCCGTGGGCAGATTCAGTGCTGGGGGTAGAGACATTCCAGAGTGGTTTGTGAGTCAGCAGAGCTCCTCCCATCACAGCTTCACTCATCAAAGCAAGTATTTATAGCACAGGTAGGAGTAGGGAGAGCAATCAAAGACGAGCTTCCCAGAAAGACACATAAATCACTCCAGGAGTTCAGCTCTGGGGTTCTGCATTTTTTGCTTTAATGAGACTGAATAAACACGCTGTTGTTCTTCCTAATATTTCTTAATATTCTTTTGTTGGTCTGCTTTTTGAATTAAAACCATCTTTGAGCAAAGAGGTATTTCCATAGAGTTCTCCCAGCTTTGAGAGCTGCCCTGGCAGGCTGCTAAGGACATGCTGGTTTACACCGGAGAAAATATTTTCCCCACCAGAGATCTGCTGAAAAACAATTCAGAAAGCCTGCCTGGGCCGATGGTCGCTGCCCGACCTGTTGGGAGACCTCCAGGCCTTCCAACAAAGAGAGGCAGGAAAGCCAGGAAGGTGCTGTACCCA
Organism: Hypotaenidia okinawae; assembly: GCA_027925045.1. Taxonomy (NCBI): domain Eukaryota; kingdom Metazoa; phylum Chordata; class Aves; order Gruiformes; family Rallidae; genus Hypotaenidia; species Hypotaenidia okinawae. Next base: position 288,651 of record BSDF01000019.1, on the reverse strand, counting down.
GCCCAGGTGAGGAAATATTTGCCACGTCAGGAGAAAGACCTAGTCAAGCGGTGGCTGCTCTTCTTTGCCGGCATCATCCTCATGCAGATCTTAGCTGAGAATCCTGAGCAAGAGAGACTGGCTGGGGAAAAAAGCCTTAGAGAGCAGCTGCTCTCTGCACCAGCATCACCGAGGGCTGCACAGCTCGGGGCTGTGGGGAACGGGTCCAGAGAAGACAGAGCTGTTGCAGAGGCCCAGGCAATCATTTTCTCATCGGCTTATGGGCACGAGCCTCTCGGGCAAACCACAGCAGACGTGCCCCAACAAGCAAGGAGACTTCCCCACGCCTTCTGCAGGTAGTGCTTGGCCAGTTTTTCCCGTGCAGAGCACTGAATGGCTTTTGGACATCAGCTGCTGGAGCAGCGTTGACAGCGGAGGTGCTCTGTGAACTCCTGCACCCCCCTGAGGGGACACATAAGGACTCTGGATGGTGACATGGGGCCAGTGGTGGCCTGAAGAAGCATGGAAGAAAGCCCAGGGCTGCTGGAAAAGCCGTGCAGCTTTACTGCTGATTTGGTTGTGACTGTGATTAGAGACCAGGTGTCCTGGTTTCAGTCAGGATCGAGTTCACTTCATCTGTAGCAGCTGATGGGATGCTGTGTTTGGGAGTTCCAATGAAAGCAGTGCTGAGAACACCCTGATGTTCTTAGTTGCAGTCAGACAGTCAAGGACTTTTTCAGCTTCTTCCTATTTCTCTATTCATGAGAAAGGAGGGGCGAAGCCAGGACAGGTGACCCAGATGGGCCAAAGAGAGTATTCCATGGCAATGACGTCCTGCCCAGGATAAAGGGGGGCTGAGGGGAGGAAGAAGAGGGGCGGTGGCGGGACGCGTGCTGCTTGGGGGGACGGTGGGTTCCGGGACAGCTCTGGGTGGTACGGCCTGAGTTGTGTGGGTCGGGGAGAAACTGCATTGGGGATCAAGAGTTTCATCTTCTTTTGCTCTAAAGTCCTGTTAGCATTGGGATATTTGATCTTTCTGTTCTCTTAGGAAACTCTCCTTATCCCAACCCACGGGCCTCTTAGTTTCTTGGGTTTGGAGTTATTTCCCCTTCCTTTTCCCTTCCCTTGTTTCCCCCTTTTTCCCTCTTCCCCTGCTCTTTTACTTTAAGGAGCAGGCAGCTGCGTGGATCTCGGCCCACAGCCGGGGGGAAACCACGACACCAGGGTAACAATTAGATTGACACTCCTGGGTGGGGTTTGTACTAACCTGTCTGTCACTGTTGTGTAACCTTTCTCAGCACTGCCTTTGGCATGTTGTAAGGAGCTCGGCTCTCCAAGTGATGAGAGTGCAAAGACCCTGTGCTCCTCTCCCTCTGTAATGCTGTAAGAATAAAGCTGCTGAGATCAGCCTTTCACAGCGTCTTGTATTATTTTAGAAGGAAGGTTTGCTGCTCTGCTGCATGCTGAGAAGTGCTGACTGCCCTGGGGAAATAAAACTGCCCAACCAGCAAGAACAGTGGGGTCAGAGCCACAGTGGGACCCAGACACCGACATGCTGGTGCCCAGCCCCGGGGGAGAGGTCACAGATGTGGGTCAGGTGCTGTGGCTCTGGTTGGAAAGATGGGGCACAACACGAATCACAGGGCCAGGGGAAAAGCTGGGAGGCCCTGAAGGGAAACTGAGGGACATGCTGGGAAAGAGGGTTGGTTAAGGGGGAGGATGAAGGAGAGAGCACCAGTGGTCCCTTCTACCCAACGCTTCTACCATCCCTGTGTCTCTCGGGGAGTGCTGGTTCTGTGTGTGAAGCTGGGGTTGGCCACCGACCCCGGGCAGGGTGCCTGAGCAGCGTCAGTGCAATGGGCTCTAGGGGTACGTAGCGAGGTGCAGCTCAGAGCAGGGCTGCTGCCTTCCAGCCACGAGCAGGCTGCAGGAGTTAGGAGTGAAGAAATCTGGCTCAGGACCTGCTCCTGGTCCAGCCATGGGGCTTACTGCAAAGAGCTCCTCACGGCTCCGTGCTGGGCAGGCAGAGTCCAGGATTTTTCAGTGGATGATATTTTGAGGTTGTTGAATTTCCTGGGCTGTTTTATCAGCCAGGTCCTGTGTCTGGGATACACCTGCCCTAATTTAGACATCCTGAGGAAAGTCTGAGTAAGTCTGCCTGGGATTTCCCCAGTCCCCCACACTGGGAAGAGTCTGTCTGGTGGAAAGCCACCTGGAAAACCTTCTCCAAGCCATGCCCATGCTCTGGACTAATGTGTCTCATGTAACAGGGCTCCTTCCCATGAAGGTCAGTCCCGAAAAGCCTTTGCAGCCCCCAGCTATGCCCTTCAGGTCTCCTGTCCAACCTTCCACTTTTGAACTTCCACTTTTTTTGAACAATTTCAAACTGCTGCCAGTTTGCTCAGGGCTGTGCCCAACCCAGCTTTGAAAATCTCCAAGCCTGGAGATTTCACCACCTCCTTGGCCAACCTCTTACACTTGCCTGGGATGTAATTCAGATCTTTTCCATGCCACATGATGATAGGGAGCTGGTATGCCTCACATAGCTGTTTGCTGAGGAACATGTCTCAGAAAGCAGGTCTTCATGGCAACAGTGATTAGTTCCTCAGGGCCTGATAAGAACAGAACTCAAAAATGTTCTGTAATGACCTAAAGCAGCCGCACACGACCCAGGGATGGAAGGAAGCTGGATTGCACATGCAGTGATTGCAGAAGAGGTGTGGAAAACCCAAGCACAGCATTGCAGGCTAAACCAGAGAAGAGCAGGGAGCTACAGCCCACAGCAGTTAGAGATCTGCTTATCTCAGAAAGAAGAAAACCAGCTGAATCTCTAACAGAATTTAGCTACTTTATTTCTGCTGAAAAAAATTAAAAAGGAGCAATCTGTCCACGTGCAGCCAGAGAAGGAATAAGGAGCAGCTGGAACACGGCTTCTGTGGGTCGTGGTGCAGGATGAGCCCTTCAGAGGGGCTCCACATCCCCTGTGTACTAAGGGCAAGACTTGCAGCTACATGGAAGGATGAATGTGAAGGAGTGTAAAATTCTGGAGTTGTAAAGGTTCTTGAAAATAAATAGGTGCTGGTGTGGAGATAGAATCATAGCCTGGTCTGGGTTGGAAGGGACCCCAAGGATCACAGAGTTCCAACCCCCTGCCACAGGCAGGACCAACCAACCTCCAGGCCTGGAGCTACACAAGGTTGCCCAGGGCCCCATCTAACCTGGCCTTGAACACCCCCAGGGACAGGGCACCCACCCCCTCTCTGGGCAGCCTGTTCCAGCCCCTCACCACTCTCTCTGCAAAGAACTTCCCCCTAATACCCAATTTAAACCTTCCTTCCTTCAGCTTTAATCCACCCTCCTTGTCCTGCCATTGTCTACCCTTTTAGAAAGCTGATTCCCCTCCTGTTTATAAGCTCCCTTCAGGGACTGAAAGGCTGAGATCTTTCAGAGCTGATAGTAAACTCGGTGTGCAAGGGCTTCCCCGAGGCCAATCATGCCCCAGAGGTATCACGAGAGGGCAGCAGAGTCTGAGCAGGACCCAGGCAGCCTGCAGTGTCCCAAATATGAAACCGCAACAGCACATAGCAAGGAATTGCTGAGGATGCTGTCAGTGCCTCGCAGAGAGCTGATGTGGTGGGAAAACAGAAACTGTCAAAATAAGCCAGCGTGCTGGGGCATAACCCAGCAAGGCAGATATGGACACCTTAAATATACCTCCTGCTCCCCGTCACCAGTCTTACAGGTGAGGTATTTTATTGCTCCATGCAGCACAGGACAGTGAGCTGAGGTATATGTTAATGTAACAGAGGCTGCATGAACCGACTTCCAAGCCAGATATTGACAGGGGGCTTCAGCTCTTCCCCAGCTGCCCCGGCGTGGGTCACTGCTCTGGGTGCAGTCATCAATCACAGAATGTCTCTCAGTCCCTCAGGCCCAGACTGCCCCAGCCTGGTCCCCCACGGGGTCACCAGCCTCCCCCCAGCAAACCTGCTCCGGTGCAGGTCTCTCCCTGGCTCATCTCTGTGTCTCTGTCTCTCTCCAGGGGCTGCAGGTGCTGGCAGGGGCTGGCTCCAACACAGGTCACAGCATCTCCTGTCTGTCTGCCCCTGCTCCAGCGTGGGGCCTCTCCAGGGGCTGCAGGTGGGGTCTGGGCCTTTTCCATGGGCTGTGGGGGGACACCCGCTCCACCATGGGTTTCTCCAGGGGCATCTTTCTCTCCGGCACTTGGGGCGCCTTCTCCCCCCTTCCCTGGCCTTGCAGCCCGCACAGCTCCTCACATCTTCTCACTCCCTTCTCTGGGGGCAGAAAGCAGCTGCCTGTGGGGTTTTTCTCCTCACTGGGATTCCCAGAGGTGCTGTGACATGGCTGATGGGCTCAGCCTTGGTCAGCAGCGATTCTGGCCTTGACCGGGCCAATGTTTACTCTCTGGGGCCTGCGGAGAGCTTCTAGCTGCTTCTTGCAGAAACCACCCCTGCAGCCCCCGGCTCTCCACCACAACCCAGCCAGGCAAAACCACAACAAAACCCCTACCCAAAGCAAGCAGTGCCATGGTTCTCAGTGAAAGAGATCCAGAGGGCAAAGGCCAGAGCTCCAGCTTGGAATTGACTATATGATGTGGCAGGATATCGACACTGAAACCCAGTAACCCAGCAATATCTCACTGGTGTGGGTGATCTGTACAACTCGGCCTTGTGGCATGATAAGTTTTGACTTTCCAATCTCTCCTGCATCCTGGTGCAGAAATTATCCAGACTGGGCAGGGAGCATGAGGGCTTCCACAGCCACTGGAGCTGTGACAGCCCCAGCGCATCCATCCGTGACAAAGCAGCAGCACCCAGGAGACCTGGAGGAGCGATTGTGGTCGGGTGCTTCTTTGGCCTCGTGCAGAAGTGCAGGGGCAGCCACCGGATCAAGAGTTGCCCCAAATCGAGCAGCATGGTGCAGGGAGCGACGTGTGTCCACACCCCTGCAGCTCGGCCTCCCTCCTAAGGGAGCCCAGGTGTCCTGGCCATGCTGGAGCACAACCGGCCACCCACTCTGGGACGATGCTTCCGCCCCCTGCAAAGCCTGGCTGGATGTTTGTCCCCCTGGGTGTCATGGAGGGTCACTTCTTTGGTGAGTTCATTGACTCTGGTCTTCAAGGAGAAAGGGGTCATGCTGCCAGCTGGCTGCAAAGCTGCTAAGAGGGCACAAAATGTGGCAAGTGTGGAGATGCCCAGGATGGGCAGAGAAGGCAGAAGACACTGCAGAGTAGAGCAGAGCCATGGCACGGAATACCCCCTCCCCCATTCAGGTGCCAGCTGGAAGGTCAGGCATGTGCAGGAGGTGACCGTGACAAGCCACGCCATGACCACCGCCGGCTGAGCACTGCCACGTCCCTGAAACCCCAGCCACGAGTCCAAAGCAAAGGCAGGACGCTGTAGCAGGAAGAGAAAAGCAGCAGCTGTCAGGTGCCAGCAGGCTGTGAACTTGTGCTGCCGCATGGGGAACAGACGCGGCCTTCACACAAGGCCCAGGAGTCACGGCCTGGTTGAGGTTGAAGGCACCTCCACAGGTCATCTGGGCCACCCGTCCTGCTCAAGCAGGGCCACCCAGAGCTACTTGCCCAGGACCATGTCCCACTCAATGGCTCCTGTCCATCTCCACTGACCTTCTGCAAACCCCATAGGGCTCTGGAGGTGCTACAGACACCGTCCATCCTGCACAGCCCAAGGCAATGGATCGTGTCCATTGCTGTAGCCCCTCTCCTGCCAGACAGGCCCCATAGGCCTTAGGGCCCAGAGGAGCTGGGAGGAAGAGGTGGCTGAGACCCAGGAAAAGGGGGACAAAGCAGCATGGCTGAGGGTAACGATGCAGCCGTGCTGCTGATATGCTAAAACTACACAGGCTCTTTCATTTTCATGTCTTTATTTTTGGGGAGAGGAAGGTTCCCCAGCACTGAGCAGTGCCCTCTGGTCCCCATGGGGCTTGGTACACAGCCCTGCCATTGTCCCAGCGCCCCTTTAACCAGCTGCCACAGCCACCTTCCAGCATCACCTTCGGGGTGGCTTCTTGGTGGGTGGAGCAGAGTCCTTGGAGCTGCCAGTCTTCCTCTTGCGAGGGCGCCGGGGCCTCAGGCGTGAGCAGCTCTGGCCCTGGCTGGGCGCAGAGGCACCAGCCGCAGCCTCCTGCAGCTCCATGTCCCGGTCTTGCTCCCCTGGGCTGGGAGTGGGGATGGAGGGGAGGCAGCCAGGACTCCCCTGAAGAGAAGCAGTGGATGTGTCTGCATCCTCTGCAACCGCTCTCCTGGGAAGGTCTGGTGTGGGCACTGGAGTCCCACCTCGGGAGACATCTTGGCTGGTGCTGGCCTCAGGGCTGAGCTCCCGGCTCCCTTGGAGGGCAGCCCAGCTGGTGCTGGCCACGGGGCTGAGCTCCTGGCTCTCTTGCAGGGCAGCCCAGATGGTCCTGGCCTCTGGACTGAGCTCCGGGCTCCCTTGCAGGACAGCCTGGCTGGTGCTGGCCTCGGGGCTGAGCTCCTGGCTCTCTTGCAGGGCAGCCCAGATGGTCCTGGCCTCTGGACTGAGCTCCGGGCTCCCTTGCAGGACAGCCTGGCTGGTGCTGGCCTCGGGGCTGAGCTCCCGGCTCCTTTGGAGGACAGCCTCTCTAATGCTGGCCTCGATCTCGAGCTCCCGGCTGTCCCGGGCCCCAACCCAGCTGGTGCTGGTCACCAGCCAGTCCTCGCCGCTCACGTGCGTGCCAGTGGTGGTGGTTCTGGACACGAGGTCGCCCTGCCGTCTCTCCTGGATGGCCACCCAGGTCGTGCGGGGCACGGGGCTGCTCTCCTCACGCGACTCGAAGGACGCAGAGTAGTCGACCTGCTGGGAGCTGTCACCCGCCCTGCTGCCCCGGAGCAGGAGGTACCCTGCTTCCCTATCGCACCGTTGGACGGCGATGGCGATCAGGTCGCGCACGAATGGCCTGGTGCGGCTCTGGAGGTAGGCCTGCAGCGTCTGGGCCAGGCTGTCTGGATTCAGCCCCAGGACAGGCAGGGTGCACAGGACCATGTGCTCCAGCATGAGCGCCTGCGAAGGGTCTTCCCGAAAGAGGCGCCCCAGCTCCTGCTGCAGCCAGGGCCGCAGGAGCTCGCAGAGGTATGGGTACCTCAGGAAGATGTTCGCCCAGTCTGAGGGGTAAAAGTTGCCCACCATCTCTAGGCTCCAGTCCCGTGGCGACTCCGGCCTGGGTTCTTCTGGCGGCTCCGGGCCCAGAGGAAGGACCTCTTGGAACTCGTCCCCCCGCAGCGAGTGCCGGATGGCCCTGACAGTCCTCTTGCAGAGGGGGCACTGGGCCTTGAGGTCTGTCCACTGCTTGATGCAGGTGAAACAGAAGCGGTGGAGGCACGGCACGCTGCACGCCACGTTGTCCCAGGCGTCGAGGCATATTGCGCAGCAGTACTCTTCATCCGTGGCCATGCTCAGCACGCACCGGGGGGGCTGGGGAGACCTGCTGGGGATAGTGGAGCCCTCCTCTCCGAGGCTGCAGCGGCGAGTGTCCCGCTGCAAGAGGAAGAGGCGCCACGGTCACTGCCTGGCCCAGGGAGGGCTGGGAGAGAAGCCCAGGTCCCTGCAGAAGGAAAGCTGCCCAGGTGCCCAGGGGGAAGTTCCCCCCCAGAGCTCACCTCTGCTGCCCGAGAACGCCTCCTGGGAGCCCCGGCTGCCTGAAGCAGGCAGGGCCGGGGACAAACCTGCAGTGTCTGTGGGGATGGGCGCTGGCGGCTGCCGCCACCAGTTCCCAGGGCACAAGCCCAGCACTGCCCAAGGGCTTGCTCTGCACTCCAAGCCTCGCCCAACCGCTGGGCTGGAGTGAAGGCAACAAGTGACTGGGAGATGCTGTGCGGGGATCTTAACCACCAAGGCCTGTGATGTCACCGGGCGTGGCGGGGGGATGCCATTGGTTGTGGTGGGGGGATGTCACAGTCCCTTGCTGGGGCCATGGCCAATCGCTGGGGCTGTCACCCTGGTTTGTTGACAGAGGATGTTACTATGGCCCATGGCTGGGGGATGTCATCGTTTCTAGGGGATGTTCACCATGAATCCCAGAATCCCAGAATCCCCTGAGTGCGAAGGGACCCCTAAGAATCACCAAGCCCAACTCCTGGCTCCACACAGGGCTGGCCAAGCCAGAGCATGGGACTGAGGGCATCGTCCAGACGCTTCTTGAGCTCAGTCAAGCTCGGGGCTGTGACCACTTCCCTGGGAAGCCTGTGCCAGTGCCTGACCCCCCTCTCAGTATCATGGGAGTAACATGATATGCTGATATGCTAAAACTACACGGGCTCTTTCATTTTTACATCTCCACAGGAGACTCCACACCCCCCTGGGCAGCCTGTCCCAGGGCTCTGTCATCCTCACTGTCCTCATATTGGTGCAGAACTCCCTGTGCTCCAACTTGAAGCCATTGCCCCTTGTCCTGTCTCCATAGATGGTTGAAGCGGTTGGCCATTTCCCCTGTGTCCCACACTTCAGTTATTTATAAACATTAATCAGATCCCCTCTCAGACTTCTTTTCTCAAGGCTGAACAGCCCCGGTTCTTTCAGCCTTTCCTTGTTGGGGAGATGCTCCAGGCCTTTAATCACCTTCGTAGCCTCCTCTGGACTCTCTCCTGGAGATCCCTGTCTGGTTTATCCCAGGGAGCCCAGCACTGGACACAACACTCCAGGTGGGGCCTGACCAGGGCAGAGCAGAGGGGGAGGATCCCCTCCAGTGACCTGCTGCTCACACTCCTCCTGATGCCCCCCAGGATCCCATTGGCCTTCTTGGCCCCAGGGCACACTGCTGGCTCACGGCCACCCTGTCATCTACCAGGACCCCCAAGTACTTCTTGGCAGAGCTCCTCTCCAACAGCTCATCCCCCAGAAATGTCACCTTGTCACTGCCCTTTTCAGTTGGATGGGGAGAAAAGAAATATTAGGAGGCTTAGGAGTTGAGGTAAGGCCAGGGAGAGATCATTCCACACCCCAACTGCAGTCCTGGGCCAAAGCCTGTGTCTTATTCCTTCCTCTCCCAGAGCACCCAGTTCCCTGCCCTGCTCACTCCAGAGTCTTCCAGGTCTATGCTACAGCCCCAGCCCCTTATTTCCTCATATCAGGTATCCCTCCAACCTCTTCCCTCATCCAAGTCTCCTTGCAGCCTTCCTGCTGGCACAGAGACCCCCAGCCCTGCTGCTGGGCACAGAGTCCTTTGCTCCAGGACACATGCCTGCTGGTTAAATCTCTCTGCAAGCAGCATCCAGACATGTACTGGGACATTCCCACCGTGTGCCTTGCCTGGGAACAGTCCCTTGGGAGTGTGAAGGATGCACTACCCCAAACCCAGGGCAGAGACTGTTCTGGCAGTTTGTTGTTACACATGGTCACATTCCTGTACCCAGCAGTGTCCCAAGGAGCAGTTTAATTTAGAGCTATTGACATGTCCTACGAGACCTGTGACATGTGGTACTCCAAAGATGCTCCTAAAGGGAGCATCTCTTTCTGTATTCTCCTGAGCCTACAACATGAATGCTTGACCCCCTGTCCCCATGCCCATCCAGAGTGGACACAGCTGCTCAGTATTTTTTCCATGGGAGCTGTACAATGGCTGTTCACAACCTCATTAGCAGAGAAAGCTCTTCAGCAGCTTTCCTGCTCTCGACCAAATGTAGGAGCCGGTACCACTTCCCCTTACTGCAACATTAAGGGGCACCGAGGCTGCTCCCTGCAGAGGCGTGCCATGGGAATGGTAAACACAGCTGCTTTCAGCAGGCGTGTTATTCACCCTCCAGCTCTCACTTGGACTGATGGTGTCTCAGGAGAGCAATGGGGAAAATATTAAAGTGGTTTTTCATTGCACTGCCTCACCTAGCTGTTAGGTGCTGCACTACTCCACTGCACAGCTGGATGTCTGGAAAGGGGGAGGCTGAAAAGAATACTGTAAATAAGACTTAAAGTGAAGGGAAATGATAAGAAATCAATAAATCAATGAGCAATCTAGTGAAGACATACCAGCCCAGGGTCTGTACCTCTCCTTGTCTCACAGCATTAAGGAGCCACTCCACAAAGCTCAAAGGCATGAAATTGAAAACTGGTTTGTACTCACTCACACAGCAAGAAAAGAGTGAAAATTCTTCATGGGAGGCAGAAAGTTTGATTTTAAGGATGATGTGATTACCCTAAGGCCCAGCATTTCTGCATCTTGAAGCAAAGCAATGTTTTTCACCATTATTTCCTCTTAACTAGTATCTTCAAAAAGTCCATCTACTTTACACCCAGAGACTGTGTAGCTCCACTCAGCTGGTTGCTAGCATTTTGGCTGTGTTTTTTACCTGGTGTACTGAAAAAATCTCATCTGAGCACACCCTTTTCCTGGGAAAAGGCGTTTTCCTTCCTTTTGTTTCTCCTGCTAGGGAGAGTTTTCCACTCATCTTCACTTTCTTCAGCTTCTTCATGGCCATGTGTCTGGAAAGGCCCAGGGAAGACCCCATATTCCTTGACATCCTGGCAAAAAATAGCTGAAAAGCTGAAACAATGTCAAATTTGTTAAAAAGAGGCACATGTAGGAGAGACTCATGTAACTGAGCCTCTGTGTGACCTCAGGGCCCACCACACACTGGCCAGCAGCCCAACAGTGCTGAGTGGCATCATGGGCACTGGGGGTGGTGGTGATGGGACTTGAGGGGACATGGTGGGGACCAGAGATAGGCAGCAGTGACTGGAGAGCATAGGGTGCACAGTGGTGGATCAGCAACATGGTGGCTCTCTGAGGTAGTCACGGAGACAGGGGCACACAGCAGGGCCCTGAGGTACACCAGGGGACATGGGAACACAACATGGCCTTGGGGTGTGTGGGGCCATCTGGGAACACAGCGGTGCCCTGTGGCACATGGGGACATGGCTCAGCCCGGGGTACCTGAGGGACACTGGGATGTGATTCACTGGAACTGTGTGCTGAAGGAGGGACACGGGGACACGGCGAGGCCCTGAGGCACACGAGGGACACGGGGACACGGCAGGGCCCTGAGGCACACGAGGGACGCGGCGCTGGCCACAGGCCGCTCGACTCCCGCCCTCGCCGCCTCGTTGCCGTAGCGACGCCGCCCGGCGGGCTCCGCAGCAGCCACCTTCCCCAGCGCGGCCGGTAGCGCCGCACCCTCCTCCCGCGGCCCCGGAGAGCTGTCGCTTTAAGAGCGGCGAGGCCGCCCCCGCCCGGCGGCCGGAAGGGGGCTGTGATGCAGCGCGACCGCCCGCGCCCACCGCCGCCGCCGCTCGGTCTCTCAGGTAAGAGCGGCGGCTCGCGCGGTCCCACCCCGCCCGCTGTCGCCGCCGCTACCGGGTGAGGCGCCGCCCGGGGTGGTGTCCGCGCCCCGCCCCGCTGGGTGCCCGCGGGCCCGGCCGGCGGCGCCGTGGGGCTGGGGGGCGGCGAGGCCGCCGCGGTTCCCGCCCCGTGTTCGGCCGCCGCGGGCGAGTGCAGGTGCCGGAGGAGCTCGGGGCCGTTCCCGGGCGGCTTTCGGTAAGCCCCGCGGGGCTTTGGGATTCCCGCGGGCTTTGGGGACCAGCGCCCGAGCGAGGAGGGCTCAGCGGGGTCCCTGGGGCCCAGGCGCCGCTCGCCCGGGGGCCGGTCCGGTCCCCGGCTCCAGGGAGCGGGGCAGCCCGCGGCGGGCAGGGTCCGACGGGGCAGGGCGGGCGGGTCCCGCGAAGCCGGGACAGCCTGGTCGGGGTACGGCCGCGGGCTGCGGCACCTGGGTTTACTCACGCCCGTAAACTCGTAGCAACGCCGCTCTGAGCAGTCGGCTCTTCAAGGCTCTTAGCACCGAGCGTGGGGAGAACTTTTAATGGGCGCTGCCGGCAGTGCTTACGGGCTGCCCTTCCTTTGTTAGGCCGTTTTGTCAGCACCAGGAGCAGGCTCCAGCGCGGCTCCTGCGCCCGCCGGGGTCTCTCCGGAGGCAGAAGTTGATGCTGGGTTCTCCCTCCCTGCCCGGCTGCTCTGGGCTGCTGGCACCGCCGGCCCAGGACAGGGACCGCGGCCGCTGCCGTGTTCCCCATCTTCCTGCGGCCGGGCTGGCTTTCGGGCAGGTTATCAGTGGCCGTACCAGCAGCTGCGGGGGCTGCCCGAGGTAGGAGTGAGCGGGCAGCAGGGAGTAACGTCCCCTGCTATGCTGTGGAACGGTGGTGTTAGTTATGCTCAGGTCCTGAGATCTGTCTTTTCCTCTCCAGCTTGAGAGTTGTGACATGCTGCTGCCTTGTTTGGGTTTTTTCTCTTTATATAAAAAAAAAGCTTTCTTTTCTTTTTTTTTTTTTTTTTAACCAGACCTCTGTGGGAAAACTTTGCTTTTAAACTCTCATTTTTGGCCTTTGCTGGTTTATACTCAGTATTTTACTTGGTATTTTGATTTCTTGCTCACCGCTGCTCTTCCCTTTCTTTTTGTGCTGGATGTGCTGCCTTCTGGTTTCTTTGGCTGGTCTGGCTTTGAAATGTTCTTTAATTGGTGAGGAGAGATTGGGAAGAGATAAAATATGAGAATCTGGGACTACTTTCTGTCAGGCTTCTCCTAAGCCAAAGGGGAAGAGGAAAGAAAGAAGTGGAAAGGGAAAAGAAAAAGATGGAGTGGAACTGAGTGCTTTGCTTTGTTGGAGGCAGAAAGGGAAAAATGTGAAGCAGGAGGGAGTAAGGGTTTGCTTCACTTCTATTCCTCTTCTTTTGAGGGTGAAAGATAAACCAACGTTTTGAAACACTCCAGTTTAAAATGCCGAGCTCTTCGTTTCCCCTTCAGCTTGGCTCCACTGGGAACACACACACACAAAAAAAAACCCAGCCGCAGCTCTCCAGCGGCGGAGCCAGAAGTGGTGGTGTGTGTGGGCAGAGAGGCCCCGCCGCTCTCCCATCGGCCGCTCCTGCCTTCCCTCTGCGGGCTGTAAAATTAGAAAGGCTCCCACGTCCCTCCAGTCTGATTGTCTGGGCAGTGTGGGCTGTCGAAAGCAAGAGAAGCTTCTTGTGAACTGGCCACCGCACCGCTCGTGGCCTCCTCAACCTCTGGTGTGTAACTGAAGAAGACCTAAATCTCTTAGCCAGGTGTGTGCTTGTCCCCTGGGCAGCTATTAGCAGCAAAAGAAGGCTCACGCCCCCCTGATGAGTGATCTGTGGCCTTTTGACAGTCGTAGGCTGTGGTTTGAAAATATCAGCATCTTAAGCTTTGAGGAGCTGTCCCTGCAACCCTGCAGCTGGCTGTCCTTTTGCTTCCTTGGGAATTGCCCAGGTGACCTGCTTCCTCCCCAGAGCTGGCTCCTCCCTTTCCCAGGAGCTGTCATCTTTCTCATTCAGTTCACTGTCCAGGAAGATGTTACTTGTTGCATCTTTCCTGAGTTTGGTTTTTGTGCACAGTGACAAGCCTGGCTGTGGAGAGCACCAGCCTGTGGTGAGGGATGGAGAGCCAAGAACAACTAGAACTAGGTATAATTGAAAACTCTCAACTTTGCAGTGGAGGAGAGCGTTCAAAGCATACGTCTATCTGCTGAGGCTTCAGGTAACTCCTTGGATAATGCCCAGCAGAGGTTTTGATCTTCCATTTCTGAGTAGTCATTGAGGAGAAAGTAGCAAAAGGTCTCCTGAGTGCCCAAATACCAGGGAGCTATCTTGGCTGTGGTGTGATGGTGAAATGGCAGCAGGACTGGCTGGTTTTTCTCTAGAGGTTCTACTTGCTACTGTAGTTCTGCACCATCTAATGTGGTTGCTGCTTGCTGTTCTTCCCCTGAAGATGTCCTGGAGTGACTTCAGAACTCAAATTGTTCAACAGCCAGTGCCTCCCAGCACTCTGCTTGTACCATGCTCTCTATTCTTCCCTTTGAGGTGATGCTTTCCTGGTTAGTTGGGCTGCAGTGGGAGTCATAGGATAGGGGAGTGCTTTGAGTTGGAAGGGACCTCAAAGATTATCTAGTTCCAGGCCCCCTGCCATGGGCAGGGACACCGTTGCCAGCCCAGGGTGCCCAAAGCCCCATCCAACCTGGCCTTGAATCCTGCCAGGGATCCAAGAGCCTCTCTGGGCACCCTGTGCCAGGGTCTCACCACCCTCAGAGTGAAGAATTTCTTCTTAACCTCTAACCTAACCCTACCTTCCTTCAGCTTGAGGCCACTGCCCCTTTTTCTAGAATTCTCTAGATACAAGTATTCTTTGGAAAGAAAAGCAAGTTTTAAGGTTTCTTAAATTTCCTGCCAAGATTTTCTTAAATGTGGAGACATCTTTCCACCATGAGTCTGTGCCCTGGAGGGACCAGCCATGTCCCAGGAGATGGCTTTTGGGAAGCAGTGCGCACTGGGATGCTCTTGGCTGGGCTGAGACTGCACGGGGCAGTCAGGGGCATGGGAGAGGCTGGGGCATCTGCAGGGGGAGAATATATAGTTTGGGACAAAGAGGCAGATCTGACAGGGAGCAGACGCTCACCACAGCGGTAAGTAGCACAAACAGCCCTGCACGTCCTGGCTGGATCGACTTCAGGCAGGTTCTCTCTGAGCCCCTGGGTGAAATTCACAGTTTCATTCCCCAAATGTCCTGCTGTCCCCTGGGGCTGTTAGTATCTGCTGGTGTTGGCCAGACATTGCCTGGGCTGCTCTTAAACTGCAGCTGTTTTTGCAGGTTCCCAGTTACTGCACAGTTGTTCTTACTGTGTTTATTTTAGTGGTTATAAACTGATTTTTAAAAAGGAGTTGGAACTTGAGCCGGAAAGTCTCCTTTTTCTTCTTCCTCTGCATGATTTGGTTGAGGAGCTGCACCATAGGAGGCAGCAGCTGAGCCTTTAGATATTGCCCCCTCACCCCTTGTTTGTGCTTTGAATTTTCTGAGATGGTTTCCCAGGGATTTGGGGGTGGTTGTCCTGTACCTTGATTTTCTTCTGCTCTTCATCTGGTACAATCAGGAGCTTGGCTAGGAAGTAAAAAGTTTGAAGAAGATGCTTTTCTCATAACATTTTGTTTAGCTTGAGTGTTTGCAGTCTGACAGACCTATCTATCTTTTTAAAAAGAAAAAGACCACAGCAAAAAGCTTCTTTAGGGCAGCTTCTCAAATTCCTGGGAGGTTCAGAGATGCCTTTGGAGCTAGAATGTGCTGCTCTTGACCCAAACAGTTTACCATGACTGTCAGCTTGGGGAATTGTACGGTCCCTCATGGGGATTCTCTTGGTGGGTTCAAGAACTATGGCTTAAAGTGTAGGTAACCTTTTTAAAAAGTAGTGAGTAGCTTTAGTGAAGAGACAAATAGAGGGAGAGAACCTGGTGTGGTTTACTTGAGCCTCTGCTCTCGTGATAATAAATGTGTGTTGCTCTTCCCCTCTGATCTTTGCTTCCTTCTGTTTGTTCCTAACAGTTATTTTTGCAAATCAAACAGAAAATAAGTGGTGGGAGTGTGAATAATCACTTCAGTTTGAGTCTTCCCAGCCATGGATTACTCAAGGTTTCAGTCCTCCCAAGCTCTTTTGTTAGAAACAGGCTAACTGCTTTCCCCCTCCCCTGTGCTGGGTTAAACATTGAACAGTGATTTCTATGCGAGAATGTCAGGCAAAGCCTCTCAAAGGGCTTGGATGACCGAGGGGCAGCTAAGAATGGGTTGCCTGGGAGATGCAGCTGAGAGCAGCCAATGCGACTGCTTTCATGGAGGAAAGTGAAGAAAGGCAGGATTGAGGGCTGGCTGCCCCTGCCTCCCCTTTGGGGCGCAGGATCGGTGGGCCTCCCAAAAGCTCAGGGGGTGCCAGTGTGGCCAAGTTTGCAGGAACAAGAGTTGTGCTGCTTTGTTCTGCTCTCTGCAGATTTGCCTCTAAAGGAACAAGGTGCTGCCCTGCAAAGGTGAACTGATAATCTCATACTATGATCTGGGAATCAAACATTCATTTCCTATGCTCCTTGCAGCATGTGCTCTCCTGAGGCTTTCTCTGGGGAGGAAGGGATGGTTGCTTAGGGGGGATGAAGACAGAGGGGAGTGCAGTGCTTCCAGATGCTCCTTCAGCATCACCAGAAACTTAAGTGTAATTTGGCTACAAGATTTTAAGCAACCTCAGGGTAAAGCTGGCTTTCCAGAGAGCATATTGTTTGTTCTCTTCCTCCTCTTCAGAGCTGCTCCTGCTGTACTGGTTATTCCTCTCTTTGGGTGCTTGTCTAGGGCCCAGGTGATGCTTGGGAGAGTTGCTGAAGTACATATCCAGAAATGAAGGAACTAGTGTGTCTTACATGTTGAGGTCACCGCTGTTGCATGTTTAATGGATTGCTTCTCAGGCTGCTGCTCAGCTTGCAGCCCTGAGTTTGTTCTTGTGCTCTTCCAAAGCCAGCTTAAAATGAGTTTGTGTGAAAATGTGAGTGCTTTCAGGCTGTGGATGGAGAATGTGATGCTCCAGTTAGGTGTTGGCAAAGCATCTTGCTGTCTGGAGTTACGTGGGAGGAGGAATGGTTTCTTGGTTGTGACCCCAATGGGGAGAAGAGCAGCTGGGGTCTAACAAACTGGTTAAAATTATATAGGCCCCCAAATTCTCCAGAGACATCTCTCCTTTCCTAGAAGCTTCCTTTAACAAGCTGATTTCTCAGGCTGATTGCTTGCAGATGAGATCATGCAGTGTGTTTTGCAGGGAAGGAATCTGTACTTAGACTGGTGAGCCAGAAAGTTTTAACACACAAGTCACATGCCCAGTGTCCTCATGGCACATACAAAACACTAGAGACTGCGAAAGCATCCGGCTTCAGGGCGGCTTTGTGCTCCAGAGAGAGCTTTCTGAGTGTAACAGGCACCAAGGGATGCTCTCAAGTGCTGGGTCCCATTGCTTTGGACAGCAACACGAGATAGCAAGGAAGTATTTCATCTTTCCTTAGCTCTGTTTCTCTCTTTAGTGTGTGTGGTGTTGGGATAAGCCCAGGCGAGGGAAGGCTCTCATCTGCCTTAATTCCACAGACATTTTTTTCTGCTGGCTTCAGCAAAGGAATTTATGTAGAATGAGGATATTTTTGCTGTTAATGCATGAGAACATTCTGAGCAGGGAAGGCTCAGTGCTAATGTTCTGCTGCGGAGGATCCCAGAGGTCTCTAGTCCCTCTCAAAAGGGATGCTGCTTTCCGTTTCTCTTGATGGAGCTGGGTTAAGGTGCTCTTAACAAAAGGCTGCTGCTTCAAAATAATCACAGCCATCATTTCAGAATGCTGAAAATTAAGCAAAGCTGTTCTGAGGTGACCTTGGTTCATGTTCCTAGTGTAGGGGAGCAAGCTAAAGATTTTTATTGCCAATAGCTTTAAAGTACAACCTGTTCTCACAGGCAAGGTAGAGAGATGCCTTCCTGATGCCAGGGTCTCTTTCTGCCTAAAATTCTTAGTATTTCCAGATTAGGAAGGCATTTGTTATGCAGAAATAGATGGGGTTGGTTTTTTTTGGGGGGAGAGGGTGATTTTTACCTATATTAATTACAGAAATAGGAGCAGCTACTTCCCAGTCTCTTAAAAAAAAATGTAAAAACAGTCAGACTGAGTGGGGAAAACTTCAAATCTCAAACCTGCCAACATTTTATGCAACTGGAAGATAGGAATGTATAAAATGAGGTGCACTAAACCATCCCACTGTTCCCCATCAGGCTTCTGTTGGTACCAGAGTCTTGTTCTGCTCCTGGGAGCTTGCTTTCCAAAACAAATACTTGAAAGTAAATCCTGCAGCTGAGCACAGATTTGGTGGGTTTTCTTTTCCTGTCACCGTGCTGCTTGTCACTTAACATCCCGTGGAGCAGACGTGCTTATCAAAGCTGCTTCCAATGTTTAACTTCAGGTGCTTTGTAGAGGTGGCAAGTCAAGCACCCCAAAGTGGACAGTGCCTGTACAGAGCTTGTTAAACTTTGGCATCCTTGTGTGCATGTACTACAGTGCAAGTTAAAATAGCTGCTTTCTATGTCATATTATTTTATTCCCCAAATAAAGCAGTTGTGGATACAGGTTGCTTTGATTCCATGCCCTTACTCAGTGGTTAATAAGCCCAGGATTGTTCTTCTAATGAAAAACCTGGTAAAACACTTGCTGCTCTGCTGGGCTGTGGCGTGGCTGTGTATTTTTCATAGCAGCCCAACCGTGTCATTCTTCACCCTGCCCCTGGATGGGATCCTGCTGGCTCTGTTCACAGGCTGGCTGTCCACCTGGAGACTGGCTCATCATCGTCCCTGGGGCTGCTGGCTGGGTCCAGCCGCGCGGACACACGGGAGGTGATGATCTGTACCCCAAAGAGCGCGGCCTAAACCTTGTTTTGACCACGAAGTGTCAAGTGTGGAGCTGTTAGAACAGCAGCCTGCTCAGAACTAATGCTCACAGAATGCATGAGCAAGGAATTAAACTGGGTGGAGTTGTTCCAAAATTTGGATTTGGGGCCTGTCCGCTCCTAATGCAGCCGCTCTCTGGGTGTTTGCTTGGAAGGGCTCCTGGCATGGATGATGCTCTCCTGACCTGATTTGACTTTCCTTTCTTGATGCTTGGGTATTGTGCCCAAATCTGCCTGCGAAGCTCTGCAGCACGGAGCTCTGGTGCCTGATGGACCTGGAACAAGTCGGCTCCTGTCAAGGAGTTTGGATCTGATCCGCTCCTGTGTGCCTTGGGGAATGGTGGAGGTGGTGAGAGGACAAGAGGAGGGACAGGCAGACGAAGTAAACAGTTGTGTTTCTTCCCCAGGACTGTCGTAGGTCCTGAGTCTGCCAGCTGTGATTTGGAGGCCAGGAGAATAGGGCGGGGTATTTTCTTCCAACCAGATGAATTTATGCAGTGAAAATGAGAAGTTAGTTTGGTCTCTCTGGGAATAGCATTTAAGGTGTAAAAAAAGTCCCACCCATCAACAACAAATTACTGCTGAAGAAGGAGCAAATACAGAGACAGAGCCTGCAGAGCACAGTGTTTGCAGCTCCTTTTCCTTGAAGGATGAGAATCTGGCTGTGGTGGGGTTGGTGGTACCATTTGGTACTGGTATTAGTCGTTCATGTGGCCTCAAGCATCAGGTTTTGTTGTCTGTCTGTGTTACTGTTGTGTTATTTCACTTGTGCTAGTTTCTTTCTGCCTGTCAGAAATACACACACACACACACACACACCCTCCAAAAAAACCCCACCCCAAGCCTGTGGCAGAAGTAGCTGGAGTACGAGTGTTGTCTGGTGTGAAAATGGCAGCCTCCAGCGAGTGGCTTTCACAAGGCTCTGGGCTGTTTCTGCTGTTCCTGACAAGCTGTCACGTCTTCATGCTGGGTAATGTGATCTTCTAGGGTGTTTATCTTTCATTTCTGCATTTGTAGTGGAGCAGAGCTGGGGGGTGCTTGTGAGAACATGCACAGCCTGAGCTTCCAGCACCGTGGTACTGTTTGGGATGAGGTGTTGGCCACGTGTGCTGGGATTCAGCTGCTGAGGAGAACAAATCGGCAGGCTGGCAGAGCTAGCTGTGCAGTGAGCTCCTTCACTGTGTCCCTGGACAAGGGTCCCAATGTTGTAAATCCATCTCATGGACTTTAAGTGCCTGTGTTTTGCATTTGTTTGGATTGCGATAGATACTATTGAAGTGACCCAGCTTCCCAAAGTGGCCTTCCTCTTCCTGCCACCAGTTTGATGCCACCCATCTACATTCTCATCTAGCAGCAGTCTTACATTTTCTCACATGCTTTGGGGCTTTATCCCAAGAAAAAGATCTTTGCTGGTCAGTGCCATGTGGAGATACCACGGGTCAATCCCAGCAGCAGTGTGGGCTGGGAGGATTGACACCGATGGTGGTTTCTCTGGTGGCTGATGACCCCCTCATCTTGGCGCTTGGCTTCCCATCACCCTCCAGAGCACCTTGTGTAGACACACAAGGACTGAATCCACCAGCGATTTAGATGTGGTTCAGTCTCTACTACAGCATTCTTTGGCTTGGTCCCAGCACTGGAAGGACACCAAATAGCAGCAGTGCTTCTGGGACCTCCCTAGAGTCAAGACTTATAGTGGGAAATGATTTTTCTAGTTGTTTCTAATGTCTTGAGATCTATTGGGGGATCTTGTTTTTAACCTGTGTTCTTGGAATTATTGCAAACTTTTGCATTTGAATGCAGAGCTGAAGTTAAATGCCAAAAAGCAATCTCTTCCAGCGGGTGTTAATTTGTGCAAGGACAGTGTGACGCAGCGTGCTGACCCTTTGAGACTCCTGTGATACATCAACACACGGACACTGGTACTCCAGTGTCCCTGCCAGTAAGAATGAGCCCTGATTGTGTCAGTGCTGACATCTTTGTTAACCAAGCTTTTAATATAATCTAGAAAAATCTCTTTAGAGAAAGTCAACATGAGTCTTTCATAAAGCTGTTGGCAATAATTATTCTCCCTGTTCTCATTTGCTGTCACAGAGTGATGGAAATACTGGGTTGCAAAGGACATCTGGAGGTCTTCAGCCTGACCTCCTGCTTGAAGTGGGACTGTCTCCAGCATGTGATCAACTCAGCCATGGCTTTGTCTGGCCAAGTCCTGAAAACATCCAGGGATGGAGGACTGTACCATGCTGGATCAGCTTTTGTTTGCTTTTGCTTGAGAGTTGTACCTAGTGAACCACCTTGCAGTGTGAGTCAGGTTTGAATTACCTCATCCTGCAGGCTTAAAAACATTTCAGGCTGTTAGGAAACGTCCCAGTAGGGTTAATAATGTAATGTGTAATGGATCCAAATCCCTCTGTCTTTTCTGTGCTAGTGTGGGAAATAGGAGCAAACCCCAGTGCTGCTTCTGCAGGAAAAGGCAGGGACCCTGTTCAGTGGGGGTCTCATGTTTGCATGGGGTGAAGGCAGCGCTTGGAGGATGTGTCCTGTTGCTGGGATGAGCACGTGGGTGTTCTCCCCTGGGTGTTTGCCTAGATACAAGCGAGGCTCATCAGGAGGTGCGGGGTGAGGACTGTGAGCATCCCTGGCCCTGAGGCCGGGTGTGGGCTGGGGTGCCAGCCAGCTGTGCGCCCAGGCTGAGGCCACACATGCACAAGGCATGCAGTTGCCTTTTGTTGTACCCTCCCCGGCCCCTCGCAGTGGGAGGAGAGGCTTTGCTGGAAGTCTGCTGCTTTTATTGCAGAAAAAATACCAAGTCATGGGATGAGTGTTCCTGTTGGAGTATGCATCTAAGGAGGCTGTCGTGGCCCACAGTATTAAGGGGAGCAGAACAGCTTTCTGCATCTGAGAAGTAAACATGTCTTCAGAAACGCCACAAGCTTCAGGACACAGTGGGTGTCCGTGAATGGCACATGGGCCAGAGCAGAGGCCTGCTGCTGTGGCTGGGCTGGGTTCCTTCAGACAGAAATGCAGATTGCAACACCCTTCTGCTTGCTTGGAAGGGAGATGGCTGAGATGCAAGGAGCTGCTGAGGAGGTGGAAGCTTCTCTAGCCAAGGCCTTGTTGCTGGGCTCAAATCTGGCTGCATCCCTGGACTGTGCATCCCCCTCTGTAACAGGGAGATCCAGAAAGGATGTGCAAGGCTTCACTGGCAGTGAAAATGAGAGCTCCTGTGGGCTGGCTGTGGTCTTGCTCAGCACTGTCTTTTGCTTTGGAGACTGACATGGTATTCCTGTTCGAGTGCAAACCCGACGCTGGGTCAGACGAGTCTGGTGGGTGTGGAGTGAGCAGCAGTGTCCTTGGGCTGGATGTGAATTCCCCCTCGTGCTGTGCAGGGGAGCCCTTTGGTATCCTGCCCAGCTGAGCTGCAGACCCAAAAGCGTGGTCCTGCCTTTTGTTTCCATACCAGAGCCAGCAAAACGGGGCCGGGACTGTGGACTCTGCACCTTTCGGGTTATTTGAAGGAGAAGGTCCTTGCTGAGGAATGGCAGAAATGTGGTAACTGCTGTTGTCAGCTGCTCTCTGCATGCTAGCTCTGGACAGCAGTGCAGAGGGCAGCTTTGGGGTCATATGGCCGGAGGGTCCTGGAGCAGCAGCTGTATGAGACTTCAGGGATGTCAGCTGGAGGCTGACTTTGGCTGGCAACTCTTGTTTTCCCACTAGGTCTTCATGTACCGCTTGCTTGCCCCCTCCCTGGCAGGGTTCAAGGCCAGGCTGGATGGGGCTTTGGGCACCCTGGGGTGGTGTCCCTGCCCATGGCAGGGGTGGCACTGGGGGGCTCTGAGCTCCCGTCCCACCCAAACCACCCAACTGTTCTGTGATGATTCTGTGATTATTTTTTTGGCAGGGGTCTGTCTTTATGTGCTGCTGGTGAAGGAGCTGTAGCAGCATTGCTGCCACCTGCTGAGCTCTGCCCCTTCCGTGGTTCAGTTGGTTCAGTGTCCCTCTCTGGGAAGAGCAAGTGGCTGGTGCTGAACTTCCACATGCTGCTCATCCTCACTGCAGCTTACTGCCAGTGCTTATGGTTTGCTCTGGCTTTCTGCTCATACTCTCCATGTCTCTGGAATAAAATCTCCAGTGAGAGTAGCAGATCGCTTTTCCATGAAGTGGATTTGGAATTAATACTCAGACATTGGTCTTCTGAGGTCTCACAGCTTGTAGTTTTTGAGGTGAAATATGCAACAAAGTACACCTGGGGAGCTTCTGGGAGAGAGGAACAGGCTTGGGGAAGTGTCTCTGCAGGTGAGATAGCAGGGCTTTGTTCCCAGCAGTCCTGGGACCCATACAGATCTCTCCTTATGCCAAACTCATTACACTGGTGGAGGGCAGAAAGAGCTGGCCTGCTGCGTTGGTGGGGGAGGAATTCATGAAGGACAATGCTCAGAGCCTTTACTATTGTTTAGTTCTTCAGGAAGAAAGGTCAGTTCTGAAGGAGGCCTTGTGCCTGCTAACATGCTGTGTCAGACACCCAGGGCAGAGGCTCACTAGCCCTGGGAGCTGAGCCCATCCTTGGAGCGGCAGTGACCCTCATCTGACATGTTCCCTATTCCAGAGCACCAGAAGGGACTTGGCTCATTGTGCAGACAAGAGTAAGGCAGAGAGGTCACAGAGGTCCTGCTTGGGCTGGTCCCAGTGTCCAGGGATAGGGAGGGATGTCTTTTGGCAGACAATGGTTTTCTCTGCCCATTTCTCACAGTTGCATTGGTGAAGATGGCTGGGGAGAGTGTTGACAAGCTGAGCGCTGCTCTGTGCTGGGAGTTCACCCTCATCTGGGTGATGTGTTCACTGGGGCTTAGGCATTGCAACAACTGAATCTAATTTGATCTTGCTCCATCTGTTCTGACCCAGGGGTGTTTCTTTCTACTCTCATCCCCATCTTTGAGGGAGTCCACAGTGTAGCAGCTGGGGCTGCCTTGTTTAAAAGACAGGGCCCATGGGAGGCTGCTGCTGGATCTTCCCTGGTAGAGTTAAAAGCTCTGAGTGAGATTTTGGGTGCTGGAGAGTTGTCATTCCTCCATTGCAACCATCCCAGCTGTTCTTGTCCCTGGGTGAAGGAGTTGTGTCAGAGCAGTGCTGAAGCCTCCTCAGCTCCCATGTCCTGGCAGGACAGGGCTTTGCTGAGCAGATGTGTCTGCCCGCAGGAACAAGCAGCTTGGTTCAGCTGCAGAAGTTTCTCTTGGGGGCATGAGGATGTACTCATCCCATGGCTGGGCCACAGGTTGTGCTTGTCCCAGTGATTTAGGAAGTCAGTGAAGGGCAGAGGAGACACACCACACTGCTGTGATACTTATCCTCTTGAGGACTCTGTTCTCTTCAGAGCAGGAAAGGCTTCCTTGGCGTGGGGTGTACAGTGGAGGACAAGCACTGGTCTTGTACCCAAACCCCTGACATCTCTTGTGCTGCTTGGGGAGGTTCTGTCCCATGTCAGGGGTCTGTCTGTCACCACAGGTGCTCTGGTCATCTCTGAACCTTCCTCTGTCAGTATAGCTCTAGTCAGCACCTTGCCATAAGGGTGATTTGTTGGTGTTTCTTGGAGGACGATGTGCATACTTCCCAGACTTGCCCTCCCCACTGAGTAGAGCTCTGTCCTGCGTCCCCCTTTTCCCAGGTGCATGGCTGGAGGTGGCTTCCTCAGCAGTGGAAGGAGGGTGCTAGCAGAGCCAGGCTGAGCGGGTGCTCAAGCCAGGGAAGGGTGGGAGTGAACGTGCTGTCACAGTACAGTTGAGGACAGAAGAGAGCTGTAGGGTGTAAACAAAGCACTTCTACAGCAGGCTTCTGCATTGCATCAAGAGTTCCTGGAAAGGTGAGGATGGAAGCTGGCTGTCACAGCCTCTCAGTGAAAGAATGATAACTTGGATATGTCCGGCTTCCTTAGTGGGTCTGCCCTGTGCTCCTCAGAGACTGCTCAGGTGATGTTCTGGTCCAGTCTGATGCGAGGCTTTGGTGCTTACTGGGGTCACAGAGACCTGCTCCAGCCTTCTGGGGTAAAGGCATGAAGAGGTCCTGTCCGGGCTAGGCGGACATGGAGAAGGCAGGGAGGGTAAGGACCATGGGGCAGAGCCACTGTGGAGGGACCAGTGGCCTGGCGGTATCCCTGGGGGGTGACTTGTTTTGCTGTGGGAGAGACCTGGCAGAAAAGGCTTTTAGGTGGTCTTTTAATTAGTTTTTTTCCTTACTCTCACTTGGATGCATGTTCCCCCCTCACCGTTGGTACCTGGGGTCGCTCCCTGGCCCCGAGGCACAGCTCTGGTGCATGTCCCTTGATGCTGATCTCTGCACTGTGATGATGTAGCTTTCCCTCAAAGAACCTTGTGCTGGGTGCAGTGGAGGGGTCTGTATGGTTCAAGGCCATCGGTCTGCCTGTAGCTGTGTGTCTGGTTGCCCTCAGCTTAGCATCAACATGCTCATCAGTGTGGTTCCATCTCTGTTTCCCAGTGCCACCTGATCACATGGTGGCTCTGAGGCAGCAAGAGGCAACTCTGGGATTTCAGTGTGACCCGTTCACCAGCTCACCCCCTGCTCATTTCAAATTCCTGCTTTACTTGGGCGAAGCTGAGCAGCACAGGGGCTGTTCGGAAGCACTGGAAGAAGCAGCTGGTTTTAAACCCCTTGCAACATGTCTGGTTTGTAAACAATTAACGACACTTTCATGGCTTTTTCTTTTTTCTGTTTTGTGAAACCACCTTTTAGCCCCTTTCACGAGGCTTCTGAAATATTTCTGGAATTAGGAGTACCATATAGATGCCTTAAAAGCAGCCAAATTGTCCCACGTTGGGATAAACAAGCTTTTTTTGTTTCTAAATTTGTATATGGAATTTACTCTCTGCTAATGGGTCTTCATTTATTAATTGGTCTGATCTTTTCTGAAGCCAAACAGAGTCTGTTTGAGACACTCTAACAGTGCCAGCCCTGGCCTGAGCTGGCTCCGCTCCCTTGCCGTTTGGAAACCTGCTCGTGCTGCAGAAAGCTGTTCTGTGCAAAACCAAAACAGGGTCTGTTGATGTTATTTCTGGTCCTTTGAGAAGATGACTTACTGGTCACATGTGCTGCTATGAGGTCATTAAGAAATCTCTGAAATACAGAGTTTGTGAGCTGGTGATGCTAGTGCAGAAGTATGCTTCCTCTGTGATGCGAGATGCAGAGCTCTCTGAAGTCCTTCAGTTTGCAATAGCTCTGAGCAGAAGCTGTTGTTGTGCATATTTGGGCTCATTCCAGTGAGGGGAAAAAAAAAAAAGACTCTGTTCTGCTTTGCTTTATGCCTCCATTAATTAGTGAATGTATACCGTGGGATCGAGTTTCATTTCCAAAGGCATCCAGCAGAGCTGATTCTGTGTTGAAGACCCGAAGGCACCAGTGAGTCGAACTGCAGGGTCAGCAGTTTTCCAGCAGTGTGCTGTGCCTCCACAGCACCAGCCTTCCCCAGGGAAAGGAGCTCCTCAAAGCTGTTTGCAAGTTGGGCTGTGGCTCTTCCCAGCGCTGGGGAGAATGGGGAGCTTTCTTCAGACCTTTGATGTTGCTCCTGTGACATGTATCTGCTTTCACGCTCTTACTGATGTCCCTCCTGGTCTCCTTGGAGGTGCCTTTTGCCACAAACTGCCCTGGCATGGCAGTTGATCCCGCTTGGTCCCTGTGCATCATTATGTTGAGAGGGCAGGCATCCTTATTTGGGCAGGAGAGTGCCTTGTGTTACCTGCATCACTAACCCCACCTTGGAGTAGGGCTTCCTAAGCAGGGAGAGATCTCCTATCTTTCCACCTCCACCCTACTTGTGTTTCTGCCCCAAACTGTATATGAGCCTTAGGGTTTGTCCCATCCCTCTGAGGGGATTAACACACTCAAACATGGACAAATTACCCAAAGTGGGGAAAAAATAAATACTTTCCTGTTGTTGGTGCAGAGGTAGATAGTATGGCTGAGATGGGGTAAGGAGGGAGCATGGAAGATGGAAGCAAAGTGGCATCTGGCTGGATATATGACCATGTTTTACAGTTCACAGCTGTATTTTCCAGTCAGGGCTTAATGTCAGCACACTGTGTTTCATGTCTGCTTCCTTTTTTATTTTGAAAACCCAAAATCCCTCAGTTGCTGCTGTCTCTGCTTCTCAGCTTCCTGCTGTGGAGTCCCTGTGTGTGTCACTCCGGTACAGCACTGGCACCCACTCCTGTTGTAGCCCTGTGCTGCTGGCCCCAGGAGTATACCTCCCCTCCTGGGGTGTCAGGCGGTCAGTCACAACCCTTCCCTTGTCCAGCAGCTTCCTTGCAGGAGGCAGGGCAGCACGTGTGTTTCCCAACAGGCAGGTCAGCAAAGGACTTCTGCTCCTCGGTCTCCTTCTGCTGTCATGGTCCCTGCTCCTGGTCCCCTAACTGGGGGATCTTACCAGTGATGGCAGGTGACGTTCCTCTCAAGTCCAGCATTCTTGTTACCCAGGTGAGCATAGCTGCAGGCTGCCATGCTCCAGGGCTTTGCCACAGAGCCTGGCCATGGGTGGAGCTGGTGCTAGATGTAGATGGGTTTTGTAGGGCTGTGCAGCAGAGGAGCGGTTTTGAGCCCCGTAGCTGTGCCTTGGAAGTATGTGGGTGGTCTCCCTGAGGTCCCCACAGCCTGCTGGCCCCCATGGCCATGTCACTGCCTCCTGTGGCTCTGTCTGCTCTGGTCCAGCTTGTCCTACCACTGTGGAGACATGGCAATGTCACCTGCCTGTGATGTTCCAAATACCACCCTTGGTAATTATCTCCCTCCAGGCACCACATGCTGGTACTGAGTTTTGTATTTTCCCCTCTATTTCTTATTTTTAAGTGAAAAGGAAATGAACGTGGTGTCGTGCAGCTGTCAGACAGCTGCAGCAGTGATCTTCATTCCTGTGGGACCCCAACCCAAGGAAAGCCATGGGGTGAGCTGTTGTGATGAGCATGCGTGGAGCCCCGGTGCTGCCTCCGGACACTCTGCCTTCCAAGAAGGACTTTAGAAGCGCAAGTCAAAGTGTCTGAGGAGCATCCCATCAGCTGGACTTGCTTAATAAACAACTGGTTCTGTCTTTGCCTTTTACCTTTCCTGGTGGGTGATGCAGCCTGGTGAAGGCTGAAGGTGAGGAGCAGGGTGCTGGGGGTTTTCCTGCCCGCGCAGTCAGCCATGTTAAACAAGAAGGTGCAAGCTGGCTCTGTGATGCCGTGCCGGGGCCTGGCTTGCCCTTGGGACTACACGGGCCCTGCTTCCTGAGCAGGAGAGCTGCTTTATGTTGTGGTTTTACTAAATGAATTCAAAGCTTGGCCTTCCTCCAGGCAAAGTCTGGGCCAAGTGCCAGCAGAGCAGCCCCTGGGGAGAGCGCTGGAGCAAGGAGGGGCCAACAGCAGGGAAGAGCAGAGGAATCCAAGAAGGCAGATTTGCCTAGAAAACAGCTCTGTTTCCATCTGCTGGGTCAGGAGTTGCTATAGGAACTGGGATGATAGAGGCAGGGCCATCTCCTGGGCCTGTCTGTGTGTGCGGAGGGAGGGAGGAGGGAGGAGTTACTCAAGTTTGAACATATCGAGTGCTGGTGGAAAGTTGCAAGGAATGTCGAAACTACAGCCTGGCTCAAGCTATGGAGCTCAAAAGAGACATGGCAGTTGTTCCCTGTGCTCATCAGGCCCTGGGCAAGGCAGGTAGGGTCCTTCCCGTGTAACATGGCTCTCGGCTTGCGATCAGCTCTCCTCCCTGTGTGTTTCTGTCCTTGGCTAAAGCACGAATGCCTTTGGAGACTCGCTGGAAATGGAGGGGAATTTGTAGAGGTGGCAGCGCTGGGAGGTGGAGGCTTTCCTCCCTGGCTGGCAGGGAGATGGTGGCTCTCTGTGCCCTGTTTTTCTGCAGGAGGGTTCCCAGATCATGGGTATTCCCGCAGCGTCGTGTGCCTGGGCCCTCTGGGACCCACGGGATCTTTTGTTGGGTGGAAATGGGAAGCTGGATGCTGTTGTTCCCCTGGACAGAAGTGGCTCCTGGGGCTGTGGCTCTCTGGAAGGCCCATGGTGTTTGGGCTCTCAATCAGACGTGCTTGATGAAATATTTCAGGGCTAGGGCTGAGTCAGATGTGCTACAACCGGGGCTGGCACTGACTCGCTTGTGGATGGTGGGAAAGTGGGGGGTGGGGATGTGTTCCCAGCCTCTATGACCCAGCAGCTCCTGCCCTGTGTGAGTTTTGTGGCTGTGCATCACATCACCTGTGTTAGCTCTCCTCTTCTGTTGAGAAGATGCAGACCTCCCTGTCCTCTCCTGATACATCTACTGCCAGTTTTGTCACTGTCAAACTTTCTCAGACTCTTGTCTAGCCTAAAACATAGGAGTGTGAATCTGCAGGAAGCTGCTCCTGAGAGCCCTTGCTAGGGTTAACCATGGGGCTTTCCAGTAGCAGCCCTTCCAGATAAAAATCTGATTATTTCCCCAGTAAACCCATTTTTTGAGGTGTTGAGAATTTTCCAAAATAGCCTTGTGTTTCCACCAGAGCATTCCAGGGTCGCTCACTGCTCTGCAGGTATTTATTTAATAGGTTTGGCTGAAATTTCATCTGCCCTTTTTGTCTCATGGAGGATAATCTCTGCTTAAAAAAAAAACAACAACACCCAAAAGGTGGGTAGTGGTGGTTCTCTTCTTGAGAAGCTCCACAATAAGCTGCTGAGAACTGAAATGCAATCTCTATACGCAGACTTGAAGCTTGCCAAGCTGGATTAGATCACAGCCCACCTACTCTGCACCCATCTTATCTCAGGCTTGGCACGTTGCACATAAAAAGCCCCAGAACTTGAATGCAGACAAATGTGGAATAACCTGCCTGAGTGGGAGATAACTGCCTGGCTGTATTAATTACTGCTTTGCTTGGGCCTGGCTGGTTGAAAATTTATATCCAGTGTACTACTTCTTTTACTCTGCTAATAGAATTGCAGATGTTCTTATTATGTAGATCCACTTCCAATACTTTATTGAATTACTCCCACGTTGCTCTGTGGCAATATGTCCCAGAGGCTTAGTGCACATGGTATGTCGTGGAATTTCATTTCCTCCTTTTTAATTTGTTGTTTTTTAATTTCAGCTCGTTTTCAGTATGGAAAAGAGGTAAATGGGATCTTTTTTGTGTGTGTCTAGCCATCGTTATTTCACTCACTGCTTCCCCCCATCTCTCCTGTTCCCTGTCTTCTCTTTGCCTTGTACAATCCCAGGATTTTCCTGTAGCTACCTGCCTTCTGCCTGATTGCTAAATCTTTGTGGGCTCCTGTTTTCTGGTCTGTCTTGAGAAAATTTTGATCAGAATCCACCCTTCTAGGTTTCCATAGCTATGAAATGCTGCTAGGACATCTTCAATGTTCTTGTCTTTTGTTTATAACCAAAATAGTTGGTTTGATTGCTTGAAATACGTTGTTGTAAGCAAAGATCTTCTCTGAACTGGCCTTAGTCATGCTAGGTATTTAGCTGAAACAGTTAATTGAACTTTCATCTCCGTACATTAAGAAGCTAAAGTGTATCCTGTAGAGTTGTGCTAGGAAATGGGAGACCCAGCAGAAGGTGGCTACACCTGCCTGGAAATCCTCTCTGGAGGCTCTGGGCTCCATGCAGCAATTTCAGTGCTGTCACTCCCTGCTCCCCTCTTTGCCAGGCACTTCATAAATTAAGCTTTAAAAACCACTTTGTGTAGTAAACAGAGTTAGCTCATGCAGAAAGCAACAGCTCCCTGAACCCAGATTCTGCTTTCCCAGTTGCCTGTGCTGGTGCTAGCTCTGCTCAGCTGCTGGAGAAGCGATACCCATAGGGAACAGAAACCACTCCGTGTCCCCCCCGGCTCAGGGCACTGTGCTGCAGGGGCACAGCCACGCTTTGCGCTGGCTGCTCTTTGATATTTGGAGTTACTTTGTTCTCCAGGATGCAGTAAGGGGTGATAATTTTTGCTTCTCTCTGATACTGGAATAAGCCTCCTCCAGTTTGGTATTGTTTTGTAGCTGCATGGCTTCTCACCCTTGGGGGTTTTTGGTTAGGTTAAAGCAGAGCCAGTGGTGCTTCTCCAGCTAAGGGCAAGGTCTGTGTTCCAGCAACAGTGCACTGAGCTCTTTGTGTTATGAAGACACATGTTACAGAACTCCTAACATGTAGCTTTTCATAGAATCCCAGGGGTTGGAAGGGCCCTGGAGAGCTCCTGGGGTCCAACCCCCTGCCAAAGCAGCTCCCCAGCTCATATTGCACAGGGTGGCGTCCAGACGGGGCTGGAATCTCTCCAGAGATGGAGACTCCACACCCCCTGGGCAGCCTGGCCCAGGGCTCCCTCACCCTCACTGGGGAAAAGGTCTTCCTAGGCTCCAACTTGCAGCCATTGCCCCTTGTCCTGTCCCCACAGACACTGGAAAGGGGCTGCCCATTTCCCCCTGCATCCCATCCTTCAGATAGTGATAAACATGAATCAGGTCCCCCCTTAGTCTTCTTCTCTCCAGGCTGAACAGTCCCAGTAGTGTCATCAGTTCTGCGATGGTTTGATGACAACTAGATAGCCAGCT
Organism: Hypotaenidia okinawae; assembly: GCA_027925045.1. Taxonomy (NCBI): domain Eukaryota; kingdom Metazoa; phylum Chordata; class Aves; order Gruiformes; family Rallidae; genus Hypotaenidia; species Hypotaenidia okinawae. The sequence continues at coordinate 257,836 of BSDF01000019.1, read as the reverse complement.
AGATTAGTAGATGTTCCAAAAATCATATTTCTGGTTGGATTTTCACTGAACCATCTCTTGGAGTTTGGCTTCCACCCTCATGCAAACCAGCAGCTTCTCAGCTTGGTGCTGGGAATGCCCTGCTGCTGCACTGCTGCTGTTGTTTGCCTCCCCTCTGGGTTTGGGAAGACACTGTCCTGTAATCAGGTTTTATCTTTTTAGAAGAATCCACTGGGAGCAATTTACAGAAACAAAAATCATATTCTAGATAAGTAGCTGTTACTGTAAAGTAGATGTTTTGGGAGGCAGTAGATTAATGAGGAAAGCTAAAGATGATGGAAGAAGCATAGCGAGTATCTCGGGGCAGCGAGGGATATTTTAACATCTGTATAACAAAATACATTTCATTGATGGTGAATATATTGGGAAAGGTTAAAAAACCCACCTGATTGCTAATAATAATACAGAGAAGTAAAATTTTTGCCAGTGTTTGGGGAGAAGCTGATGATGCCCTCTCCTTCACCAAGCTATAGAAAGTTTCAGTTGCACTGGTATCAGGGTGCTAAATGGGGGGTAATGCTTTAAAAGCCTTCCCCTACTGAGAGAGGCTGAGGGAGCTGGGCTGGGTCAGCCTGGAGAAGAGAAGGCTGTGGGGGGACCTCATTGCAGCCTGCCAGTCCCTGAAGGGAGCAGAGGAACAGGAGGGGAATGGGCTTGTTCAAGGGTAGATAATGGCAGGACAAGGGGGATGGATTAAAGCTAAAGGGAGGAAGGTTTAGATAAGATATTAGGGGGAAGTTCTTTGCAGAGAGAGTGGTGAGGGGCTGGAACAGGCTGCCCAGAGACAGGGGTGGGTGCCCCATCCCTGGGGTTGTTCAAGGCCAGGTTGGCTGGGGCCCTGGGCAACTTTGTGTAGCTCCAGGCCTGGAGGTTGGTGTCCCTGCCTGTGGCAGGGGGTTGGAGCTCTGTGACCCTTGGGGTCCCTTCCAACCCCGACCATTCCATGATTTTATGAAAAGCCTTTGAACACTGAGTGAGATGGGAACTGGTTTGTGTAAAACAAATTGGCAGATCAGTTCTCTGCATCCACCCTGCTGCTGTGTAAGGATCTGGGAAGGCTGAAGAGTTCCAGAGGTTTAAGAAAGCGGATGTTGTGGCACTGTATGGCAGTGGGGTAGGAACAGGTAACCAACAGGCAATGGAGACTAACCCCGTCCAGAGGAGACCTGGGGAAGCTGGTGCATTAGCAAACCTTTGTCAGATTAAAGAAAGAACATGCTCAGTGCTCCATGTGCTCTGATGGGAGCAGATCACATGCAAGAACTCTTCAGGTTGTGAATTTTAATACAATTCCTGTACCGGTTGCCTGTTGACATCCTGTACCTGGATCCCAACAAAGTTCCCTGCTGTTGAACAAACTTTGATGCTTTGGGAGCAGGAGTGTGGTGGGTCTCTGGGGCAGCTCCTGGATATAGCAAGGAAGATGGGTCCCCCCTGTCCTGGGCAGGGTCTGATCACTGGCATAACCTGCACTGTCTAACAGGGTCACCTTGCCACTGCTAGGAGCTGTGTGGCTCTGAGCTGAGATACCACCACAACTGCTTCAGGAGGGTGTCTGGTCTTTATTTGCTGTTAATGTAACACTGGCTGTGCCAAGGTGCCGGTGTCTCTGTTTCCATTTCACCCATCAGTACGGTGTTGGATAAGGGGGTTTAGGAGTGCCACCCGATACCTCTCAAAAATAGTTACAGAGGGAATGTGATCCACATGGCCCCTGAACAGGAGCCTGGCACAGTGCTCAGCCCTGCTCTGGTGTCACTATGGGACAAACTCTCTTACTCCCTGGTGTGCCCATGAAGAAGCCAGTGGAGTCATGGCATGATCAAGCCAGAGCTTCCCCATGGCCTGGATGGAGCCTTGGTCTTGAGAGTGGTGAACTGGGGGGAAATACTAAGTAACTTAATGCTGCAGTTTGGCTTCACTGAGGAGACTGATGGCACCAGAGTGGTTTAGCTGGGACAAAAGAGGGCTCTGGGATTCCTAAGGGCAGATTATCAAGATGACAGAATCAGGGTCTTTATTGAGGGCCAACAATGCTCATCAACTGAGCCAATTCAAGGCCAGGTTAGATGGGGCCCTGGGCAACCTTGTATAGCTCCAGGCCTGGAGGTTGGTGTCCCTGCCTGTGGCAGGGGGTTGGAGCTCTGTGATCCTTGGGATCCCTTCCAACTCCTACCGTTCTATGATTCTAACTGAAGTAACAGGAGGTTCTGCCTTCCACAAGAAGAGGTGGAGGTTTCCCTCTGTGGACAGTCAAGCAGTGGGAGAGGTTGTCAAGAGAGATGTGGCAGCCTCCACCTTTGGAGGATTTTAAGACCCAGCTGGACAAAGCCCTGTGCAGGCTGCTCTGAAATTGGTGCTAACCCTGCTTTGAGCAGGAGGTGGATTAGATGCTCTCCTGAGGATCTCCTCCAGCCCCAGTAATTCTGCAACTCAGTAACCTGATCTCCTTCTGAACGCAAGTTTGAGTACAGTTAAGTAAAAGATTATGGTGGAGCCCCTTGAGAACTGGGAGGGAGGAAGGTGGTTTAGATTGAGTGCTCTTAATACTCCATCTGTCATCTGTGTGGTTAACATGTCATATATACAGTTGCTATGTGAGGCTCTCACAGTGGAAGATTGTAGGTCTTGAGAGGACTGTTGCTAACTTGTAGCTGATAAGTTTTAAGGGTAGTCTAAAGAAAAGAATAAACAGCCACCTAAACAAAAATATAACAAAACAAAAGCCCCCAAAACTGGGGAGAGGTGTCAGCACAAGGAGCAGTGTGGAATTGCCTGGGTGCCAGCTGTCTGTGCCATGCTGTGTGGGAGGGGAGAGCTGGTACGGGGCAGCGATTGCTGCTGCTTGGGCAGGGAGAAAGGAGGTAATCCAGCTTTCCACTTGTGCACATCTTCTGTCCTACAGAAACAGTGGGATTAGAGCCCAGGGGCTGCCTCTTGGCTGAGGGGACCTGTATTTTGGGGGGTTTGCTGGAGTGCATGAGGCTCCCCTGCCTCTGCTGCTGGGTTTCTGGTTCCTGGGGAGCAGCGTGTGTCCGTGCAGTCACAGCATTCTGGGCAGGTCTGCCTGGGCTCTGGGAAGTACCCCAGGTTCCTCTGAGTATGGAGTACCTTCACCCTGGGGTACCTGTTGTTTTGGATGAGCTGAGCTGGGAACTGCCCATGGTTAGTATGATGGATTTGGCTTTGCCTTTCTAATGGTTTCTAATTTTGACTTGGTTGCTCTGATGGATTAAATGACACATGTCCATCTGTGCCCAGGTCTGGTGCTGGGACCAAAGTGCTCTGTTTGGTTTCACAGACCAAGGAGACCCCACTCCTGTGGGACTGGTCCAAAGGCAACAGGAAAAATGCTGGAGGATTTGTTGGTGTCTAACTCCTTTGGAAAACCACTTACACCTCTTTGGGCTGTAGATAAGGCAGCCTGTCGTGCTTGGGTCCATGGGCTGAACCCTCTCCCAGCGTTAAATGGCTGCATTATAGGGGGTTGAATGCTGGTTTTCTCCTAAAAATCTAGCAAGAGTGAGGTGTCCTTTTTTTCCTAATGGCCCTCTTAGATGTTTGGCTGCAACTTGGGTAACCAGGGTCAAACCCTCCATGGCCTCTGGCCAGTCCTAACACCCACCCATCAAGAGAGTGACCACAAAATCCACCCAGACCTTGATGTTCCCATTCTGCTGCTGCCGCCGCCTTGGACAGAGCTCTGCCGTGTCCCTGAGCTCAGCCATGTCCCTGTCCCCACCCCACGTGCTGTGGTCCCTTTCAGAGCCCATGTGTTCATTTGAGTCTCTTGTGGTGACAGGTCGTCTTGTGCCACCCCAAAGATCGCTCTGGAGCCTATTCCTGTCTCACTTTGCCTATTGCTGTGTCTTGGTTAACACAACCCTTTCACATCAAATCTCGTTCATCTGTCCAGATGTTCCTGCTCTGGACATCACTTTGTGGTGTCACTGTTCCCACCCTATGTATGTTCCTAACCGTGTCAGGGGTTTATGTTCTTTCTGGCCATCTCTGTTGATGCTCATATCAAAGAATGCCTGTTGCAGCCTTCTGCTTCATGCCAGGATCTTGCTGGGCCTGCCCAGCTTCTGTTATTGTCTAATGTGTTAACTTTTGGCATCACTGTGCTTGGTTTATCCAGGTGCCACCTGTATGTCATGCAGACACCTCTCCTCACACTACCTGGTTCCATCTAGGGATGGTCCAAGATCACCTAAGGGAAAACTTGCTGCTGCCTCCTCTCAGGGCACCCACATGTATGACACTGGTCCCATCCATTCACCTTCCAGCAGTTCTGCTGGGCTGGGTGGCTGTTTTCTCAGGCCAGCAGTCCTGCTTATGGCAGCCAATCTTAGGGCAGTTGGTTTCATCAGAAGATACTTCCTTTCCTGAAGATGATTGTCCCCACACGCTCCTAGCACAACGCCAGCAGCGTGGCAAAGGTGGAATCCTTGTTAATGGCAAATAGGAATGTAGAGGGAGGAGATGACTGGGGCTTAAAAGCCTGCTTAAATAAACCAAAATTGATACTAGCAGCAAGAAGTATTTGAATTGTAAACTGAGCAAGATGTTTTAAGTGCTCAGAGTCCTTTCTGCTAAGCATTTTCATCAGCAAATTCTGTTTGGTCCAGACTGGAGCTGCATGGGCTGTAAGTGTGTCCTCCTGAGAAGGACTGCTGGGTTTGGGGTATTTCTGATGAATTCTGAGGCAGGGAGAATGTTATGCCATCATCTTGGAGCTAGAAGAATGGAAATCACACTTTCCAGCCTCTGTTTCTTCATGCTTCAGATATTGTCCCAATTAGTAGCTTTGCTGGTTCCTCCTTGAATGCCTTTAGGGATGCTAAGATATAGCATCCAGTTGTCCTGACTGCCCCTGATCTGGGGATACTTTGACTTAGGTTCCAGTCTTGTAATACACAGAGAGCATCATGCACACAGCTCTGAGTCCTGATCCCGCCTGTGGAGTTCCTTGGCGTGATGGACATCTGTAATGGGATTCCTGCAGCCAGCCCAAGGTCCCACTCCGAGGTAATGATCTGTGAAGGAACCAGTTAGAACAAATGCCTGTTTCAGCTGGGATCTAGAGAGGCTTGCAAACATGCCAGACCTCCATAATGGATCTCTGGAGGGAGAACAGTACCTGGAGGAGCTCCAAGTCCCACCTTCTCCATACCCATCACTAAAGAACAGCTCCCTCCTGTGCCCACTGTGCCCTGCGTCTTGGGTCGGGTCCCAAACCTCCTGCTGCACCGGGTCACAGGGAGTGTTTCTCTGCAGAGGGATGGATCAGCTCTTCAGATACAGTATCTGCTGGGTGTACTGGGACAAACCCTTGTGTGCTCTGTAGTTTTTCACCAAGTAGATTTTTTTTCCCCAGCTCTGGGATGATTGGAACAGGGTTTTCTTCCCCAGCAGCCAGCTGTTAGCAATTAGCAACTTGATCCAGTCAGGCCAGAATGGAGTTTAACACTTTCTTACCTCCTGAGGATGTTGCTAATCCTGGTTTTGCTGGTTTCAGGCTTGTGCTGTAGTTCTGGCAGTTTGTGTGTCTGTGTGGGCAGGTCAGGAAGAAAAGTGTGAGTCCAGCAAGGGGCTGAGTGCAGCTGGAGGAGCTACAAGGAGTATTGAGTGTTCTACCCAGGAAAAAAAAACCCATTAGGAAGATAGTTTCCAAGCAGTTTGTACAGAGGGTTGTGTTTAGTAGTGTATTCCAGTGTGTCCCAGCACTTGGAAGCGTGGAGCTCGGGAATCCAGTCTGCTGCGAGCTGAGATTTAGACTCAGCAAAAATGAACATCAGTAGTTGTTCAGGAGGCAGCTTCTGGCAGAGGCTCCTCTGAGTTATGAGGTAGGTGGGAGTGAAAAACTCTTGGTGACCTTGCTCAAGGGAAGAGCAGCTGCTGGAGAGCACGAGATGAGAAATGACACTGTTTGCTCCCTGTGTGTAGCACCTCTCCTGGGACCCCCAAACATGCGCTTTGGTGGTCCTGGTCTGAGCCCAGCTGCTGGGGTCCCTCTGTCAGGCTGAACTGCTGGCAATAGTTCAGCACTGCCATGTGTGAGGGTGGGGATTTGTCTTGCCAGACTGCACCCACCTGGGAGTGGTGTTTAGGTTCCTTTTGTCATCAGGGGGACAGATGCATCCTGAGAGGATTCATCCTGCTTCTCATGGCCCTTTAGGCAAGGGCCAAATTCAAAGCCAGCTTTCCTAGGCACAGACCTGCAGACAGGCAAAATAGAGCCTGGCCTGAAGGTCTCCCCTTCTAGAGACCAGGTTTTGGCTTGCAGTTCTCCCAAGCCACACTATCTTCATGTGACCTGCTGAGCTCCACGTACCCATCAAGTCCTAGGAACCCCCAGTTCCCCAGGAACTGCCTGCAGGATAGTGTGGGACAGACAGCTGAGCCTCCCAACCTTTCTCCAGCGCTGGTTTGGGGCAGGAGCTGATGTGCTTGGGCACTTCTGTGTCACTTGTCCACCCTGCACCCCACTCCTCCTTCCATCCTGTTACCAGTTACGTGGAGTGCCGCTTTCAGGGGGTAATGGTGTGACTGGCTGTGCAGCCCTACAGTAGGTGTGGTTTAGAAGGTGGTGTGAGCTTTGCATAAAGCAGATGACTTAAATTATGGTGTTTGGTCTGTACCTGGTCAGATGAGATGATGTAGCTGGTTGTGGTACACGGTGTGTTACTCTGACATTGGCAGCTGTCCTGACTTGCCCCTCACTGTGAGGGGATGAGATAAACTTGGTGCAGCTATTCTGTTGTCCAAAGCTAAGATCCTTATGCTGGGTCTCAGCTTGGTACCTCTCTCTTGGGCTGTAGCTGATCCCAGCTAGGCATGGGGGTTCTTTCCTCCTTGTGCTCCACTGTGGGCAGATGCCTGGGCATCCATCACCCTGCTGCTGCTCCTTTGCTGGGGTGTCGAGGCATCAGAGTGCTTACAGTGCTGTCTGGAGCTGCTCTCACCTTTCTGCTTCAGCAGCAGGCTCTGGTCCTCACCCAGCCCTGTACTGCTGCTGTTTGTGTTCTCAGGCCACCCTTTCCCTTCACCCTGGCAGTGTTAGAGATGAAAATCCCAGGCTGTGTTGGTGGGTACTATCCTGGGCCTTTACAGATGCCTGTTTCTAGGCTCTGAAGGGGTGGGGTGGTGGGGCATGGGACATAACATGTGCTTGTCCTCTGCTGTCTGAGGGCTCTGGCACAGCTGGTGGCTTTTAAACTTCTGACTGAGAAGTCACCTAGAAAAGATCTCCAAGCTGCTGTTCTTCAGCCAGGACCTCCTCAGCAATCCACAGCTCTGCCCAGTGGCTGGTCCAGCTTGGGCACCCAGCGTAAGGATCTTCTCTAGCCCAGGCTACACACACAGTGCTGCTGATCCAGGCAGTCACCCTGGCCATAGTCAGGACACCCCATACACCACCAAACAGCTCTGGTGTGTTTCCCATTGCCTCCTTCAAGAGCATGGTTAAAGTTCACATCCCTTTCCCTTCTCATGTCCTGGGGGAGAACAGCCTCCTCTAATGCTGGATTCTGCAGTTCCTGGTGTGAGTCCTGCTTTGGGAGCCCCTGGGGCACCCTAGAAAATCACCCACACTCTTACCATCCAGCAGGTCAGTCTTCAAATTCTGCTGCAAAAACATCTTTACAAAAATCTCCCTCCACATGGCTGCAAGAAGTGTCTTCTCCATGTCACAGGATGGTGGGAATCAGCGTGTTTGCATCAGAGATTACTCGTTTTCGGGGGGGAAGATGACTTTGGATGCACACACAGCTTGAGTTCTTGGTCAGAACCTCTCTTCTGGTTGCCAGACCCTCCTGCTGAGATATAGGCTGCCTTTCTTCTCCAGTGCTGTGCTCTGCTTTTGGATGCTCGCTGCCTGAGATGCCACAAAATCACAGACCCTTGGTGTGTGACCCACAAAATCACAGACCCTTGGTGTGTGACCCACAAAATCACAGACCCTTGTGTGTCTCCCAGCCTTGGCCAGGGTGCGTGGAGCAGGAGGGGCCCTGGCATGTGTTTAGGTCTTTGGTTGGCTGGCGTTGTTGTGGGGCTGGGCACAGCACTGCTGGGCAGCATCCACCCATCATTAGTCTCCCCTCCTGTGTGTGTGTTTGGCTCCCTGCCCCAGAAGGCCCTTAGTTGTTTTTCAGGCTTGGAGCCATCTTTCCTGACAGAATCCAGCAGGGGCAACGGCCAGTAGCAAATCCTTAGGAAAGAGAATAAAAACAGGGCAAGCTTCAGTGATTCTAACCCTGATTTAGCTTCTGGGTGTCTAGCAGTCTGTGGCTGGGGGATTTCTTGAGCCAAACATTTTACCTTCAGGTTTAAGGAGCCCTGGCCTGTCTTTCTGCTGTGAACATATCCCATTGTTTTGGTATCCATGGCAACTCACAGATGAGACGTGTTCAGTTTAATGATGTTGGGTGGAAAAACTACAGCCTTTTGTTAGAGCTCTTTGCTCTGATGGCATCTGATGCCCTTGCACACACTGGCATGGTGATGGTCCCTTTTATAGCCTCTCCTTTTACTAAGGAATCCTAACACTTGGTTTTGCCTCTTTGCTACCACTCAGAGGATTCTTGAGCAAATGCCCTCTGGTCCTGGCAACTTTTAATTTATGGATTTGTTCTTTTTTCTTTTTGCCTGACATTTCAGTATGAGACAGAGTCTCTAACCTGCCCTCCAGAGTTGTACCTTCCAGGATGGGAACCTCCCAAGGCTTTTTGTAGTGAACACAGACACAAACTCCTCCCAAAACTGCTGATATGACCTCGTGTTCCTTTAGGTGTTATCACAGCTTTCCACTAAAATTGCCAGCATTTAAGCCCTTTGCTGTTCTCCTTGTTTCCAAACAGGAAATTAAGTGTGCTCACATGTGTGAGGGGTCGTGTAGGGAGGGATTATTTTTGCCCTGCTGTAGACATTTATCTTGTTGTGTGACAAGTTCCAGAGCACCCATGTGGCTGCTTGGAGTAGAGAGCTGGGGTGATAGAAGTGTGTGTTGGATGGGTGAGCCTTGGCTGGGCTGTCCAGGTCCTTTGGAGATAAAGTACTGGTAGGACTAGGTAATACAATAAGGAGAGTGAAGAACCGATGGGGGAGAGATTGCTTTGCACTGGGGCAGTTCAGGGAGTGTGTGTACATAGTAGTCATGGCAGCTGAGCTCCTCAAAGCTGACTTGCACTAATAGCATTAGAGATGGTGTGGGTAGTCAGGCAGTCGTTAGTTCTTCATGAAATCTCTGATCTGGTGATGGCTCAGAGCAGGGCTGAGGCCAGGACGCTCTTGAAGGGATGGAAGGTTGCCCAGCCCATCATGAGACAACAATAGCACAAGTCTGCAGCACAGAGATGTCCTGGCTTTGGAGGTCTCTTATCTTCTCTCTTTGCTTTGTCTTTCAGAAATGTAGATGGCAGCTACTGTCTCTGAAGGACTCACACCCATCTGACCCTGCGCAGCGCCTCCGATTGCTACCATGATCATCTGCATGCTGCTGTTGGCCTCACTGCTTGAGCCATCCGACACCGAAGTCAACCCTGGTAGGGAGCTGCCAGGCTGGGAGAGGACTCTGATCTCTCACCTTCCCTGTGCTCCTTCTCAGCCTTTCTTTGCCTCCTGTGGTGAATGCATATGGATGTAATGAATGCATGTAAATGTAATCACTGACACGGGTCCTGAAGGCCTCCTCAGGACTGAGATGGCCAGTCTTCCTTGGCAGCTGTGCTGGAGCAGGACACCTCTCCTGGCAGTCCCAGGAGGGCTTGGGCATTTCTTCTCTGCCCACTCAAAGGTCTGTGCTCTCAGTGGGCCTATCTTGAGCTCTGTTTATCCCTTCATCACATTGACCATGTGGCCTGCAGAGCAGACCTGGCTCCCCACTGGCTCAGAGATACTGTGCTGCTCACTGAAAAGGCAAAGGATATAAGCCACGGCCCTCCAGCCAGCAAGAGGGGTTCTGAGGAGACAAGTGTGGAAGGAAAGGTAGAAAACCCTACCTGGCAGAAAGCTAGGATGGAGACTGGGCTGTGTGCCTCTGAATCCCTGTGGAGGGCATGAGCTGTTCTACAGGATTTGGCAAGTTACAGTCACCATGGAGTTGAGTAAGAGAAGGGCCTGCAGTACATTGCAAAAATCCCTGTAATGAGGTGGTTTGAGCTGGAGACAGCCTGTGAAATAAGTGAGCCTGTGCCTTTTCCAGCTTGGCTGGAGGTGTGGTGAGGCAGCAGTGCTACCCTGAGGGCGTTGTTTGCTCTGCTGGGTCTGACTCTGTTTGGAGCCCTTTGACTGGGCCTGGCTCTGGCCTGTGGATCTCTGCAGAGATCTGAGGTGGTGCTGACAGCCAGCAGTGCAGTCAGGTCCATCAGGCACTCCTGAGCTCCCATTACACAGCTGATCCCTGCAGGGTACAGCCCCCTGTGTGCCCAGCTTTGAACTGGGGTTGTCATCTCCTTCTGATGGTTAAAATGTAGCAGGAGAGGGAAGATGGCAGCTTAGGGGGTCAGTCATGTGCAGATTCCTCTTGCCGATGGTAAGCTAGAAGTTAGCACACCCAAAGGTGTGGGAGTAGTCCCTCCCACACCAGATCTGAGCACAGGGCAGTGGTCCTACCCTCCTCCAGCACACCCAGAGCTCAGCTGATGCTCCTCAGTTGTGATGTCCACAGACTCCACTGAGTATCTTGACCTCCTGATCTGCTTCAGGAGTGGCCTGAAGCACCTCCTGCATTACCTTCTAAACCAGAGGGGCTGGTCTGCAGGTGATGTCAGACAGGAAGGATCCTATGGAGTCCTTTTCCCTAGCATCAGTTGTTTGACCTCACTAACAGAGGTGAGCTGTGGTGCTTTTCTGAGCCTCAGTGGATCCTGTCTGCAGGGCAGGTGAGTGTGTCCCTGTGTGAGTAGCTAAGGGTCAGGGGTATCTGAGCAGGAGTCCTGGTGGCACTTAGAGCCCAGAGATGGTTTTGCTGGAGAGGATGTGCTTTTTGGTGCAGCTTTTTTGTGAGAGCTATGGCCACCCTTGGTGCCAGGACCACTCTGGCTTCAACCTACCAGTCCCAGGCTTGTGAACAAATGAGTTTTGTTAGGGATTGCAGTAACTCCCAGTCCCACAGAGTCCTGCCCAGCTGGCTAGCTCTGTCTGGCACTGCTCTAGGGTGTGCACTTGACCTTTAAGTAAGGAGTGACCAGGCAGGACTCCTGCTACAGAAACACAAAAATCACTTCTGCTTTCAGCTGCTGCCCCCACCCTTTTCCCAAACCTTCAGATCCTTGCCCATCATTTGGCAGCACACTCCCTTTCCAGCAACAGGTCAGACTGAGCTGGTCTGTGGTGGGACAGGTAAGAGTGAAGATGCTTGAGGCTAGTTTGCTTTACTAACAGAGCAGGGTTAGAGCTCTCACCAGGCTTTCCACAGCTACAATCATGGTGCTTGGTCCCAGCCAGCCCCCAGCTGCCTCCCAGTGACCTCTTCTGTAAACAGCCCTCTTCAGAAACCCCAGGCACATGGGTGAACGTTGTGGGTGAGAGCAGAGGCCCGTCCAATTTGGAGTCTTGACTGCAGCAGAGTCATGTCCCTGCTGGGTCTGGAAGAGTGCACAACAGGCAAGTGCTCAGCAGTGCAAACCCCAGGTTTACTCTTGGCCTGCTGCACTCTGCTGCTCAGGACCTTTCTGAGTGAGCAGTTGTGTGTTTGTGTGGGGCAGCTGTGAGTTTGGCTGGCTGATCTTTGAACCCACAAGAACCTTTGGCATTCAGAGTGTTTAGTAGATGAAGGATGCAGATGTTGGTTTTGAACCTGCTGCCTGATCTTTTGTTGCCTCCAGCTCTGGTATGTTGAGAGATAGTGAGTAATTGGTCAGGATAAAACTTCTCTTTGTCATACTTCAGTAATTCCTTTTGTAAGGATGAGGCTGCTGATCTTCCCTTTGCATCATCTGTGTTGCCTCCTCTGCCTTTTGATGGGAGAAGGAAGGAGTAAGAGCTCTAATCCATACCCAACTGGCACTTCACCAAGAACACAGTGGTGCAATGGTGTCTTCTGGTTTTTGTGTGTATTCTCATAACTTGTTTTCTGTATTAAATAACCTGGTATCGTCAACAAACGTTGTCACCTGACCACCCATCTCCTTCACAAGATGAGTTAGGAATATCTAGAACATCATGCACACATTGACCCTGTGCTAGCCAACAGCTGCAGCCAAACCCTATGGAAACAACCTCTGTCTGCAAACCTTTCTACATTGAAACCTGCTAGGTGGCTATCTGCCTATGGTGGTAACAACAAGGTGGGTTTCATGCCTCTGTCTCGTCTTGTAGCTTCAGAACCTGGAGAAGAGCTTTGTCCAGGTTTGGTGCGAGGGCAGTGGTCCTGAGGTACAGGAATGAGGATGCCTGAGGCATCCTTGCTGAGAGAGGGGCAGGTAGAACTGCTGATACAGCAGCAGGCAGCACAGCAGTGAGGGTGCCAACCAGCGTGCATGCTACTGGAGTCACTGGAGCATGTGCTGGCACTGGAGCTGGGGCTGTTGTGAGGGGGCTGCTGTGAGCTCAGAGGGCAAAGACTGGGAATGTATAGAATCACACAACTGTAGGGGTTGGAAGGGACCTCGAGAGATCATCGGGTCCAACCCCCTGCCAAAGCAGCTCCCTAGGACATTTCACTCAGATAGGCGTCCAGACGGGGCTGGAATCTCTCCAGAGATGGAGACTCCACACCCCCTGGGCAGCCTGGCCCAGGGCTCCCTCACCCTCACTGGGGAAAAGTTCTTCCCCAGGTTGCTGGGGAACTTCCTATGCTCCAACTTGCAGCCATTGCCCCTTGTCCTGTCCCCACAGACACTGAAAAGGGGCTGGCTGATTCCCCTGCATCCCCTGCTTAAGATAATTATAAACATGAATCAGGTCCCCCCTTAGTCTTCTCTTCTCCAGGCTGAACAGCCCCAGCTCCCTCAGCCTTTCCTCCCAGGGGAGATGCTCCAGGCCCTTAACCATCTTCGTAGCCCTTCTTTGGGCTCTCTCCAGGAGATCCCTGGCTGTTTGATCCCAGGGAGCCCAGCACTGGACACAACACTCCAGGTGGGGCCTGAGCAGGGCAGAGCAGAGGGGGAGGATCCCCTCCTGTGACCTGCTGCCCACACTCCTCCTGATGCCCCCCAGGATCCCATTGTCTCTCTCAGCCCCAGGGCACACTGCTGGCTCATGGCCACCCTGTCATCTACCAGGACCCCCAGGTCCTTCTCCATTGAGCTCTTCTCCAGCAGGTCACCCCCAGCCTGTCCTGATTCCAGCAGTTATTCCTTCCCAGGTGCAAGGCTTTACACTTGCTTTTGTTGAACCTCACCTGGTCTCTCCCTGCCCAGCTCTCCAGCCTGTCCAGGTCAATGGACAGGGGAAGTGCATTTCATTTTCTTCTGGGATTTGATGATGTTTTTGTCTTTAAGAAGAAAGTTATATGGAATTAAATCATTAAACTAATCTGCTGTTGATGTCAGCCTGACAAAAATATCTTGCTTGCCTGTGTTGAATCCTGAGCCTTACTGAATGCATTAAGACTTTGAGTTTTCTGAACCAGCTCTCCAAGATGTGTTTAAAAACTTGGGTCAGGGAGAAAGCTTGGCCAGCTTGGATTTGTAAGCTACATCTGCATGTCTTCTGTGTATTGAACTTGCAGAGCTCTGTGGCTTGAGCCAGTTGGGTCTGTGCTCCTTGGAGTCACCGAGTTTGAGAGTTGTCTTGTACCTGGAGAGAAACACTTGCTGCATGTGAGGATGGGGCAAGGCATGGACTCTGTGAGCTCTACCCTGCAGTGACACAACAGAGCAGATGTTTCCATAAGCTGCCTAGTCATCTGGAATAGAAGCTGTTGAACATGTCACTTGTTACTGGATTGGTGAAAATAATCATTGTCCCTATTTGAATGCAAGTCAAACAGCCAGTTTATTCCAGAAGACAAATCTTTGGCAAATTCTTCTTTTTTTTTATGTCACATCATTATTGATAAATAATTTTGGTTGTAAAATAGGTCTGTGCAGCCAGTAACAGTGCAGGCTTTGGCTTTCATGTCCTTAAAATGTTATTTTCTGAAGTTTTTTTTGCCTTTCTGCTGAATGACACTCTGAGTCTATTTCATTACTTATTTCAGTTATATGGTAACTATTTCATCATCTTTATTTGCATTCTCTATTTTATCACTACCATGCTTATTCCCTGGGCATTGATAGCCTTTTAATTAAACTTGTCTGGTGATTTAAAAAGAATTGGTCCTGATTTTTGGCTTGGGTTTGTTCCCCTTTTCAGCTATATGTCGTTACCCTTTGGGTATGCACGAAGGGACAATACGGGATGAGGACATCACTGCTTCCAGCCAGTGGTATGATTCCACAGGACCCCAGTATGCACGGTAGGTTTGCCTCTGGCAGCAAAATGTAACCTTCATTTTCTTCTAGATACCTAGAGTGTGACTGAGGGAGAAGTTCCCTCACCCTTAAAGCAGCTTCAAGTCTGCTTAGCTCGTTCACTGCTGCCATATTAAACCTAATTATTGCCTACTGAAAGACCAAGAGGCAGAGGTCGTGGTCACAAGCTGTAATGGAGGAAATTTGACTCAATATTAAGAGAAAAAAGATCCTTCTCCATGAGAATGAAGTGGTGGAGCCCTTGGGCAAATACCCAGAGGTGTGGTGATACCTCAGTGTTGGGGGGCTTTTGGGATGTGGCTGTAAAGCCCTTCAGCAGCACGTTTTTGCTTTGGAGTTATCCCTGCTGTAAGCAGGAGGTTGGACTACAGACTCCCAGAGGTTGGTCTTCCTAATAGTTCTGAGTAAGTCTCTAATGGATTTATGACATACAGGTCAGTTGGGGACAATGCCTCTGGGATTTTTGGGGAGTGCTTTAAACTAAATCATAGGAAATCATTTATGGAGGTGAACTCTTCAAGAGCATCAGACTGAGGACATGGGCTGCATCCACTTCCACTCAGAACTCTGGAAACTGCAGAGTTAAGGGATGGTTATAAAGCAGCTAGAGGATTATCTCTCCATGTCAAGCCACTACTACAGCCTTTCTCATGAGAAATCTGTCATTTCTCTTAAAGCTTCTGACTGGTGATTCACAAAATATGGATGTAAGCTTCCTTACCATTGTTTAGAATGATGGTTCCAGTGCCAGTCAGGTATGACTTTTGGGTTAACTAGGATGGTTCTATTTTTGTGATGAATTTGGGCAGTCAAATCATAAACTCCTCATGCTTGGCTTGTCATTCAGTCTGTGATAGAGCACAGATGCCAACTGCTGTGTGTTTTAGTGGGGGCTGAACAAGCCTGGGGGTCTGGAAGCTGGGAGCCTTAGTTTGCTCTCTGAGGTATGTCTTATCTCCAGTTCTGCAAGTGCTTCAGGCATCACTTATCTGCTACCATCATCTTTTTGCCAGGGCAGCTGGATGCCCACAGGGCGAAGGCATGAAGGTAGAGGTCACAGTTGTCCTGTGCAGATGTCTGTCCCTGTCACTGCAGTCACCCCTCTTGCCTTTCTTACAACTCTTTACCTGAGACTTCACCGTAAGAACACAAACAGCTGACCAGCCTGAGACAAAAACCTTCTGTAGCCTGTCAGTGCCTGTCCTGTTGCCCTCCTGGGCACTACTTTCTGTGACACAGAGGCTGGTGCTCCCTCATCCCATCAGTTAGAGAGGAGATAGCTGCCTGAAGGACAAGGGCACTTCAAGGGCTTGCTGTTTGCTAAGAAAGTTGCTGGAAAACCTCCATGGTCTTTTGTGGCTGTAAAATCTTTCCTATTTAAGACTCTCACTGCCTTGAGGCATGGAGAGCTGAGCCCACAGAGCCCAGGTGAGGCAGTGTTTCCTTCAGTGGCTCCACCTGCCGATGGCTCCAGCGCTCTGCTTGGCATGCCCTCTCCAAGGAGAGCAGCCTTCATCCTTCTGTCCAGAGCCATGATGTTCAACTGTGAAACAGAGTCCTTTATATTGACCTCCTAGCAGCGTCCTCCACAAGCAACAGCACTGAGTGGAGAGGTGAGGGACGTGTTGAGATGACCCAGAATATTGTGTAGATGGGCAGAACTTTTCTTTCTGAAATGTATGTTTAAGCCAAGCTCCTCTTTGTGCTTGTGAGAGCTGTGGGAGGTGGTCAAACAGAGCTTCAGGCCTTACTGAGTGGGGTTGAGGAGAATCATAGAATCATAGAATGGTCGGGGTTGGAAGGGACCCCAAGGATCACAGAGCTCCAACCCCCTGCCACAGGCAGGGACACCAACCTCCAGGCCTGGAGCTACACAAGGTTGCCCAGGGCTCCAGCCAACCTGGCCCTGAACACCTCCAGGGATGGGGCACCCACCCCCTCTCTGGGCAACCTGTATACACTTCACCAGCGAGGTGCCAGGAGCCACACAGGGTGCAGTAAGTGGTGTAGTTGTTTCAAATCAACGTGAAAGTTTGTGCCTGGGAAAGAAAGCACTTCTAACAGTTAATGAGAGGGATGTGAAACTGAGGGAGTTGTCCTGGTGACAGGACTCTGGTAAGTCTCAACTCACTGTCAGCCCAAAGGGGTGAAGTATTTGGTAGCCAGTTCTCAGGTCTCATTTACTGATCTGTTTTGGCTTTTTATCCTCCCAGTTCTCAGTTTCAAGGTGTTTCCTCAGTTACTGGGAAGGCTGGATCTCTGGGAGTGACATTTCTTTAGTGTGTGTGGTTTTCCCCCTCAGGTTACAAAGGGAAGAGGGGGATGGAGCCTGGTGCCCAGCTGGCTTGTTGCAACCAGAAGATGTTCAGTTCCTTCAAATTGACCTGCACAAGCTCTTCTTCATCACCTTGATTGGGACTCAGGGTCGACATGCCCGTGCCACAGGCAAGGAGTTTGCCCGGGCTTACCGGATCGACTACAGCCGCAACGGGGAGCGCTGGATCTCCTGGAAGGATCGTCAGGGCAGGAAGGTGAGTGTGGAAGGCACTGAGTTGTGGGGCACACAGAAGAGAAGCAGCACACACATCAGAGAACTGGAGTGTAGAAGGCATGTCCTATCTGTACTGCTTAGTATATGGTACCTTATCCCAACCTGTCTCAGTCATCTAGCATCCTCTGCCTCAGCCCAGTGTTTGCTGTGATGTTGCACTCTTCTTCCCCTGGTGTGATCCCCCAAATCCAGCCCATTGCTGTGACTGGGAACTGTGGTTCTTCACTGCCTTTCTGTCTGTGTTGAAAACATTATGTGAGTGTCCCTCTACTTGCTTCTAAATTGGAAGCTGCAAAGCAGGTGGCTGCTTTGTGATGAGAAGAAGAGAGGGGGTGGCAGGGAATGGAGGTGAGTTTCTGGATGTCTTGTGGGGGTGTTTAATGTAGGGAGCAAGGAGGGGGAAGGAGTTTAGTGAGTAGGAAATGTGCTGAGTACACACACTCAAAGAGGCTTCCCTGCTCCCTACAGTTGTCTCCTGTCTCCAGATGTGAGCATGAAGCTCAGGGCCAGCTGTGGTCTGCTCGTGTTCATAGGCCTTTATTAAACTTCTCCTAGGAAGGAATCTTCTCATCTACAGCTCACCTGACCAATCACCCTGCCTCAGGCTGAGTTGTACAGTCTGCAGGCTGAAGCCAGGCTAGAGAAGGTGCTGGCTGTAGGGCTGTTTCCTAGCGTTGGGGGTGCTTTGGAAGTAATGGTGGGGTCTGTGTTGCGGTGTTAAGCCATAGCTTCTAGCTTGTTAATGAATTATTTGCCCACTTAGACCTTTCATCAGTTATTTGGCTGTTATCTTGCCCATCCCGTGTGTTTTGGTGTGTGCCCCAAGCACTGTGTTTGCAGGAGGAGAAGTTTAAACTCCTTGAGGGTAACTGCTCTTTGCCAGTACTTTCTCAGTGAAATCTGCCCACATCTCCATCAATAGTGGGGTTCACTGGTGACACTGCCCATGAGCAGCTGAGCCCTGCTTGGCTCCCCATCTAATCCTGTGCAGAGCAGTGGTGGGTGCTCAGGATACCTTTGGGTCAGGTGTTAAGATTTAGGATGGGTCCATTTTTGCAAGATGTTCCTCTTGGGCCATAATAAGCTGCTTCCCATTCTGTATATGTGGGAGTCCACATACATCCCAGCAGTGTGTATTCCTGTTCCCCACTGCCTGAGACCAAAAGGTCATAACTCCCAATATCCTTAGAGAAGATGCATCTGCTCCTCTGGTCCTGCTGTTCTGGCCATGGCATACACAGTGGGTGCAGTTCCTGCCATTTAATCTCCTCTGACAAAGTGACTCTCCATTAAACGTTTTTCAAACGTGCCACCAGTAAGAGGTGGGCACATAAGAGAATCTGCACTTCAGAAGCACTGCTGGCTGGTCAGGTAAAAATGTCCTGTAAAATCCAAGCCTTGGAATGAGGTGCAAGATCCTAATTTACTTACCTGTATGCATTACAGGTATTAATAATGGTTATCCCTAATTACAGAATCCCAGGGGCTGGAAGGGCCCTGGAGAGCTCCTGGGGTCCAACCCCCTGCCAAAGCAGCTCCCCAGCTCATATTGCACAGGGCGGTGTCCAGACGGGGCTGGAATCTCTCCAGAGATGGAGACTCCACACCCCCTGGGCAGCCTGGCCCAGGGCTCCCTCACCCTCACTGGGGAAAAGTTCTTCCCCATGTTGGTGGGGAACTTCCCGTGCTCCAACTTGCAGCCATTGCCCCTTGTCCTGTCCCCACAGACACTGGAAAGGGGCTGCCCATTTCCCCCTGCATCCCATCCTTCAGATAGTGATAACCATGCATCAGGTCCCCCCTTAGTCATCTTCTCTCCAGGCTGAACAGCCCCAGCTCCCTCAGCCTTTCCTCACAGGGGAGATGCTCCAGGCTCTTCATCATCTCTGTAGCCTTCTCTGGACTCTCTCCAGGAGATCCCTGGCTTTTTTATACCAGGGAGCCCAGAATTAGTTACAATTGTTCCTAGTAACTGCATTCCAATCCTGCAGTTGATAGATGCCAAATCAGTGATAGTTCAGAGTGGGACTGTGTGAGCCCATCTCAGCATGACTCTGTCCAAGCAGGTCACACAAATGATTTCAGACAAAATAAACCCCAACTCCACCACCCAGCAAACCCCTTCACTGTGCTGCTGAGTCTCAGATCTCACAGTATCTTGGGTCATCAGTTGTGTAGCACATGCTGCTGCTCACTCAGTCATCTCCAGCTTTAATCTCCTTGGTAAAGGCAGAGCTGAGCTGAGCTCCCCTTGTCTCACCCACCTGAGGATGGAGCTTTCCATTGTCTCTGAAGTCACATGGTGCAGCACTGTTGAGTCCTGGTTCCTTGTCAACTTCTGGTATCAGTCACCTAGAGCTGTTTGCCAGCCCCACCACTTGGTTCTTGATGTTGGGAACATCTGCATCAGTAGTGGCTGGGGCTGGAAGCTGGTGAGTTTGTTCCACACACAGATGATGTGCTTTGGGTTTTTTTGGCCCTGAGGAACTGATGCTCAATAGCAGCAACTTCCAGTCCAGGGCTGGTGCAAAGGTGCCCCTTTCTGAGGGGAATGGCTGAAGCTTCTTCCTCCTTACTCTGCCTGGCACTCTGTCCATCTGGGACTTCTTGGCTTGATGTGTCTGCTGCCTCAGATTCCCTGACAAGTGGATCCAGAGGATCTGTCCAACTTCTGTGATGAGGACATGGGATGTTCTGCTGTATGCTGTCTCCTTTTAGGTTTTATCTCTTATTGGCAAGGTTTTGTGGAACAGGGCTTAGGTGGCTTCCAGGTCTCCTGTCTTATGCCATCTGACAGGTGAAAGGGTTAATCTCTGTCTCTTGGTTCCTGAAGTCAAGGATTACTTATACCTAAGAGAGAATTCATGGGTGTTTCTCCTAGGAAGAGAGATAGTAAGAGGCTGTAGATTAGTTAGGGAGCTGAAGAGGTCAAGGAGATGACCTTACTTCTTGGTATCCATCTGTTTTCTTTGGTCCACTCCTGGGACTGTGCACCTTGACACACCTGTCCAACCAGGTGCAGGAAGGTGTTTTGGAATGATCCTGGTGCAGTCCACTAGACGTGACTGGCTCCTCTTCAGGGAGATGCAGTCTTCTGAGTGGCTTCCTCTTGTGGTACAACAAGGTTCTTCACTTCTCAGAAGACTCTCCAGCCACTCACCCTTTCCCTTTCCTGCCATGAAGAGGAAACCACCTTTCTGCTCCCTTATTGCCCTCCCTCACCTTTCACATTGCCTGTGCATCAACAACTGTGACTCACACAGTCTTCTGAGCAACCTCAGCCTCTGGCTCATCCTTCTCACCAGCAGCATCTTTGAACAGGAGCCCTCACACTTGTAGCTCATACTTTTGATACCAAAAACATTCTTAGTCTGTTTCCATGGGTCCAAATCCTTTCCAAAAGCCTCTTAGCGCCCTCCCCCCCCCCACTGTGGGGTTTGACAGCTTCAGCTGTTTCCACACACTCTCTGTGAAAACTAGTAGACTCTTCCCAGAACAAGGGTGAAACTGTGGGAAGGGGGGGGGGTGAGAGCCCCAGCAGCTTCTGTGGCAGTGCTGAACACTTCAGGTGTTCAGTTCAAGGCATCTGCTGTGTGGTTGCACCTTCATCCCCCAAACACTGCTGCACCTCTGGAATGTTTTTGACTTCCAGCAAAAGGGCACGGGGACCCTCTGCTGGGTAACTGGGGCAGTTACCTGTTCTTGGGCTGGATGTGAAAACTCACTCGGAGAAAGGATGTTACATATTGGTAACTGGAGCTTTCTGCAAGGTGTCATAGAATCATAGGAGGGTTTGAGTGAGAAGGGACCTCAGAGTCCCTCAGTGCCCCCCTACCATGGGCAGGGACACTCCTCCCCAACCCAGGGTGCCCAAAGGCCCATTCAACTTGGCCTTAGACCCTGCCAGGGATCCAGAGGCAGCCCCAGCTTCTCTGAGCACCCTGTGCCAGGGCCTCTCCACCCTGCCCAGGAAGGATTTCATCCTAATGTGTTACCCAAATCTACTCACCTTGAGTTTAAACCCATCTCCCCTTGTCCTATCACTGCACTTCCTCTCTAGCTTTGCTGGAGCTGCTTGAGGGACTAGAAGGGGCTCAGAGGTCTCCCTGGAGCCTTCTTTTCTCCAGGCTGAACCACTCTGACACTCCCAGCCTGTCTCCAGAGCAGAGATGCTCCACTCCTCAGATCATCTCCTTGGCCTCCTCTAGACTCACTCCAACAGCTCCATGTCCTTCTTGTCCTGGGGACACCTGAGCTGGAGGCAACACTGTGGGGAGGGGAGGGTCTCTCCAGAGTGGAGCAGTGGGGCAGATTCTCCCCCTCAACCTGCTGGTCCTGCTGCTGGGGATGTAGCCCAGTATATGGTGGCTTTCTGGGCTGCCAGTGCACATTGCTGGGTCACAATGAGCTTTACATTCATCTCCCCCTGCCTTTCCCCTCTCTCTTGGGGTACTGCTGGGTGTGGGTCTGCAGCAGGCAGGAGGTGGAACAGCAGCACCCTGTAAGCCACGTGCCAGGTGGTGGGAGGGAAGCAGCAGCTAATCCTCTGCAGACACTGCATAGGAAAGCTCCCTGGGCTCAAATAATGGGGGGTACAAGTACACCCCTGTACAAAGGAGCAGCACAGCAGGGAGAAGTTGCTGGTAAGCATCTCCCTTCTCCAGGTGATCCAAGGCAACATCGATACTTACGACGTGGTCCTGAAGGATCTGCGGCCTCCCATCATCGCGCGGTTCATCCGGGTGATCCCCGTGACAGAGATGCCCATGACTGTCTGCATGAGGGTGGAGCTCTATGGCTGTGTCTGGTATGGTAAGTAGCAATTTCCCTGCCTGCCCCTAGAAAGTAGTCCTTACCAGCTCTGACTGGGGACTCACCTGTGTCCCCACGTACGCAGAGGGAATCCCAGGCCCACAGAACTGCTTCTGTTGGTCCACATCATAAATAAAAGGATCAGATGGCTAGAGATGATGGAAGGCTGCTGCTGCTGTGTTTCTGAGGTATATGGCCTTCTTTTTTAGATGGTTTGGCATCCTATAGCATCCCTGAAGGAGGGACAATAGCGGCTCCTGGCTTCCCCATCGTTTACCTGAACGACTCGACCTATGATGGCTACCAGGAGCGCAGGTGGGAGAAGTCATCCTGTTCTCTCGGTCACTGTGCGAGTTACCTTCTCTGTCCTGCTTACCCTGTTGCTAGTATCTCATATCCCAAACACTACTTTGACACCTCCAGAGCTGCAAACTAGGTTACTAGTTCTCCACACCATCATGGCTTCATTGTTCCTTTGGTGACCTGGTTTTAGTTGCTCTTCTAAAGGAGGGTGGGGGCTCAGGATGCACCAGGTTCATTCCCCCCTGGCAAAGGCTGGCAGGAGAAATAATGTGATTGTTACTGGAAGTTGTCAATGCTTCTCTTTATAAAAAGAGAAGAGTGTTGTCTTTGTTCATAACTTCCATCTTCATGTGATACAATGACAGTGTCCTGCCGTGTCTGCATGGAAGCCCTCATCTCTCCTGGTCTCTAATTGTGACTGTGTTCTCTGCATTGATTTCTTTGTTGGTTCAGGTATAGCCTTAAGCTGTCGTTGATACTGCAGATCATAAGGTGCTGCTACTCTTCTCTTGCCCCACATTGGAGTGGGAGAGCTGGGTGGACCTGTGCAGCCCCAGTGTTCCTGGAGCAGATGAACGTCCTTCTCCTCTTGATTGCCTTTGTTGCTTCTGCAGTTTGGTATCTGAAATGCATTCTCTAGCAGACTGCATCTTGAACTGTTGCAAGAGGTCTCTGGTGTAAACTGGGCATCCAAGACAGTGTGTAGCACCTGAACTCTAGGTCTGCACTTGATACCTGTGAGCTTCTGGGCAGGTTTGAGATACTGGTTTTGAAAACAAAGCTCTGGTGGGCGTGAAACAATATAGAAAACTCCATCGCTCTGTGTGAGAAGCTCCAGGTCAGCAGAGGCACTGCTCCAATGTGGTTTGAGAGGAAGGTGGCTGGTTACTCACTGTAAAGACTTCTTGGGTATGATGCTTTTCTAATTTGGAGTCAAGAAGCCTAAAGGAACTGGATTTTGACAGCTCCTTACAAGGTCTGCTAGTTTTTCACATCACTTAGATTAGTTAGGTAGGATGCTATGTCCTTGACATCTTGAGGTGTCTCTGGTTTGCCCAATTGTTGACTCTCATGGAAGGTGAGCTCATTAAGAGGCTGTATCTGAAATGTTAAGTAAGTGGCTGAACTTTCAGACAATTAGCATGACTGCTTTCTTTGCTGTAAATCCAAATTTGAGTGTGTTTAAATGGCTTAACCTCAGAGTGGGGCATGAGTATCCTACTGACACAGCGTGTCCCTGCCTGCGCAGGAATGTCCCTAGGAAGTGATCTGGCAGGGTCTCTTCAGTGACCTGGTGTCATCCATTGATTTAAGGTATTTTATTGGTCCCATTTCAGTTGTTAATTTCCTGACAATTTTTACTGTTCCCTGATATTTCTTTTTATGCTCTGAGATGATTTTTGTAACATTATTTGTGTTCTGTCCTGCTGGAGGTTAAAACAAGGAGGGGGAAAGCACGTTCTTCATGCTTGTAAGATGGTGTGAGGTAGCAGGTCACAATGTCTTCACACTGATGCTTTCAAGCTGCATTGGTATAGAAGGGATTGGATATTAAAAAGAAGAGGAAGAAGAGGGGGATTATGTTCAGAAGGATGATGCCATTGCACTAGCCAGGGACGCTGGGTTTGCTGGCTGGGAGCTCCAGTTGAAGGTGCTTTGTGAGGAGTCTCTCCTTCAGACTCCTTGCCCCATAGGTTGTGTGGCTGGCTGGCCTGAAAGCAGGAGTGTGCCTCTCCAGCTGCTGAGCTGTGTGGGGTTCAGAGGCACACATGCCTCCCCAGGTTGTAGTGACAGGAGGGAATGGACTTTGGGACCTTCTGTGCACGTAGCAGCAGCCCAGCCTGGGTTACAAGGGTTGCAGCTGAATGAAACGGGTCCAGGGAGCAAGTTCAGGCAATATACTGCAGCTGGACTGTTTGAGCTCTCCTGCTGTGGGACAGGGGATGTGGCAGGGATGGGTCCCAGGAGGCCTGTGGGTTGGGAGCGTACTGTGTCTGGCATCTTCTGCTGGAAAACTGTACTGTAGGCTCTGCCCTCTCAGATAAGAAGTGGAATGAGGCAGGGTCCTGGGAGAAGAACCTGATCAGCCTTGGAAACAGAGCTGATAACACCTTCCTCTTATACCAGGAGCAATGCCAGGAATGATCCCAGTTAAGACTGGCTGTGGCTGGGTGAGCTGCCCATGGTCTGGCTGCTCTTTCTCCTGCTGTTCTGTGCCTGCCTGCAAAACCTTCCCCACTGGTCCCCCAGGACAGGATGCAGCAGCCTGCTTCCCATGCAGCTCCATGGCCAAATGCTCTGTCTGGAGCACGCACAGTGTCATTTTCTGTAGTCTCAGTTTCCTTCCTCAAGAGACAGCTCGTAGCTTGGTATCAGTGCAGAAACATCTGCCTCTGCCCAAGCAGGGAAAGGTTTAAAAGCCCAGCCCAAATGAAATAAAGGTGGTGGTGTGTAAGGACAGGGAATGAGTTCTTGTCTGGGTTGGGTTAAGAGTAAATCATGGAATCAGACTGGTCTGGGTTGGAAGGGACCCCAGGGGTCACAGAGCTCCAACCCCCTGCCACAGGCAGGGACACCAACCTCCAGGCCTGGAGCTACACAAGGTTGCCCAGGGCCCCAGCCAACCTGGCCTTGAACACCCCCAGGGATGGGGCACCCACCCCCTCTCTGGGCAGCCTGTTCCAGCCCCTCACCACTCTCTCTGCAAAGAACTTCCCCCTAAGATCTAATTTAACCCTTCCCTCCCTCAGCTTCACTCCATCCCCCTTGTCCTGCCAGTCTCTGCCCTTGAACAAGCTGATTCCCCTCCTGTTCCTCTGCTCCCTTCAGGGACTGGCAGGCTGCAATGAGGTCCCCCCACAGCCTTCTCTTCTCCAGGTTGACCCAGCCCAGCTCCCTCAGCCCCTTTCCGTAGGGGAGCTTCTCCAGCCCTCTAAATGAACTCATCCTTTTTGGTACCAGCTGAAGGCCCCACGTCCCTTCACCTTGGCGCTCTCCTGGCTGGCTCTGCCTGACTGTTGGTTCTTTCTTGCTAGGCACTTGTACGGCGGCCTGGGCCAGCTGACAGACGGTGTGCTGGGGCTGGATGACTTCACACAGAGCCACCAGTACCGCGTCTGGCCGGGCTACGACTACGTCGGCTGGAAGAACGAGAGCTTCAGCACGGGCTCTGTGGAGATGGAGTTCCAGTTCGACCGGCCACGGAACTTCACCTCCATGAAGGTAGCCGCTGCTGGCCCTCCCCAGCAGCCTGGGGCAGGCTTTGTGGCTGGCCACTTCCAGGTTACCCTTTGGGTCCTCTTCCCAAAGCAGGAGGATGTAAGGTCCCCAAGAGCAGATCCCACCAGAGACAGAGTTTTAACTGGAGATGTCCCAAGTTTGCCAGTGTAGAAAGGTGAAGCAGGGGAGCACCTGTTTGTCCAGAGCTCAGACCCTCTCCCTCTCTCTATTTGGCTTAAAGCAGCAAAAAGCAAACACCTGAAGCAGTGCTCAGGCAGCCCCTGTGGGCAGCTGAGGTGGGTTTAGGATGCAGGCTGCTTACTGCCAGTGTGGTTGTGCTTCCATTTTGGACCCAGCATTTCTTTGGATCCTCAATCTGTGCTCATGCTGTGGGAAATTCCTTGAACACACAGGGAAAGGATGAGCTGAACTTTTTTTTTTCCAGTCTGTAGTAAACAACAGAGTCTTTTAAAAAGCATTGGTGGCTTTTCTTGTAGAGATTTCAAATGAAGGAGAACCCACCACATCCTTAAGTAAATTGTTGTGGTGGTTACTTACCCTAGTTTTATTTTGTCTATTTTTAACTTGCAACCACTGGCTCTTAGCCTGCTTTCACTGGCAAAAGTAAGAGTCCTGCCTTCTCAGAAATTTTTCTGCTTCTACACTGTGATTAAACCACTCTTTTAATCTTTGTTTCAATAAACTAAGTTGGCTGAACTTCTCAGTGCCTTCCATGTGAGATCCAGGGTCATTTTTGTAGCTATCTTCCAGTTCTTTTTACTTTGCCAGTATGGTATTTTGGTTTTTTGGGTTTTTTTTTGGAGGTATAGAAACTGGAACTGGATGCAGGCTTTCCATCAAACTGCATAAAAGGACTGGTACCAGTTTCCTGCTTTGGATGCTGCTGCTTTGTTTATAAATCTTGTGATCTTTAGTCCTCAGAGCTCATTAGGGCTTTGGTATCATGCTAAAAGTCAGTGGTGTCTGGGACAAAAGTCAGTAGAAAGCATCACTTAGACTTTGTCCCTGAGTACACTACCCTGAAATGAGTCAGTCCTGAAAACTTCAGGTTATTTGAGGAAACTTTGATTTATTTTTTCCCCTGTTTAATTAATTTCTAGAGTTTCTGCTGTCTCTTTCAGATCATTGAATAAGGTAGCAAATAACCTTGAGCTGGGACTACCTTCCTGGTAAAGACTTACAGAAGCATACCTACTTGTGCCCTAAAATCTGTAAGACTTACTAGTTGACAATTTTTAATCAAATTTAAATAATTCCTGAGTTGATACAGTGCTAATTGGAGTCAGATGTTATAAGTAAATCAAGCACCTTGTAAAAAAAATCTGTCATGTAAACAGCCATCCTGATCAACTAAACATATAAGCTCATAGAAATAGCTAATTCATGTAATATTTCATCATCAAGCTGTGTTTATCAGCATAAATTATTCTTAATTGTTTATTGAGTGCTGCCTGGTTCAGCTCTTCATGTATTTTGTACAGGCTGGGTGAGCTGGGGATGCTCCTGTTTGTATCTTCAGCCCTGCCAGCTTCATTCCTCAATATCCAGGAAAGAATTAAAAAGATACATTAGCAAACCCTGTGACTGCATTGCAGAGTACTTGGGCTTGCACACTATAAAACTGGACCTTACTAGGTGGTGTTTGGAATAGAAAGTGTCTCTGTATCAGTCCAAGATGCAAACTTGGCCACCTCCTGTCCCAGTATGGCACAAACTGTATGCTGCAGGCATCAGGCTTTCCTGCCTTGCTATGGGTGACTGTCTCATTATTGAAGAACGTTGTTTCAGCTACATCTGTTCCTAATTACATGCAAATACCCTCCTTTTGTCTTTGTACTGCTCATCAGGCCTGTCATCCTCATTACTGCTTCACTGCTATTCACTCCAGGACCTCACAGAGGCCAGGCAATTACTGGGGTTCAGCGCTGCGCTTCGTCTGGAAACTGCTGTTGTCACAATTGCTGATACTCCAGTCATTAGGAAATAATTCTGAGAAGCTCTAGGGAATGTCAGACCACCATGGCTATGAGGTAGACTGAGGGATGCCAAAGACTTTAAGGGTCACCTTATTCCTTCTAGTTCCTGGTCACTGGCCACACTGCCAAGTTACTGTGGTCCAGGTCTTCAGGACTGCATGGTAGAACTTAAACTGTAGTGTGTATTTGTTTAAAAAGCTACAGGGTGAGGTTTGCATTGAAGAGAGATGGTGGGACAGCAGAAAGGATCCTTACAAGTCTTGTCCCTCTTTGGGAAGCCCCCATCCTTGGAAGTGCTGGAGGCCAGGGAGAGTGCCAGGTGTTTGGTGTTGGTGGGTCTGCAGTGCTGCAACCTGGAAGGATGGAGGAGATGGCACTTTGATGCTGCAGCCTGTCAGGTTGGGGGCAGCCCCAGAGCAGGAAGGGAGAAAGTTGCTTCCAGCTCTTGGGAGAATAAGACAAACCTCCCAAATATGGAGGCATGAAGTCAGCCTGAAAGCAGATTGTGCATTGCCTGGTCTGCAGGTGGACTCTGTGGAGCTACAACTCAGAGATGAGAGAGGATGCTGTTGTTTTAGTGAGATGTTAGTTTGGTGGAATAGCAATTGCAGTTTAAATCCCAGCACCCTTCACTAAACCACCACAGCAGGGACAACCTGATGATGAGCTGCCAGGAGAAGTTGACGGATGCAGGCTTACATGAAAGTTTTCTCAAAACTTAGGTCCTCTGTTGTCTTCAGGGTGCAACCACAGTAGAACAGCTGCTGTGTCTCAGGGGAATACCTTCTTGAGCTTGTACCATTTTTTTAGGGAAGAAATTATCTTAGGCTGCAGATGCTGAAAGCTTTCTAAAAGAGGATAGAGCCTGGGTGTGGTTTTTCTTCCCCCTTGGGAGATGTGTTCAAGGAGAGTTGGTCTGTGAGGCTTCAGGAGAAGAGCCTGCCAGAACATGACCATTAATCATAGAATCCCAGACTGGTCTGGGTTGGAAGGAACCCCAAGGATCACAGAGCTCCAACCCCCTGCCACAGGCAGGGACACCAACCTCCAGGCCTGGAGCTACACAAGGTTGCCCAGGGCCCCAGCCAACCTGGCCTTGAACACCCCCAGGGATGGGGCACCCACCCCCTCTCTGGGCAGCCCCTTCCAGCCCCTCACCACTCTCTCTGCAAAGAACTTCCCCCTAATATCTCCTCTAACCCTTCCCTCCTTCAGCTTCATTCCATCCCCCTTGTCCTGCCAGTCTCTACCCTTGAACAAGCTGATTCCCCTCCTGTTCCTCTGCTCCCTTCAGGGACTGGCAGGCTGCAGTGAGGTCCCCCCACAGCCTTCTCTTCTCCAGGCTGACCCAGCCCAGCTCCCTCAGCCTCTCCTTGTAGGGGAGCTGCTCCAGCCCCCTGAGCATCTCCATGGCTCCTCTGACCCCTCTCCAACAGTCCCACATCTTTCTTGTCCTGGGGCCCCAGCTCTGGACACAGGACTCCAGCTGGGGCCTCCCCAGGGCAGAGCAGAGAGGGACAATCCCCTCCCTGTCCCTGCTGCCACCCCTCTGCTGATAGAGCCCAGATGCAGCTTTGTATGTAAAGCTTTAATGCAGGTTTGCATGTAAAGTTAGGAGCCATTTCAGCATCCTGTTTTGCACAAATGTTCTCCTTGCAGGCTGTGAGGGGATGAAGCTGTATTGGAACAAGTAGTGAGTTGGGAGGAGTCCTACAGGGAGATATCAGGCCCCACCTGGAGTGTTGTGTCCAGTGCTGGGCTCCCTGGTATAAAAAAGCCAGGGATCTCCTGGAGAGAGTCCAGAGGAGGCTACGGAGATGATGAAGGGCCTGGAGCATCTCCCCTGTGAGGAAAGGCTGAGGGAGCTGGGGCTGTTCAGCCTGGAGAGAAGAAGACTCAGGGGGGACCTGATTCATGTTTATCACTATCTGAAGGATGGGATGCAGGGGGAAATGGGCAGCCCCTTCTCAGTGTCTGTGGGGACAGGACAAGGGGCAATGGCTGCAAGTTGGAGCACGGGAAGTTCCCCACCAACATGGGGAAGAACTTTTCCCCAGTGAGGGTGAGGGAGCCCTGGGCCAGGCTGCCCAGGGGGTGTGGAGTCTCCATCTCTGGAGAGATTCCAGCCCTGTCTGGACACCGCCCTGTGCACTATGAGCTGGGGAGCTGCTTTGGCAGGGGGTTGGACCCCAGGAGCTCTCCAGGGCCCTTCCAGCCCCTGGGATTCTGTGATTAGAAATAGGAGACCTTCATGAACAGCACATCCCTGAGGCAGTGAGTGTTTCTCCTGCCTGATGGTTCCCTTCTTCCCAGGTGCATTGTAACAACATGTTTTCCAAGGGGGTGAAGATCTTCCAGAAGGTGGAGTGTCAGTTCAAACCACGCCTGATTGCAGACTGGGAGTCTGAACCTGTTGGGGTGGCAACTGTCTTAGATGACAAAAACCCCAGCGCCAGGTTCGTGACCGTGCCCCTCAACCAGCGGGTGGGCAAAGCCATCCTGTGCCGCTTCTACTTCGCCGACACCTGGATGATGATGAGCGAGATCTCCTTCCAGTCAGGTGAGTACTGCTCCACTCAAGCAGACCTGGCAGAGCACAGGGAGCAAAAGAGATGGTGTGGAGGTGCAGGACGGTGTGGGGTTAACGTGTGTAGGTCACTATGGGGCTACACTACAGGAAGGAGGAGGTGGTGGAAAGCTCTGGGAAGGTTGGAAGGGCGATGCAAGGGCAGAGGGTCCAGTCTGCAGCAGATTCCTTTCAGGCTGGTACTGATGGAGGTGTGCAGGGGCCATAACTAGAGCAACCAAAAGTTGGCCTGTAGAGCAGTTCTTTGAGACAGTTTGCTGCGTGTGGGACTGGTTTTTACCTCACTTTATCAAGTATTTTGTTAGGAATAACTTCAGTCTATCTGCAGATGATGGACAAGTTAGATCATCATGGAAAATAAGAGGCTGACTTGGTTTTTTTTCTCAAGCCTTAACTCTGTTGTGGAAATCAATGCCACAAGGTGCTGTGAAAGGCTCTGGAAGGGAATAGAGAGTCTTGGAGAGAACCACCAGCACTGACAGTGAAACAATCTGACTGTAGCCTTCTACTTGAAGGTCCCCAAACAGCTCTATTGAGAACATGTTCCTCGGAAAGGAGTGCTCAGATTGCAGCTTATAACCTGCTGGCAGCCCCTCCTGGCCGCTGTCACACGTGGGATGAGGCAGAGTCCTGGTCTGGCCTGGGATGGCAGTTTGTAGAATCACGCTGAAGTGAGGGGGTGGAAAAAGCCACCAACCAAAGAAGCTCTTGCTCCAGTCCCCTGTGCCTGGCCAAGCTCAGGGAAGCATCCCACACAGGCTGGTGGGTTGCTGTGGCTGGGATGTGTGTGCTGCTCAACGCAGGCTCATCCCTGTGGGGCTGCTGGGAAGTGCTGTCAGCACATGTCTCTGCTCATGCTATTCTGGTGTGGGTGCCCAGTCCTGCTTGGGAAGGTGGGAGTGGTGGTTGGGATCCTGCTCGATGCTGGCAGGAGCACAAGGAGGTTGTTGGACTGACAGGTACCCTTCCCTTGCCTTCCACAGACATGGAGAGTGTGAATCCTAATTTCATTACAGTAGCCACCAGCACAACAGATGCCCTGGGAACGGAGTGCAACGTTACTGAGGGGACCTGGGGTAAGGGCTCTCACCAAGGGCAGAGCTTTGGGGGGGTTCACAGAGGCACCCTAGCTAACGTGGTGTCTCTCTGCTTCTGGAGATCCAGGCATGGCCTGGCTGTTGCCCTCACACACAGTGCTGTGTCTTACAGGCCTCTGAGTCTCAGCTGTTTCTTGTTCCCTCAGCTGGCTGAGGCTGCCTCAGACAGAGCAGGGGGGCTGAGGGCATACGTGCAGCCAGTGATACTCTGCAGGCTGTCTGCTCTAACGTGGATCCATCTCAGGGGTCTGTTCCAGTGCTAAGCCCAGCCTTTGATTGCAGGAGTCCTCTGTGCAGTTCCTGGCTGTGAGCCTCCACAGTGAGGACTTCTGATAAGACCAAAATGTGATCACAGCAGATGTTAATGCTCAGGAAGCTGCCTGAGAGCTTTTCTGTACCAGACTGTAGGAGGGGACACACAGCAAGTTTGTCACCCAGATAACCCATGCTTTAACTTCAGATTCTTCTCATTCCTCTCTGACTGCAGAAACCACATCTTCTGTAACCAGCACCTGGATAGGAGAGAAAGCAGATGACTCCAATACCTCCATCCTCGTGGGCTGCCTTGTGGCAATTATTCTCCTGCTCCTGATGATTATAATAATTATCCTTTGGAAGCAGTATGTTCAGAAAAGGTTGGAAAAGGTAATGCAACAGGGCTGTCTTGCAGACACAAGTTCAATGCTAAGCATTAGCCCTAATGAGCTCAGAACTATGTGGAAAACACAGGGTTCCCCAGCTCTGTAGAGCAGTTGAAACTGTTCTCACAGCAGGGGAAGATGCCAGCTCTGTCCAAGATGTTACTGGAAATTGCTGTGGTTGCAGCCAATATATTACTTAACAGCTGAGCATCTCCTCAGCATTTTTTCCCCTCTCTTTTGCAGTCCCCACGTCGAATCCTGGAGGAGGACGCCACAGTCCGCCTCTCCTTCTACAGCTACACCATTGCCAACAACCAGACCCAGATCCACCAGTCAAATCCCACCTATGAACGTGCTTTCCCACTGGATTTGGAATACCACCAGCCAGCTACGCTCCTCCAGAAGCTTCCAGAGCTCTCCCAAAGTGCAGAAGATTCAGGTAGTGTAATCATCAGTCTCCAGAAGTTGCTTATTCTTCTATTGTTTCCTCTCAGATTTTAAAATGTGCCACTTCTCAGTGTCCAGGTAATCTTCTCTGACCCATATGCAATACAGCACTGACCCAGGGAGCTCTGGGACCTTTTAGCATGTAACTTTGGCAGATGGAGCACCAGCCCCATAGAGGGTGGTGGTCTTTTGTTGTTCTCCTTGCAGACAGTGTTTCTGCTTCAGCCAGGTCATCTTTTAGGCGCTGGTTTTAGCAGTCACAGTGATCACCATCGTTTTTCTCATCAGTCCCTTGGCAGTGGAGTCATTACCTCCACTTCTCCTGGGCTGGCCAGTCTGGCTGGTGGAGAAGACCTTTAGCACCTCTTCCTGCAGCAAAGGCTCCTGGAAATTCCCTTAGACAATTCCTTTAGAGCGCAGGGAAGTGCAGCAGAGAGCTGTGAGTGGTGTCCTGGCTTCCAGCCCGTGGGGAGCCCATGGACTTGCACAGAAAGGAACATTTCCAGCTGGGTGGCAGTGACTGCTCAGTGAGTGGAAGGGCAGTGCTCTGTTCCTCAAGCACTGACAGGCTGCTGAGATCCCACACTACACTACCCAGGGAGACAGCTTTGGATGGAGTCAGGGTGTGCTTGAGCAGAACACAGGTTCTGTGTTACACCAACCGTACTGGGAGGTAGAGTTGTGCCATGACACTTGGGTGGATGAGCTGTAGGAGGTAGTGTGTCCTGTTTAACAGAGTACATCAGAAACAGGGACCTTCATCAGCTCTTGTTGCAAAAGAGAATCCAGAGCAAGCTTGACGTTGCAAGCAGTGTTCCCTGTGTTGGGGAAGGGAAGGGAAGGGCATGTGTGGGATGAATCAGAGGCAGGAAATCACGTCAGGCTCATGGTTGCCTCCATGTCTGGGCAAGAGCTGCAGCTCTCACAGCCAGATAGAGTAGGCAGCTGTTTAACATGAATTCGCTGGCACCTTGCAGGTGTCCTGGTGGCTGCAGGAGTGCAGCTTGCTCTGGTTTAAGCCCTAGTTACATCAAAGTGAAGTCTTCCATCTGAGTGTTCCCTGGTACCAGGCATACAGCCAGGCTGGGTCCCCAGGGGCCTGCAGCACTGAGGGGAGCGGGTTTCCTGGAGATAAGGCTGGAAAGGTGGGCCTGGGTGAACCTGATGAGGTTCAACACTGCCAAGTGTCAGGCTGGAGCAGCTCCCCTACGGAGAGAGGCTGAGGGAGCTGGGCTGGGTCAGCCTGGAGAAGAGAAGGCTGTGGGGGGACCTCATTGCAGCCTGCCAGTCCTTGAAGGGAGCAGAGGAACAGGAGGGGAATCAGCTTGTTCAAGGGCAGAGACTGGCAGGACAAGGGGGATGGAGTGAAGCTGAGGGAGGGAAGGGTTAGATGAGATCTTAGGGGGAAGCTCTTTCCAGAGAGAGTGGTGAGGGGCTGGAGCAGGCTGCCCAGAGAGGGGGTGGGTGCCCCGTCCCTGGGGGTGTTCAAGGCCAGGTTGGCTGGGGCCCTGGGCAACCTTGTGTAGCTCCAGGCCTGGAGGTTGGTGTCCCTGCCTGTGGCAGGGGGTTGGAGCTCTGTGATCCTTGGGGTCTCTTCCAACCCAGACCAGTCTATGACTCTATGAGCTTGTCTGAGTCCAGCTGCCTTTGGTTTCCCCTTAGTGTGCAGTGGGGACTACGCTGAGCCCGACCTGACCAAGTCCACTCCTCACCAAGGCTTCCAGAACAACGTCCCTCACTACGCCGAGACGGACATCGTGCACCTGCAGGGAGTGACCGGCAACAACATGTACGCGGTGCCGGCCCTCACCGTGGATTCCCTCACCAAGAAGGACATCTCCGTGGGGGAGTTCCCACGGCAGCAGCTACGCCTCAAGGAGAAGCTGGGAGAAGGACAGTTTGGAGAGGTACAGCCCTTCTCCTCCACAGTTCCTCTGACATGGTCATGAGGGGCCTGGCATGGTGAAGCTGCCTCTCTGGCACCGCTTGGTGTGCGGGGGCTGAGGGGCCTGCGTAGCGATAGGGTATGAACACGTGTCTCTGCTGTCAGGGGAAGCTGATGTCCCTTAGGATAGGCTTCAGAGAGCCTCCTTCTGCACCCGTGAGGCTGCTGCTTGGTACCACCTGAGTCTTTCTCAGCAGATGAGCTTTGTAACCTTATGTGTCTGTATCCTCTATGGAAAGGCCAAAGGGTGGGAATTCAGACTGCTTCATGGTCACCCATGGACATCTCAAACATGTGGTGGCTGGCACCCACCTTTGGGCATG
The DNA here is from genome assembly GCA_027925045.1 of Hypotaenidia okinawae. Taxonomy (NCBI): domain Eukaryota; kingdom Metazoa; phylum Chordata; class Aves; order Gruiformes; family Rallidae; genus Hypotaenidia; species Hypotaenidia okinawae. The sequence goes on along the minus strand of BSDF01000019.1, from coordinate 223,455 downwards.
GAATCTAAAAACTATAGTAGTGTCTCCAGTCAGGGCAGAGTGACCCTAGCTATACAAGCAGCTTTCATGCTAACAGGAGGAGGTTCCAGTGAGGCTCTGCACACTGGCTCAAGCAAAAATGGATGCTTCCTGAGCACTGTGGTGCCCTCGTGTTCTCTACCACTGCTGCTTGCTCATGCCTCAGGCAGCATGACACACACATCAGTCATCTGCCAAGCTTTACCTTTACTTCTGTAGTGGCTCTTTGAGCTGTGAATATTTTCACTGTGTCTCCTTGCTTTGTTTCTATACCATTCCTGGTTCTGTACTGAGCCAAGTCTTACCCTCACCTGCTCCCTCTGTCTCTTTCCCAGCTTTTGCTCACTCATAGCATTAAATTCTGCCTGCCTGCAAAGCACAGCCCTGTACTGACTGCTTCATCAGTGATGGGCCTGTCTCTGTAGCTCCTTCTCTGGGACAGCACACCTTCCCTTCCCTGTCCCACTCCTCCTGGATCACTCGGTCTATTGGAGAAGCACTGACATCCTCAGCTTCTTCACTGGACTGTCAGTGCAGTCCCATTTGCTGTCACCTGGATCCTGTCCTGTCTCAGGCTGTGGTCCAGAAGTGTAACAGGCTTTTTTCTCATTATTTTGCTTCTGGTTTGTCCTTCCCTCTTGCTCCTGTCCTTGTAACAACTGTCAAAGCTCTCTTCTTCCTCCTCCTCCTGTGTGGTGTCAAGCAGCAGCAGTCAGGCTATCCATCTCCATTTTCCTTGGGAATCAATTCAAAGCCTGTTCCTTCTCACTTGCAAATGTGCCACATCATGTTCTCCCTTCTCTCCTCCTCACCTCCTTGGTCTTTACCAGTAAACTGGTCCTGATATGCTCTGCTCCTCTTCTCTGCCTTAGTATGCAGTCTTACTCCATGGCTCAGTGCTCCACACACACCCCCCAACCCCGTCCCCATCTCTCCAGTCAGTGTTTCCTTCCCTTTCAGTCTCTTTCCTTCCTTGCCCCTGAACCTTCCACTCCCTGGGCTCAGTGACATGTTACCTGCACTCATGATATACGTGCTTGGTACCACAGCTCTCCTGGTCTCATGACTGTGGGTACTTTGGCCTCAGCAGGTTTCATTCTGCATGTAACTGCAGCAGCATCTCTTAACCTTTGTATCTGTTTTATTGGTTTGTCCTGTGTTTCTACAGTCTCCTTTTTCTCCCCACCAGCTTGCCATGGAAGTTCTTGTGCTTCCTGCATACAAAATTCATTCAGCTGCCACTGCTGCAGGTCTGACACATCCAGCCTGCTCCTCTCAGACCTTTTTCTTTCTATCAGCTTTCCCTACCCCATCATCTCTTGCCCTGTTCTCCAGTTGAATAAGATGTTATTCTGATAACTTCTTAAGCAAGTGTCCCATCCATCCCTTTCTTACACAACCCTGGCAGTAATTTTATGCCTTTATTTATTACTTGAAGGAACTTGGCATTCTGCTCACTGCAGCCAGGCTGTGGGACAGTGCTGTGTGGGCAGGTGTGGTGCACCAGCCCTGCTGCAGCCATGCTGTTTGCATGCACACACAGAGCCAAGCAGGCAGCACCAGGCACAGCCACCCTCCTGAGCATCTCCAGTACTTGCTGGGCTGATGGAGCTGCCCCAGTGGTCTGCTATGCCAGTCCATGTGGACACAGCAAATTCAGTGCCTTAGGGACCTATCCAGCTGCAATCCACATCTGCCCCTACCTTGTGGGCTATATACTGAACCTACACATGTTGTCCAGGATTTGGGGCCAATCTGTGGGCTACATCTCACCCCAGCAAAGTCACTTTAATTAGATTGCTGGAGCGTTCTGCTGGTGGTGACCAAACTGACCTCAGTGTGACGTCGTTTTCCTCTGGCTTCTGGCCTGTGCTTGCCCTTCATGGATGCCTCATCCCTGCAGGTGCACCTTTGTGAAGCTGATGGCCTGCTGGAGTTCCTGGGAGTCTCCTCCACAGAGTTCACTCACCAGCCAGTGCTGGTAGCAGTGAAAATGCTGAGATCAGACGTCAACAAAACAGCCAGGTGAGCACACCCACAGCAACAGCCATCTCCAGGCCAGCAGGTACCCTGAGAGCAGCCCAATGACCACTGTAAGAGCGTTGTGTGTCCAGAGAAGGACCTGGGGGTGTTGGTTGACTGCAGACTGAATATGAGCCAGCAGTGTGCCCAGACAGCCAGGAGAGCCAATGGCTTCCTGGGTTGTGTCAGAAACAGTGTGGCCAGTAGGTCTGGGGAGGGGATTGTGCCCCTGTACTTGGTGTTGGTGAGGCTGTACCTCAAGTGCTGGGTACAGTTCTGGGCTCCTCACCATCAGAAGGACATTGAGGTCCTGGAGCGAGTCCAGAGAAGGACAACCAGGCTGGGGAAGGGGCTGGAGGGCAAATCCTCTGAGGAGCAGCTGAGGGAGCTGGGGGTGTTCAGCCTGGAGAAGAGGAGGCTGAGGGGAGACCTTCTCCCCACCTCCCCTGCCCTGCCAGGAGGGTGCAGAGAGGTGGGCGCTGGTCTCTTCAGCCAGGGGACAGGGGATGGGACAAGGGGCAATGGGCTCAAGCTGTGCCAGGGCAGGGTCAGCTCAGATGGGAGGGAAAAGTTCTTCCCTGGCAGAGTTGTGGGGCTGTGGCACAGGCTGCCCAGGGAGGGGCTGAGTCACCTTCCCTGGGTGTGTTTAACAGATGGGGAGATGAGGTGCTCAGGGATCTGGTTTAGCTTAGGATGGGAATGGTTGGACTTGACCTTAAAGGTCTTTTCCAACCTTGGGATTCTGTCTCTGGTGTGTGTTCTGCACGCTGCTGTAAGGAACAGGACATGAGCAGGGAGCTGGGGATACCTGTGCATCACACCCATTCCCCAAACACACTTCATCCCGTTCCTGGGGATGGGGGGTCAGTGCTGAGCACCAGCACGGGACCAGCTTCTGCAGGAGTGTCAGTGTCTCTGAACTGAGGTTTTCTTTACACACTGCTGCTGCTTTCCTTACACAAAGGAGTAGTTTGGGCTTTGAACCCCTGTTCTCTGTTTTCCAAGAAACGATTTCCTGAAGGAGATCAAGATCATGTCACGGCTGAAGAACCCAAACATCATCCGGCTGCTGGGGGTGTGCGTGCGCGATGACCCGCTCTGCATGATCACTGAGTACATGGAGAACGGGGACCTCAACCAGTTCCTGTCACAGAGGGAGATCTACAGCAAGTTTGCCATCTCAAACAACATTCCCTGTGTCAGGTAAAAGGCTCTGCCCATGCTTGGGATGAGGCAGCAGCACAGAGCTCCCAGTTTCTCCTGCTATGACAGACAGTGACGTTCCCTCAGCCTGGCCAGGGCGCACGCTGTGGGCACCGGTCCTGCTTTGCATGGGGGGTTGTTCTTGACCCCTCCAGAGGTCTGTATTCCTATGAGGTTTCCCTGTTTGGGGGATGTTCTGGTCACAGTGACCATCTTAGGTGTGATGTTTACTGATTAGTTAGTGGGTTTTCATCAAATACTTCACAAGTATGGGAAGCCAGTTGCATCACAGGATGGTGGGATGAAAGTCAGGAATGCCTCATAGGGTTTTGAGAAGGTTCATACATTCTCTGGATGTCTGAAAAATACTACATGAGGGGAGTTGAGTGTAGGGAAGATTTCATCAGCCAGCAGGAGAATATTTGGCAAAGAAAACCACCTTGTCAGTTGTGACAGAATCTCTCCTCCTCTTTGGAAGGATTAAATGTAACATAAAAGTGTCTCTGCCATTGCAGAAGTGCCACACACAGCTCTCCTGAGGGAAGGACTAACCTGTTCTGCTGGATAAAGAAGCCTGTGCTGATCAGAAAGCCTTCAGCACATAGCCCCACAAAGGACTGAGTTATTTATCATTAGAGAAAGGTAGCTACAGCGAGTTCTGCTGAGGGACTGGGCAGGAGATGGTCTTGCCACGTGGAGACAGCAGTGGTGGTTGTGCTGGGAGTCAGTGGCCCTGTCAGGGAGCATTAAACTGGCATCCTGCAGAGTCAGACACTGGGAGCTGTAGGATGAGAGGGTTTGCATCTGAGGGTAGAAACACATTCCAGCTCTCTCCAGTCTCCTGTCCCTCCTGCACTTCCAAAACAGCTTTCACCTTCACATTGGTGGCTTTCTTTTTTCCTGGCCAAAGCCTCAAACTATCCTTTCTTATTTATCTCCCCTTCCACTCTCAGCTGACTTCAGCACTGTCACACACATTATTGTTCCTTGGTTCCCACTGCTTGGCTCTACCCCTGGCTTTTCTTTCTCTCCAGCTGATCCTCCAGCCTCTGCTTTTGTCCCTTCCAGCCAGATCTAGTTTCACACTGAAGGCAGCAGGTGTGACAGACTCAGGTGTCTGTAGGCCAGCTGTTTGGTGAACTGTGTCCCCTGCCAAAGGGTGCAGCCTGTTGTCATTTACATGCCACGGTTGTGCTTTCCTTGTCACCAGAACACAAAGAGGAGGAGACTAAGAATTCCTCTTTCTGAGCTTTCCCAGGAATGCTGACTGCCAGCAGCTCCTTAGACTTGGGACAAACATTGAGCAGGCACAGGGGGGAACAGGCAGAGCAGCAGAGTCACAGTGTGTGAGGAGTGCTGGGAGTCAGGTGGTCCAAATCCTGTCTGGTTATTGTGCAGCTTTAGTAATATTGCCTTAGTTTTGCTAATGAGGAGGGATAAAAATTATGTTAGATGGAAAATGCATCCACTTAATACCCCATAGTAGATAAAGCAAGCTCTCTGATGTTAAGTGGCATTCCTGGGTTAATGGAAGCATGCAGTACTGGCAGTCTTGAACCACCAAGCTAAGCCATACCTTGGATACAGGACTCTGAGGTTGGTGCATTTGATGCTTGAACTCTTTGAAAATTGAGACACATGAATGCTTGATGATATAAACACCTCAGGGACATCAAACTCTCCAAGAGCCCTGAATTTCAGGGCCAGCTTGTCTGCTCTTGCTTAGTGAGCTCGAGGACTCGCTTAGCCTGGCAGATGGGGGTGGCAGTGCCCTGTGACTCAACAGCTTCATTTCAGTGTAATGGCAAAATAAAGACAAATCACTGCTAGGACAGGGAACTTAAGGAAGGGCTGAGTGTGGGGAGTGCTACTGACACGTCTTGGGTTTGGTTTCTTTCAATGCAGTTACTCCAACCTGCTGTACATGGCCACCCAGATCGCCTCGGGCATGAAGTACCTGGCATCACTGAATTTTGTGCACAGAGATCTGGCAACTAGGAACTGCCTGGTGGGGAACAGCTACACCATCAAGATCGCAGACTTTGGCATGAGCAGGAACCTGTACAGCGGGGATTACTACCGCATCCAGGGAAGAGCCGTGCTGCCCATACGCTGGATGGCCTGGGAGAGCATCCTCCTGGTAGGGACTGCACAAAACCCATCATCTCTCTCCCTTCCTCTTGAGTTTTCACTGTGCCCCTTGTCGTGGTTTCCCCCCAGCTGTGGGCCGAGATCCAGGCAGCTGCCTGCTCCTTAAAGTAAAAGAGCAGGGGAAGAGGGAAAAAGGGGGAAACAAGGGAAGGGAAAAGGAAGGGGAAATAACTCCAAACCCAAGAAACTAAGAGGCCCGTGGGTTGGGATAAGGAGAGTTTACTGAGAGAACAGAAAGATCAAATATCCCAATGCTAACAGGACTTTAGAGCAAAAGAAGATGAAACTCTTGATCCCCAATGCAGTTTCTCCCCGACCCACACAACTCAGGTACCACCCAGAGCTGTCCCGGAACCCGACCGTCCCCCCAAGCAGCACGCGTCCCGCCACCGCCCCTCTTCTTCCTCCCTTCAGCCCCCCGTTCTCCTGGGCAGGACGTCATTGCCATGGAATACTCTCTCTGGCCCATCTGGGTCACCTGTCCTGGCTTCGCCCCTCCTTTCTCCTGAAGAGAGAAATAGGAAGAAGCTGAGAAAGTCCTTGACTGTCTGACTGCAACTAAGAACATCAGGGTGTTCTCAGCACTGCTTTCATTGGAACTCCCAAACACAGCATCCCATCAGCTGCTACAGATGGAGTTAACTCTATCCTGACTGAAACCAGGACAACCCTGAAATAAATAACGTGTGTAATGGGTCCTTTCAGCATCAAAGGATGTAGGCCCAGGTGGGACTTATGTTAGGTTGCATTAGACATAATTCAGTCCTGGGAAAGGAGCATGTCCTGGCAAATACAGCACAGATCATCTGGGATGTCGTTCCTGCTCTGTGCCTGGTGTTCAGGGTTCTACCTGAATTGTGAGGAAATTGCCTTTCTCTGCTTGTTTCCCCAGCTGTGAAGCTGAGAGCAGCAGGGGATCACAGAATCACAGAATTGCAGGGGTTAGAAAAGACCTCAAGAAATCAAGTCCAGTCCCCCTGCCAAAGCAGGTTCCCTAGGACAGATCCACAGATAGGCATCCAGACAGGACTGGAATATTTCCAGAGAAGAGGACTCCACACCCCAAACTTCATGAGTTGCATGTGCTAAGGCTGGTTTTGAGGTTAGGGTTTGGTTTTGTGTTTAAGGGTCCTGCTGTCTTCCCTTAGGAGACTGGTCAACAGCCCAAACACAGCCAGCCTGGAGGTGGTTCCTCAATATTCAGCCCCATATTTCTTTCTCAAACTCGTTGGTGTGACCACCTGGTTGTAGTGACTTACAACACTCTCTCCAAGTACCCAGAAATTAATTACCTCTGTTGTGAAGGCTGCTAGGCCTGAGCTTTTTGGAATTCACCCTCTCCTCCTGACCCATTAATCACTCCTCTCTTCCCTGTGTGAACATCTTCCAGGCACTCACAGACTGCTGGGTTGCCAGATAAGCCTGGGCAGTCTGGGTCTTGGATGTCTTCTGCCCAAGCAGAGCCTCCAGCCCCCAGTTGTTCTGTTATTTTCTGAGCTTGACTTTCTTACTACATGAGAAACACACTGTTCCAAACACAGCCTGTTGGGACATGTTTTTCCCAGACAGAAAACAGGGACAGGGAGTGGACTGGCACCAGCTTCTCACACGTGCAAAGATCAAAATTATCCTGGCCTTGCCCTGAGCCTGCAGTGAGCTGTGGCTCTGCTGCTCCCCACCCCAGGGCTTTGCTTCCTCTTCAACAGCTTCTTTGGTGCTGCATTGCTGTGTTTCAGGGGGGCAGGCAGTGGCTCTCTGTGCCCCCCTGCAGTGCCTTTTCCTCCTGCCACAGACAAATCCAGGCTTTCTCAAGAGGGCCATCAGTGCCTGGCTTTCTCTGGGACTTAGTCCCTTGGTGTGCTGCTGAGAGCAGGTCACCTGCTGTGTCCCAGGTATGAACTCTGTGTCCTCCTGGGCAGAGGGTGTAGGCTGATGAAAGGGGTTTTGCTGAATGCTGTTGTGAGCAGCCTGGGCTTACAATGTCTTTTCTCTTCACAGGGCAAGTTCACCACAGCCAGTGATGTCTGGGCATTCGGGGTCACCCTCTGGGAGATGTTCATCCTGTGTAAGGAGCAGCCATACAGCCTCCTCTCAGACGAGCAAGTCATCGAGAACACAGGAGAATTCTTCCGGAGCCAGGGCAGGCAGGTGAGAACGCAGACATGACCTCCCCTTCCTTCATGTGACCCAGTCTCATCCAGGTGGATCTCCCCAGGCCTTTCTGCTGGCCTGACAGCATCTTCAGAAGGTGCTGCTTCTATTGCTCCTCTTTCCTAGCGCGTCCTGCCTCTCCTCCCCTTCTGCAGACTGGCTGCTTTCCTCTTTGGAGTCCCACTGGACAAACAAACTTCTCCTCTCTGTCCAGTGCTTCTTCCTTGTAAGTCACTTCTGCTCCAGTCTGTGCTTGAGGCCCTGTCCTCGTAGCTCTTCTGGGCTGTCCTGCACAGCCCTTTTGCACAGCCCTTTCGCTCTCCCATTAGTGTTTCTCTGAAAGACAAGGCGGCGCTTGCTGAGGTAGGGTAGGAGCAGCTGTTAAAGGTCAGGGCTTAGATACTCCCTGTAGCATTTCCACACGTGCCAAGAAGCCTTTGGCCATCTCTGGTTGCTGAAGGGTTTTTCTGTGTCACTTTGTCCTCTCCCATGAGCTCCCAGGCAGGACCTTGCTCTCCACTCCTGCTGCCTTTGGTAGTGATGGTGCTGAGCAGAGCAGTCCAGTCCAGCCCAGCACCACAAGAGTGCCTGTAGTTTGTGCTCTCCCAAAATTCACCTTCAGCATCAAACCAGTTACAGGATTAAGGGGAATAAAATAATGGGAGGTTTTATTCACCATCTCATTCTATGATTCTATGATCATAGAATTCTAGACGATTCTATGATTCTATGATTCTATTCATTCTATGATTCTATGATCTCCCAAATACCAGTGGTTTGGTGAAGAGCCTAAAAGGTGTGTATTGAAATGAGGGGGAGTGGGGGGGGACAGTATTTCTGCCAAGCTGTGCTTTAGATGAGCTCTAAAAGGTGTTTTTTCTGTTTCTGCTGACAAGCTGTCACGGTGCTTAGAAAGCCTCATGGGTTGGCTACGGTGAGTGAAAGTATTTGGATTTTCTTGTGGTAACTTTGGTTTTGGTTTGTGTTTTGCTGTTCCTTGGAAGACAAATCTCTCTTCAGCATTCATGTTTCCTGGGGGACAAAGGACTGTTCTGTGACCAGCTCATCAGACAAGTTGGCAGAGTGTCTGCAGTGCCATTTGAGATGGCACCAAAGCACCGTCCAGACTCGCTGCCAGATTGGTGCTTAGTGGATTCCAAACACTGCATGATGCCCTGTAGACCAGAATGAAACTGTCCTTTTGGTGTTGATGTAGTGAAGGTTGGGTTCTTCCATGCACACCTCCACTGAGATACCTGTACTTTCCTTCCTTTCAGATCTATCTCTCCCAGACTCCTCTGTGTCCCAACCCTGTGTTTGACCTGATGCTGAAATGTTGGAGCAGGGATATCAAAGACCGTCCCACGTTCGACATGATTCACCACTTCCTGCTGGAGCAGATGGAATCAAACATTTGACTTCAGGAAGGAAAAGAGACAAACTGTTGAGAACAGTGTGACTCTGGGGTCTCTTTGCCTGTACCTCACGGGAAGATGGTCAGGCCACCTTGCTCCTCCTCCCTTGACTGTTCCGTATTTAAGTTGAGATGTCCATGGCAGCTGCTCACTCTTTTGGCCATGGGCTGACACACAGGACCAGAGGATCTCATTTGGTTGGGAAAAAAAAAAATAATCATCTCCTCTTCTGAATCATTTCCTGGGAATACTGTGAGAGGGGGTTATTAGACACCCAGACACCTTTGGGCAAAGAGAATGAGTAGAACTTTACGAGGGGCTCGGAGCTCTCTCCTGGGTGGAACAGACTTCTAGAATTAAAGACTTCAGTCTCCTAAAACGATTCCATTAACTCTGATGGAAGTCTTGTGCACATTAGCAAGCGTTTCTGTATGCCCTTGCTACAGAGAGTATCTATAGTGAGAGACTAGAGAGTCTTAGAGCTAGGGAATGGTTTGATGGACTCGAGAACCGACAGAGCTGGATTTAGCAACCCTTTGGAAGTGACACTACCAGGGTCTACAGAGGACACTGATGGAAGAGTCCAAGATGATGTTCTTTTCTCCTGTGGTTGTTCAGCACTGCTTTTGGTAGATTTGTGCCTTTTTTTTTCCCCACACTGGATTTATTTTTATTTTTTTTTCTAGAGGAAAAAAAAAAACCTTTAAAATGAATGTTCAAGGTCACAGGAGGTCACTGCAGTGGGAGAGCTTCTCTTGACCTACAAATTAAGGCTAGGGTAGGGAGTTTGTATTGAAAAGTAGCTGATACTGTACTACTGTCACTATGTAGATTTATTAGCCTAATGAACTTGTAGCCACAACGGACTGATGTGCAATTAATCCTGTATAAGTACCCATGAATATGAGATCTCTGTCAGTGCTGTTCTGCGTGCAGAGGGGACTGGGGTTGGGTGGAACTCAATGGCTGTGAGCAGAACCTGCTGTGTCACTTGTCATAGCTGGTGTGAGAGGAAAAGGAGCAGAGCACAGCTCACCCCCTGGCACACCTGTGTCCCGTGGTGGCTACTCCTCAGCTCTGTGGCAGGGTCGGTGCTGCCAGCCAGGCAGATGCACTTTGGCCCAGGCTCCTGGGTGATGGAATCTGGCATCCAGAGGTGGGACAGACAGATCCCCCCACCCTGGGTTTGGGACGGGGTTCCAAATGCTCCCTGCACAACATAAAACAATTTCCTCATTGAACGTGGGGTTGGCTTTTGTTTGTCGTGTCACAAATGGCTCATTCTCTGGAGGGCTTTAGAGGGCTCTGAGGTCCCTTTGGAGTGAGTTAGAGAATTCAGCTTGTTTCCACAATAAATCCATTGTGGATTTACCAGGTGCCTGGGGAATACTCTGCTATTCCCTCTCTAATCCTTTAGCAAGATACTTAGGACCAAACCAGATATTCCATAAGCTGGGAGAAGGTGAAAGCTCAGCACTGCACTTGGCTTTTGTTCAACAGCATCCAGCATCACATGGATTTCCAGTAAAGAGAATTCTTCTCTCAGCCACAGGGATGGTGTGAACAGCTGTCTGTGCTGTGGGTGCTGCTGAGAGGGAACGTCCAAACAGCTCCAGCAGCAGGGTAACTGGCTGTTCTACTGAAAGGAAAAGCTCTGCTGCTGAGTGGTCAAGCACCAGGACGGAGCTTGGCATGGCCATGGCAGAGCAAACTCTGTTGGGATGTTTCCCAGTTGCAGATCACTTGATGGGACCGTGCCCCAGTTGTCCTGCTGCAGAGCTGGCTGGGGTTGCAGGTGTGTGGCCATCTCCAGCCGGGCCGGTCCTCTGAGCCCCCTGTAGTGACTTGGAGCCAGGGGGTACAGGTCATCTCATCTGATGGTGCTTCTGGAGCATTCCTGTCCCATCCCAGGGAACGTCCCCAGGTAACACCCAGCCCTGTGTGTGGTCTCCTGTACCTCAGAGGTACCAGAGCACTGTAACGTCACCCGGACGGGGTTTGTACTTCTGTTGTGCCAGGACATGCTGTTCCTCCACTGACATGTTGACATAGGATGTTTCTCTCCTATCAATAAATTCTAATGATAACCCTGACTGAGCCAGTTCCTGCTCTTTAACCAGGTGCCTGTGCTGAGGACACGTGTTTTGGTCTGGTTGTTCAGGGTTGGTGACCCATGGGTTTGGGAGGAGCAGCCACTGGCTATTGAAAGGAGTGAGCTGCAAAGGGAAGATGCTGCCCTGACACCCCCAGGAGCTGAGGAGGATGGTGGGGCCTGGAACAGCCTGGGATGGGTGTCTGGTGCCATCAGGATGGTGCTGTGTTTCAGTAAGTAGATTTTTGTTAAACTCAGAGGAAGTTCCAGGCTGGGAGTGACCTTTGCAGGTCTGGAATTCAGGTGTCCACTGAAAGCTGAGCTAACAGCAAAGCTGTGTTGGGGTGCTTGGGGTGTTCCCCAGCTGAGCTTTGAAGATCTCCAGGAATGGAGATGCCACCATGTGCCTGGGCTGTGCCTCTCCCTGTGGAGAACCCATTGTGCCCCTCGCAGACCCACCCACCCTGCAGACACTGGTGTTGCTGGGGAGGTCTGTCCCAGTCAGAGCTCAGGTATTTGGGCAATCACCAGCACACTTCTTACAAAGATGGGAAACTCCAGGTCTCAGTTTAGGCACTAAGGGCTCAAGGGTCAAAGCAGCATTTGTATCTCCTCAGATACAGACTTGGGTGGAGTTTCAGGGGTCTAAACACACAAACCACCCTCGAGTACTTTGATTCTGGTTAGTAGCTCTGAAACCTTAAAATGATTCAGCCAGCCACGGGGCTGAGCTCCTCGAGGCCATGGAGGGACCTGGCACTGGAGCAGGTTTGCTGCTTGTATTGTAGTTGGTGGAAATGATGCTGGTGCAAACAGGTTTGGCTTGAGGGTGTCCTGGCTGCGGTGGCTGTTCAGGAACCAGGAGACCTGTCTCCTGGGCCAGCCTTCAGCTGGACATACAGTGTTGGGAATGGGAGCAGCTTTTATTCTGCACGGCAGCAGAGGATTGTATCCTCCAACAGCCAGACTGGGAGGGCAACAAGGAGCAGGAGAGGAGGGCTGAGACTTCCTTAAGCCTCAGCCTTGGGGTTTCCTCACCGGAGGTGTGCACATGGTTGTGTCTGTGTGTGTGTGGGCAGCACTGGCCTGGCCATGTGTGGGCTGTGCCAGTGACCAGGGCACGTGCACCCAGGTTCTCCTGAGTTGTGGGTGCTGGATGTGAACTGCCCTGGGAACAGGTATTTGTGCTGGGACTGCTTCTGGGGAACATCTGGCAGTACCTGTCCTGAGGGCTGTGAGCCTTCAGGAAGCCTGAGAGCTGCTGTGACAGCTCCGTGCTCATCCAAACTCTGCAGATGGGGGAGAAAAAAGATGAGTCCAGAAAAACCTGACAAGCTACGTGCTGGAGCTGGGATGCTGTTGGGTATCAACATCGCTCCTGGCAGCATCACAGAGGTTTCCCGGGCGACCAGATCGCGCTGCATCTCCTTCCTCCCACACCCACCACCCAGAGCTGCCACATTGCCATGGCAGCCCAGAAGGGAAACAGCTTCTTCCCTCCCAACCCCTACCATGTGCCTGGGTAAGTGCTGAACCTCATCCCAAATGTCTGTTCCTTTCCATTCAGCCTGGAGAAGAGAAGGCTGTGGGGGGACCTCACTGCAGCCTGCCAGTCCCTGAAGGGAGCAGAGACACAGGAGGGGAATCAGCTTGTTCAAGGGCAGAGACTGGCAGGACAAGGGGGATGGAGTGAAGCTGAGGGAGGGAAGGGTTAGATGAGATATTGGGGGAAGTTCTTTGCAGAGAGAGTGGTGAGGGGCTGGAACAGGCTGCCCAGAGAGGGGGTGGGTGCCCCGTGTCTGGGGGTGTTCAAGGCCAGGTTGGCTGGGGCCCTGGGCAACCTTGTGTAGCTCCAGGCCTGGAGGTTGGTGTCCCTGCCTGTGGCAGGGGGTTGGAGCTCTGTGATCTTTGGGGTCCCTTCCAACACAGACCAGTCTGATTCTATGATTTCCACACAAACAGCTCTAGCTGGGGCTACAGGCTACTGAGCACTCAGAGTATTTGGGGGTATTTTTAAAGACTATTAAACATTGCATTTGTTTCAAGCTACCAATGTTACCAAGGCTGCTGGGCAGGTTTGGCTCCCAAACTGTCCTAACTCTTGAATGGAGGATGTTTGAAGAGGTCCCTTGAATAAATAGCTGCACTGACACGAAATGCCCTTGTCACACTGGCACAGTCCTGCTCCAGCTCCATGCTCTCTGAAGGGTTCTGTGGTTTGTTTCTTTCTCAAAGCTTTTTCCACTGTTCTCCTCTAAAGGCTTGGGAAGAAAAAACCAAGCTGTCGTGGGCCAGAGGTAACCAGTTACTGGTTAAAAGGTGGTATGTTGACAGGCTTTGGGGTGAAGCAGAGACACGTGTGGGTCCCTGGTGCTGGGAGATGTGGTCAGTGATGTGTGTAAATAGGCTGGAAAGGGCTGGATGGCCACCAAGGGGAAAGGAGCAGCTGTAGGCACAAAATCGTTTGGATTTATCCAGCTTTGAGGGATCTTGGAGGGTGTCAGGGCGACCTCCCAGGACAGGGGGGCTGGTGGCAGCCCAGGCTGCGAACCCCAGCAGGGAAACCAGCCGCATCCCACAGGGATACGGGCAGATCCCAGGCAGCAGGTTGGGGAGTGTTTCCCCCAGCGAGGCTCCGGCGCTGCCGCTGCCCATCCCGTCCGAGCAGCAGGAGGGGCTGTTCCATGGCTGGTCTCTGTACCTCCCAAACTTAGGTAAAGCTCTGGGGCTGGGGGGTGACACGTCCTGCGTTGCTGTGGCTGTTGGAAGGATGTGTCAGTCCCAGCGTGCTGTCACCCTGTCACAGCTGTGCACTGACAGCAGCTGGGGAGAGGAGAGCAGCAGGGAGGAGGGAGCTGAGACTGGGCTTGTGCCTCCAAAAGCCCCAAACCCTTCCCTTGCTCCTGCCTGTGGACAGACACTCCCCTTCACCCCCTTCCTCCCCCCACAGCTATGAGCCCCAGTGCTGAGGTAGCACCCCAGGCTCTTCATCTCCAGGCTGCTGCTGCTGCTCCAGTTGCTGAAGGCAGGAGGAAGAACTGAATTCTGCCTTGGGTCTGGGTGGTGATGTGCAGGGTCCTGATGTCACCCTGAGCCCCAGAGGAAGCCCCTGTGGGCGGTGTGGGTGCTGCTTTGCATCTGTTTTGGGTGGCTAGGTGCAAGGAGGAGCTGCCTGAAGGGCATCACCACAGCCCAGGCTTTGCACCCTGTGCTGGGTGCTGGTAGGAGGAGGAAGAGGAAGATGCTGTGTCAGTGTCTCACCAGTTGTCCCAGGTGCTGTGTTGGTGAATCTGCAAAAACAAGGAGAGCATTGAAACCAGTTGCTGTCACTCAGGTTGGGCAAGAGCCACAGCCAGGGCTCTGAGAGGCCGCTGTGGAGCTCCAGAGCACTGGGAAGGAACCTCCAGGATGTGGGATGGTTTGGGAAGGGCTTGGTGAAAGGAAAAGGGGTAAATCCATGAATTCTGGTCACCGGGCACAGCCCTGCCTGCCATGTCCTGGCTTGGTGGAGCTGGGAAGGGTGTGGAGCACAGGGAGGACGGGCCCAGGGCCAAAGCTCTTCCCTGGCGCTCAGGAAGGCTGAGCAGGTTTGGGTGACGCAGCCTGGGGAGAGGCGAGCGGAGAGGTGGCTGAGTAAGAGAAAAGCAAGCTGGGGCTCAGGTTTGGGGAAGGAGGGGACCCGCTGCCTGCTGGGGAGGCTGGAGCTCAGCTGCTGCAGTTCAGCATCTCCGGCTTCTGGATCCAAGTGTGAAGAGGAGAAGTTCCCAGAGCCCTGGTGCCATGGCCTTTGTCAGCAGCGCTTGTAATTCCCTTCTGCAGCAGCTCCCTTCTCCCTGCACCCAGCCCGACTCACCCGAGCTCCTGGCACTACCTCCCTTGTAATTGCTTGTGAATCGAACCCTTTCGCTCCCCCACCATTCTTTTCTTGAGGATCAAAATCCCTCTGGCCAGCCTGTAATTACCTGGGCTGTCATTTGTGCTCTTGCTCAGCTTTATTGTCCTGGTGCAGCTTCTCCCCGTGTTGCAAGAGGTTGGGAAAATCACTGGGGCTGAGGCACCCGGCTCCTGGGGCAGCGGTGGGTGAGGGATCCTGCATGCAAAGTGGGCAAACTTGCAGCTGGGCTGGCTGGTGTTTAAGGTATTTGGAAGGGAAAGTCCTGACTCATCATCTTATGATCCTCAGCCGGCTGCAGCCCCGGCTACACTGGTTGAGTGCTTCTGCAAGGGCAGCTCTGCCTTTCTGCTTCCCATTGCTTAGAGGAAATTCGACACTGGGAGTAGCTAAAATCCTCTGGTTTTGCACTGGTGGGCTCTGGAGTGGCACCAGCCCTGTTCTGGGCCATCAAAAAGTCCCAGCTGCTTGTCCCAGAGAAGCAGCGTGTCGCTCCTCACCCCACACACGGGGCCCTGAAACCGTCGAGCGATGTTTGTCGGTGGGGCTGAGAGCCCCCCAGCCCACCCCTCCTGTGCTGTGCCTGGGTGGGGGGTGAGCCCAGGCCCATGACAGGGGTTACACAGTGGGGGAGGTTTGGCAGCTCCAATGAAATAGTTTTTCTGGTTTTCTGAGTTTCAGCATCAGCTGAGGGGCAGCGGGCAGTGGGCAGTGCCCAGTACCTCCCGGTGTGCTGGAGCAGGATTTACACCCAAGACACGTTTAACCGGGAACAATATTTTAACTGGGGAGCAGTTGCAGCACCTTCAGCCTGTGCTGTGCTCACACTGTGTTTCCCATCCACAGGTGCTGCCTGAGCCATGTTCCCTGAGCTGTCCCTGTCCACCTGAACTGAAGCCCCAGCCTGTGCCCACGCAGCCTGTACACCTGAGCCGGTGTTCATGCTCACACGTACAAACACACCTGTGAACACACGTGCTCCACATGTAACCACACTCATCTCCTCGTGCTCCCCATGAGCATAAAAAGCTTTTCCTGCTCATCCCTGGGCTCACATCCCCAAAGCCACGTGTGCTCCTGCCCGTGGCCTTTCCCAAGCCTCCTGAGCAGGTTGTCCTGCCAGCGTGTGCCACCCACTGCCATGGGTGACAGCTCTCCTTTGCTTCCCTCCTCAGCTACCAGGGCTTCGTCCCCCAGTACAACTACCGGTTTGGGGAGACTTTTGGCAGAACCACGTACCAGCTGCTGACAGACCCCGAGGTGAGGAGGAGCCCTCGCCCCTTGCTGGCACCGCTGAGCAGGCACAAGTTCATCGAGGACTTCAGTGGGACAAACCGCCATGCCCAGGGGTACCTCCCCAGGCGTGCAGGTGAGCAGACCCTGGGTCTCATCCCTTCACCAGAACAGGCTCTGCTAACGAGCACAGGGTCAGTCAGAAGCAACGGGGGCTCTGCTGACCCTTGACAGGCTCCCTGGGGTGATGTAGGATGCTGTCCATGGCATGATCGTAGCTCCAGTGAAGGAGCTGGGCTGCTGGCGTCTGGTGGAGAGGAGGATCTTCATTCCCAGGTCATCTTCAGTTAGAGAGAGATAAATGATGGTGTGTTAGGAACTCCCTGATTCTTCCCTGTTCCTGGTGTTCCCCCCACTGGTACCACCCAGCCTCCCCCGCGCCAGGGGCATGAGGGAGAGAGTCTGCAAGTGGGAAAGAAGTGAGAAAACCTATGGGCTGAGATGAAGGCAGGTTAGTAACTGCAGTGAAACAGGAACAATAACCTGGAATGAGAAGGGGAATCACAGAGGGATTAATAAAACCCCAGGCAAGCTGTGTGGATGGAAACTGCTGTCCACCCACTGCGCAGCCAGTCCCCAGCCAGCCCCTGCCAACCTCCCCCCGTTTTATCTCCAGGCATGACATCATGCAGTTGGGGTATTCCTTTGGTCTCTGGGATCAGCTGTCCCAGCCGTGTCCCCTCCCAGCTCCCTGTGCACCTCCAACCCACTCACTGGTGGGGTGAGGAGCAGAAGGGGTCTGGGGTCTGTGTAAGTGGTGCTGAGCAGGGACAAAACCATCCCTGTGCTACCAGCACTTCCCAGCGCAAACCCAAAGCCCAGCCCCGTGCTGGGTGCTGTGGAGAGACTGAACCCTGTCCAGCTCAAACCATCCTGCAAGCCAAAACCTGTCCCCCTGGGGAAGGTGGCCCTGCTACCTCCAGCCCTTTCCCCCCGACCCACCTGATGTGGAGCTCGTCCTGCCCAGGCTCCGGCCCACATGAAGTGATGTGGGAACATGGGTCACGTTGCCTCTTGGTGCTCCCACTGCAGCTCAGCTGGGCTCCTGTGCCCTTCCCACCTTTCCTGCTTGTCTAACAGGCCCTGGCTCCTCCACCAGACACGTGGCAGGTGGGTTCCCAACACTGGGAATTGGCAGGAGTCTCCTCCCACATCCCAGCTCCTCTGGGAAGTACCCCATGAGCAGACCCAAATCTGTCTGGAGCAGCAGCTGCTCCGTGACCCCAGTTGGCCCCTGAGGGCTGCACCATCCCTTGGAGACAGGTTTGCCATGGACCACCATGGCAGGTGCCTAAACCATAGCTGTCGTGGATGCCCTGTCAGTGGGAGTGAGTCCCCTCCCTGCTGAGCACCAGGGTGGGATCTGGGTCATCCTTTCCCTGGGAACAGCCACACCAAAGTGACCTTTTTCCATTTCATGCTGGGAATTTGTGCTCTGCAGTTTCATGCAAACTTCTGGCATTCCTGTTGGTCCTAACCCCGCTCTCCAGGATCCAGGTCTCCACTGCACAGGTGGTGTTTACAGGCTTCATTCCTGGACACTTATATTTGCATTTCCTTGGACTAAAATGCAGTTTGGATGGACCCAACTAACCAGTTGACCTGGTTGCTCTTGCTTATTAGCCTGTTCTCATTCTCTCCTCACCAACCTTCACATCATCTGCCAGCATTTGGCAGCTGGGAGCTCACGTTTGCTGCTGAAGAACGTGGCCACAGGCAGCACCTTGCTGAGCTGGTAACTTCAGCAGCTTCTGCTGTCATGTTGTGAGTGATTCCTTAAACCCTTCATGGCAACTTCATTCCAGCTGCCTGGCATCCTTCCGGGTGGTTTACATGCTGGAGATCCAAGAGCTCTAGGTGGTGTTGGGGTGGCTTGGTTGCCTTTAGCAAACTCAATCTGGAGACTTCTTCCCAAGGTCTGTTTTTGATGGAGCCTTGTTGATGGGCACCAAGCATTTTGCTGGTTTCTATCAGTTGAATCCTGGGATGTTTTCATGGGATGGATGGCACAGGCCAAGCATGCAGGAGCCCATAGCTACTTACCCAAATGGAAGGTGCAGTGCTCTCCTGGCTTTTCACTTACTGCCTTATGACACAGCCTGCAAAACATAATGAAGGGCCTGGAGCATCTCCCCTGTGAGGAAAGGCTGAGGGAGCTGGGGCTGTTCAGCCTGGAGAGAAGAAGACTAAGGGGGGACCTGATTCATGTTTATCACTATCTGAAGGATGGGATGCAGGGGGAAATGGGCAGCCCCTTCTCAGTGTCTGTGGGGACAGGACAAGGGGCAATGGCTGCAAGTTGGAGCAGAGGAAGAACTTTTCCCCGGTGAGGGTGAGGGAGCCCTGGGCCAGGCTGCCCAGGGGGGTGTGGAGTCTCCATCTCTGGAGAGATTCCAGCCCCGTCTGGACGCCGCCCTGTGCAATATGAGCTGGGGAGCTGCTTTGGCAGGGGGTTGGACCCCAGGAGCTCTCCAGGGCCCTTCCAACCCCTGGGATTCTGTGATAAATTCTTTATAGCACCATTTTGAGCAGATTGCAAACCCAAAAGCCCACCAGAAGTTCTATACTCCTGCAGAAAGGGGCAAATTTTGGTCTGCACCGTTTGAGCCAGGAGAGGAGGTGACTCCCTGGGCTTCTTGGCAGACGAAGCCCTTGCTGGAAGATGGTGTCTCCTCAGAGGGGCTTTCACTGCCATGTACATGCCCACCAAGCGTGAGGAGATTGGGCAAGGCAGCAGTGACCAGAGGGCTGAAAAAGAAATGACCTAGGAGGAGAAAAATGGAAGGAATTTGGTTTGTTTAAAGAAGAGACAAGAGTGATGTAGTAACAGGTTTCCAATAGGAAAAATGTTGTTGTAGGGTGTAGGAGCAATCGGCCTCCGTAACCACGGAGCAGGGAGAAGTTGGCTTCACTCCTGGCACAGAGCAGGAGGAAGCACCCAGGCTGGAGGTGTCGTTCGGGGCCGGGGCAGCCTGGGGAGCCACGTCATGGGGTATTTTTAAAGGAAAGCCAGGCAGGAGCTGCCAAGCCCGGCTGTCCCTGCGCAGTCTCAAGCCTCAGGGTTCCCTCCCTGGTTCACAGCAGATGTAGTTGGCTCGTGCTGGCTGTTGGATGCTTTTCCTCTCAGCTGGTGTCACAGCAGCCCCTTTCCTCCATGAGCAGCAATGGAGCCAGTGCAGGAGCTCCCCTTGGACACAGGGGTGTGCGTTGGGGTGTGCTGAGAGAGGATGGGGGCTGGGGCTGGGGCTCCCCGTCTCTGTAGCTCAGCAGATGGTACGTTACAGGTTTGGCAGCGCTTGGAATGCACGTTGAGGTGCTGCAGCTGCCTTGGTGGGGTTTCTCTGTGCAGGGGGTCTCTGCTGGGGCTGTCGGGGCGCACAGGCTGCACTCCCAGCCCCTGGCTGCTGCTGGCCTCCAGGCTCCTTCGCTCTGCAGCGGGGTGAGGCAGCCTAGGTCCAGCATGATGGGGAACCCTCATCCTGGTTTGGCTGCTCCTTTCTCTGACCTCAGTGTCTGTCCCACAGGGTACATTCCCTATGAGAGTGTCGGCGCTGCAACGAGCTTCCCTGACCCTGCCCTTGAGCCAAAACCTCCTGAGCCAGGGTCAGCAGAGGAAGAGCTGATGATGAGGCACGTGGACCCTGTGCCCCAGCACCACCCCGGCGAGTATGCCCCAAGGATACAATCGCCACACAGGTACCCTCGGAGGATGTCACACCATCCTGCCTCTGAGGAACAAGAGTGGCGACTGCCTGAGATAGCCCCAGCATCTGGACCCGTCCAGCTCAGCAGGGGCTGGGGAGGAAGCAAACCAGTAAGTGGTCTTGGGGGCAAGAGACACGTGGTGAGGGGTGCTGCTGCGGAGGGGTGGGTATTTTGGGGGCTGGTGGGTATGGAAGGGGTCTCCTCAGCCAGGGGTGTGAAGAGGGAATGTCATACAGGTGCTGGTGGCAAGGACAAGGTTGAGTGTTGTGCAGAAAAACTCCCATGGGTACTTCTAGCAGTAGCAAATCCACCACATCTCCAGGAAATTGTAACAATTAATTACTCTCCTTAATCAGAAAAAGTCTACCTTCTCACCTGGTTGGGTTTTAGCTTCCAACCCCAGTTACTGGGCTTGTGATACACAACTGGGCTTGTGTTTCCTTCATACCACCTGAGACCCTTGCCACTGCCCTGTGGCCTGTCCCCCCAAAAGCAGTCCTGGCATCTTTCCTATGTGCTGGGTTTGTCACCCCTTCACTTAACATCTGAATGTCTCACCATCATTATCCCTTGTTGAAACACAAGCACTGGGGGAGGAATAACCCTGTAGCCCAGTACAGGTCAGGGGTGACCTGCAGCTCTGTGGAAAAAGACCTGGGAATGCTGGTGGACAACAGGTTGTCCATGAGCCAGCAATGTTCCCTCATGGCCAAGAAAGCCAATAGCATCCTGGGGTGTAGCAAAAGAAGTGTTGGCAGCAGGCTGAGTGAGGTTCTCCTGCCCCTCTGCTCTGCCCTTGGGAGGCTTCTTCAGGAACAGTGTGTGCAGGGCTGGGCTCCCCTGGGTAGGAAGGACAGGGAGATACTGGAGAGGGGACAGCAAAGGGCTATGGAGATGCTGAGGGGACCAGAACATCTCTCTGACCCAGAGAGGCTGAGGGACTCGGGGCTGTTCAGCCTGGAGAAGACTGAGGGGGATCTTCTCAGTGCTGATAAACCCTTGAGGGGTGGGCTCAGGAGGATGGGTCAGTCTGTGTTCAGTGGTGCCCAGGGACAGGACAAGGGGCCATGGGCACAGACTGGAGCAGAGGAAGTCCCACCTGAACATGAGGAGGAGCTTCTTTGCTGGGAGGGTGGCAGAGCCCTGGGCCAGGCTGTCCAGAGAGGTTGGGGAGTCTCCATCTCTGGAGACATTCCAACCCTTGATCCTGGGCACTGTCCTGTGCAGCCTGCTCGAGGGGATGCTGCTCTGGCAGGGGTGGGACTGGGGGGTCTCCAGAGGTCCCTGCTGACCCCCATCAGTCTGGGATTCCATGGAGCTGGGTGCTGTTTCACAGAGCTGGGATCACAGATCACGTTTGAGCCCCTTCTTTCTTCCCAGGCCAGAGCCAGCACTTGTCACGTCAGAGCCAGCCGCAGCCCCACAAATCCCCTGAAGGCAGAGATTAGAGATTTGACGTATGGAGTCAAAAGCTGCCTTGGATATAAATCCCAAGAAGGGGCATTCCTGCTCCTAGCTCTGAGAAGCAGCTTTGTGAAGGATTTTGGTGCCCAAAGCTCCCCACATTCTCTCCGGGGGATTTGGCAGAACCTCTGTGTAGCTCCTCATGTAATGTGACTGTTCCAGAACTTCTGGGAACAGCTCTTAAAGCCAAAAGAAATGGAAATGGCAGCCACCATTCCCAGGTTCTGGCAGGGGTTGAAGCCAGAAGCAGGTTTTACTGGTGTTTATTTTATTTCTGCTTTTATTTTGAGCTTGAAAAGCTTGAAGGTGTGACCCTGCCAGGAGCTGCTGACACTGTGGATGTGAAACGAGACTATCTGTTACCAAAACTGCCTATACCAAGGGTGATCCAACAGAAAGTCATTCCAGGTAAAAAACAGGGAGGTCCTGCACAGCACGAGTCCAGCTTGGAGGAAACTGTGTCACCCTGCTGCCCCTGGGGAAATCTGGGACCTTGGCCAGTCACTCCAGCTCCTTTGAATGTGTTGGGGTGGAAAACATCCCTGCCTCTCCCCATGCAGGGGTGTTTCTTTGGGATGCTGTCGGCCCTGCGGATCTCACACTGAGGGACACGAGCCTGTGGGCAGGTGGAAGGGACGTGGGAACCACCTCAGACCCCAGCGGATGCTGGGCCAGGCTAGAAAAGGCTCCAGAAATCCGGGAGAGACAAGTCATGGGCTCTGCACCAACACCAGCAGCTTGACAAGTGTCTGCTACCACTGAGGGTCTGCTGCCGCCTCTCTCCTAGAGATCAGATGCTTTTCTGAGCCATCAAATCAACAAACAGCTTTGTGTGGCACTGTCATAAGTTACAGATCTCTGCTTTATGGGGAGATGATGAAGGACCTGGAGCATCTCCCCTGTGAGGAAAGGCTGAGGGAGCTGGGGCTGTTCAGCCTGGAGAGAAGAAGACTCAGGGGGGACCTGATTCATGTTTATCACTATCTGAAGGATGGGATGCAGGGGGACATGGGCAGCCCCTTTGCAGTGTCTGTGGGGACAGGACAAGGGGCAATGGCTGCAAGTTGGAGCATAGGAAGTTCCCCAGCAACATGGGGAAGAACTTTTCCCCAGTGAGGGTGAGGGAGCCCTGGGCCAGGCTGCCCAGGGGGGTGTGGAGTCTCCATCTCTGGAGAGATTCCAGCCCCGTCTGGACGCTGCCCTGTGTGACCTTTCCTAGGGACCCTGCTTTGGCAGGGGGTTGGACTCGATGGTCTCTTGAGGTCGCTTCCAACTCCTACAACTCACCTGTGAGCCATGCCCTGTAACTTCTCACTGGTCCTGGAAGCACGTTCCTCTGCGAGCAGGAGAATTACACAGGGTGATGCATGGGAGCAGCAGGAGGGACACCTTACTCTGCAGCTGACTGCAGGCATCACGTGTCAAAGTGTTTTGGGATGAGTGAAAGAACATAGAATCATAGAATCACAGAATTGTAGGGGTTGGAAGGGACCTCGAGAGATCATCGGGTCCAACCCCCTGCCAAAGCAGCTCCCTAGGACATTTCACTCCGAATGGCGTCCAGACGGGGCTGGAATCTCTCCAGAGATGGAGACTCCACACCCCCTGGGCATCCTGGCCCAGGGCTCCCTCACCCTCACTGGGGAAAAGGTCTTCCCCAGGTTGCTGGGGAACTTCCTATGCTCCAACTTGCAGCCATTGCCCCTTGTCCTGTCCCCACAGACACTGAAAAGCGGCTGGCTGATTCCCCCTGCATCCCCTGCTTAAGGTAATTATAAACATTAATTAGGTCCCCCCTTAGTCTTCTCTTCTCAAGGCTGAACAGTCCCAATCTTCTCAGCCTTTCCTCACAGGGGAGATGCTCCAGGCCCTTCATCATCTTCGTAGCCGTTCTCTGGACTCTCTCCAGGAGATCCCTGTCTGTTTGATCCCAGGGAGCCCAGCACTGGACACAACACTCCAGGTGGGGCCTGAGCAGGGCAGAGCAGAGGGGGAGGATCCCCTCCTGTGACCTGCTGGCCACACTCCTCCGGATGCACCCCAGGATCCCATTGTCTCTCTTACATCTCAAACATCTATGTTTGGGATGCAGAAGACAGATTTTGCTCTCTCCAAACCTTACCTTTGGGAAGAGGGAGTTCTGGCTGCTTTTTTAGGTTATGTATCTCACTGGTTTATGTTGGTTTAGACTTTATATAGTTTCTCTCCTTTAATTAGTGAAAATTTGTTGGATGGGCAGGGCAAATGAGGAAAAAAGGTTGGACACCTGGTTGTCAGCCCCTGAATGTGTGTTACACTGGGAGGGAATGCAACAGAGTGGTTGATGTAAAGAAAAGATGGTAAGAAAATGAAATGTGCCTTCCACACTTCGTGGAGACCAGCAAGGATCACTTCAGCCCATGGAGTTTTCCTTGGGAATTGTAACCAAAAAAATCTCTTTCAGAAAAGATACTTCATGTGTTAATCTGCCAGTTTAAATGGACGGATTTTTCCTTCCTATGCTCTGCCAAGGTTTTATATTTGTGCCAGCCCCTCCCATGTCCAGGCTGGTTGGTCCTTATGCAGTATGTATGTGTTCATCTGAAAGGGTACGCTGGATTCGTCCCCTGCATCACCTGGACCAATGGTGTGAACTACATCCGAGCTGTGAAGGAAGCCATGGCAGAGTTTGATCGACGCCAGGTACCTTCTATCCCCAGATCTTCTTCCAGGAACATTACACTGCCCTGGGTTCATCCCCAGCAGCAACAGCGACAGGGCTGGGGTTATAAGTATGAGCAAAAGCAGCTGCTGTTAGGTAACATGTTGAAAAAAATCATGAGCAATTAAACTCTGTAACTTGTTTCCTTGGGACATTAAGGGAGGATAAGTGAGTTCATAAAAGGATTAAGCAGATCTACTGAGGGTTGGTCCAAGGGTGGCTATTAAAACTGTTGCTCTGAGTGCAGGATGCAACTATGCGTGCTTCCCTCACGCCCTGTATCTTCTCTACCTGGGTGGCAGCACTGGATGGCTTCCTGGGCAGCTTGGGTGGATAGCTCTCCCTTTTAAGTGGCTGAAAGGCTTTTCCCTTCACTAACGTAATTTGTCTTAAAGGGATCTAGAGCTTCCTTCTCCTTCTCTTGGAAAGGCTGCAGAGATTCCCTACTGAAAAATTACTCTGTCCCCTGGCTGTGAGAGCAGCTGTGTAATGCAGTATAATCCCCCTTCACTGGAAAGTGAGATCCCTCCCACCGCAGGCAATAGTCTGCATTCAAAGCTACCTGCTTCTTCCTGCTACTAGGATGGAGTGAGAGCCCTGGGATGCAGCCATCTCGCTGCTCCAGCGATGCTGAGGGCTGATCTGCCCCATGAAAGCAGGTTATAACATTTCCAGCCCTTTCTGATTCACTGTGGTGCCTTTGCTCCAGAGCCTACGGGTCTGATGGAGAGAAAAATCCAAGACTGAGAATTCCCAGCTCTGGGAACCTCAGCTGGGATGAAGTGACTCAGCAGGGGAGAGCAGCAGGGCTGACAGTGCTCACAGCAGCCTGATGCTTTGGCTGACATGTATTTCCCTATGCTGGTTTCCTTATCCTTTTCTTCCACTATTGACAGGGATTGAAATGAAGCAAACAGAACCAGACTCCAGATGTTATCAGACTAAAAACATGCTGGTAGCAAAGCCCTTCAGCCCTCCCGTGTTTCTTAAGGAAGGGCTGCAGCACAGTACATCAGTGAGGGAGGTGTTTCTCCATCGCAGGATCTGGGCTCGCAGAGCTTGGCTGCAGCACGTCAGGCACTGAAGGGATATAAGCACCTAAAAAAAAAAGATCACACCACATTTCTATCTAAGATGGCTTCTGACTTGAAGCCACTAATCTTCTGCCCTAAATCTCTGTTGCCCTAGGTGACGTGCTGGGCTGGGCCATGGATGGTTGCTTACTGTCTGCATCAGGCAAAATAATGCGATCCTCTCGCTTCAGTGCGTGGGGAGCTGCAGCGCCCGCCCCAGCCGCAGCACAAAATGCTCCGAGGGCCCCAACGAGCTTTGCTCAGCTCCATGAATCTGGTCCCTTCACCTCTGAGCAGGGTGTGAGCTGAGGAGGGTGATGGAGTTTTAGGGGTTTTGCCGCTGCGGAGCTGCATCCTCCAGCACAACCCCGGATCTGGGGCTCAGTGGGAGGGCTGGGGCAGCTCCGGGAGGTGATTTACACTCTCCCTGCTGTTAACGTGCCCTAAGCCTTCCTGTTCCTCCCAGCTTGGGAATTACTGGCTAATCGCCCCCGGTGGGATGTATGGAAAACAAACCCGGGTTGAATGACCCCAACCCGAACCAGAGCTGTGTCCAGAGCACAGGAGCAGATAAGGCAGTGCCTGACTCCGGCCTCGCAGTGCATGGAATGTAGGAGCACAAGGAGTTTGGGACCTGCCAGTGATGCACAGTGGTGATGGATGTGGTCCAGGCTGTAGAGATCCTGAGGACTACACCTGGGCTGGGAGCTGCTCCGTGCATCAGGGGACGAGGCAGCAGGGCTGCCAACACTGTCAGGAGGGAAATCTGCCAAGGGGAAACGGGGGAAGATGCAACGTGGCTCCTCAGGAGAGGAAAACAGACCTGGAAAGAGAATTGCTGTGCACTGACCTAGATATTTTCTTTAACTTGGGGTCAAAGCACATGACTTGGGTAATGACAATACAGTGTACATGAGCTGTACTGTGGTGGGTTTTTTGTTTGTCTTCCAGTTTATGGAGAGGAATCCAGCCTGCGGCGCTGGCAGGAGATACCCCCCAACATACTGGCCTGACAACAGAATTTACACCAGTGCTGGGCAGATCCCTGCCTACATGGACTTCGTACCAGGTAAGTCTATCAGCTGAGTGAAAATGAAAAGCACTAATTACTGTCATTAAGGAGCACTGTTATTAGGTGTAGTGTCCTAGCAGTGATAGTTACTGAACTGTTCCACATGGGTAGTAGATTTATTTCCCCCTGGTCCGTGCCATCCCTCACTCTTCTGCTGGACAGCCCCTCGTCC
The DNA here is from genome assembly GCA_027925045.1 of Hypotaenidia okinawae. Taxonomy (NCBI): domain Eukaryota; kingdom Metazoa; phylum Chordata; class Aves; order Gruiformes; family Rallidae; genus Hypotaenidia; species Hypotaenidia okinawae. Next base: position 197,031 of record BSDF01000019.1, on the reverse strand, counting down.
TCACTGCCAGCCTGGACTAGGGCAGAAGGTTCCTCTGGTTTCCAGCTGCCAACACCCCACTAGAGCAGGAGGAGAATGATTCTGTTCTAAAAAGCTTAAAGCCTGATAAAAACCCAAAGGGGGTGATACAAAGGGGTCGAGAAACCCCTTCATTACCTTTTTTGGTGCTATTAACCATCAAGACAGGTGGTGGCTACCTGATCCTCAGCAGATACTGGCATTGCCTAAAAGAGGAGAGCTGAAGAAAGTTGTTTTGTTATGGATATCAGGCTAAAATTTCAACAAATCTGCAATTAACACTGCACTTATCAGTAATACAGCAAAGCCAAGAGCCCACAGTTCAGTAACAGGGGTGGGGAGCCATAGGGCTAAGCTTAAAAAAACAAATAGCTTGCACTTCATGTGATAGAGAGGGAAAGGGTAGGAGACACAAAATGTGACAGAAACCAAAGCAGAGTGGGGAAAATACCTGAGCAGTGTTGGACTGTAGCTGGTACAGAGACTGTCTCTGTTGAGCCCAGAAGGTTGAGGTAGGAAATATGGCTCTAACAGGAGAAAGCAGTAATACAGGGCTGGTCTGCAGGGATGGCCTGAGGGAGGGATGGAGGCATCTTACATGGTGAAAGGCTGGACAGAGAAACATGTTGGCTGTGGCCTGTGTCACCACACTCCTGCTCTGGGGCTGAGGGCAAGCACAGCAGCTGCTGTCCCCAGTGCAGGACACTCACCTATCCCCTTCTTGGCCTGGGAGCTCTGGGGTGTGCTGGATTGCTCCAGAGGGCTGTGCTCATGCAGCTGGAGGCTGCATGCTTGAGCTCCCTGGAGAAAGGCTGCTGCAAACCAAGAGGGAACCAGACCCCAGAATTAACATGGGTCTGTGTGTCTCATCCTCTATCCCCAAGCCTGGGGAGAACCAGGGAAGAGCAGCCATTGCTCTTCAAGGGAGGACAACTCTAGCTCTGCCCAAAAGGGTGCTGGGGGGGACAATGTGGTCCTGCCCTCTGTGACAGGCAGGCTGGGGAACGCTCCAGTGCAATGAAAAGGAGGAAGGAAAAACCCACCCTAAAATCAAGGACAAAAATCAACTGGTCAAAGTGCTACCTCATGCTTCAAGCATCTGCTGTAGGTGAGTTCTGCTATGTCAGTTTGAAGCCAGACACCTGTTTCTGTAGCCAGACTCACCTCCCCTACCCCAGGAGCCACCACAATTTTAACTACTCCAACCAGTTCAACTCTTGAAGGAGAAACTTAATTTTTAAGACAGAAAAAACGTAACAATCAGCTACAATTAAGACCAGTGAGCAGAATGTCTTCCACAGGAAAGCAGCCTGCTCTCTCCTGTCCAGCCATCAGTGGCAGGTTTGCTGTGCTAGGTAACACTGCAAACAGTTATGGTTTCCACAGTAAGAGCTTGCTTTACTAACCCAGGGTTCTCACAAGTCAAACAGGACAGTTTGGGGCCTGGTGCTCAGCTCCCCTCCAAAGCAGAGGCTGCAGCAATGCCCCAAGTTTAGTTTTGAAACCCCCACAGTGGGTATTCCAAGTGACCAGTAAGTGGTATTGCTTGTCCCTCAGCTGTCCCCAAGGCTCCTGGGACAGCTCCCCACCCTGCTGAGAGGCTGCAGTGGGCAGCCCAGCTGCTGACAGAACACCCACCTCCACCAGCAGCACCTTGCCTGCACTGTTTGGGTGCCCAGGCAGCCAGGGGCAGCTGTAACCAACAACCACCTGCATGAGAACCTATGCTGCTGCTCAGAGAGCTCCCTGTAACAGGAGTCCACACACAGAGACCTAAATTTAGACACAGCTCAGAGCTGAATTCCACCCTCCTTGGGAAGCGTATCCCCCCTCTGCCAGCACCTTTAAACATACAGCCATACCCACCGATTTCTTCGGTTCCCAGGCTGCCACCACAGGCAGTGCCACAAGCAACAGGCACCCACCTCTTGAGAAGGCAGGGAGAAGTGTGGTTGCCTCTGTAAGGTGGCAGGTCTCACACCAAGCCCCCTGTTTCTTTTCCAGAGCTCAGACACACCTACGCCCTCACTTTTGGTGACAGCACCCGAAAAGCTTACCAAAAGGAACACTGGAGACGAGCTTGTGCACTGTGAAAAATGCTTTAATGGTGCCTGTACAGCATTTGAAGTGACTTTGAGACAGGAAGAGGAACACAACACAGACAGAGAGGCTTTGAATGAAAGAGTTCATACAGCTTTAAACAAAATTTACAGGTGTTCATCTGCATAGCTTTTACTCTGCTTCTTCCTCAGCCTCCTCCTCAAACTCCCCCTCCTCCTCAGCTGTGGCATCCTGGTACTGCTGATACTCAGAGACCAGGTCGTTCATGTTGCTCTCGGCCTCTGTGAACTCCATCTCATCCATGCCCTCGCCAGTGTACCAGTGCAGGAAAGCCTTTCGGCGGAACATGGCAGTGAACTGCTCAGAAATGCGTTTGAACAGCTCCTGGATGGCTGTGCTGTTACCAATGAAGGTGGCAGACATTTTCAGGCCACGAGGTGGAATGTCACAGACTGCTGTTTTAACGTTATTAGGAATCCATTCAACAAAATAGCTGCTATTTTTGTTCTGAACGTTCAGCATTTGCTCATCCACCTCTTTCATTGACATACGGCCCCTAAAAACAGCAGCTACGGTCAGATAGCGGCCGTGACGTGGGTCACACGCAGCCATCATATTTTTTGCATCAAACATCTGCTGCGTTAGCTCTGGCACAGTTAAAGCACGATACTGCTGGCTCCCACGGCTCGTGAGCGGGGCAAAACCAGGCATGAAGAAGTGCAAGCGGGGGAAGGGGACCATGTTGACCGCCAGCTTCCGCAGGTCAGCGTTGAGCTGGCCTGGGAACCGCAGGCAGGTGGTAACACCGCTCATGGTCGCCGAGACTAAATGGTTCAGATCACCGTACGTTGGAGTAGTTAACTTCAGTGTTCTGAAGCATATGTCGTAAAGGGCTTCGTTATCAATACAGTAGGTTTCATCTGTGTTCTCCACAAGCTGGTGCACAGAGAGCGTGGCATTGTAGGGCTCTACTACAGTATCTGATACTTTAGGGGAGGGTACAACACTGAAAGTATTCATAATTCGGTCTGGGTACTCTTCACGAATTTTGCTGATGAGGAGGGTACCCATGCCAGAGCCTGTACCACCCCCGAGGGAGTGAGTAAGCTGGAAGCCCTGGAGACAATCACAGCTTTCTGCCTCCTTCCTCACAACATCTAACACAGAATCAACTAATTCAGCACCTTCCGTATAATGGCCCTTTGCCCAGTTGTTTCCTGCTCCGCTCTGACCTGGAAGAGAGCCATCGTCGTATTAGATTACGGTCACTGCTTCCTGATTATTGCTTGCAAGCAAAGCTTAGGAGCATCAGGCTACAGGGAAACCCTGCAAAAGCTTTTGGTTTATGGAGCGCAGAGCTGGGGTTGCACACAAGCACCTTGGAAACGGCTCGGCAGGCACACAGACAGCATTCTTTATCAGTGATAGAGCAGCCATGTCACTTCTCCTGATGTTACGGATGAGAATCGGAAGAGCAACGACCTTCTGCGCCTTCTCAGACCCGCTCCCGGCCAGCGGCTGCCATCATCCCCCAGCCCCAGCGTTTCACGCCCGTCACGAAGCCCGGGATTAACCCCCCTGCCGGGGCCGCGCTCGCCTCAGGAGCATGTGCGGCGGGGAAGCCCGCAGTGCAGCGTCCCTGCCCTGCCCTGCCCAGCCCACCCCGGAGCCGGTTACACGACAGGTCCCTCCCCGCTCCCGGCGCACTCACCGAACACGAAGTTGTCTGGCCTGAATATCTGGCCGAAGGGCCCGGAGCGCACCGAGTCCATGGTGCCGGGTTCCAGGTCCACCAGCACGGCGCGGGGCACGTATTTGCCACCTGCAAAACAGGGAGAAGCCGTGACTGCGGCGCCGGGGGCGGCCCGGGGAGGGGGCGGGCGGCGCGCCGGGCCCTACCTGTGGCCTCGTTGTAGTAGACGTTAATGCGCTCCAGCTGCAGGTCGCTGTCCCCGTGGTAGGTACCGGTTGGGTCGATGCCATGTTCGTCGCTGATCACCTCCCAGAACTGCCGGAGAAAATGGCATCAGGGGCAGCTGGGACTGGGCCGGGCGCGCCCCCACCACCGGCCGGGCGCGCCCCCGCCACCTGCCCGCCCTCTCACCGCCCCCTGCCCGCACCTTGGCCCCGATCTGGTTTCCGCACTGCCCGGCCTGCAGGTGCACGATCTCCCTCATGATGGCGGCGGCACAGCTCTCCTTTGGCAGCCCGGCACTCCCCCAACCGACACTGGCTGCGCCAGGCAACGGCCAAGCTTTATATAGCAGCGCAATGCGCGCGCAGCCTTCTTTTCCCTGCCCAGCCGGCCATTCACAGAAGCTATTTGCTGCTCATAGCGAGGCTCTGCAAATACGGAAAGCTGGTTGGCCGAAACGCTGTCATTCAAGTCATTGGCTTCTATCTGCTCCGCCCCCGTCTGTTGATTTTACTGTTAGGCAACCGAGGCCCAGAAGCGCCCGCCCTACTCGCTCGAGACACTCCCGATTGGCTTAATTGAATGATTGATGCCGAGCGTGATTGGCTGTCGGCCTCAGGGATGAGCTAACGTCATTTGATTGGGTGAAAACAAAGTGTCCTAGTAACCGTCGCAATGAGTCCGCAGCAGGCGCTGGGCGGTGGCTCTCGCCGCCGCCTATTCCCGATGCCGTGTGCGCACTTTGCGCAGCGTAGGCGGGAGCTCCTCCTTACTGCGGGAGAAGGGGAGGGCGGTTTCCAGGGAAACCTGGCCGAGCCGTTTCCCCCCGGGTCCCGACCGCAGTTCCCCCCCCCCCTGCGCCTCTCGCCTCCGCTCCTCCGGGAGGGCCTCCCTCAGCCCGTCCCCGCCACCTCCCCCCTTTCCCCGCCCTCAGTCTGTCCCGGGGCGCTGCAGCGGCTCCGTGAGGGTAAGGGAGCCCTTCTGCGCATGCGCGGGCTGCGGCGCCTTTCTAGCACTTTCTGGCGCGCAGCCGCCTGAGGCGGCGGGGTCGGGCGGTTGTTGTTATGGCAACCGCGCCGGGTGGCGGGAAGGGGTTACTCGGGGGCATGGCCCGCGCTGGCGGCCCGCCCTCTGCTTCGGGCACCCTGCCTGGGCTCCGCGGGGCCGGGGAGGGCGGGTGGCAGGTGGGCGTCGCTCAGAGAGGGTGGCCGTGTGAGGTGGTGTCCTTTGAGGGGCCGGGCGGGGGCTCTCCTAGCCTGGCGTGGGGCAAGCAGAGCATTGCTGAGACGGGCGGCATCGTTGTTGTGTGGCTGCCTGGTGTCCAGGCTGGGTGAATGCCTCTCTCACATTTTCTCTTTTCTTGCTCTGCTGTACCACATCCTCTCACGGACAGTTCATCTGTTGGTCACAGCTTCCACTGAGCGTGCTTAGTTGTTTTAGCAGAGCCTTTATATGTGTTCATTAGGGCCCCAGCAAGGTCTGCAAGTCCTGGCATCTCTTCTTGCCCCTTACTGTAGCTAAAACTTGAAAGAGTCTCCCACGTTCTCCAAACAGCCAGTCTCAAGCTGCTGCCTTGATGTGGGGGCAGGCCGAGGCGAAAGCAGCAGGTGACCTCAATTCTTTCTACACAAACGAGCACATTGGGCTGGCACTCTGTCATTCAGGCATTCGTATGAGACAGAGGTGTGTTGTGGCTTGCATACATGCAGTGATCTATGCTTGGGTAACAACAATCCAACTGCTTCTGTGACTGGGTCAAGTGAGGAGGTGGGCAGGAGAAGAATAGCGCTGTGAAAGCTTTTGCTGGAGTTTGAATAGCCTTTGGTAGTTGGCTTAATACAAAGGTTACAGTGATTGATATCTCTGGCATGTAACCAATATATTCCCCCAGTGATGCTGGAAGGAGTCCAGGAGCACTGGGAGCAGCCCCAGAGACTCTGACAAGAGCTCCAGAGCATTTGGAGTGACCTGAGAGGATCCTGGGCAGCTCCAGGAGGCCCTGACAGAGACCTTCATCAGCCCCCCAAGGTGTCCAGGCACGACTAGGAAGGCATACGGGTAGCTCATCCTCCACATTCAAAGCCAGAATGCAGGAGGTCTGTGCAGTTTATTTTCAGATAGCTGAGTAATGCAAAGGCATTAAGGTCTGGATTTGTCCCACATAATTACAGCCATTGATTTGAGTATCTCACTCTGGACTGAGTTTGTACCAGAGGCAGTGGAAAGGGCTGCTCAGGCTCTGCATAGCCTTCTGACAGCACCTTTCTTCTCTGTAATGGTGTTTTAAGGTGACCCAATCAAAAATCTCAGCATTTCTTAGGTAGCAAAGGCAGATGGCATGAATCTGACTTGCTCAAGATTTCATACAAGGCCGTAATAACCAGTAAGACATTGTTTCTCCAGGATGCAATGCCATCTCTTCAGAGCAACATAAAAAAATGAATACTGTAATTTTTAAATTCTCTGATGAAATTTCTGACTGCCTTGCCTGTGTTCTGCTCTCTAGGAAAGTATGGTTAGCGTAAATTCTCACCGAGGTGTACTCAACAGCGTTAGCAAGCTTCTGTGCTCATGGAGCCCTGGAAAACCTGCCCTAAAATGGAGCAGGGGAAAACACTGCAGGGCTTGTAGGAGGTTTTCTGGTCCAAGTGCAGCTGTATTTAGTGCAGATACAGGGTGGTGGTTGGGTTTTGTTTTTTCAGCCAGGGTGAGGGACTGTGCATCAGTGATGAAGATCTATTTCCTCACTTTGTGAGAAGGCACGAGCCTTTGTAGCCAGCGCTTCTCTCAGCTTGTGGTTCAGCCCTTGCTGCCTTTAAAGTTTGGGAAGCTATTCTGTGACATGTAGAGCGATAAATGGTTGCCACCCCCAGCATTCTCAGTGGCAGCAAAAAAGTGGAAATACTCTGTTGAGTTACAACTTCTGATGTCTGCTTCCAAATTGTTAGCAGGATCGCACCCAGCAGAGTAGGGGATGGTACCTTGGGTGTAGCTAAAAACTTGCTCCTGTGACTGAGCCTCCAGAGGTTTCCTTGAGAGATGGAGCCACCTAAACTAGCTACAGGTTAGGTGGCATTTCAAATTACTCACCCAAGTTGGGTTGCTTTTTTTTTTTTGCTAATTCTATTCCAGTCAGCCAAGACTGCTGTCCTTAGCTATGTGCAGATCTACAGGAAATGACAATTCTACTCTAAATATTTTTGCATTTTTTAAATTAAAGTAAAATGCCAGTATTTCTCAGCTCTCTGCGAGGAGGAACTCAGCCAAGCTGCCAGGAATCTCCATGGAGCTGCTGACCATCTTAGCCCTGTGACTTCTCATGCCATGGCAGCCCAGCAACCTAATTAGTGTGTACCAGAAGGTGAGCTGGCAAGTAACGAGGCAGGTTTCTGCCAGAACCTTGTCTCACATGAAGCATTTCTTCAAAGGCAAGCCGTCTGTGTGCAACACTGACAATTGAGCTGATTCTGGGAGGAAAAACTGCACGTTCCATGGTCCTGCCTGAGCAAAATGCTTAAGTGTGTTTTTAAACAGACAGCCTGCACAGAGACCCTGCCGCAGGGAGAGCGGGGAGCAGTTGGAAAGCAACTGGAATAGCAGAGAAGGGAACAGCTCGGCCAAGGCGGGGAGGTAAGTGGCTCCCACGTCGTGTTTTCATTGAAGACATCTGGTATTTGGTTTCTTTGGAAGCTCTCCTCAACCCTTGCTGCAGGTGACGAGTAAGGAGGCTTCACCTCATGTCAGCACTTCTCAGTTTCTCACCTGTAAGTTTGCTGTCAGTGAATGGCTGTACAGGGATGCTACAAAGCATTAGGGACTGTGTTACCAGGCCAGAGCCCCTGGGGATAATCCAGAGCAAGACATGGCAGTGAAGTTAAAACCAAGTTGGAAATTGCATTTCTGTTTTGTTGAACTATATATAGACTTAAAAACTTTCTAATGTAATAGGCTGGGGTTTTGTTAGCTGTCTGTACTGCTTTCAGCAGGGGAATAGATTTTACTGTGAGTACAGTGGAGCAGCATGGGGAGATACCTTCTTTAACTTCTGGGTATCACATTCTACTGTTACTCCTTGTGTGCTCTGGGGTGTAGAGAGACAACCTGTCCCCTTGGCAGGCAGGCAGGTAGGTGACGACTCGTTCTTCTCTTAACCAGCAAGATAGCAGTTTGTGTCTCTCAAATAGCATCCTGCTCTGAACTGAGCCCGGTTCCTGGGGCTGGGGTGATGTTGGGGCTGGCAGGAGCTGAAGCAAAGATCACAGAACTAATTCTATTTGTACAGGTAGAAATGTGAAGTTCGAGAGAGGGACACAGCAGAACGAAACTGGGTGGAAGCCTGCCTCCAGAACTGAAAAGCTTTTGGTGGTGGGGTCGTTCCAGGTTTATGGTAACAGTGAAGTGTATCTTGGGTGTGCACAGACCTTTTGTCATTCCAGTCATGCTGATTGTTGCTTCCAAGGATAAACAATACTTTGTTTTCTGGAAATTACTGCTCCTGAGTGATTGAAGTTATTGAAGGGGAGGAGCTGCTACCAGAGACTGGTGAGCAAGATACAGAGTTCTGGGACTCCTGCTTGAGAGAAATAGGGATAGCTGAAGGGGATCAAGCCACAGGTCCATCCAAGCCAGTATCTTGTTACTAATGATCAGCAGCAGTTGCCACAGAAGAACAAGGCAAACACACACAGATGTGGCAGGTGGTTCAGGCAATTCTTTGGCCACAAGCAAGTAGCTTTTTGTTTAACAACCCAACCGGCTTATTTTGAATTTATCTAATCTCCTTTTTCAGCCATGTAAACTCCTGTCATGATGAGTCCCACGCTTTAACCACAAGCTGTGTGGAAGAGGAGCTCCTTCCATTGGGTTTGATGATTTCCACTGAGCTCCTCAGAAGAAGGCAGTGAGCCTGTCACTTCAGTCCTCGCACTCAAGAGTCTTAAACATCGATTACCATGAAGCAAAAGGTAATGCTAAACCAGCTTTACTAGACACAAGGCTTAGCATTAATGGGCAGTTTACATCTGCCTCATGTTTAAAACCAGTGAACTCCTAACAGTTCCTATAAAGTTTCTCTCATTCTAGCCCATAGGTCCACTACTGTACACTGTCCAGCGATAAACCCTACAGGTATCATCTTCTTTCCTTTGGGAGATCTATTTCTCCAGAGAGTTTCCACCAAGGAGTGGTGACTAATGCGCTCACGAGGTGCACATATGGTGACACCTCCTGCTGTGGACAAAAATAAACTTTCCTTCCCAGAAAAGTTGATTTGATCATTCCTCTCTGCCTCTCAAACCTCCTCCTCTTCATTCTCAGTGCAGTCGTCTTCCTATTAGGGATCATTCTTTCTCCCATTTGTTTCCAAAAAAGCCTTCATCCATACTCCATGCTAGTGCCCATCTCCCCACATAGGGGCTGCCTTCAGCTAATGCCACAGCTTCTTAACTCGCTGATTAGAGCTCTTTTCCCATCCCACACTTAGAGACCTTCCGTACTGCACTGTCTCTTTCCTCAGTGTCCACATCAGGCGTCTCCTTGTCCAGAGGAGCCCGTTCTCTAATTGATTTGATTTGTGGTGGGACCAGCTACTAGCTGTGCTGGAGGTTTCCTAAGGCTCAAGGCGCTGTTCTGCCAGCCTCCCTCTTGTGACTAATCCCCGTCATTACACACTCAAGGGAAAAACAGCTTACGCTCTGTTCATCTGACTTGGACAGGAGACCTAAAGTCACCCTACTGCAAGAGTATCACATTGAGGGCATGGTGGAAAACAGGTCAAAGACACCTCTGCTGCCTGGTGACATTTGCACCTGCAGAACATCAAAACACTTTGACTTGCTTGGGGCTGATGGCATTATGAAATGGCTGTGACGTTGAGAGCTGTGGCAAAAGTAGTGGTTTTGCTGATTCCAGTATTCTTTTGGGCTTGTTCTTCTGGTCATGTTTCCATCTACTTCAGTGTGTTCTGAGTTAGCTCTTGAAGTAGGAGTGACAGTGAATGAGGTAGGATATAAACATCATACAGCTGCTTACTTCTCTGGAAGATGCTCAGGTACATGATCACGGGCATGGTATATGGGGAAAATAAACACATACTGATCAGTCTCTAAATCCAGCCTTCCTAAAAGGTGTTCTTCTCATGTTCTGCTGGATTTGCACCACCAGTGCTTGTGGATTTCAAGTTATTTCCTTATTGTTTATTATAATGCCCCAAACAGCTAAAATGAGTGCAAGTACTGCAGTGCCTGGTGCTATACATTGTTCCTCTGTTTGTTATTCCAGAGGCCTTCCCTTACCCACTGAACTGGATGTCACCACAGGCAGGACAGCATCTCAAGGAGAAGGTATAGTCACCACGTTACTAGCAGGAAGCTGGAGATCAGCCGTTATGACAAAGTTTTCAAAGCAGCCCTTCTCATTACTTGCCAAATAAGCCAGGAGGTCTGACAGGACCTGGTAGAGAGCTCTGTGAAATCCTGGTGAACTAATTCATCCACCAGTGTCTCAAGAAATACCCATAGTATCTCAAAAAGCAGCACTTACTCATGGCCCTGCTGTGGGTTACAGGCAGGGGCATAGAGGGAGGTTAGGGATGTGTCTCAAAACTGCAGGGAGCCTGGCTGCATCAGAACAGGTAGAAGAAGCAACTCTGGTTCTTTGGTGGTGAGCTTTGTACTGCAGAATGGGACTGCTGGCAGTAAGCTGTTAATTCAAGTTCAGATTAGATGTTAGGAAAAAAAAATTTACTGAAAGAGTTGTCAGGGCCTGGAACAGACTGCCCAGGGAGGGGGCTGAGTCACTGCCCCTGGATGTGGTTAAAAAAAAAAGGTAGATAGGTACTTAGGGATATGGTTTAGCATAGGACAGGAACAGTTGGACCTGATGATCTTAAAGGTCTTTTCCAACAACGTGATTCTGTGAATTCTCTCAGTTTTCATGGGGATTCATTGGTACAACCCAGATGGGATTGGGAATTCATGGTGCACTGGAAATGGCATAAACTGGAAGAAAGATGGGAGCTCCTGTACCCCTACAAACATCCCAAAATGAAATTTAGGCCACTCTAGCCAGCGGCAGGTCAGGTAACCTATGACTTTTCTGGAGCTGAAATAGAGAAACCAATTTCTGGTGTCAATTTTTATATCCAATATTCTTCATTCCCCTCTTACTGATAGCTGCTGACAGCAGCAGGGCTGCAGCTTCATGTAAGCAGACATTACCTGCCAGAGCTCTCAGTTCAGCCTGAGCGAGACGTGAGGGAACTATGCATAAACATAAAGAATTTATGGGCAGGTAGAGAATCCTCATTATTAATCACTTCCACAACCACCCTGTAACCAGAAGGCTGTGAGTGTCTCTGTTTCGAAGCAAGTGACTTGATGTAGAATCTCCTTTTAAGTAGATCTCTGCTGTCCAGGTAATGTGGGGATTAATTCTGCAAATGTACATAGTGCTGACAGGAAGGGGCTGCTCCTACAGAGAGCTGGGAGAAAGGAGTATGTTACATTTACTAGTTTCCATTCTTCTCATAAATTCCCTTTTTTTAAAAAATTTTTTCACCTTTTTATACCTAAAAAGACACTTCAGGGCTTTTAAAGTAGCCAAGCAAGCTCATCATGGGGTTTTGCCCCCTCCAGATAGAAAGAGAATGACCCACGTGGTCGATGGTGCCTGTTCCAAGCCCAGTTCATCAGTAACCCTCACTGCTGGGGGCTGCAGCTTGGGATGGGCAGCACAGTCATCATACAGTGGATATGCCTGCTCCTGCCTGCCCCTGTGACCTGCCTGCAAGAGAAGACAGCAGTGGCTGCCCTTGGAAGGAGTGTTGGGGAAGGAGGAAGCTCCGGAGATGCTGCCTGTTGTGTGTGGACCATTGCAGGGAGAGCTTCAGCCATGGAAATGTCTCACTGTGTCCTTGATAAGAAAAGCAGCTTTTAGCTCAAGAGTTTAGGATCTGCCCTAAAACAGGTGGTTGTGGGTTGTCTTTGTACAGCAGAGCAGTGCTTGGTGTTAATGGTGGCTCAAGTGCCATGGATTTAATGGGGGGAAGTTAGGCTGTCTGTGCATGCAGTGTCCATGCAGTGTCACTCAGTGCAGCTCAGTGGCACGTGTGAGGCAAAAGTAATCAGCACATGCTGAGCTTGCCTAGCTGCTCATGACAGTCCCAAAGCTTCTAAACAAGAGCTTGGGGAAGTTCCAGCCAATGTTCTTTCTCTTGGACCCTGTGATCTAGTATTCAAAATCAAGGTGTCATGACTGAGCAGGGGAGAACACCTGGAGTCCTGGGGTTCTCCCTGTATTCCCATTTCTGACAGCAGTGGGATTCTTCTTGGGCAGGTTGCAGATATCACAGTTCTCCTGTGTGCTCACAGATCCTGGAGCCAGAGCTGCATTGAACGGTTCCTTTTCCAGATGTGGGAAGAATGAAGCCTGTGGGATTATCCTGAGATCACTGACTCCCTGGTAACCTTTTTTTTTCCTTCTTCATTTCTTTTTTCTATGCAGGCTTGTCTGAATCCCTCCTACCTTCTTCAGATGGTTTGAGCTAAGAACACATCAAAGATGTAGACATGTCTCTCATCAACTCAATACCAGCAGCCAGGTTATCTGAAGTCATTTTCTGCCTGCTGCCACTGGGAAGAAAGTGCCTTCAGGGGTTCTCATTGTGTACCCCGAAAGTACACAGCATCACAGCTCTTGAGTAAACAGGCAAAATCAGCATCCCCCATCCTCCTCACTGAAACACTTTGTATTCACCATAAACCCCCCACTTTGATCTTGTGCCAAGAATAACACAGACAGTCCATTAAAACATTTAATAACATGATATAATTAAAAATATCTAACGTGCAACTCAAAGAAATGAATATGAAGCTTGTTTAAATCTGTTTCCACACCCCTCCAAACTTGACTGACAGGTTCCAAACCTTCATTAATTGGCCTGAAAATTTATGAATACCCTGATATTATGGGGGAGAGGGTGTGTCCTATAGACGAGTTGGGAGCACAAGAGATCAATACTCAGATTGGAAAGGGTTTGGATGCTGTGGCTGCTTTAAAATTCCTGCAAGGCACGTCACTGCAGCTGGGAGCATTTAAATTTCTGATTCAAGTGGTCTGAAATGAGCTGGAGACACTCGTCCCTTGCACAGCCTGTGTGTTTAAGTCTCTGAAGCATTCAGAGAAGTGCTCCCTCAATGCTCAATGGACTGTGTTAGTCTGAATCCACCCCTTTTCTTCACAGTAATACAGGGAGTTTATACAGCACCTCATCTTTTAGATGAGCAGCCTGGACCACAGGAGCTGGAATGACAGCCAAGTCCCAGAGGAATCCTGAGCACTGGATTATAAAGTGACTCTGGTCACAGTCTAATAGGAAAGTCATTGGTCTGAGGATTAGGAAAGCTGTGGATCCTGGGCCTGCTCTTGTCTAAAGGATAATACTGGTTGAGATATTTCACTGTCAGAGTCAGGGAGACAAGCAGTTCAGTGCAAAGGGATGAACTGGTGAACATCAGCCCAGCATGCACCCAATTTCAGCAGATGTTACATGAAATGTGTTAAGTCCTGATTAAAGAGTTTAAATTGGCAATTTTAACTCTGTGTTGCCATGACTCAGCTGGGAGCAGGAACTCAGCTGTGTGGCTCTTTCTCCTTTGATGTTCTCTGCATTTTGTAGAGACCAAGACTTTTAAAAAAGCATTGCTCTTGGTCAGCAGGAACATCTGCTGGACAGCACATCACTGAGAGGGAAGAACAGGCAGGTCGGTAGTAGAAGGCAGGAAATACCTGCTTTTTCCCCAAAACATGGAAGCAAGTTGGCTGTTCTACTCTGACTGTATTTTAATGGTGTTCCAGTCTTCACTAGCGGCAGTACCGCAGGTATTGTCTCTCTTGTGGGCACAGAAGAGGACAGAGCACCCTTTTCAGACACCACCTCTCCTGATCAGACAGGATTATGCTATATTAACTTTACAATAGCTCAGGACCTGCCTGCTCAGAGGCATCATTTCATTAGGCTGACACCAGTAATCTCAGCTGCAGCCTGAACAAGATCCATGCAGGCTGCTCTCTCATTTGGAGAACAAGATAGCTTGCTGTCCACCGGGATCGCTCCTGCTGAGTCTCAAAGTACAGTAGCACAAGCACTGGCAAGTTGAAATAAGGCACTGAGGCTCTGGGAGCCCTGCAGCAAAATCAGTGGCATCCTCCAGTGCCTTACACCCATGGGATTTCTGTACATACCCTGTTAACTGCTCCCTGGCAAGAGTATCCAGTCCCAGGATAACTGTCAGTTGTCATCAAAGACGCTGCTGTTCCTGTTACTGAAGCTGTTCTCCTTGACCATCACTCGGTACGAGATGCGCATGAAAGAGCCAGTGAGCAGCACAACAAAGAGGATTAGTAGCAAAGACCAGACCCCCGGTTCAATCCCCTTGAGGAAGCTCTGGCTGCCCTGGGGGATGGTGTTGGTCAGATTCAGCAGGTACCCAAGAGTCCAGACAGATGATGTACCACCCATCTATGGAAAAAAGAAGGATGAGAGGTCAGAAGAGACAGAGACAGTCTAACTTCCCCCAGCCATGTTGCTGTGCACAGGCCCAAGGCACATACACTTTACTGGAGACAGCTCTGAGGATTGGGCTTGATGTGAGGAGCTCTTCTGGTCCTGACCAGCCACACCTGGGGCTTCCACCCACTGCTCTGGGAGCTCCATTTAAGCTCTGGCCTGGGCAGCCCCTTCTCCTAGGCTGGGCTGTAGGTGTGTGCTGTTCCTTCTGCAATTGCTGACAGGCTCTCCCAGGTGGACCTCAAGTGTCTGTGGTGGGTAGCTCCTGGCCCTGCCCTGACTGAACTTGAGGCCTGTGTTGAAGGTAGCTTGTCTCTGGCTTTCCTGGGGTGGACCCTGGACCTATCTCCTCAACTTGCCTGGCCCTGCTGATCTCTGTGCAGCTGCCTGTACCACTGTCGCTCCTGTGGTCCTGTTCAGTGGGATGGTGCCTTTGCTGGTAAGTAAGGGAGTGGTCTGGGGGCAAGATTCCTTTTACTTTGTGAAGGGGGACAACCTGAACCAGATCCTGAAGCAATTTCAGGCTTTATAAGCCAGTTACAAGCCCCCAGTAATGCCAAGGTGATTGCAGAGAGGTAGGGCAGCATCTTTTGGCTCAGGAAATACCACCACCAGTCTGTCCTTAACACGGAGCAGTGACCAAGCCCCACTTCTTCCCCTACTGGGCACAGACTCTTGAAGATGGCATTGCTCCAGCTGTGGTTTCCCAGTGGGAACACCTGTAATCCCTAGCTCTCTGACACTGGCTTTCTTGCTTCTCACAATGGGGAGCTTATTTTTCAAAAACCTTTTGCTGGAAGAACCTAGTTGGATGGGGCTTGTAGGGGTGGGGACATTTTGGCTTTCTGGAAACCCCCTCCCCTCCTTTGTAACTGGAAATACCACACTGTGGGTAACTGACCTTCTTCTGGAACGCCGGCCAAACAGCCTCCCCAAAGCCAAATGTGTATCCCTTTGTACTGAGATGAAAGAGGAAGGCAGACTCCATGCAGTAATCAGCAAGTGCATCCAGGCTTGTTTGGGGTGCCTTGACTAGCTGGCGTTGTTTCCAAAAGCAGATGGGGGTGTGGGGGATAAAAGAAGTAAATATTCAGTAGTTGAATTTCAGGTCTGCTATAACCTCTCCTTTCCTGCTCTGGGACTGACTGTGGGATGGGAGGGGGGTTAGTGTCCTTGCAGGCTGAGACTGTGTTTCCTGCACCCACAGGGCTGTGGTCTGGGAACCAGGGTCATCTCTTGGTGCCTTTGTTCCCATCTTATTAGAGACCAGGCAGTTCCAAGAGCAGCAGAACTGGCAGCCAGGTCTCCTACAGCTGCCTTGCAGATGAACTGCTTGATATGATTCTCTGCTCTCTAATTAGGCTGTGCTAATGCTGCAGCCTCTCTCTCAACAGGACCTGTAGCAAGATCTTCCATCCAGAAGAGAAAGCTTTGGGGAGCTTCTTATGGGCTTTGCTGCCCCATTAGCAAACCCTGTAGGGATCGTCTGATTGGAATGTTGCTGCGGGTGCTTGGTCAGTGACAGTGCAAATGAGGGTGACCTCATAAGCCACCAGCTGACAGAAAGAGCTTACAAATTCCCCTGGCTTGGTCTCCATGGGCCTAGCTGAAGTGGGAAAGCCCCTGGAGCCTGAGCAGATGTATTCCTCTCACTTAAGGAGAGGAGGATAACGGGAAGACCAAGGTGACGTGCAGGACTGAATAGAGAGCCTTCCTGTTTATTCCTTAAACTGCAATAAAAGGTACTTGGGAATTTAATTTAGTCCAGGTGTTACCACCAGCAGCTGGGAGTTGAGAGGAAGGAAAATCAGTGGAGCCTGTTTCCTCAAAGGAGAGGAAAAACCCACCAAGCAAACCCAAGGCTTTCCCTGAGGGAGCTAGTAAGTTATGGCTCTCAGTTGGAGTCTTGTGGGCTTCTCCAGCAGACCCTTCCTTGCTTCCCACTCTCCCTGCACACAGTTATTTCAGTTACCTCTTTGATGGACATTTCACAAAGCCTGTTGACTGCCTGCTCCAAGTCAGAAGAGGGTACAGCTTCTCTCATGAAGTCCATGGCCTCAGAAATCACCTACAACAGCAGCAGAAGTAATCGCCAGGTTGCAGCGTGCTCTGCAGCCTCACACCATGTATGGTGCCCGTAGGAAAGGAAGTGGCAGCAGGGGTGGGGTGGGGTGAGCTGCCAGTGTGCCCTGTCTGTGTGCTTGTGTTGGTGGTTATGGGGCCTGTGATGGGCCCAGGGAAAGCTAACTGATCTGTTACTGTCCAGGGATGGAAACAAGGCTGCTTGTAGCTTGCCTGCAGCAGCCTTCCTGGCCGTGCCTGCACAACTAGGTAGGGCCTTATGCTCCACAGCTCAGTGTCCCTGGGAGGCTCTCAGGAGCTGGGAAGACTTCTGAATTTCTTCCCTTTGCATTCCTTCACTGAAATGCACTCAGCTTCTCCTAGGATCTTGAGATGGTCCTGGCTTAACATCTCAGAGAATCTGAACACTAGATCAAGGGTCTCAGATACAGCATGCTTGTGGCAAAGCATGCCCAGGTGTTTGCTTAGAGTGACAGGATCTACAGCTTCACCACATCCTTGGTGTGGGAAATCATTCTCAGCACACAACTCCTGACAGTCCTGCCTTGCTGGCTCACCTGAGCTCTTTTATAGATCTGGAGTCCCAAAGTTTGCCATACAAGCAGAGGATGCTGAGATGTGGATGAAGAAAGCCCTATCACAGTCATTGGAGGGAAGCCTGGGTTCCATATTTGAACAGTTGTGTGAAAATGAGGGGGAGGGGGCAGGGGTGCACTGTCTCAGCTCTGGGTATGCAGCATTAGCCAGAGTACTGGCCCTCTTGGCTAGCAGAGGGCACCGCATGGCTTTTCTCACTGTATTAATAACCAAACTAGTCCTGTTCATGAGCTCTCCATACCAGTTGCCTCCCCCAGTGTAAATGAAAACCCACCAGAAACTTCATCTGGAGATGCTGGAAAATACTGAAGAAGCTCTGGGAAGAGGAAGAGTTGAGCAGGCTCTGCACAAGACTCATGCAAGCACTGCCATTGCTGGAGCCAGTGATGGTGAAGGCTTCCTCGAGCTTGGGGGTATCCCATGTGGCATCACTGACAGCACAAGGCTCAGCATGTACTGAATGCCACCGCACTTCCTGGGAGTAGGTGTGGGGCCAGCAGGGATTAGACACAGTTTTAGCACCTCTGTGATCCTAGAGAGACACAAAACAGGGACATGGTTAGCAAGAGAGGAGCTGGCATCTCAGGGCTTCACAGAGGAAGACAAAAGGCTTCACGCTAAGGAACAGTTTTCCTCGGGCACCAGAGTGTTGTGAATGAGCAATCAGGCTGCAAAAGGCTTGCCAGACCTTATCTCAGGTAGCCAACTGCAGCACCCAGGCTGATGCAGCAGGTTCCCAGCTCCTGAAGAGCTCAGGGCAAGCTGGACCTGGACCTGCTGGGTGAGGCTGAGAGTCCCAGCCTGACCTGCTCTCCCTTAGCCACCCCCCAAAAAAATTCAGTGAATTCTGTGCTTTAGTTAGCTGCAAGGAAGAGGCTGTTCTGGTCTGGTCTGCCTTCCAAACGGCTCAACCCCTTGAGAATCAATGTTTTCTCTGGGAAAATCACCCAGTGTAACTGGGATGAGGTGGGTGTCTGTGTGAGACATCAAGGGTCTCGAACACAGGCTGGTGGTGTTTACAGGGAGGAAAGTGGGTGGGCAGTGAGTGATCATTTCTGAGAAATGCAGTGTTGGCATTGGGTCCTGCTACCTCCCTGCTGAGCTGAAGTAACATTTGGAAGAACCAAAGCACCTGGATGTTTTCAAAATGAAATGTTCTTTTGGAGATCACTCCAGGGTTAAAGTCAGCAAAGGACAGACAGATCCCAAATGAAAGGTCCCTTCCAGCGTGGAGGAGCAGCTCAGAGGAAACGAGGGAAGTTTTTGCCTTGCTCCACCCTAAGGTGACCTTAGCACTTCTGGAGAGCAGCTTTGTGCTCCTATGTACCGAGTAAGAAGCCAAATAGAGCCTCCAGGTAGGGAACTCTAGAATGGGTGCCTGCTTGTAGGACATTGATTTAGGCATAGACTATGTTTGACACATGCTTTTTTAGATACATGCAGGTGCCTTTTAATAAGGACACTGATTGATGTTTTGCCCATAGAAGCTGTGCGCTCTGCAGCAGTCACTCGGTGCCCAGGGTTGATATATTATCCCAGATCCTTGCAGATGCCCTTCTGGCAGGTACTCACGTGGATGAGCACAGCGAGCAGCCTGTTGCGGAGCTGGGCTGTGCCGTGGCAGGGGGAGTGGTAAGTGTGCACGTTGTGTGTCTGTCCGTACAGCTGCAGCTTCACCCCCTCTTTTGGTACCTGGTTCTCTCCCACCTTGTAAGTGAGCTGTGCTGAGGTTCTTCTCATGGACAGGACTCCTGCCAACCCCTTCCTGGAGGGGACCAGCTGTCCTTGCCAGTCGTACTGAACCAAAAAGAACCAGAGAGGGCTGTTGGTTTCTACACCTGGATCACGGTCAGATGCAAGTATTGTACAGAGAGAGAAAGCAGCTTTCTGGTGCAGTACAGCCCCACTGTCCCCACAGGACATGAGGATGCTGAACTGGTGGCTTTGGAGGGAACAGAGGAGGCATTGTACAAGCACTGCCTTCTGTGCAGAGAGCTCCCAAGAGCCAGCAAGAGCAGAGCACACCACCCTGGATGCCTGTTTAATGCACTGGTCTCGGCAGGGAGGAGCAGGCAGAAAGGAGAGGGGGTGGTCGTGGGGAATGGGAAGAAGGTTTCCAGGTGGGCAGATATCTATTAAAGTTCTCCTTTGATGCTAAAGCAAACTTCATGTCAGGAGAACTGTGCAGATTAATCTCCTGCAGTCTTTTAAAACTGATTTTGGTGACACTGAAGTTAGCAGGACAGGCAGGAAGGTTTATGGGGTGCCACCTCTCTGACCCTGCTTGAGGGAAGCTGTGTGGCTGCCAGCAAGGCAAGCAAGTCCCTAACCAGTGCATCCTTTCTGCTGGTCCTCAGAACTGCCTTTCACTTTCCTGATGTGGAATAACTCAGTCTAACCTGCCTTGCTCTTGCACTCTGAGATCTTGAGACCCTTTGCCTTGAGAAGCCATGGGTAGTTAGAGCAAGGAAACTTAAATGTATTGGGTTCTGTTTCTGGACTGCGTTCTGAATGCAGAGCAGGCCCCAATGCTGGGGACACCCAGCTGTACTCTTGCTTCCTCCTCAGTGAGAGGAAATCTGATGTGCTTTTGCTTTGGCAGCAGCAGAGTCTGCTTCTCTGTCTACCAGCCACAGGATGACAGGTGGGACAGGAGGACTCTGGTGGCAGTCTCACAGCCCCCCACGGCCATGGCAGCAGTGCCTGCTTCCCAGTGGGCCTGGGTTGGAACTGCGGTGACTCAGGGCAGGTGCTGCAAGGCCAGGCTTCGGCCTAGCTTTAGCCATCTCACCAGCCAGCTGGTGTTGGGCATGACCTGCCTTCACTGAAAGACAATGGGAGTTGTGCTCAAGCATTAATTAAAGCATGGGGCTTTAACAGTCCCTCCATGTGTCTCAGTGGCTCTTTGCTAACAAGAGTGGCTCAGCTCAGCTCTGTACTCCCCAGGCAGGGTTGTCCTTTACCTTGAAGAAGTTCTCCAGGACATAATTAACGGCAACCCAATGGAATGCTTCCTTGTCTGGACTGGACAGGATTTGTGCCCCCTTAAAGTCAAAGGGGGATGACTTCAGGGCTGCAAGGAGACCATCAGAGAGGGTGGAACGGGTGAGGCTAGAAAAGAAAGAGGCACATTTGTTACAGGACCCTGGCAGAGGCAGCCTGCAGTGGGGACATGGTTGCAGGTTTCTGCTATGCTTCCCACTTTGGACAGTAGCACAGGGACATGACAGTCCTGCTTTTGCTGCTGCTTCTCTCTCCCCTCACATGGTTCTAGTGACAGGATCAGCAGAGGGATGACTGATGAGGATAGTGCAGCTATTCAAGAACTTAGGAGTTCAGTACCCTCTGCCCCCGAGGAGCCCTGTGGTCCTGTCCCACTGACCTGTCCCCATCCAGATCTTTATTTCCCCAGTGCCTAAAAGGAGATAAAGGTCCTGATAATAAGGTGACTGACAACAGGGTCCATAAAAGTTTGCATGATAGGGTAGATCTTTCCATCCCTGCTCCCAACCTGGTGACAAAACACCACCCCTGCAAGGCAGTGTGGTTTGTCACATAAACTGAGAACCCTTCAGCTTTCAGAGAGACAGATGTTTCTCCAAGCCCTAACAGTGAATTCTTTACATAGACTGGTAGCAGTAGCAAACTGTCAGCCTCATGGCTGCTTGGGGGGACAGCATGGAGACACAGCCATGCCGTGCTCCCCTTGAGTGCGTGGGGACCTGAAGGAGGTTTACCTGACTAGGAGATTAGGGATGAAACACGCTGCAGAGCAGACAGGGTGAGATGCATTTACAGAATGATCCGCACGGTGTGTGCTGCTCTCTGGGTGTGGGGTTGCAACATTCACTCACTTCAGCTGCCTGGGGTTGGTAGTTGCTCCCAAGTAGAGGGGGGTTTGGCTGTGCTGCTCTTCTGGGATCTCTTTTTGGGCCCATGTCAAGCATGGCTCCCGCAAAGCTCTTCTCCACTTTCTGAGGAGAATCTGGGATGTTGGAGACTCGCAAACCTGAAGGCCAGAGGAAAGAATGACATTTGGTAAGGAAGGATGCAGGAGAAGTGTGAGAGCTGTCAGCCAAGAGGTTGCTGTTCTAGGGCATGGTTAAACACAGCATTTGTCACAGGTGGAAGGAAGGAATTCCACCAGGTATCCATCCTGCTAAAATATCTTACAGATAACAGAAAAGCACATGGATGTAAATCCCAAAGCATGCAAAGAGAACCTGAGCTCTGCTCTTGAAACATCCCATAAACAACCACATCTCAGCCGTGAGAGTGCTGCAGCAGCTGAGGCTAAGGGAGAATCATAGAATCATAGAATTGTAGGGGTTGGAAGGGACCTCGAGAGATCATCGGGTCCAACCCCCTGCCAAAGCAGCTCCCTAGGACGTTTCACTCAGATAGGCGTCCAGACAGGGCTGGAATCTCTCCAGAGATGGAGACTCCACACCCCCTGGGCAGCCTGGCCCAGGGCTCCCTCACCCTCACTGGGGAAAAGTTCTTCCCCATGTTGCTGGGGAACTTCCTCTGCTCCAACTTGCAGCCATTGCCCCTTGTCCTGTCCCCACAGACACTGAAAAGGGGCTGGCTGATTCCCCCTGCATCCCCTGCTTAAGATAATTATAAACATTAATCAGGTCCCCCCTTAGTCTTCTCTTCTCAAGGCTGAACAGTCCCAATTTTCTCAGCCTTTCCTCACAGGGGAGATGCTCCAGGCCCTTCATCATCTTCGTAGCCCTTCTTTGGACTCTCTCCAGGAGATCTCTGTCCTTTTTATAACAGGGAGCCCAGAACTGGACACAACACTCCAGGTGGGGCCTGACCAGGGCAGAGCAGAGGGGGAGGAAAAGAGAACCCGAGCTCTGCTCCTGAAACATCCCATAAACAACCACATCTCAGCCATGAGAGTGCTGCAGCAGCTGAGGCTAAGGGAGAAATTGGCGTTAGCCACCATAAAAGATAAGCGAAAGGACGCAGTGCCTTGCAGACAGAGCTGAGGCTGATGCATCAGCCCCCTCCTCCAGCCACTTCCTCTTGTGCTGGTGGAGGTGGCTTCTGAGCCCGGCGCCTGCAAGCAACACGGCTCCGCTCTGGGGGAAGCGGGTGCTGTGCAGAGAGAAGTTGTTTAGAAGCCCTGACTCATCTTTCTCCAGCAAGAGTCAGTGGGGGCTTAAATGCTGGTTTTGCACTGTTGCCAAGGAAGAGCTCTGCGTTACCTGTCCTCCAGCCCACTCATTGTCCTGACTGCAGGACTTTCTCACCATGTGCTTTGTTCTCCTGGGCCCTGGATAGATAGGGCTGAGCTGCAGCTTGCCAACAGCTGCTCCAAGACTGTGACCATGCTACCAAGGATAACAACTCCACCTGGGAGAGACACCTGGCTAGACCTCTCCTGACCAGTTCTGGGCTTCCCCTGGGTTGGAAGGACAGGGAGATACTGGAGAGGGGACAGCAAAGGGCTATGGAGATGCTGAGGGGACCAGAACATCTCTCTGACCCAGAGAGGCTGAGGGACTCGGGGCTGTTCAGCCTGGAGAAGACTGAGGGGGATCTTCTCAGTGCTGATAAACCCTTGAGGGGTGGGCTCAGGAGGATGGGTCAGTCTGTGTTCAGTGGTGCCCAGGGACAGGACAAGGGGCCATGGGCACAGACTGGAGCAGAGGAAGTCCCACCTGAACATGAGGAGGAACTTCTTTGCTGGGAGGGTGGCAGAGCCCTGGGCCAGGCTGCCCAGAGAGGTTGGGGAGTCTCCATCTCTGGAGACATTCCAACCCTTGATCCTGGGCACTGTCCTGTGCAGCCTGCTCGAGGGGATGCTGCTCTGGCAGGGGTGGGACTGGGGGGTCTCCAGAGGTCCTTGCTGACCCCCATCAGTCTGTGATTCTGTGCTGCTGACATGCTATTGCAGTAGAAGGTTCAAATAAGTCTTCAGCTGGTGAGCTGCACTTGCTGTTTTTAACCCAGACAGTGAATGTGGCGACAGTCAAAGGACACATACAAGGTTTCAGGAAGCCCTTATTACATCTTTGATATGTGGTTTGTGCTGCTTACTGTCTGCAAGGGCACAAACTCTCTTCCTTGCTTGTTGTGCAGCTGCCCTCCTATAGCACGCTGGTACTGAGAGTTCAGGGTTCCCAGCACCCTCCTATAATCAGGCTTCAACATCAAAGTGAGATTGAGAGATAAGGAGGGAAAACCCTGAGCACTAATGCATGAAACCCTTTCAGCTGGCTTGGGCAGAGTCAAACTGAGTCAAACAGTTTGAATGTCTCCCAAATGTGACCCCTAAAATTAAGTTGAACTTGTGATTGTGCTGTCAACCCACACGTAAGAGGTTCGGAATCTTTGCACCTCTGTTGTCCTGGAACTGTATCACTTACAGCTCACAGTATGGTCAGGAGGAGGCAGAAGATACAAGGAGTCACCTTGGAGCCAGATTTGTCTCCATTGCTGTTCAGCATCTCTCCCAGGTAGGAAGCTTGGAAACTTTAGCTAGCTCAGCCAATGATCCACATGGACATCAGGACCAGCTCCATCCTCTCTGATGCTTCCCTGCTTGCAGCAGGCCAAAAACCCTGTCTCCTGCTACTGCCAAGTGCTCTGATGTCCAGCTGTGTATGGCTAAACCTGCCCCTGCCAAGAAGACCTGTGCTGAAAATGAGCAGCTTGTGTTTTGCTGTCACCATTTCAGAGTACAGGGAGGTGACACAGGAGCCAAGGAAACTGTGGCAATGGTCCGTGCACAGATCTCTGAGCTTCTGTGCATCCCATGCCAGTCCCACAGACCACCAAGTGTGAATTGGGCACCTTACCTTGGGCAGGACAGGAACTGCATTCCCTGATCACCCCGGTCTTGTTTGCCTTGGTGGTGGTCCACTGGTAGATGAACAGGATGGTGCGGGATGGGTCGGCGTCCAGAACAATGCCATACTGGAAAAAGACCCAGAACATTCTAGATAAACCCCACTGGGTGCTGCTTTGTTATTGCAGGGTTACTCAGCATTACATGGGTGTTCTGGGTCACCCCTGGGCCTGCACCACAGTGCTTCAGTTAGCTGTTTATGTTCAAAGACAGGGTGAAGCCAGAAGGTGATGTGGATCTGCGGGGATCCCTGTGTGTTTCTGAACATACAGGAGGTGCAGCAGGAGTGGAGAGACACCCACAAACACATCTGACCTCCAGTGGCATGCTCTGTTGCTGTTCCTTAAACCAGGCAGAGGCCTTCTGTTGACACCTGGGCCACTTGGAGCTCAGGAAAAACAGGTCCTAAAGCGGTGGGAGATGGCACAGTACAGGCTGATTCTAGGACTCAAAGTGCTGCTGGATTGGTTTGCTGAAGAGATAAGGGTTTCATGCAAGCCAGAGGGCTGTGGCTTGTTCCTGCTTCTGAGGAATCCAAGACTCCCACATCTCTTTGCCCCGCTGCGGAGATGGTGTGACAGGGGCTGGGTTTGCCCTGATGCACGTCAAAGGCCTGTGGGAGCTGCAGCACGCTGGGATGGACCAGCACAGACCCGTGCAGCAGCCCTGAGGAGATAAGACTTCAGCAGAAACAGCAGCAATGAACTTGAGATTTCTCAGCACCTTGCCTGCTGATGGTTCTGTTGTGTAGCAGTGAGACCAAGGGCTTTCTTAGTCTCTTTGCAGCCCAGTGTCTGATCTGTTTGGTGCTGACTGTACCTTGCTGAGCTGTACCTTGTGTGAGGGTAGGAAATGAGCAGCTGACTCAAACCAGCCCAGGTGCTAGCCTAGGGTTGTCTCCTCACACACACACACCCCCCAGCCATAACATGACCCCAAACTAGGACATCTCCTACCCAGACAGGAAAGAAACTCGAGATCTGGGAGGTGCATGGTAGTGCATAGTCTCAGTTGTATCCTGCACAAAGATAGTTGTAGCCATGTCTGAGCGGGAGGAGAAACTTCCCAAGAGGTTGATGTTAACACCACCAGAAGGATTTTAGACATGACAGAGCCTGGCTGCAGGCTCTGAGGGAAGCTGTCTGCCTGCTGCCTTCCCTGGAGCTTGCAGCTGCACCAGAGGCAGCGCTGGGGCCAGGAGCTGGTGGGACAGGAGCAGAAATGCGGAAGGAGGATGGACCTCCTTGCCTGAGCCTGCTAGTATCCTCCCACACGAGTGACAGCTCTGTTTCTTGCAGGGACATGTCTGCTGGCACAAAAGAGGAAGGAACAAGAACGAATGGTATCGGCAGAGAAACATGGGGGGGTTTTCTCCTTCACAAAATGAGGGTCTGCAAGGAGCACAAGGGAAGAGGAGGGACCACTGTGTTTCTGCCCCAGCTCAAGCAGGGCACCCACTGGGGAGAGCATAAAGCAATAAGGTGTTTTTAATCCAATTTTTGTTTCTGAGAGGAGCATGGAGGAGGGGTAGTATCTCTAAACACAGGTTAATCTACTTCTGTTGAAGTAAAGTACATCATGCCACTGATCTCTCCTTGGCAGCAGGGCATCAAGAGGCAGAGTGGATGGGCATTAACCCCTCGGTCACTGGGCAGACCTGACCCCACTGCTTAGAGCAGGTTGGCTCTTTGGTTAAAATCAGGAGAAGACAGAGGAGGAAACACTGTGGAAGATAGTTATCTTTTTTTTTTTTAAGATGGATGTGGCTGTTCAGGGCCAAACTTTTAAGAGAGACCTAGGTGTTTCCCTCTACTGACATCACTGATCCCTGGGGCAGCTCCCGACATGGGCTGCCTCTCCTCAGCCTCTGGTGAGCATCTCTGCTGGATGATATCTAGCCTGTGTTTCCCTGACCAGCCAAAGGCATTAGCTTGGTTTTGGTTTGGAAGGCTACAGCATGGTGAAGGATACAAACCCATCTTCACAGTCTTGTTCTAGACCCCTCCTCAGTTGGTTGTTTCAGGCTCGTAACTAAGGCAGTAGTGCAATGGATGTAAAAAGCAACAAATCAGATTTTAGTTTAGATGGCGTACACAAGGAAACAGGCAGCTTCTCCTTGAGAAGCAGCCCCACAGCCAAAGAGAAGGTCCTCTGCTTACTGCCCTGCTTGGCCACCCCTTGGGCAGGGAGATGCCCTTACCTTGGTCCTGGGAAGGGTGATGGGCACATCTTTAGTGGAAACGCAAAGGAGCACGATGCCCGTCAGTCCCGCTATGATCACCAGCCAGGGGGTAGGAGTTCACGCCAAGACATGAAGCGCGTTCTCCTTTCACAGAGTCGAAAGAGGAAGCAGCAGAGCAGCAAACTGGCAGTGGCTGCTCTTTACAACCTTTAAAAAGAGGAGAAAGGCGGGACTGGGGCTGGGCTCTGACTTCAGCCCGGCCCCAAGCCACAGGGACCACAAGCAGCGCGTGGGCCACGCTGCGTGTGATGCCTCAGGTGGTTCTCCCTTCCATCACTGTGCAGTAAATAAAGCGACAGCTTCGTGCCCGCTCCAGCGTTAGCTCTGCACAGGCATCGGTGCAACCTCGAAACTGCCCCAGGCAGCAGGGGTTGAGGTAAACAGAAATGTGGGGTTGTCAGCTGTGTAATAAGCAGAAAGCAGGTAAAACTCATCTGTTTGGTATTCTGCGCCTGGCAGTGCTAGCTGCCAAAATTAGAAGCAGGGAAGCTCCTTGTAGCTGGGTTTACTTTATATCTGAGGGCTCCAGGGTGGGCCTGGGGTGCTTCCCTGCAAGCACATGTCCATCAGGTTCCTTCAGACTGCTTCTGCCTCCTCAATCGCTCTCAGGGGGCACCTGGGACAGGAAAATATCTGTGCAGTTGGGTTTCCATTCTCAGGATACTCTGGTGGATTTGGTCCTTGCTACGGGGGACAGATGGGGGCAGCTTGGGTCTTTTTCCTCCAGAAGGCCAGAGTCAGTGTAGGTGCCTTCCTGACAGTGTCCCCACAAAAGACAGCCAGCCCTCAGACTTTACAAAGCATGTGCCCGCTTTCTTCTTCCAGGTGCCACAAAGTCATGTCCCTGAAACCAGAATTTCTGAAGAAAAATGTCACCATCTCGGGAGAGCTGCTGCTTTCAGGCTGTCCCCATCTGTTTCCCAGTGACTGGGCCTAGGAATAAAAGTGTAGCTCCTTTAAAGAGATGTTTGTGTGGGCTGGACCACACAAAGTAGGTGGTGTACTTGGTGACATGGTCTAGTGTTGAACCTAGTAGGGCTGGATAGACAGTTGGACTTGATGATCCTGAAGGTTTTTTCTGACTGAAATCATTCTATGATTCTGTGATTTATTGGCGAGGTCCTTGTGCCCGCCTGAGGACATCACCAGCCAGGCCTCTGTCTGCAGAGCTAAAGGAATGACATCTTGGTCTTGTAGGGGTATTTTGAGATGTCTGTTTATGTCTAAGAGTTGTTATAAGCAAAGTGCCAGAATTCCCTTGCCTTCTTGCAGACTTCAGGCTCCAGTTCAGATTATGCTGGTCAGCAACTCATCTGCAGATGTCCTGCAGTGACAGGACAAGGGCCAAAGGTTTTAAACTGAAAGAGGGTAGGTTTAGATTGCATGTGAGGAAGAAATTTTTTACAATGAGGGAACACATTGCTCAGAGAAGTTGTTGGTGGATGTCCCCTCCCTGGAAGTGTTCAAGGCCAGCTTGGATGGGGCTTTGGGCAACCTGGGCTTGTGGAGGGTGTCCCAGCCTGTGGCAGGAGGGGGGTGGAGGGGTGGGGTGGGCACTGGGTGGGCTCTGAGTCCTTTCACACTTAAACTGTTCTCTGATTCTTTGCTTTGTTACATTTGTGCTGACAATGCTCTTTGCACTGGGGACACTGATGACATTGCCAGGTTACTGTCAGTCCTCCTCCTCCTCCCCCTGCTCTCTGGTCTGCCCAGGAGCACAGGCAGGCTTTCCTGCACATCCCTGGGGAGGATTCCTGCGGCATTTCAGCTTCCTGCAGTGCCAGAAGCAACTGCCATAGGCGTCCTCCTGTCTTGCAGTCCCACGGGATGCCTGGAGTGGCTGCTCACTCCGGGGCGGCTGGCTGGGTGCTCACACCTGTGGGCTGGTGATGATTATACCAATATCACGATATATCAACACGTCAGGACACCCAGAAGAACTGCCAGATCCTGCTGTGGTCAGGCCAGAGCTGCCCCGCTCCCAGCAGAGCAGCGCACCTCCGCCTGCACAGGGCAGAGAAGGCGAGGGGAAAGGAGGGAGCCCGTGGCCGGGGGGTTGCGGAGCACAGCTGTTCTCTCGGCTGCATGTCGGGGTTCGGGGGGCTGTTGGCGGACCCCCGTGGCTCGGGGAGGCTCTGAATCGCAGGGGGTACCGCGATAGTGACTCTGAGGGGCGGGCGGGCGCTCTGCAGGCTCCTGCCCGCGGCTCTCAGCAGTGCAAAGTCGGGATTTTCCTCCCCGCGGCGGAGGCAGCGGAACCTTTGTGCGGCGGAGCGGGTTCCGCGGGGCGGGGAGGAGCAGGACCGCGCTGAGCCGGGGGACCCGAGAGAGGGGCGGCCCGACGAGCCGGGGCCGGGGGGAAGCTGTGGCGGGAGCGGGCCCGCTGGGGCCCGCCCAGGCCGCCATGTACGCGGGTCTGCAGGAGCTGGGGGTGGCCAACGGCGAGGACCTGAAGGAGACGCTGACGAACTGCACGGAGCCGCTGAAGGCCATCGAGCAGTTCCAGGTGGGCTGGGGATGCGCCGGGACCCTGGGCAGGGGCCGCTCCTTAGGGGCCGGGACTGCGGGGCGGTGGGGAGCCCGTCAGAGCCCAAGTTGGGGGCGGTTTCGTGGGCTTTGGCCTCTTTCTGTTTTTAACCAGCATGGCTTTAGCGGTCCCCGCTGTCCTTGGCGGCTAGCGGGGCCAGCTAACCTAACCCTGCCGCCCCCTGCCCGGTGCTTGTGTTGGCAGACGGAAAATGGAGTGCTCCTGCCCTCGCTGCAGTCGGCCCTGCCCTTCCTGGACCTGCACGGCACCCCCCGGCTGGAGTTCCACCAGTCGGTGTTCGATGAGCTGCGGGAGAAGCTGCTGGAGAGGGTCTCAGCCATCGCTCTGGAAGGGAAGGTTGAGGAGAGGTTTGTCAGCAGTTGTCTCCGTTGTTGTGAGTAAGCTGGGAATTCTGTGTGAAAACTAATTACAGTGTGTGAGTGGCTTCTGCAAGGACTTGGGTTTCCCTGGGGGATCAAGCACCAGTGGTTTTTGGATGAGCTGCTTTGGTCCCTTAATATAACATGGTACTTAGTCTCTTGCTCTTACATGTTCTCAGATACAAGAAGCTGGAAGATCTCCTAGAGAAGAGCTTTTCCCTGGTCAAGATGCCTTCCATACAGCCTGTGGTAATGTGTGTCATGAAGCATTTGCCCAAGGTAAACTGCTCAGCTGGTTGGCCTGTTGTGTTACATCTCTTGTGTAGCTTCTCTTTGCTGTGCTGTCAGCTGGGCTGTGTGCTCCATCTGCAGACCCTCTGTAAGTCTGCTGTTTGGTGTTAGAAAGTGACTGAAGATTTACTACATAATCTGGTAATAACTCAGTAGAGTAATTCAAAAAGTATGTTACATTTTTAGATGAGACTATTTCCATATTTTATTCAAGCCATGCAGCTTCCTGAAAGTAGTCAGGTTATTTTTTCCATAGCTGATTTAAAAACCTATAAGAAGTGGAAAACAAGATTTAGAGAATGCAACTAAATTCAGATCTATGAAACAAAAATCTCTGGGAGTAACCTTGTTAAAAGCATTTTATTGTACTTAAGGTAGAGGATTCAAAACTGCTACTAGAACTTTGTTACTGAGCCTTGAAACATCACCCCACATCTTAGCATCATAGGCTTAAAGG
The DNA here is from genome assembly GCA_027925045.1 of Hypotaenidia okinawae. Taxonomy (NCBI): domain Eukaryota; kingdom Metazoa; phylum Chordata; class Aves; order Gruiformes; family Rallidae; genus Hypotaenidia; species Hypotaenidia okinawae. The sequence continues at coordinate 167,032 of BSDF01000019.1, read as the reverse complement.
AAGTCTTAAGTGCCTTAGGACTGGCTTACTGTTACAAGAGTAGGGAAAGCAAAAGATGAATCTGTGATGTTGCCTGTTGTTTAATTGCATTGTTGTGCAAATTACCAGACTGACTGAGATTATGATATTAGATATCTTCTGTAGTTAGTTACTTATCACTTGGACAGGCAGGCAGGTAAGGTGCTCTGCATTTAGGTAACTGCTCTGTTGATTGGAAGTAACTGCTCCATTGATCATAGGTCCCTGAAAAGAAGCTGAAGTTAGTAATGGCTGATAAGGACTTGTATAAAGCATGTGCAGTGGAGGTGAAGCGCCAGATTTGGCAGGATAACCAGGCTCTGTTTGGTGATGAGGTATCTCCACTGCTGAAGCAATATATCCTGGAGAAAGAAAACACTCTCTTCAGCAATGACATTTCTGTCTTGCACAACTTCTTCAGTCCGTCTCCCAAAACAAGACGTCAAGGAGAGGTAAGGACAAGGAAACTCCTTACAACATCCTTGGGAATGGAATTCTTCAGCTTGCAGTCAGCCTCACCAAAGAGCAGAGTGTCTGTTTCACCCACCCAACTTCACTCCTAGAGTTATTTGGCTGTACAAAGTATTTGTAGGAAATACCAGGCCCTTCTCCTCCTTATCTTGATGAAAGCAGCAGGAATTATTTTAATAGCTATTCAGTGCTGTGTAATAATTGCTTCATGTTCTAATCTATTTATATGCTTGTAAAAAAAAAAATAGCAAAGCCAAATTTTTTTCTTTATTGCTCAGTCTGGTTTTACTACCCCTCAGCTGTTCTGAAGGATGAGTATCTCTATCAAATCAGTTTGAGTATCTTAAATTTCTTTACTTGGGACTTTTTGTTAGCTGGGCATAGCCCAAGAAGAGGTGTTGTTGGGGTTTTTTCTAACAGTGGAAAGGAATGTTGAGAGTTGTAGCTAAGTAAAAGTTGCTGTTTGAGTGAAATTACATGGGGTGGCTGAGCTGATCCAATGCTCAGCCACAGGAAGGACAGGTGCTTCTCCTTCCCTGTAGCTCTGGCGATTATCAGACCCTTCCATGAGCTGATTCAGCTCAGTATTTGCTACAGAAGCTCTAGCACATAAAACTAGTAAGTAGTTGTCTAAGAGAGTGGGTTGGATCTTGGCAAAGAAAAGATCAGCTGGCACCAGAGCCATTGGATGGAGATGGGCTGGTTCACACAGGCAGGACTGGTGGGGATGGGAACAGTGGCGTAGGCCTTAGGGCCACAGCAAGCCAGTACAGTGGTTCAGCTGTACTTCAGGGTGCTTTTCCTTCAGAAGGGAAATCCCAGGGTTTCTGTAAGGTCCTTGTTATTGTGAGCATGATATTTTCCTTTTGCAAGAAGGCCTTTTCTTGACATTCAGTATTCTTTCATCAGGGCTGTGAAAGGTTTGGTGAGCAGCCCTTGAAAAAATCATAGAATCCCAGGAGTTGGAAGGGCCCTGGAGAGCTCCTGGGGTCCAACCCCCTGCCAAAGCAGCTCCCCAGCTCATATTGCACAGGGCGGCGTCCAGACGGGGCTGGAATCTCTCCAGAGATGGAGACTCCACACCCCCCTGGGCAGCCTGGCCCAGGGCTCCCTCACCCTCACTGGGGAAAAGTCCTTCCTAGGCTCCAACTTGCAGCCATTGCCCCTTGTCCTGTCCCCACAGACACTGGAAAGGGGCTGCCCATTTCCCCCTGCATCCCATCCTTCAGATAGTGATAAACATGAATCAGGTCCCCCCTTAGTCTTCTTCTCTCCAGGCTGAACAGCCCCAGCTCCCTCAGCCTTTCCTCACAGGGCAGATGCTCCAGGCCCTTCATCATCTTCGTAGCCTCCTCTGGACTCTCTCCAGGAGATCCCTGTCTGTTTGATCCCAGGGAGCCCAGCACTGGACACAACACTCCAGGTGGGGCCTGAGCAGGGCAGAGCAGAGGGGAGGATCCCCTCCTGTGACCTGCTGCCCACACTCCTCCTGATGCCCCCAGGATCCCATTCTCTCTCTCAGCCCCAGGGCACACTGCTGGCTCCTGGCCACCCTGTCATCTACCAGGACCCCCAGGTCCTTCTCCACAGAGCTCCTCTCCAGCAGGTCCCCCTCAGCCTGTCCTTTCAAGTGGTTATTTCTTCCTAGAAGCATTGGTACAAATAGTTCCTTTCTGGGCACTTGTGTCAATCTTGATAAATCACATAAAAGAATTAATTTACATTCTGTGTGTGTGTGTGAAGTAACAGTACCTCTTGGTACTGAGTGCATGTTTTATCCACTGTGGGTTTAGGTGGTTCAGAAGCTGACCCAGATGATTGGGAAGAACGTGAAGCTCTATGATATGGTGCTGCAGTTTCTGAGAACCTTGTTCCTCCGGACAAGGAACGTTCACTACTGCACGCTGCGGGCAGAGCTCCTGATGTCACTGCACGACCTGGAAATCAGTGAAATCTGCACTGTTGACCCCTGTCATAAGGTATTGATCATGTGGGGCAGGTAGGAGTATTACTGAAGGGAGCATATAAACAGGAGGGGATTCAACTTTTTAAAAGGGTAGACAATAGCAGGACAAGGGGGTGAAGCTAAAGGAAGGAAGGGTTAGATGAGATCTTAGGGGGAAGCTCTTTGCAGAGAGAGTGGTGAGGGGCTGGAACAGGCTGCCCAGAGAGGGGGTGGGTGCCCTGTCCCTGGGGGTGTTCAAGGCCAGGTTAGATGGGGCCCTGGGCAACCTTGTGTAGCTCCAGGCCTGGAGGTTGGTGGTCCTGCCTGTGGCAGGGGGTTGGAACTCTGTGACCCTTGGGGTCCCTTCCAACCCAGACCAGTCTATGATTCTATCTCCACACCAGCACCTATTTATTTTCAAGAACCTTTACAACTCCAGAATTTTACACTCCTTCACATTCATCCTTCCATGTAGCTGCAAGTCTTGCCCTTAGTACACAGGGGATGTGGAGCCCCTCTGAAGGGCTCATCCTGCACCACCACCCACAGAAGCCGTGTTCCAGCTGCTCCTTATTCCTTCTCTGGCTGCACGTGGGGGGACCTCATTGCAGCCTGCCAGTCCCTGAAGGGAGCAGAGGAACAGGAGGGGAATCAGCTTGTTCAAGGGCAGAGACTGGCAGGACAAGGGGGATGGATTAAAGCTAAAGGAAGGAAGGGTTAAATTAGATATTAGGGGGAAGTTCTTTCCAGAGAGAGTGGTGAGGGGCTGGAAGGGGCTGCCCAGAGATGGGGTGGGTGCCCCATCCCTGGGGGTGTTCAAGGCCAGGTTGGCTGGGGCCCTGGGCAACCTTGTGTAGCTCCAGGCCTGGAGGTTGGTGTCCCTGCCTGTGGCAGGGGGTTGGAACTCTGTGATCTCTGGGGTCCCTTCCAACCCAGACCATTCTATGATTACTGGAGAATTTTCTGTCTGGCCCACTCCTCTGTGTACCTGCTGCACTGCAGGACTTCAGCCCAGAGAAGATGACTCTTCTCTGTGAAAAGAGTTCAGACCTTGAATCCAAGAGTCATCTTATATTCCTTGGAATCAGGTGAAAATTTCATCTTGGTTAACCAGAAGCTTGCTTTCATTTCATAATCCATAAGTCATTCAAATTTATGGTACTTGTGCAGTGTTAAAACCAAGGCCTAACCCAACCTCCATGTAACAATGGAGAAAGCATTAGCAAGCCCCAAGTTATTAATCAAATCTTGTTTCCCTCCCTGTTGTGCCTGGTGTGAGATACTCCAGCTGTTAGTAAGCTCTGTGTGTGTAATAGGAAATATGTTGGATCTTGAACCTACAAAACATTAAACTATTGAAATATTGGGGGTTGACAGAGGTGTTAATGCCACACCAGGATCTTGTTACTGGTCCTTTGTCCATGATTAGCATCACTCTGATCTAGAACAAGGCTTTTTCTTTTAAGTAATCTTTAACTTTTATGTGTATTCTGCTTCTAGAAGCTATCTCCTAGAGTGACAATTAATGTTACTGCAGGCTTTCTAATGCCTTCTGATCAGGAGTCCCAAAATCAGGCAGTGACTGAATAGAAAAGGACAATTCTTGTTCAAGGTACAGGTCATTTTCATTTTGCCACTGCAAAATGCAGTGACTGCTGCAGGGACAGCAAACCATGATGAAATCAGCTCAGAAAGGCCACCAAGTTGTTCTTTTTTGACAGCTGAAATGCTAGGGAAAAAAAAAACGTGGTTTTGGGAAAGGGTTAAAAAGCCCTTAAGTTTGGGCCAAGGAAGATGTTTCACTTAACTGTCATCTTCCATTTTGATACTACAACTCTAAAGCTCCACAGCACCTCTGCTGTTCTTATCCCCTACTCAGAGGGTGGGAGTCGTACTGCAGTGGCTGAATAGCCCATATTATTTTTGCTGAGTGATGCTGGTTCTGTGTGAGCCTCCTCCTTGTTTAAATCCACATTGGTTAGGTGTGCTGGGCAGTGGTATATGGTAAGCATGCCTGCTCCTTCATTGACAGGGATTGCCTCTCTTGGGAGGGGAAAAAGCAAGGCCAGGTTAACATATGTTGGCATCCCTGAGCTCCTTTTGGAACATTTGTATTCCTGACCTCTTGGATTTGTGACCTGCTTGCCACTATATCTGAGGATATTGATAAAACTTGCTCATTCCAGATATTTGGAGGTCATTCTGAACCTGCTCTCTCTGATATCATGTATTTTGTTGCATTTAAGTGAGCCTGTTATGGTTCCTAAAGCTTTCTCCTTTCTTTGTGAACAGTTCACCTGGTGCCTCGACGCTTGCATTCGGGAGAAGTTTGTGGACAACAAGAGAGCTAGGGAATTGCAGGGCTTTCTGGATGGAGTGAAGAAAGGACAAGAACAAGTGTTGGGGTAAGGCACTTGGGATGTTTATTGAGACTGAAAATCATAGAATCACAGAATTGTAGGGGTTGGAAGGGACCTCGAGAGATCATCGGGTCCAACCCCCTGCCAAAGCAGCTCCCTAGGACATTTCACTCAGATAGGCGTCCAGATGGGTCTTGAATCTCTCCAGAGATGGAGACTCCACACCCCCTGGGCAGCCTGGCCCAGGGCTCCCTCACCCTCACTGGGGAAAAGTTCTTCCCCAGGTTGCTGGGGAACTTCCTCTGCTCCAACTTGCAGCCATTGCCCCTTGTCCTGTCCCCACAGACACTGAAAAGGGGCTGGCTGATTCCCCCTGCATCCCCTGCTTAAGATAATTATAAACATTAATTAGGTCCCCCCTTAGTCTTCTCTTCTCAAGGCTGAACAGTCCCAATCTTCTCAGCCTTTCCTCATAGGGGAGATGCTCCAGGCCCTTCATCATCTTCGTAGCCCTTCTTTGGATGGGTTCCTGGCAGTCACAGCATCAAATCTGATGCATTCATGAGCATTGCTGCACTCGGGCATGGCCAGGCGTGTTCTGTGACACAGCTTGTACTGCTGAAGGACCAGCCTCCAGTCTTCCCTGTGGCCTGGTCACTGACTGGGAGCATCTGCTGGGTTTCACTGCAGGAGGCCTTTAGGAACTGTTTTGGTGTAGCCAAAGAAACAGCATTCAGTGTTTCAGGAGGCAGAAGGAGGTTTGTCAGGTGGACAGAAATTCAGGTTTGTCACAGCAAAGGCATTGTTCCAGTGCTTGCCCTGTGTCTGCCTTGCTTCATAAACACAGCCCTGTGTTTATAAAAATAGTGTACACATGCACAACCTACTTTGTTACACCTGGTATCTGACAGGATTACATCAGAGTATGCTCAAACTCCAGTGAAACACTGCTGTCTTGCAGCTAGACATGAAACTGTCCAGTGGGGTGTTTTGTTGTGTGTGACCTGTATTTGGACTTTGCTTTTCAGGGATTTATCGATGATCCTGTGTGATCCCTTTGCCATTAACACCTTAGCCTTGAGTACCATAAGGCACCTGCAAGACCTGGTCGGGCAGGACACCTTACCCAGGGTGAGTGTTGCAACTCTGTTGTGGTTTCCCCCCGGCTGTGGGCCGAGATCCAGGCAGCTGCCTGCTCCTTAAAGTACAAGAGCAGGGGAAGAGGGAAAAAGGGGGAAACAAGGGAAGGGAAAAGGAAGGGGAAATAACTCCAAACCCAAGAAACTAAGAGGCCCGTGGGTTGGGATAAGGAGAGTTTCCTAAGAGAACAGAAAGATCAAATATCCCAATGCTAACAGGACTTTAGAGCAAAAGAAGATGAAACTCTTGATCCCCAGTGCAGTTTCTCCCCGACCCACACAACTCAGGTACCACCCAGAGCTGTCCCGGAACCCGACCGTCCCCCCAAGCAGCACGCGTCCCGCCACCGCCCCTCTTCTTCCTCCCCTCAGCCCCCCGTTCTCCTGGGCAGGACGTCATTGCCATGGAATACTCTCTTTGGCCCATCTGGGTCACCTGTCCTGGCTTCGCCCCTCCTTTCTCCTGAAGAGAGAAATAGGAAGAAGCTGAGAAAGTCCTTGACTGTCTGACTGCAACTAAGAACATCAGGGTGTTCTCAGCACTGCTTTCATTGTAACTCCCAAACACAGCATCCCATCAGCTGCTACAGATGGAGTTAACTCTATCCTGACTGAAACCAGGACAAACTCACATACCTAATCTGATCCACAGGCTTAACTGAATAGTGTGCATCAGCACAGGCCTGGCACTGCACAAGTCCAATTAAGTTCTCAAATGGCTGTGTAAATTGAAATAAGGGTAACCTGATGCTACCTATCCAATTGTAGCACATACCTGGGGGCTCTGCAGGAGCACTCTTTGGAGACAGGCCATGGCTTGTTCTGTCCTAACAGCTCTGTATATGTAGTATCATATGCAGGACATGTGCCTCCCTGCTTTGTCCTTCTGTCAGTGTGCCTAACAATTTTTTCCTGCCATGACAAATACTGTGGATTAGTTTACACTGTCCTGGTCTGTTGGCTGCAGTATAATAGAGTTCCTGCAAATAGTGTTTGCAGGAGGTACTGAAATGTTAAAGGAGGGGAGTGTTACAGTTTCACCAGTGTGAGGTGTTTGCTGTTTTATCCCTGAGTTGTTAAATCTTATCACTGGATTGAATACCTTCCTCATGACAGTTTAAGACTGAAAATTGTTTTGTTTTCATGGCACAAGAGAAACAAGCCATTGTCATTCTTACACCTGCTTTTTCTTTGTTAATTCTGGTGTGGTGACTGGATGTGTCCAGTCACATGTTCTATTTCAGTGTATTGATCTGGCTGGACATGTTTAAAAATGATGTCATGCTCAGATTGGCTGCATCCTTCTTGGTGCATTTTAAAATATTACCAAACCCCACAACCCTCAGGTCTGCCTGTTACTTGATTCCCATTTGAGGAATCAGTCATCAATGACCTAAACCAGTTCTTAATTAAACCACTTTTTGATGAAGTTGCTAATGCAGGAGAGCTTTGAGTATGAACAACTACTTTCAAATAAAGACTGTATATGCAACTTGTGGAAGCTCCAAATAGCTGTTCTTCTCTTCCCCTTGAAATTCGAGGAAAGCCCAGATCTGCTGCTGCTCCTTAGGATGCTGTCTCTGGGACAGGGGGCCTGGGACATGATTGACAGTCAAGTCTTCAAGGAGCCAAAAATGGTAAGCTGCTTTGATGTTTAGAATTTATCACATTTAATTAAACAAACTTAGACTTATTATTTTATTGTGTCTCTGATTTAACATTCCTCCTGCACACCTCTCATCATAGCTTCCTTAGAGAAACCATGTAGTGGTCAGAGAGCAGCAGCTCAAGTGGACATGCTGGAAGCATTGTTTACCTCCTTTTTCTTCACATGAATGCCTGGCCCTTACTGTTTGAAAATCAGACTGTACTGTTACATTCTGCACTGGTTATTCCTTGTTTCTGGGAACTTTACACAACTGAGGAGCTTTTAAAACACATCTTGTGTGAGGAAAGCATCATTTCAGAGGCTCTGGTACCAGTGTAGCAGCTCTTTCTTGACATTAATTCAACGTTTTTGCCTTCTGGCTATCTGCTGTGGTGTTTTTATGTAACACAACATTCACCTACAGTCTTCCTATGCTTTGGAAATAGTTTGTCCAGTACTACAGGCAGCCCTGGTGCAGTTGGGGAGCAGGGCAGGAAGGCCAACCATGGCATTGCACAGCAGGACTGTTGCTCAGGAGAAATTAGCTGTTTCTGTTGTGAATAATAAAGCAGCAAATGTCTGTCTAGGGGTACATTGGCAGTCTCAAAACTATCTATTGCACATTTAAATTTACCACAGAAAGGCTGTGCAGTAATACTCAAGCTCCAGGAGCAGCACAGTGATTTGACTTGCAGAGGCTCCCTCCTGAATCTCTTGGAAAGAAACTGGGAACAATATTCCTAAGGGGAATCTCCAAATCTGTACTTAAAACCTGCTTTAGTTGTGATTGCCACAAGCTGTAGCTTGATTCTAATACAAGATTGATTTACCTGCCTGGTGCACAGAGATGCTCTTTAACATTGCTGTTCTATGCAGTGATCCCTCTCCATCTAGGGAATGAGCAGAATGATTTGTAAATGTTGATAAAAGCAGCTTGGTACCACCCTTAACACACAGTGCTTGCAGCAGTATTGGGAAAGGTCTCTTGGAAGGAATGCTATGTAATTGTCAAAAGAAAGATGTTGAGCAGGGATGTTTCTGTAGGTGAGGTGAGCTGCAGTTTTCCTGCTCACCAGTGGAACATTTTCAGCCTGGAGAAGAGAAGACTAAGGGGGGACCTGATTCATGTTTATCACTATCTGAAGGATGGGATGCAGGGGGAAATGGGCAGCCCCTTTCCAGTGTCTGTGGGGACAGGACAAGGGGCAATGGCTGCAAGTTGGAGCCTAGGAAGAACTTTTCCCCAGTGAGGGTGAGGGAGCCCTGGGCCAGGCTGCCCAGGGGGTGTGGAGTCTCCTTCTCTGGAGAGATTCCAGCCCCGTCTGGACGCCGCCCTGTGCACTATGAGCTGGGGAGCTGCTTTGGCAGGGGGTTGGACCCCAGGAGCTCTCCAGGGCCCTTCCAACCCCTGGGATTCTGTGATCTGGAAGTGAATTATTTGGGAATTTGTGCTGGAACTGGGTGTGTGAAAGCTTGTTTCCTTAAGGGTAGGATGAGGCTCATAGTTCTGCCTGGCTCTTTGTTACAGCACTCTGGGAACTGATTGCTGACAACATCATTCTTTTCCCTCTGTTCTTCTGTCCCTCTAAGGAAGCTGAGTTGATCACCAAGTTCTTGCCTATGCTGATGTCCTTCGTGGTGGATGACCACACCTTCAATGTTGATCAGAAGCTGCCTTCAGAGGAGAAGGGGCCCATTCCCTATCCCAGCACCATTCCTGAAGCTTTCACCAAGTACGTAACCTCCCTTCCCAACTTCCTATGTAGGGTCTTGTCACCACAGTAAAACATGGGGAAGCCAGCCAGCTCTGATGGGAGAAAACACTGCATGTGCTAAAACAAAACTGGTTCATTAAACCTGAACTTTCCCTTTAGCAGAACAGGTTTCCACCATCATTCCTCAACCAAAATGTATCTAAAAAAAATACTCTTTCTTGTAAAGACCATTCTTTTGGCAGAAAGAATGTGAAAATATTTGGTATTCACAGAATCAAAAGGTTGGAAAAGACCTTTAAAGATCATCAAGTCCAACCATTCCCATCCCTAAGCTAAACCAGATCCCCGAGCACCTCATCTACCCTTTCTTTAAACACACCCAGGGAAGGTGATTCAGCCCCTCCCTGGGCAGCCTGTTCCAGGCCCCAACAACTCTTTCAGTGAAAAATTTTTTTCTAATATCTAATCTGACCCTGCCCTGGCACAGCTTGAGCCCATTGCCCCTTGTCCCATCTCCTGGCCCCTGGCTGAAGAGACCATCCCCCACCTCTCTGCACCCTCCTGGCAGGGCAGTGGAGGTGGGGAGAAGGTCTCCTCTCAGCCTCCTCTTCTCCAGGCTGAACACCCCCAGCTCCCTCAGCTGCTCCTCAGAGGATTTGCCCTCCAGCCCCTTCCCCAGCCTGGTTGCCCTTCTCTGGACTCACTCCAGGACCTCGATGTCCTTCTGATGGTGAGGAGCCCAGAACTGGACCCAGCACTCAGGCTGTAGCCTCACCAATGCCCAATACAGGGGCACAATCCCCTCCCCAGACCTACTGGCCACACTGTTTTTGATACAAGCCAGGATGCCATTGGCCTTCTTGGCCACCTGGGCACACTGCTGGCTCTTATTCAGCCTGCAGGATTGCTGCTTTCAGGTCTGCCTCTTGTGTAGCTTCCTAAGCAGTGAGTGATGAGTGTTTGGGTGATACTGGTGCAGCTGGACGAGTGCCCCTCCTGGGTTCTGAACAGTGGGGCTGGAAATGGTGAAGTTCATGTTTTGGTCACACAAAAACTCGTTCCCTGTGGATAACCTCTCACTCCAGGGATGTCAGAAGGATAAATAAAACCCCTCTGGGTGCTCTGTTGTGTTCAGATCATTGTGGTTTCGCCCCAGCTGGGAGCTGAGCACCACACAATTGTGCTCTCCAAGTAGGGTGGGGAGGGAAAAGAAAACTACAAAGCAAACCTCATAGATTGGGATAAGGACAGTTTACTGGGACAGGAGAGAGAGGGAGAGAGAACAGACTTTATAGCAAGATGGACAAAACTGGTGATGCACAATGCAGCTTCTCACCAAACTGCACAGCTCAGAGCCCATCCAAAGCTGGACTGTCCCCAAAACATCCTAGAGCCACATGTTCCTCCCCCCACCAGCCCCCCTTTATGCTGAGCGTGATGTAACTGTCACAGAATGCCCTTTTTGGACAGTTTGGGTTACCTGTCCTGGCTGTGTCCCCTCCCAGCTCCCTAGGTGCCCCAGGTTCTTGTTAGCAGGGCAGCATGGAGAACTGGTAAGTCCCTGACTGCTTGGCAACAACTAAACCATCAGTGTGTTATCAGCACTGCTCCCATCCCAACTCCTGACCAGGCATTCCACCTGCTGCTAGAAAGGAAATTAACTCTCTCCTGGCCAGACCCAGGACACATCTTTCACTGATTTCCAGCACAATTCTTACCTCAGTGCCAGAACATGGAGTGCTGTATCCTGGGAGTTGTACTCTCTGTGACAGTGTTGATCTTTGGGAAACTATAATGTCTTGTACTTCATGGTATTTTTGAGTGTTTGGGCTGCTTCTAAAACCAGTTTTGAATGAGCACTTATTAACAGCAACTCTTTGACTGTGAGACAGCACAATGTTTGCTGGATGGCAGATTTTCTGTACTGTGGTGTCAGATACAGTGCTGATCCCTCACCTGCAGCTGCTCTTCATTGGGTTTGAGGTCAGCTGCTGCTGTAACTGCTTGACTCCTACCCAAAAGTATTTTAAACACTTTAACCTCTTCTAAAGTAAATAAAAACCTCTTCTAGTTTTATTAATTAAGAAACTTTGCTTCTGCTGTGACAGATTCTTGCAGGAAAACAGAATAGCTTGTGAGGTTGGGCTGTATTACATCCTTCACATCACTAAACAGAGGAACAAGAATGCTTTCCTTAGGCTTCTGCCAGCACTAGGTAAGTCTTTGTCTTGTTTCCTCTTCTATAGCTCTTTGCCTTGTCCTGGACACCCAGGAGGCAAGTAAACCCAGAGTGAAAGTGATTTCAGAGTTGAAGACATAATGTTCTGCCTCTGGCTCTTCTGGTGACTTAGCTGTAAGGCTCTGCAGAAGTGTTTGGGTTTGTCTGTAATTAGGATGCTTTGCTGCTGATCCAAGGATTATGGGGTAGTGGCTGTAGGTCAGTAGTTTCTTACATCAAAGGCTGTATCAATGATGAGATTGGTTGAGAACTGTTTGGAATGAAGCTGAGAGACAAAAGAGCAGGAGGCTTAATTCTGTCCCTGCTGATAGGAACTGCACGTGGCCAGAAGTTCTTGGGAATTGGCTTTGTGTGGTCAAATCCTGCAACAACAGGACTGAACAGAGCCATAAATTCTTCTCATGTAAGTTACATGAGAGCTCTGAAGCCACCTTAGGAATTGCAGTTTCCAGTCAGATTCCCAGAGATTCACTTCCCACTCCCTCATCCCAGCTCTGGTGCTCTTTGAACCCTTTGCTGGACTGTCAGCTCACGTCGATGGGTGAGTGAAGTGATTCGTGTGTGCTCCCTCTGGGATGTGGCCACAATAGTGGAGGAGGATAGCAGGGGACACTGATTGTGGCAGAAACAAGCTACTCTGTGACTTTAACTTTGGAGGAGACATGTGCTTTCTACATATCCTTCTCATCTCCCTTTTGTGTCTTTTATGTCTGGAAGATCAAAGCCACTGAAGAAATCTCACTGCAAAGTCTTCAGCAGGAACATCTATATAGTCAGGGTTTGGCACTTTCATGTCATTCTCAGTCTCTTTCATTTCTTTCATGTTCTATAGTTGAGACATTCAGTGATTTGGCCTTCAGTGATATTTTTCTGCATCTGCTTACTGGTAACCTCACACTGCTGGGTGATGAATTCGCACTGGAGGAGTTCTGCACCAGTCTCTTTGATGGCTTCTTTCTCACAGCCTGCTCCAGGTAAATCTGGTTTTCCTCAGGGGAAGTGAGTTGACAGGATAGCTGAGAGAGGTTACATTACTTTGAACTATAGTTTAATAGTTCAGCAAACTCTTTGCACGTAGTGGGAATATTGGCCTGATGCTGCTTTTCTTTCAGGAAATGTTTATAATTTGTGATCAGGTTTTTATCAGCAGGACTGTTAAGTGTTGATTATAATTATTACCTAAACTGTAATTCATTATTAATATTAGTAAGTTGGGTTGCAAAAGACAGTGTCCTTCATGCTTTGTGGTAGCTCTGGATATGAAGAGTTATCTTCCAGCTCTTTGCAGTATCAGCTGCTGTTGGTATCTCTTAGTCCCCTGAAGTCTGTGCAGTTGAACTGGTAGCCTGCAGACCAGCCCTGACCCCCAGGAACCCTCCCCAGAGTGACTGGAACTGCTGTTCAGGCATAGCAGCACGTGCTGCTGCCATTCTTCCACACATCCAGAGGGACAAACATGCCTCTATGTGTGCAGGGAAGGACAAACATCCTCCATTGGCCTGTCCAACAGATAGACCAGCTGCTGCCACGTGCTACGCTCTGTGCTTAAAACCACCCCCTCCTCCCTCCTGGTTGCTGCAGTTACTCTGTGCCTGGTGAATAATTACATGAACTGCTTGAAAGTCTGAAGTCTCTGCACTGGTAGCATGCAGGCTGCAATTCTCAGGTGTTTTGGGAAATTCCAACAAAGCTGCCAGTAGGTGGGTGTGTGAATGACTCTGGTACTGTTGCTGCTGTAGTTATCTTGTTTTCAAGATGGGGTTTGGTTTTTTTTGTATCAGTTACTCTGCTTTCAAATTGCTTTTTGCAGAAAGGAGAATGTACATAGACATGTGCTACGACTGCTGCTTCATCTGCATCACAAAGTGGCGCCTGCCAAATTAGAGTCTCTCCAGAAGGCTTTGGAACCCACCAAGCAGGTAAGAAGGGGGAAGCATGAGGAAGGCAGGATTAATTGCAAAGGAAAGCAGCTGCCTTTCCAGACCTTGCTTAATGGAACACCAGCTCTGTTTTCCAAGCATACCAAGCTGTGTCTTAATTACCTTGTAACTTCCTCTTTCTGTGTTGGTTTGTGTTAAAACACACAGGGTAATTGCATTCTTAGTCTTCTAGCTGGTGGCAGCTAGAATGAAGTATGACTCTTCTGGTTTTCCCCCTCCCTACTTTTCATTCTGCAGAGTGGGGAAGCTGTGAAGGACCTTTATAACCAGCTCACTGAGAAGCTGGAGCTTCGCAAGCCAAGTCCAGCTGAGGCAACTGAGACTCCTTCCATGGAACTGCCCCTGCCCACTGTGCCCACGCCGACCTCACGCTGAGCTGTGCAATGCCAGTGTGAGACAGCACAAGAAGTCACCTAGTGCTCTGCAGTGTGAAGGCCCTGCTCTGCCTCCCCAGTGTCTCAGTGCTCGGCGGTGTGAAGGCCCTGCTTTGCCTTCCCAGTGTCTCAGCGCTCTGCACTGTGAAGGCCCTGCTCTGCCTTCCCAGTGTCTCAGTGCTCTGCGGCGTGAAGGCCCTGCTCTGCCTTCCCAGTGTCTCAGTGCTCTGCAGCGTGAAGGCCCTGCTCTGCCTTCCCAGTGTCTCAGTGCTCTGCAGCGTGAAGGCCCTGCTCTGCCTTCCCAGTGTCTCAGTGCTCTGCAGCGTGAAGGCCCTGCTCTGCCTTCCCAGTGTCTCAGTGCTCTGCAGCGTGAAGGCCCTGCTCGTGAAGGCCCTGCTCTGCCTTCCCAGTGTCTCAGAGCTCTGCGGCGTGAAGGCCTGCACTGTGAAGGCCCTGCTCTGCCTTCCCAGTGTCTCAGAGCTCTGCAGTGTGAAGGCCCTGCTCTGCCTTCCCAGTGTCTCGGAGCTCTGCGGCGTGAAGGCCCTGCTCTGCCTTCCCAGTGTCTCAGTGCTCTGCACTGTGAAGGCCCTGCTCTGCCTTCCCAGTGTCTCAGTGCTCTGCAGCGTGAAGGCCCTGCTCTGCCTTCCCAGTGTCTCAGAGCTCTGCAGTGTGAAGGCCCTGCTCTGCCTTCCCAGTGTCTCAGTGCTCTGCAGCGTGAAGGCCCTGCTCTGCCTTCCCAGTGTCTCAGTGCTCTGCAGTGTGAAGGCCCTGCTCTGCCTTCCCAGTGTCTCAGAGCTCTGCGGCGTGAAGGCCCTGCTCGTGAAGGCCCTGCTCTGCCTTCCCAGTGTCTCAGTGCTCTGCAGCGTGAAGGCCCTGCTCTGCCTTCCCAGTGTCTCAGAGCTCTGCAGTGTGAAGGCCCTGCTCTGCCTTCCCAGTGTCTCAGAGCTCTGCAGTGTGAAGGCCCTGCTCTGCCTTCCCAGTGTCTCAGAGCTCTGCACTGTGAAGGCCCTGCTCTGCCTTCCCAGTGTCTCAGAGCTCTGCACTGTGAAGGCCCTGCTCTGCCTTCCCAGTGTCTCAGAGCTCTGCACTGTGAAGGCCCTGCTCTGCCTTCCCAGTGTCTCAGTGCTCTGCACTGTGAAGGCCCTGCTCTGCCTTCCCAGTGTCTCAGTGCTCTGCACTGTGAAGGCCCTGCTCTGCCTTCCCAGTGTCTCAGTGCTCTGCAGCGTGAAGGCCCTGCTCTGCCTCCCCAGTGTCTCAGAGCTCTGTAGTGTGAAGGCCCTGCTCTGCCTTCCCAGTGTCTCTGCCTACAGGGTGGAAACAAAAGAGAAGCCACTGAAGGGCTTTCAGGAAACACCACAGTTTACCCAGCTCACCAGCTCTTGCTGGTTAGAAAACTCTGTATGCAGCACATTGTGGATGTTTATTTTTCTTAAACATAGCTGAGTGTCTTCTTGTAGATCCCTTTAAAATCTGACTCTATTGTTGGGTTGGTTTTTTTTCAAAAAGAAAATGCATATTTTTAAGCTTGGCATCTTGTATTTTTAAACTCTACTTTAAGATCTGATCAATGAGTGTTTAACTCCATTATCATAGAATCATAGAATGGTCTGGGTTTGGAAGGGACCCCAAAGATCACAGAGCTCCAACCCCCTGCCACAGGCAGGGACACCAACCTCCAGGCCTGGAGCTACACAAGGTTGCCCAGGGCCCCAGCCAACCTGGCTTTGAACACCCCCAGACATGGGGCACCCACCCCCTCTCTGGGCAGCCTGTTCCAGCCCCTCACCACTCTCTCTGTAAAAAGCTCTGAACTCCTGAAGGCTGACTGGAGCGTTCTTCAGCCACTGGTTTGCTTCTGTGTGTCTATGGAGAAGATGCTCAACAGGAGGAAGTGTCAGAGGAGTCAAGCCCCACTGAGACAATTTCCTCGTTCAAGTTGTAACTCTTGGTATGTGGTAAGATACACTGCATTAGTCAGGGGTGTCCACCACTGTCACTAGACCAAGAAGCAGTGAACAGCCATCTTCTCAGCTCAGCTCTTGGCAAGAAGGCCAGAAATGGGTTCATATTCTCCCCTTTTCTCCAAAAGGAGTAGCTTGAAGTGGGTCCTGGAGGCAGTGAGGAAAAAACCAGACAACCAAGACTAGCATAGTCCCCAGTGACACTAGGGTTTGAGTACCGGTGGAGTGAAATTCAGCATTTGAAAAAATAGCCTGTTCTTCATGGCTCATTTGTGTCACTGCCTGTTCTGTCACAGTTAGTTCCTGTTCTGCTTTTACTGCTGCCTCAGTGTGAGCCTCACGTGGAGCGTGCAGGAAGATGGGCATGAGAGAAGAGTAAGTTGTGTGAGTCACAGCGAGTTCACACTGAATCCAGCAGGTACAGTAACCCAGAATACAATCCTGCTGGTCCCCTGTAAGCAGGCAGCTGCCTCTGTGAATTATACTGCATCTCAGGCACCTCTGAGGGACTGTGATCCCCCTGACTCAGAGCAGGATGAGGCTGCACAGGAGCAGCACTTTGTGTGGAGTTCTGTGAGGTTCCTGTTGTCCATCTGTCCAGCCTGGCCGGGGGGTCCCTTTGGAGAACAGCCCTGCCCCGTGTGTCAGCCGTGCCTGGAACCATCCATCTGCAACCTTGCTGAGGGTGTGATCTGTCTCCAGGTTGTAAATAGAGACATTAAACAGTATCAGCCCCGTGAATGACACCTGAGGAACACCCAGAGTAACGTGCTGCCAGTCAGACTTTGTGCTGTGGGTCACAACCCTCAGGGCCTGGGGTGCTGCTGCTGCTCCGTGCAGCCTGCGATCTGTCCAAGCGTTTTGGGCCGTGTGGGCCCTTGGGACAGTTGTGCCAGAAGCTGTTTAAAGTCAAAGGAAGGTATCCACTGTGCCCCCCTATCCACCAAGCCAGGCATCTCTTTGTGGAAGGTTCTTGGGTTTGTCAGGCACAGTTAACCCTTGGAATGGGCTGGCCAAGCCCTGTCACTTTCTTGACCATCATGTTTCTGGGTAAGATGGTTTTGGTTTTGCCCCCATCACCCCTTGTTTCCTGGGACTTGAGCACACCCAGGCCAAGTCATGCTGATGAGACTTTTCCATTTCCTGGAACTCCATCCCTAAAAAGAAAACCAAACATCCATTAATTAAGTGGAGTGGAAATCCTTCCCCAGTGCTGCTCGCTCCCTCTTCACGTGGTTTTCTTCCTCCTGAGTTCCCAAGTCCTGTGTGAGGAATGTGAGCATCCCCTCTGTGCATCTCCTTGGTGCTTGAGTTCCCCTTTCATGCAAGGGCTTGTCTGTATCCGTGGAGCACTGGGAAGGCACGTTGGGCCTGTGTATGAGACAGGGAGGCTGCCTTTGTGTACCTCAGCTCCCAGGGTCCACGTTGCCTTTGGCAGGCTCTCTCACCAGTTCTGGCATTGGGCTTGTTGGAAAGAGGAACTGGGTATAACAGTCGTGTCTTTCTTGCAGTGTTTTGTTTTTAGACTGTTTAAACTGTCATGGTAACTTAGAGACAGTAACACCCCATGAACCTTGCACAATGAACCTGCCTGGGCCTGTGCTCTGCTCAGACTTGAAGGTTGGTTTGGGTTTGTGTTGGGGGTTTCTCTCTCACTGAAGGTTTCCCCTACCCCACACGCTGACTTGGGGCTATCCCACAGCACCAACTGCTTGTAATCCAGGCTGATTGTGTGATCTTTGGTGAAAATAACCCCTCTTGTGTTTCAGCCTGTGCCCACAGGACTGGATACGTGCTGGTGATGTTCCTCCAGGGTTTTAAACCCACAAAGAACCGGCCCTTTCTTACCTGTGCTGGTGGCTGAGGCTGAGGAGGGGGATGGGTGGGCAGCTGCAGGTGGGAGTGAGTGCCTGCCAGGCCCTGCTCTCCTGGCCTGCCCTCTGTTCCAAGAGGGGTGTGATGTGAGGAGAGAGGCGTTTCAGAAAACACGGGGTTAGTCGTGAGAGTCTCTGGGATGAGACTGGTTCTGCTCCAGTGGGGGGTGTGTAAAGCTCTGTGCAGCCTGTGTGCAGGGTGCTCGCTTCCCACCTGCTCCAGGGACAGGACATCTCCGGGATCTGCAGGGGTTCCTGCTTGGAGAGGCTCTCTCCTTCTCCTCCTCCTTTTCCTTTTCCTCCTCCTCCTCCTTTTCCTTTTCCTCCTCCTCCTCCTTTTCCTTTTCCTCCTCCTCCTCCTTTTCCTTTTCCTCCTCCTCCTCCTTTTCCTTTTCCTCCTCCTCCTCCTTTTCCTTTTCCTCCTCCTCCTCCTCCTTTTCCTTTTCCTCCTCCTCCTCCTCCTTTTCCTTTTCCTCCTCCTCCTCCTCCTTTTCCTTTTCCTCCTCCTCCTCCTCCTTTTCCTTTTCCTCCTCCTCCTCCTCCTTTTCCTTTTCCTCCTCCTCCTCCTCCTTTTCCTTTTCCTCCTCCTCCTCCTCCTTTTCCTTTTCCTCCTCCTCCTCCTCCTTTTCCTTTTCCTCCTCCTCCTCCTTTTCCTTTTCCTCCTCCTCCTCCTCCTTTTCCTTTTCCTCCTCCTCCTCCTCCTTTTCCTTTTCCTCCTCCTCCTCCTTTTCCTTTTCCTCCTCCTCCTCCTTTTCCTTTTCCTCCTCCTCCTCCTTTTCCTTTTCCTCCTCCTCCTCCTTTTCCTTTTCCTCCTCCTCCTCCTCCTCCTCCTGGACAGCTGCCAGGTGAGGTACCGCCGGGCTGGGGAAGGGACCTCTGCTTTGTCTGCGGTGCCTGTGCTGGGAGCCGGGTGGGAGCGGTGCCAGCCGAGGTGCTGAGCAGCCTGCGCTGCTGAGGGTGCACGCTAGAGGGTACTGCACCCCTGCCCGGCCGGCCCCATCCCTCCCGCTTGTAGCCCGGGGACCTGGAATCGCTCCCTGGTTATACTTAAATTGGGTCTACAACGGGTGTGGTACCTGGGGTACGAACAGAGTGTCTTCTCTCCACACCTGCCGTGCGTGAGAGGAGAAGGAATTTTGACCCTGAGTCCCCATTCTCCTGAGCAATCTGGCCCTTTCTGTGTGAGATCCAAGTGCCCAACAGCCCAGAGAGGTTCTGCAGGGTTTCTGCTCAACACTCAACTGGAGTTTGACACTGAAGTGGGAAACAAACTCAGGCTGAGCTGCGTTAGGAGATGGACAGAGCAGTCTGGCTGCTGCAGTTGAGAGGAGCCCACAGGTAGGGCATAGCTGCTCCTACAACAGAGTGTATTGAGGACCTTTCTTTGGAAGAACCTTCTGGCTGTGCTGTGGCTGCAGTAAGATCATTAGGGTGAGGTGAGAAACTTCACTGCACCACTTGCCACCCACAAGAGGAAACCTCTTGCTAAGAAAGTGGGCTGGATTGTGACAGCCTGCAACTCCTGCTCTTCTCCAGATAAACTGAAATCTGTGGAGAACAGCAGCCAGGAAATTATCCTCCTAGGGAGCACTGGCTGTCAGCTTCTGGTTTCCAACCCACTGACACTCTTTTCCAAACAGTCCCACAAAAGCCTCAGCTGGAACCCTTGCAAGGACTTAGAGAGGGATAGGAGGTGGGGACCCACAACTGGAAGGCAGTGTCATGCATCTTCACAAGGAGGAATGCTCCTAAGCGTCTGCTTGTTGGCAGAACACCATGATCTCCTTACACCATGGTCTCCCTCGTGCTGTGGGCAGTTGGATGTGTTGGAGAAGTGGTTGGGAACAATGGGTTGTGATGCAGATGGCTGGAGGGAAGATGGACATTTGAATAAGTGTCTAACAAAGTCAGGAGCACACGCTGCAGAGCCAAAAACTGAATTATCCTTCTCCAAGATACTTTTGGGGTGGAGCTGCTACGTGGTTTGGGCTGTAGAGTTGCCCTTAGGTTAATTCTGATGAGTTGTGTGTGGTGGGGAACTTGATGTGTGACTTCCCCTGTAAGCAGGGATCCCTTTACCCAGCTTCCTTGGGATGAATGTCTTGCTTTGACTTTGGGGGAGTTTCATCTAGCCTGGAGAACAAAATGACATGAAAAATCTTGTTAATTCCTTTTTCCAAAGAGCTCAGCCATTTGAGGATGGAGAACAGCAGATGTTGCCTGTAGGAGTACAGGGAGGTACTTCCAGCTGCCCTAAATGCTACTTTAGATCTTCTGGGCCAGGCTGCCCAGGGGGGTGTGGAGTCTCCATCTCTGGAGAGATTCCAGCCCCGTCTGGACGCCACCCTGTGCAATATGAGCTGGGGAGCTGCTTTGGCAGGGGGTTGGACCCCAGGAGCTCTCCAGGGCCCTTCCAACCCCTGGGATTCTGTGTGATTCTGTGGTTCTTAGGCTGGAGCTGTGTCTCAGAGGGTGGTAGTGTTTGGATGGTGGTGACCAGCAGCAGGGCTGTGTGGGGCAGGGTTGTGCCTGTACCCGAGTGCTCGGGGTCTCCCCCAGAAGCAGAGGCTGAAGGACACGGGGTGATGCTGGGCTGTGGGTGCTTCATAGAGTTCCTCGCCCTTCTCACAGCTCTGGTGGGTGACACATAGGTGCTGCTTTACATTTCCTTTTGTAGAGCAGTGAGAAGTGGGTCCTGGCATACAAATGCCAGTACTAATTCAGCTCTGTCCCTGGAGAGATGTCCTGATGGAGCAGCTTTCCAGGAGTGAGTATTTCCACAACCCTTTGCAGCTCTGACAGATCCCACTGTGGCCACAGAGACTCAGCACTCCCCAATTTGCTTTCTCACCTTTGATTCCCCTTCAGGCTCTTACACCAACAAGGGCTGAGTCCAGTGGGGCTCAAGGACCAGTCCAAGCTCTGTCCCCATGGCTCTAAACCCACAGATACTCGCTGGGTATCCTTGCCAGCACTCCCTCCATCAGAGCCAGGCTCAGTATGAAAAACAAGGTGCAAAACAGCTTCTCAGATCTTCATGTGGGTGTAAAACAGGGATTAAGGGGAGCTCCACCCAAACCAGGCAGGGTTTCAGCTCTGTGGCTGCTCCAGACTTTGCCATTCATGGATATCCTCTGCATTCAGTGCTCCTTCCCAGGTCTTCTCCTCTACCTCTTGTCCTGGGGCACTCAGTGACATCATCTTCAGCCCTGGCTGTTTCCTTTCCCTCTGATCCCAGCAGACCAGGCAGTGGCAGAGGCAGAGGCCTCTCCCAGCTAGGTGAGGGCAGGCACCTCAACCCTCTCCTCCATTCGGGCTCAGCAGGACATTCAGCTCAGCCAGCCCGTGCCAGCAGCTCGGCTGGGCAGAGAGAGGGGTGATGAGCTGTGTGTGCTCCAGCCCTGCTTTAGGGCTCCAGCTCTGCCTGGGGACAGGCCACAGCTCAGCTTGGGGTGTTCAGGGCTCATGCTGTGTGCAGCTTGTCCTTGCCTGTCCCCTGGGAGCTGGGGACTCACAGACTGCCTCTGGTTCTGTGCTGGGCTTCTCTATCAGCCACTGATAAGGAGATCTGTCTGGCAGGAGTCTCTGATGGTGGAAAGCTTCTGCCCTGCTTGGGGAGTAAGATTTAAAGCCTGGCTAATGCCATCCTCTGCAGCAGGAGCAGGACTTGAGAGGACTCTCAGTGACCCCAGGAGCATCTGCTGGCATGTGGATGGGGCTAAAGATGACGAGGTCAGTCCAGCTTGAAGGTTAACTTCCCAAAAAGCAACTAAGCCTTCTGTGTGGGCAGGATTTGGCCTGGGGGACCTGCAAGGGGAGTTTGATGAGGACAAAGCTGAACAACTGGATGCAGTGAAACCGGTTTCCTTTTTCTTGCAAAACAATTGCACAAGGGGTAAAGGTATCTCACCTGGGTTAGAGGGCTGTGCTGGGTCCCTGTCACTGCTTCTCCTGATCAGCAGGGCTCAGCCTGTGCCCAGGAAAGAGGAAGAGCATGGGTACTAAGGCACAGGTTCTGCATCCGCCTGCGTTGAAGGCAGCAGCCTGGGAGTGAGTGTTGGTGTCTGTCCTTCCTCTCTAGGTTCTGCAAATGTCACTTCTATGGCAAGGAAGGAAGATAACGCCTGTAACCACTCATCCAGCTTCTGAGTCAGATTAAACCCCTGAAGGTTATTGTGCCAGTGTTGGAGATAAAAAGCCCAGAACTCAGGAGACAATTATTATTACTTGTAGTTTTTAACATTGGTTTTTTTCCCTCAGCCTAGCACTAATTTGCTGTGCCAAAGCTGTGTTGTCTGATCAGGGTTTGACAGAATGAAAAGGGGGTGAAATGTTTAGGAAAGGCCTGTGATGAGTCACTGCCAAGCTGATCCAAGGCCATCTGATGATTAAGAGGGTGAGTTTCACGTTCCCAACTACGGTTTGTAGGTAGAAGCAATTAAAAATCCTCAGGAGAAGGCTGCCTCAGAGCATCTGTTCTTTGTCTTTTATTAACTGTTGACTTGTATGAGGCTGTGGAAGGTGCTGACAGATTCTGCAGTGCTTCTTTCTTGTAACTCCAGAACTCTGTTTGCCTGCCCGCTGGGAGGGTGGAGATCTGCTCTCTTCTGGCTCTGTTGGCAATTGTATTCCTGCTGTCCTCTCTGGTTCCAGATCTGTTTGAGTCCTGAGGAGCTTAGGAAGGAAGCAATGATAGAAGTGAGGGGGGAAAGAGAGGTGTCTGCAGGTGATGTTTATTCCCCTGGATGTCAGTCACCGGGCCAGGGTCATCACCCACTTGTGAAACAAAGCCTGGGTGGCCACAACAAGACATCTGGATCAGTAGGTCACAGCCAGATTTGTCACCAGCCAACACCAAATGAGAACTGTGGTCTCTGTTTAATCTTTAATGAACTCTCCTACAATTGCAGAGGGATTTTTACAAGCAAGTAAGAGAGGCCAAAGGGCAGAAAAAGGAATCTGTTTTCCAACACCCCCCTTGCCCTGGCAGGATGTCACTCATGGGATTTGGCTGAGGACAAGTGTGTAGGAGGTGCAGGAGACACCCCTGCAGCTAATGGGGTGCTGCTCAGGGAGTCTGGACAGAGCCTAGAGCCTCAGATCCACCCTGACAAGCATTGTATCCACGCTGAGATACTTCCACGTGCAGATACTTGTGGTCTGACTGTTACCTGGGGGGATCTCTGTATCCTGCACTCCACAGGGATTTTGGACTGTGACCCAGGGCCTGTCACAGGAGCTGCTTGGCCTGATGTTTGTTTGGTTTGTGTGGGGCAGGTGTGATGCTTCCAGTGCCCATCTATCCTGTTAGCTAGAGGAATCCCTGCAGCCTTTGGCCCTGTGCAAGGGCAATGTGGATCGCTGTCTTTTCAGTGAAGCTCAGAAGTTCCTTCTAAATAACCAACGATTGAAAAACATCAAACAACAGTTCAGGTCAGCCCTGATTTACTGTCTCAAACCAACTGTTGGTGCCTTTCTGTGATGCACTTTGGAGCCTGTGTGAGCTCTGGATCAGTGGTGAGCCTCAGGAAGGGTTTATGGGGGTTCTGCACCACCACCACCTCGCAAGAAGAAGGCTGGGGCGATGGCTGCTCCCAAGGTGCCTGAAGGAGGGTGATCTTTGGGGTTGCACCGTGCCCTTGGGGCTGCCATGAATATAAATACTGACTGGAACCTTCCACCTCTGAACTATAAAATCTCTTCTGCAGCAGAGGCCTAGGCTGTCATCCAGCGAAGAGGGGGACAGGCCCTGAGCAGCAGAATGACATAGGCCCTCAGGGCCTTTGCCCCAGCAACACACAACCCAAGAGAACGGGGCTGCTGTGGCAGTCAGACCTTTGTGCCATGTGTGAGGAACAAAGGGCTTGGTGGCTACTCAAGGACTCTGGGTTCTCCTTCCAGCCCCCACAGCTGGGTGACTTCCTCAGACATGAGCCTGCCCTTGTTCCTCAGGGAAACCTGGGTGGAAACTGAAGATGGGCACATGCTGCTGCTTCCATGGCTTCAGAATGAGATCATGTCAGCGCAGCAGCATCATAGTTATCTCACCATCCCTTTTGCCTCTGCTGGTCCTGTGAGCTGGAAGAGTTGTCCTCCACACACATTCTGCCCCACCAAAGCTGGGGCAGGCCACTTTGCACCCAGAGCTTGCTTTTCCTTTCCTTCTCTTCTCCAGAGCCTGCCTAAGGCTCTCTCCTACCATCTCAGGTCCTGCTCCTCCCTCACTTCAGGCTTGGAGGACTTTTTTCCATGCTTTTATTCCACAAAGGCCTTAATCCCTGTGTGCTCTGCTTGTCAGTTTGGTACAGGCCTGTCTGAAAACCGCAGGAGAAAGATGTGATGTATCCAAGGAGTGCTGGCTCTTCATTCTAACTGCTTGCAGAACAAGGGACAACATGCAGAGCAGACTGAGGGCCTGGTCTGCAGGTAAGGTCTGTGTCAGCACACAGGTGCCTACGTAACGCCACAGCCTTCTACTGGCATTTTACTGGCTGTCCATGTGCTGTCCTGGTGACTGTCAGTGTGCAACAGCCCAGTTAATTGCTCCAAACCCTTAGGAGTCCCCAGTGAGTTTGGTAACTGCTTCTTGACTCTACTGAGGCATCTGCACAAACTGAAGGACCCACACAGGTGCTTCTGCTCCCACAGAACCTCTCCAGGACAACACCAAGGAGGTGCCCTTGGGTTGAATGTGCACATCAGCGCAGGCTGGGGGGCAGAGGGGAAACACCCGCTGCTTTCTGGGGTTCCTGCAGTGCCCTGTTGCTGTGGGGAGGGTCCTGGCATCCTGGGGGGTATCAAAAATAGTGTGATGAGCAGGTTGAGTGAGGTTCTCCTGCCCCTCTGCTCTGCCCTGGGGAGGCCTCATCTGGAACAGTGTGTGCAGGGCTGGGCTTCCCCTGGGCAGGAAGGACAGGGAGATACTGGAGAGGGGACAGCAAAGGGCTATGGAGATGCTGAGGGGACCAGAACATCTCTCTGACCCAGAGAGGCTGAGGGACTCGGGGCTGTTCAGCCTGGAGAAGACTGAGGGGGATCTTCTCAGTGCTGGTAACTCCTTGAGGGGTGGGCTCAGGAGGATGGGTCAGTCTGTGTTCAGTGGTGCCCAGGGACAGGACAAGGGGCCATGGGCACAGACTGGAGCAGAGGAAGTCCCACCTGAACATGAGGAGGAGCTTCTTTGCTGGGGGGTGGCAGAGCCCTGGGCCAGGCTGTCCAGAGAGGTTGGGGAGTCTCCATCTCTGGAGACATTCCAACCCTTGATCCTGGGCACTGTCCTGTGCAGCCTGCTCGAGGGGATGCTGCTCTGGCAGGGGTGGGACTGGGGGGTCTCCAGAGGTCCCTGCTGACCCCCATCAGTCTGGGATTCTATGATCAGTACCCCTGTACCCTGTGGCAGCTGGAGAGGCCCTTCACCACCATGGCTAGTTCCCATCTCCCACCTTGTCATCCCAAACTGACCTTTCCCATTCCTGTTTTGAATCACCTGGCAAAGAACTTGGAGTCTGGTCACCAAGCTGTTTGGGACCCAGCTCCTGTATTATGAGCTGCTGGCTCCAGCAATAACTCCAAGGCTATTGGGCTTTCCACCTTCTAGGGTGTTACAGGTGGATTGGTGATATTTTTAACAAAAGTTGAAGTTCAGATAACTTTCTTAAGACTCAAGATTTTCAGACCAGGGTGGTGTTTGCTTCAGCAGCAAGGGTGGTAAAGGGGCAGGGGCAGGGCAGAGGCTGTCTGCAGTGTGCTGGGATGGTAAAAGGAGCATTAGTGGAGCTGTAACGTTCAGCAACAAGCTGGATTATTTTCTATTCATCAGACAGAGCACCTGACACAAACCCAGGTGTAAACCAAGAGTTATCCTCCTACTCTTCCCTCTGTAATTTCTCCTTGGTTTGGGGTAAAAAGCTGCTCTCCCTGGAACAAAGGAGTCACGTTGGCTTTACTCATTTAAAACTTACATATGTATAAAATACCAGTGTTGACTTTACTCTAAAATCCCTCACCATGTACGACTTGTACATCAGAGCCCATCTCCTGCAGCCTGGCAACTGTCTCTGTTGCTATAGGAACGGCTCCACTATCCTTTCATGAAGAGCCTCAAGTATTCCCGTGTTCGGAGCTGCTGGAACACCTCCGGTCCCTGCTCGTTTCATTCACTCCCATCCACGAGATCTTCCCCTCCCAGTTTAGAGTGTTACACAGCACTTCTGTGCTGGGAAATAAAAGAACAGGATTTAGGTGAGGAGAAGCCTCAGTGTTTTGAGGTGTGCTGGGATGGTGCTGTTGGGCTTATTTGATGTGCAGGCACACTGTGGCATTAGCATCCCCTAATGTTGCATGACATTTATACTTGATATAAAACTATCAAATCCCTGGCTTCTGCACACCCATCTGCAGTTACAGACCTAAGGGCAACAATTCCTAAGAGACATCTGACCTGCTTGTATCAGAAATAGTGTGGCCAGTAGGTCTGGGGAGCTGATTGTGCCGCTGGACTTGGTGTTGGTGAGGCTGCACCTCGAGTGCTGGGTCCAGTTCTGGGCTCCTCACCATCAGAAGGACATGGAGGTCCTGGAGTGAGTCCAGAGAAGGGCAACCAGGCTGGGGAAGGGGCTGGAGGGCAAATCCTCTGAGGAGCAGCTGAGGGAGCTGGGGGTGTTCAGCCTGGAGAAGAGGAGGCTGAGGGGAGGAGACCTTCTCCCCACCTCCCCTGCCCTGCCAGGAGGGTGCAGAGAGGTGGGGGATGGTCTCTTCAGCCAGGGGACAGGAGATGGGACAAGGGGCAATGGGCTCAAGCTGTGCCAGGGCAGGGTCAGCTCAGCTGGGAGGGAAAAGTTCTTCCCTGGCAGAGTTGTGGGGCTGTGGCCCAGGCTGCCCAGGGAGGGGCTGAGTCACCTGCCCTGGGTGTGTTTAACAGATGGGGAGATGAGGTGCTCAGGGATCTGGGTCAGCACAGGATGGGAATGGTTGGACTGGATGATCTTAAAGTTCTTTTCCAACCTGGTGACTCTGTGATTCACATGTTAAACCCACAGGTAACGGAGCCTGAGTCGGTGGAGAAGAACCTTCCTTGTGGGAAGTTTACTGTCAGGCCGTGTGGTGTGGGGCTGTCACACTTGTCCTTGGAGAAGGCGGTGACCTGCCCATCAGGCCCCGCACCGTGCTGGATGGCAAGCACAGCACTCCCTGTGTTCGTGCCAGAGCTGTGGAGTACAAAATCCCAAGGGTCAGTGTATCCGCCCCTCACCTCAGCCTGCTCTTCAGCACTGAGTTAGCGTGGCCCCATTAAGCAAAGGTGCCTCATTCAATCTGTTGCCTTATTTCTAGGCAGTCCTGATAATTAAGTGGGGCTGAGGGCTTCCTGTTCCACTTATGGAATGATTTAACTGAAATAACATGAATTAAGGTGGTCTTGGAAACACATTTTGGGGGGTAATGTTTTTTTATTATCATCCAGGTTACAGGAGTCTCTAAAGAAGGCTGGGTTGTGCTGTTATCCTGCAAGAAACACTGGGCACGTGTGTTGCATGGGGCTCTCCATAGGGGAAGGAAGGGAGGGGCCAAGGGGATCTGGGATCACAATCAGATCTCCATTGAGCAAGGCCCTGTGCTGCTAAACAGAAGGAAGTCGAGGGTCTGGGAGAGGCATCGTGGTGTGGAAAAGCCTGGAAGCTGTGGCACCAGGATTTTCCTGCACATTAGGTACCCCCAAGAGCTTTATCCCTGGGGAAAGAGCAGCTGAAGATTTAGCAAAGGAACAGTAATGAGGAGGATGAACTACAAGTGTGAGAAAAGTGAGAAGAAAAGATTTCTCAGCTGCAAACCACCAGGTAACACTCCCAGTCAACACTGGCTCTGGAGCCAGCTCGGAGATTCCCTAGTCACCCACTGGGCTTTGTAATCTATTCTTTGCAGCCAGCCGGTGCTCTGGTTGCCGGCTTGCGGGCACGGCAGCCAACTCTTCCCCCCTTCCCCGCAGCCAAAGGGGCGCTGCCGAAGCGGGGCTGCTCCTGCCATGAAAGTGTAGGAAGCTCCTGGCTGCAGAGTAATGCAGGCGAAGGACGAGAGAGCAGGAGACAAAGGGATGGAGTCCCAGAAGATGTGATCCACCCCGTTTAAAGGAAGCCGCCGTAGCCTCTGCAGCTGTGTTTATGCTGCTTCACACAATAGGCACCAGCCTCTCATCCCCCCCGGGAGATTTTTACAGCATTAATTCACTCTGCACAAAACCCAGCCTGCAAGGCTCCTCTTCAGCAGCGACCTCTTCATCCCTCCGGCTCCCCCTCGCTCCCCAGAGCCCTGCCCGCTGGAGCTGCTTCCCTCCAGCCGACCTCCCGTTCGTTCCTCTGGATCAAATGTCACCTGTACCCAATGAAGCAGACCCCGAAGTGCCACGAATGGATCCCAGGATTCTTATTTTCCTCCTCTACGTGATGATCCTTCACGAGCTGGTGAGCGGCTGGATGGAGTACCAGAAGCAGATAGCCAAGCCGAAGAAGCAGCCGGGGCCGGTTTGGTCTTCTAGGTGAGTTAATGCCTGGTACATTTCTGAAAGGTGAATAGCTCAGCTGTGCTTTGAGGGGGAAGGTGGCCTTTTGTGTACGTACATGGGTCCCTATGGATTCTTGTGTGTGTGTATCAGCTGTTTCTTAATGCACAGCGCTCAGATTAAGGTCTGTTAATCTCCTGAGCCCTCATTGTCCGAACATATTGTGTGTCTGACCCACTGGCAGATAAATACACCTGGGATTTGCTGGGTTTGGGGGATGTTTATCTGGAAATGTGCTGTAACTCAGCATATTCCCCGTGACTCAGGTTCCCAATCAGAATACCTGCAAGAGAAAAATGTGGGTAGAACAAGGAGCTACGCTTCACACACAATATTCATCAATGAGGCACAAACCTCCAGAGACTCTTTGCAGTCGGAGTATTCCATGGTAAATCCCTACCATGCATGTCACTATCTCACCGTCTCCTCCCACTCTCTGGGCTGTGCCCACTACACTAATCCCATCCTTATTTTCTGCCCAACAACAAAACCGAGCTGTAGAAATGAGGGTGTAAAAGAAACGCTGAGCGGCCTGAAAATCCTTCAGGTACGTTTGTGTCGGCATTGCTCACGTCTCGTTCGCTTGTCATGAGGATGGTTGGGGTCTTATACTGAAAGATACCCTGACAGCTGTCCATCAGCTGCGTGGTTAGAGACTAGCACCTCAGGGCCTGAAATCCATCCCCTGCCTGAGCTCAGCCTCACCAACACCTCGCCCCTGTGAACCTAAAGAGCTGCCGGTGACCCAGTTTGCTCCAGGTCTGACAGCTGCAGCGTGAGCGACGTGAGCTCAGAGCTCGCTCCTTATCCTAATCCTCTGATGGGCAGCAACCCCAGCGCAGTCACCACCCTGGCATGCAAAGGTGGGTGTCGTGATGGAGGAGACCACCCAGAGAAGGCACCGGTGAGGGATGACCCGTGGCTTGCTGCGATCCAGCAGCTCAGGGATGAAGGCGCACGCTTCTGCTTTCCAGCCCAGCAGCGCTGCACCTTGCGCTCCCTGTGTGTACAGTGATCTGTGCTGGGCACGCAGCCATGGGTGGGGACGGCTCCAGCGCAGAAATAGCTTGAAAGCAACGGGGCTGGCTGGATTATCATTGAGGTCAGAGGCAGATTTCCTCGCTGCCTTCAAGGAGGAGTGTGGGGAGGCATCGGAAATAACTTACACTGAGGTCTGAGGTACCCCACTGCTAGGAAAAGGATGAATTTGCCCCTGGACTCTGCACTGGTGAGGCTGCAGCTCGAGTGCTGGGTCCAGTTCTGGGCTCCTCACCATCAGAAGGACATCGAGGTCCTGGAGTGAGTCCAGAGAAGGGCAACCAGGCTGGGGAAGGGGCTGGAGGGCAAATCCTCTGAGGAGCAGCTGAGGGAGCTGGGGGTGTTCAGCCTGGAGAAGAGGAGGCTGAGGGAGACCTTCTCCCCACCTCCACTGCCCTGACAGAAGGGTGCAGAGAGGTGGGGGATGGTCTCTTCAGCCAGGGGACAGGAGATGGGACAAGGGGCAATGGGCTAAAGCTGTGCCAGGGCAGGGTCAGCTCAGCTGGGAGGGAAAAGTTCTTCCCTGAAAGAGTTGTCAGGGTCTGGTACAGGCTGCCCAGGGAGGGGCTGAGTCACCTTCCCTGGGTGTGTTTAACAGATGGGGAGATGAGGTGCTCAAGGATCTGGGTCAGCATAGGACAGGAACAGTTGGACTTGATGGTCTTAAAGGTCTTTTCCAACCTGGTGATTCTGTGAAATGTAGTGGAATCATTTTATTCGTTAGAGGCCACCAAACAACTTGGATCAAGAGCCAGGATAATGTCACAGGACTGGTTGGTTGGGTGGGTTTTTTTTTAAAGAACCGAAGGGAATTAGGTACCCCATCAATGCCCAAAAATCTCTGGAATCTGGCATCTAACCCAGCCTCATCAGGGGAGGTGACACCAAGCAGGATGATTTGTGAAGGGCTCCACACCCTGGGGACATCTTGGCCATCTTCATCGGAGCTGAAGATGCAGCCCACCCTGCCACCCTGTCACAGCCTGTCCCTGCCCCAGCCCCTGCTCCTGCTGCTCCTCGGGCTGACTCCAGCCAGTTTGGGAAAGCAAAGCCACCGGGTCTGCGTGTGTCACACGGGCTGTTCATGGATCACACCACAGAAAGGTGTGGCTCTTTGGCCTAAAGAACTGGAAAATTACAGGATGAATTAGGATCCTCTCAGATCCTTGAGTGATAAGCCCTTGAGGCCAGTCTTCCCAGTGCTTAGAGACCACAGCTGGAGCCAGATGCTCGCCCTTCAGTAGAGGCTTGGGTTTAGAGCATCCTTAGATGCCACGTGTGTAGCCTGGCTCCCTGAAGAGTCCAAGCCATGGCTCAGCAGTGCAAGAAAGCTTCCTCCTGCTTCCCATCAGGTCAGGAGCAGCACAGCACAAAGACAGCTCAAAAGTGAGGTTCACACCAGTCGGATTAATGCTGGATGAGGTTCCATCCCTCCACAGCAGCCCAGCCCAGGAATCACCTGTCCTCTTGCAGCCAGTACATCACCAGCATGAGAGCAGAAAGCAAGCTGCAATATTGGCTTGGATTTAATTGACAGATCGCCCACACCAGCACCAGATTGAAAATATGGATCTGGAGCACCCAGCCATGCCCTGCCCTGGTGTGAGCCATGGTGGAGGTGATGGCTGCTCCTGCTGTGCTGTCGGGCACCATCTGCAGCTGGGAGGAACAGGAGCAGGGGGGTTGGCATGACCTGAGATCCCAGGGTTACTGACTTTTAGGAAAGATTTGCAGACATTGCCAGGGAAGTCACCCAAAACCTTCCTGTAAGAGCTTAAGCAAGGCTTGGGAAAGGTGGATGTGAGGCCACCTCATTTCCCAGCACAGCCTGGACTCTGGCTGGCACTACAGAGGTGGCAGCTTCGTGGAGAAGGAGATGAAGCTTCACCTCCCTAGCCTGTTTGTTAAAAGTAATTAACTTGAAAACTAATTAGGAAATGAAGTTATAAAGCAGCAAGCTAATTAGGACATGAGAGAACTGTCTCTTGACTGTACCCTCAGCGCAGGCAGGGATTTCGGGGCTCCTCCTCCTTGTATGGATGTTGAATAGTAACAAGCTCTGTTGTGATGCAGCTTTTTCTCACATTCACAGCTTTTCTCCAGCTCTCTCTTCCTCCGCTCCTGGAGTGGCTGGCGGCTCCCCCACTCCCTGCCTCCATTCATCAGCCACTTCTGGCGTCCCATCCCTTCTACTCCCCGCTGGCCTTCCCTCGCAGCTTACAGGCACGGGGGGACGCGATACCCGGGCGATGGTTATTGACAGAGCCTGGGTGGTGGTTATTGATCACAGCAGGAACAGCCAAGCAGGAGCTAGAGAGAGGTGAGATGCCCAACCGCCAGACCCACCACGTGTTGGGGATGCACTTCACCCCCTTTGAACTTGACTGCAAATCCCTATGGACGCTGTTGTGGCCCATGTCCTGTGTGCTGGCAGAACACACACGCTCACTCTTCCAGCCTTTCCCAATCCTGCAAAGCCCAGATGTTAGAACAGGTAATGAAGGTGTCAGCCAGGAGGAAGGAGAGAAGCACCTGGGTCACGGTGCCCAGGGAGGGTCGAAATGCCCTGGGAAAATGGACCTGAGCATGAAGTCATCCCAGAAGAGCTGTAGGGGATCACAGCCTCGCTGCTCCTGCAGCCAAGCGGCTTTGCCAGCGTGTCCTGGGTGTCTCCACATGTGGGTGTTTGGTTGTGGCGTGGCTGGCCTGCACCCTGTGTACCCCCTGAGAGAAGGGACTGGAACAAGGGTGGCAAAAGCCCAAAGAAATGGTAGGTGTGCATGATGCTGGGTTTAGTGGCTTTAGGAAAGACTGCTCAAAGGTATCTGAAGAGGAATTTTGAAGATCCAGGGGACTTGGTTTCAGTGACTCATCTGGCCAGAGGGGATGAGATGGTATTCAGGGCTCTGACAGGCTGTTCATGAGGCCCTGAGCTAGCTGGTGAGCACTCTAGTTCAGCAGCTGTTTCCAAGACAAGATGGGGACAGGGAGAGTCCCCAGTGACACTCAGGTGCACAGGAGAGGCTCACCCTTGGGGCTCTGCAGTCCAGGCACATTGAGCATCAGGGGCTGCAGCAGGATCCAGCACTGGCCCTTCTCCTGGCAGCAGCAGTGGTGAGCCCTGTTCTGCTGACCAAAATTCCCTTTCCTTTTAGGAGCCTCCACTAGAAGCGGGAGATGTGCCCTGGTTCTGAACCACACCAGTAACCATGTCTCGCTTTGTTCCTCACTAGCAACACCACCAGATCAAACCACCCCAACTTCTCCAGGCCTCTGGTCCACTCAGTGCGCAGGGAGAGATACAGGGACTGGAGGAAACCAGGGCGGATCATCCGGAAGGCATGAGGATGCATCTGTTGGGGAGCGTGGGGAGAGATGACTGAGCCAGAGACAACCATCCCTTGTGAGCTCTGCACCAACTGACCACCTCTCAGCAGCAGCTGGCATGAGAGCATCCTCCAGGCACTGTGACCTGCAACCTGCAGCTTTCTCCTTTGCACTGAGCCTGGTGCGACTGAGAAGAAAGGAACCTCTTCCTCTGGGGAACCTCCTGCGTGGTGAGGAGCTGGGGTGGAGACACCCAGCAGAGGGATCACTGGAGGTGGGACGAGGCTTTGGGCACCCAACACAACAAAGTGACTTTTCTTTCTTCTTCCCAAGGGTCGAGTAGATGGAGAGTAGATTTCTTGGGGGAAGAATGAAATTTGCTTCTGCATGGGCAACTTGGGAAGCATCCAAATGATTTCAGCCTCCTCTTGTCCACCCAAGGGCTGTGGGGTCAGTAAGCAGCATGTCCCAAAGTGACTGTAATATCTTTGGTGTCTGATTTGTCACCATTCCCAGGAGAACCTGCCTGTGCTGGGGCACCCAGTAGTCCTGACACTTTGGAAATGCTGGCTTCCTGTTAAGTCTCATCCCCCAGGAGTCTGCATGGGTTTTTCCAGAGTGGAAGGAAAAGTGCCCTGAACCAGTGACTCAGTTATGCCACCAAACGAATTTATGGCAGTGACCCTGTAATTGGATTTCCTTGAAGCATTCCTAGCAGTCAATCCTAACGTAAAGGCTTTATAATGAGCAGAGAGATGGGAAAAGAGAACGTTATTGCTCTTTTATTAGAGTCTGAGATTTAGGCATAAAATCAGATTTTTCAGAGGCAAAAGCCAGTCGTGGCATCCTGCAGCCATAGGCAGGGCTGAGAGCTGCTGTGGGGACTCTGACACCGAGCTCCTACAGCACATGGCCACGGCCAACTGCCTGCCGTGTTTGCTGAACACAATGTTTGGCTCACACACAGCCTGTTTTTCTCCTTGCCAACCATTTATAAACCTGACTCAGGCTCACAGGCACATTATCCTGAGGCAGATAGGAAAGGGAGTCAGAATAGATTATGCATTCATTACCCAGAAGTAGCCACCAGATACATTTGCACATTTGTCTGTTGCTCGCTCGCTTGCAAATGGTTCCCCTGGGCTGACGCTGTGTTTGTTCAGTCACCCACGGCTGCCTCGCCAGGCCGAGGCAGAGGTCTGCGCCCCAGCCAGGCCTTCAAGGCCCCGAGGCAGAGGTCTGCGCCCCAGCCAGGCCTTCAAGGCCCCGAGGCAGAGCTCTGCGCCCCAGCCAGGCCTTCAGGCCCCAAGGCAGAGCTCTGCACCCCAGCCAGGCCTTTAGGCCAGGAGGCAGAGGTCTGTGCCCCAGCCAGGCCTTCAGGCCCCTGTGTGGTAAAGTGGGGCACGTGAGGGGCTGAGGTTTCTCTCCCAAGTTAAACTGGAAAGCAAGCTGGGCTTGAAGTGCCCCTTCCTCTGCCCCGGGCAGGCCAGGTAGGGAGGTCAGATGTCACCTCTGCTCTTAGGGCAGTTAAGGATTTTGCTGTGGACGTGAAGTTCATGTCTCACGTTGGTTAGGTTTGGAAAAGGAGATAGGAATAGGAATTAACACTTTAAAAGCATAAACTCTCTGTGAGATGTGCTGCAGCTCTGGGATACTGTGGCTGTTTCCTGAGGTGTCCACTGCCTATCCCAGTATGTGCTGGTGCCTCCACAAGTAACACACCAACAAACAGAGGTGTCAGGAGGAAAAACATTCACAGAGTGTTTCTGGGTGGCAGGTAGTGTTCTTTCCCTAGAGTTGGGCCTGCACTGGTCTCAGGGGGAGGTGCCACTGGATGTTCTCCCTGCTTTGCTGCTGGAGTGTCTGTGACTTTGCTGGGAGCATTTGCTATGCAAAAAGTGATTGTTTAAATTAATGACTGAGGTGGTGCAGGTTAGGGCTGGCCTCATGGCATGAGCTGGGCTTCCAGCCTCCATGGGGCCAGATGGACGTAGATGGGGACAGACCTGAGTGGGACAGGCCTTGCTCTGCTGATCACATGCTGGGTTTCTGCCTGTAAATATCATGTTTACTGCCAATAAACACTTTTACATACGTGGTGTTTACATCATCTCCATTCTCATTCAGGCATTGCATGTCTCTCCTCTGGCTTTGGGTTTCACAGCCTGGGAGCCAGCAAAGGTGGGGGCTGGAAGCCACCCCTGAGGGACAGCTGGTGGTGTAAGCTGAGGTCCAGTGTGGCTAAAAGCATCTTTTTGCTGAATTTATGGCACAAATATCTGTTCTCTTATCCTTTATGGAGAGGAGCATGTCACCGCAAACCAGCATCTTGTTTCAGATGGTTGTAGCTTTGCTTGGGTTTGGGGTTTTTTCCTCCAAATATTCAGGCTGCTCTGTAGTTCTGCTGGAGAGAGTTCTGCCTAAAATGCATCTCATGGTCAGAGCCGATGATGGCAGAGGCCTCAGGCTCTACCAGTCTTCAGTGGTGTGGACCCCCCAAGACCTGAGGGACCGATGCAACCCAACACCCTGAGTCCTGGCCCCGGTGGGCATCAGCTTGGTATTTATGCCATTAACCAGGCTGACCAAAGGTTCCAGCTGAGGACATGTCAAAGGTGGCACCTTGTCCTATCATGTCCTATCTGTCTGCTGAGGTGATTTAAGTCCCTGAGGTGTTTGGGGCTCTTTCTGCTCTCTCACCCCACTGTTCCCCTCAGCACCCTGGACACACATTCACCCCCTGTGCAGGGAAGGCAGGTGACTCCTCAGCAAGGAAGGGCTGTGTCCTGACACCATGATAGGCAGGAAATGACTCCCAACAGGAACTTCCCAAGAAGACATCCCCCGCAGATGTCTCCTACACAACACCAGCACAGCCACTGCACCAAGACATGCTCTCTCTTAGGAGATGAAGGAACAACCACACTCCTCCCTGCCCAAAAAAGAGACATGGACATGCACGTCCTGTAAGCCCTGCCCCAGTCCATGGTGCTTCTCCTGCATGCTGTACAGTGCAACAGAAGGATGTCACCTCACATGGCTTCAGACTGTCCCCGGTGACATTCTGGGGCGGGAGGCTGCAGGGGCTGGTGGCTGTGCTCTAAATAGACTCCATGGGCTCTAGGCTGTAGCTGAACTGCACTTTCCTTGGCAACTTCCCCTTTGGCTTGAAATGATGCAGGACCAGAGTGGGCTGACAGCAGGGGCATTCAGGGAGATGCTAAAGTATCAAGTTTTGACTATCCATGGAGTAACTCCTGCAGAGATTGACTCTATCTGGTCCCAAAGAGCTGTTTGGGATGGGCCATCAGGATTTCACCTTCTGTGCTTCAAATCTCAGCTGTGGCTGTTGTCCTGCCTTATGAAGCCAAGCGTTTGTATGAGTTACAGCTGGTGGCAGGGAGTTTCCCAAGTTGGGCTTGGACCAGAAGGCTGCTGGAGTCAACAGAGTGGACATCATCTTTTGAATATCAGCAAAACCCTTTGGGGTTGGTCGGTTGGGGGGTTTTATGGTGTGTTTTGTTTTGACTATTTTCTCTCTCTTGATGAAAGCAGCAGGGAGACAGTTTCAGAAATTCACATTTTCTGTCTTGATGCTTGTTTGAGGGATTTGGGGTGACTTGGGGGAATGTTCCCCATCCAGATCTTATGATTCCACCAAATCTGCAGCTTTTACTGAGCCAAAAGAGTAAACAGCACCCCAGATCTGCTGGATTTAAATGCTGCAGCTGAGATAATCCCATGCAATGCTGTTAGGGTTTCCTAAGGCCTGAAACAGGTGAGCTTTTTCTACATAAAGAGCAAACAAAATCCCTGTAGTGCTCAGAGTCTGGGGCTGGATGCTGGTTGTGGTTCCTCCCTTCAATCCAGGCTAGCTCCAATTCTGTTTTCTACGTAAGCATGTGACAATGGCTTGTGTGATTCACCTTAGAGGGAAAATTGGGGTTTTTCCCCCTGCTTTGCCTTGTTAAGTCAGAGCAGATCTCAAATGGTTGAGTAATCCTTAGGTATTTTCTTCTTGGTGATCAAAATATCTCCTCTCAGTACAGACTCTTTCTCTTCAGGAAATTATTGTGTGTATTAAAAGTTGCTTTCCACAGTGTGGGCATCAAACCCAGCCCATGACAAGCCTGGGGAAAATGAAGCCCATGTCCTTGTGGATTTTTGTCACCCTGAGCGCTGAGCTGGTTGTTGCCACCGTCACAGTGGTTCTGCTTTGGGTAGAAAAGGGAGGGTCTGCTTGTTGCCAGCATGGCTGCTCTCTGCCTCAGGGTGGGATCTTTGGAGCTTTGTGGATGACAGTGCCAGAAGGCAGCAACAAAACACTGTTTAAAAGCCCTTGGTTTGGAAAGGTTGGCTTTTGGGGCAAGAGGAAAGCAAATGGGTAACAGCTGCAATGGCCAGAGACCTCTCAGTATCACAAGCTGCTGTCTTTAGCTTATCAAACATCAGTGTTCCCTGACACCCTGGTTTGGACTCCCAGTTTTACCAGTATCACAGAATCATAGAATGGTTTGGGTTGGAAGGGACCTCAAGAGCAAGTCCTTCAAGAAGAAGAGGAGCAAGAAGAGGGGCTTCTCGGGAAAGCTGTGCTCATTTGGCTCATCCTCTTTGCCCAAGGGCTTTTCTTCTTCCTCCACAAGGCTCCAGTTATAGATGCTCAGCAAGATGCCTAAACCATCAGTCAGAGCTGTCCTCTGCTTCTTCTACAACACAGTTGCTCTCCCTTTCCTCCTGCCCTTTGCTGGTTCCTTGACCTGCAGAGCTCTGGGAGCTGCTGTTGCTGAAGAGACAAAGCAAAACTCCAGAGGCCAGCAGATGAAGAGCAGGTCTCTGCAGGTGATCACGGCGCTTCTGGTGATTTTGGCTGTTTGCTTTGACCCCCTGCAGAGCTGCAGCATCACTGTGAAGTTCTGTGGGGTGTCTTGCAGGCGCTTGCACTATGCAGGAGTTGCCTATGGCGTCACCTGGGTGTTCTCCACTGCAAACACCTGTCTGGATCCCCTGATTGATGTGTTTGCTAATGAGAAGTTTAAGAGGAGCTTTGCTGACTCCTTTTGCAAATGCTGGGGCACCAAGTGAGTGTGAAAGGGCCGGGGAGGCACCCCAGGCCTTCCCAGGGGATCCTGTGGAGGAACTGCTGAAGGTTCAGATTGTGAGCTTCCTCCTTCTCCTGTTCAGTCCCAAGCTCCCAGAGCTACTGGTGGCAGCACTGCTGGAGTTTTTGAGGTTTCTCTATGTGCCTTAAGCATTATTAAGGAGTTGTTCCTGTGGGCAGGACCTCCCTGGTCTGTAAAGAACCTCCAACCAGGTGCTGCTCTTGCAGGGTGGCTGAATCTCCCAAACAAGGGCTTCTTCACACTGCTGAAGTGGCTGAACCTTGTTGGGCACAAGGGAGAAGTGAGGGGAGAATTTACACCTCAAGTTTTGAAGCACGAAGAAGCCCAGTGAAAACTGCCCTGGCTTCCTGGGCCATTAATATTTTGTGGTTTCTCTTTTCCAGCAGCAGCTGGGGCTGTGCGAGTGCGGAGCTGAGGGGTGTGTGGGTCTGAGTCCAGCACCCCAGCACAGGGCAGGACAACCCACATCAAGGCACCCAGTTGTCCCTTGGCCACCCAGGAGTCGGCAGGTCCCTGGCCCTGAAGGCAGCCCCAACCTGAGCATGGTTGTGGTGGAACCAGATGTGGTGGAAGTAAAAGGTGGCCAATGTTGGGATGATAACTAGTTACAGCAACAGCCTGGAAGTTCAGAGTTTAGTTTGTAGTCTTTGCTGTAAACTTACTCCATGAACATGACACAGAACCCATGTTTTGGATCTCTATCTCTCAAACCAGCCTGCGTTGTTCTTCCCTTTTCTGTCTTGCCCATTTCCATGGGAAAACCTCCAGTTACAGGTAGAAGCTGTGGTTGTATTTCAGCAAAGCAAGACACAGAGATCTTGGTTTTGTCTGGGCTGCCTGGAGAAAGATGGAATAAAGGCTGCTATTAGGACAACAGGGATAAAGTTCTCATGTCCTAAGAGGAGCTGGGCTGTAGTTGGGTGTTTAATCAAGGTTTTGATTCCCAGTGCTCCAGTTTGGGTTTGGGTATGTTGGCTGTTGGATCTGCCTCCATGCCCAACTCTGCAAACGCAGCCTGTGCTGGCAGGTTTCCTTCAGGCAGGTGTGGTGGGTGCTGTATTCATGCCCATGAGGAGGGGTGCAGCACCTTTCCCCAGCACTCATCATCTTGACAGCAGGAAGGAGGGTGACTATTTGGGAGGTTTCCAGTGCAGTTGTAGGGCGGTTTGCAGGGACCTGCTCCAGTGGAACCCAACAAATCAGGTGTTTATCCTAGAAACCAGTATCAAGGGCAGGGTAGAACTGACTGAGAGACTCATTTTCTTACTTGGCCTCTCTCTACTAATTAATTCTTTGACTAATCCCCACCCGCCTGTCTCACTGGGGGTTGCTGTGAAGTTTAATTGAGTATCTGTAATGCACCTTGCTAGCTCAGAGGAAAGGTATTGTTCCTGCAGTTAGTAACACTCTCCTTGGATAAATCCTGTTGCAAAACCCCAGCAGGCTCCGGAGCCCAGCCTCACGTGGGCACGTGGGTGGCAGCGACCAGCAGCCTGGTGCCAGGCCCTGACGTGGAGGAGGAAATCCTTCTGGGATGGTGATTCGGTGCACAAATAAGGGGATGTTTGATAATGTGGAAATGTGGTTGTCCCTGGTATAGAAAGGACAGGGATCTCCTGGAGAGAGTCCAAAGAAGGGCTATGAAGATGATGAAGGGCCTGGAGCATCTCCTCTATGAGGAGAGGCTGAATAAACTGGGACTGTTCAGTCTGGAGAGAAGAAGACTAAGGGGGGACCTGATTCATGTTTATCACTATCTGAAGGATGGGATGCAGGGGGAAATGGGCAGCCCCTTCTCAGTGTCTGTGGGGACAGGACAAGGGGCAATGGCTGCAAGTTGGAGCAGAGGAAGTTCCCCAGCAACCTGGGGAAGAACTTTTCCCCAGTGAGGGTGAGGGAGCCCTGGGCCAGGCTGCCCAGTGGGGTGTGGAGTCTCCTTCTCTGGAGAGATTCCAGCCCCGTCTGGACGCCGCCCTGTGCACTATGAGCTGGGGAGCTGCTTTGGCAGGGGGTTGGACCCCAGGAGCTCTCCAGGGCCCTTCCAACCCCTGGGATTCTATGATTCCCTGTCCCCAGCCACAGCGTTTGTGAAAAGAGGAGACCTCGTATTTCAAAACCCAAGGGACCAAGTGATGGGGAGGGATGGAGTCAGAGTAATCCCTTTTTGTTCCACCAGGGAGCATAACTCCAATAGGTCTGATGTCAAACGCTTCTCCAGGTCAACATTCACCCTTCTGCTCTTACCAGCTGCCCGTTAGTGATTTACTCAGGACATCCAGCTTCCAGACCCGCCGGTGCTCAGGCAGGTACAAACACAGCAGATGTTCAGGAAGTAAAACATATCCACAGTCCTGCATGTGACCACACCTCATCCTACAGCTTAAAACCCAAAACCTGCCCTAAGCACCACCACAAACACTAGTATCTCTTCTTGGTTTGAGCTGTTACTGTTTAGTAACCCCAGTAAAGTCATCCCGTTCCAGATTTGAAGATACTTTAGGGATTATGGTCCCTATGGGGTCACTTGCTATGAGGAACTTGGTTTTAAACCAACTGAACATGAGGGGGTTTTATGCCCTTCTGAGATGAACTCAGGTGTAGGAGCATACTATTACTTGGTAAAATCTGGATTATCACTGCTTGATAGCTGCATCCTTACTGGATCTGCCCCCCTCCCTCCCCAGGCCTGAGGAAGCAAGACAGATCACTTGCATGGTGTGCTGAAGATCTGGCTCACAAGGGAAACAGAGTCAGATTCTAACTGTGAGCAGAGATGAAGGTAGTGCTGGCTTCAGATGGCTGACCTCTGCAACTTTCAGGTATCTGGATCTTGAAAACATCTTTTCCAGCCTGGTTTAAACTGATGTTGGTTTCCCCCAGTCCCAAACCCTGGTTCCAAAGCACAGCCAAGGGCTGAGATCGAAAAATGGGGATCAACTACCTCTCCATAGCTGGGCAGAGGGGGATAGGGAAGTCTGAGCCCAGCAGGAACGTTACAGGCTGTGGCCAGCAGCTAACACCCATCTCCTACACATGGAAGTCCCTGCCCCGGGCTCACCAATCCTTCACCCAAGGAGGTGGATGACCATTGCCCATTCCACACAGACCCATGTATGTGAGCACCACAGAGGCTGCTGACCTTCTTGTAGTGTCCCAATGTGAGAACCCTTCTGTCAAAAGTGCACACAGCTTGTGATGTGCAGTAATATTCCTTAGAGAGATTTTTTTCTGAGTCAGGGAAGAGCCATCATGTTCTCACTCATGGCAGAGCTTTAATGGGACAGCCTGTAAAGGGCTCAGTTATTGGCTGAGCTTTTGTGGATGGGGGTGACCAAGGGAACAGGATTTATAATCCTATTTCTGGTCTCCTAAATCCTCTTGACTGTTTAGAGCATGGTTGTTGGTGGTGCTCTGATGGACCTCACCTGGGCTTGGGCTGGGAGCCCACCATGGCATGGCTGTGGGAGCAGACGTGGTGCTGTTCCAATGACATGAGTCCTTGCACACACAACTGAGAAGTAGGCAAATAAACAAAAGTCTGACCTGAGCTGGTTTTCTGTAGAGCCTGATCATCTTCTGGAAAAGCCCTGGCCCAGAAAACCATCATGGTACCAAGTCCCTCTGTATGATCTGGCAAGCTGGAGGTCCTGGTCCCATGCTGATGCACCAGATTGCATTTTAGATTCTGATATTTAAGCTCACTGAGCAGCACAGCAAAGGTGGTGGTGTAGGAGAGAAGCTTGTTAAGAGATGATAAACCATGGGAATGTCTTGTAGCACAGGCAGGTAGAACCTTTCCATGATTCAGCCAGGTTCAACCTTTGGATTAAGCCAATGGTTTCTTCCTTGGTAACACCAAATCCCAAACCACATGTCAGGTTGTGCAAAGTACAACAGCACTCTGCTGCAGTTTGCACTGGACAGTCTTACACTGTTGGTGCTTTGTGTTGAGGTTTGAATCATATGGTACTGCAGCTCATGGCACACGTGGGAGCAGAGGTGTCACAAACAGGTCCTACCCCAGAAACTGGAGAGCCCAACCTCAATGCTTCATCAGAAAGCTGTCCCTTTGGGTGCAGGCACTTCATTCTGCAGATTCCCTGCCTTTCCCACACCCCTTCCTCCCTGAGGGAAGCATCAGCCTATTTGCATATTGAACAAGATGCTGGACAATGAGCTATTGAGAGGTTTTATCATGACGTCAGAGCCCTGCTGAGCATTTCCAGTGGTCACCCATGGGAGGAAAGAATCCCTGAGGTCGGTTGGCTGCTGACGTATGGTTGGGGAAAGCCCTCAGCTTAACCCTGCTGCCATGGCTGAAGATCTGTTTCATCCATTGCATTAGGATGCTGGCACTGCTGGCCCATGCCTCTTTGCCCAGCAGGAATGATGGCCACTTCCCCACAGTTTTAGCTGTTGACTGGCAAGTATGCTTCCTGTTTATGAAATGATAAAACCCAACCACAGCCTGGATGAACAAGCCAAGCCAAAGCCCAGCTCGTTCTCTCTGAAGGCAATCACTGGATGCTGCCTTGATTTGCTGCTGCTCTGAAAGCTTTCTTCTTCCGTGGAGTGGTTAAGGTGGGGAGGAGCCTCTGGAAGCCATCTGGTCCCAACACCCTGCTCAAGCAAGGTCACCCTGAGATGGCCCACGTCCAGGGGGCTTTTGAGCATCTCAAAGGATGGATAATCCACAACCTCTCTGGGAAACCTGTGACAGGACTCTGCCACCCTCACTGCAAATGAAATGTTCAGGTGGCACCTCTTGTCTTTACAATTACGTCCCTTGACTGTTGTATCATTGGGAACCCCTGAGAAGAGCCTAGGCCCAGGCTCTCTGCACCCTCCTGGAGCGGTTTCTAGACACCCATGGGCCTTCCCTCCTCCAAGCTGAACAGCCCCAGCTCCCTCAGCCTCTCCTCAAAGATCAGCTGCTACAGTCCTGTCTCCATGCATCACCCTTGTGCTCTCTCGGGTATGTGCACATCTCTCCTGTCCTGTCCAGCCCGGCACAGGAACAAGGAGCCCAGAACATGGTGCTCTAGGTGTGGCTTCACTACTGCTGAATCACTTGGAGCATCACCTCCCTTGACCTACTGGCAACACTTTGCCTAACACAGCCCAGGCTGCCCCTACCCTTCTTCCCTGGAAGGGCACAGTGGTGGCTGATATGATCACGCTGTCCCCTCTGTCCCTCCTGTCCCCCAGGTCCTTTTCTGCCAAGCTGCTTTCCAGCCCTGTGACTCCCACCATATGTTGGTGTTTGGTGTTTTTCCTCATGGGGATGGGACTTTGCACTTGTTGAATTTCACAGAGTTCCTGTCAGCCCTTTTCAGCACCCTGCCCATGTCCCTCAGGATGGCAGCAGGACCCTCTGGTGCATCAGCCACCCCTCACACTTTGATACCATCAGTAGTACACTGGGGCTGAGTACACTCTGCCCCATCAGCCAGATCATTAGCAGAGATCATCCCTGGGTGTGTCTAGGAGATGGATAGATGAGGTGCTCAGGGATATGGTTTAGCATAGGACAGGAATGGTTGGACTTGATGATCTTAAAGGGCTTTTCCAACCTTGTGATTCTGTGACTCTGTGATCTTAAGCAGGACCATCCCCAGCATTCCCGGGGTTGACCCCTGGGGTACACATCTGGGCACTGGCCTCCAACTCATACCTCTAAACACCACCATTTGGGCCAAATCATTCAGCCAGTTTTCAAATCCACCTCAGGCCCTGCTCATCCAGCCCCAACAGCTCATCCAACACCTTGAACCCCAAAAGCTTAGGCACCAAATCTCTAAATCAGCTTTGAAATGATGGGGGGCGAGCTGCATTTCCACCCCTGTATCTGCACTGAGAACACCTGGGAAGTGGCCTTAGGGACAAACCCACAGGTGGGTCAGCGAGGGTGACATCCAGGGAGCCAGAGGCTGGAACTTGAAGCGCCACATCCCTTGTGACCTCCAAACCAGGAGCTTCATGGTGGTTTTTCCTGCTTTGAACAATAAGAAACTGAGCTTTAAAAGGTCCTGTTGTGGTGAGAGGACTCTCTAGCGTGCCA
Source organism: Hypotaenidia okinawae (assembly GCA_027925045.1). Taxonomy (NCBI): domain Eukaryota; kingdom Metazoa; phylum Chordata; class Aves; order Gruiformes; family Rallidae; genus Hypotaenidia; species Hypotaenidia okinawae. The sequence goes on along the minus strand of BSDF01000019.1, from coordinate 123,250 downwards.
GCACCTCTGGGTGCTGACAGCAGGTCACACAGAGTCAATGTTTGCAAGAGGGATTTGTGTGAAAAGGGGCCTTTGAATGTTCCAGGCATCATTTTTGGTTAAAATAATAATAATAATAAAAAAACAGATTCACTGAAACCTGCCTCGCCGGCCCCTGTTCAGCCACATGCCAGCCTGGCTCCTGGCACCCATGCGCCCAGCCCCACCAAAACCAGAACAAAACCAACCTAAATCCACTTCTGCTGGGGAAGGAGCAATCACTGGCCTCGCCGGCACCTCACTGCCCCAAGGCAGGTACCAAGCTTCCTTGCACCTCGGTTTCTTTCTAGAATCACAGTTGCAAGGTTGGAAAAGACTTTCAAGATCATTGAGTCCAACTGTCCCTGTCCTGTGCTGACCCATATCCCTGAGCACCTCATCTCCCCTTTTTAAACACCCCCAGGGGAGGTGACTCAGCCCCTCCCTGGGCAGCCTGTGCCACAGCCCCACAACTCTGCCAGGGAAGAACTTTTCCCTCCCATCTGAGCTGACCCTGCCCTGGCACAGCTTTAGCCCATTGCCCCTTGTCCCATCTCCTGTCCCCTGGCTGAAGAGACCATCACCCACCTCTCTGCACCCTCCTGGCAGGGCAGGGGAGGTGGGGAGAAGGTCTCCCCTCAGCCTCCTCTTCTCCAGGCTGAACACCCCCAGCTCCCTCAGCTGCTCCTCAGAGGATTTGCCTTCCATTTATCTGCTCCCCGTTACCAGACAGAGCTGTGCCCTGTGAACCCACTCAGGTGCAGGTTGGGGCTGGGGTATGCCCAGTCCACAGTGCCACCAGTGTGGTCATTAGTGGGGAGCAGCACCTCCCTGGCCTGCACTGAGCGCACCACGGCTGGTCCCTGCCAGCAGCCTCCCCAGCACCTTGCTGCCCCAAGGCAGGTACCAAGCTTCCAAGCCCAGCTAGGAGGGACCCCTGCCAGCCACCCTCATGAGATTGGCAGGCAGGTCCCTGAGGAATGTCCCTCCCATGAGGCAGCACGTCTCTGCCCAGTGACATAATGTCATGTCACGGGGCAGAGATGTGCTGCTTCTTGTCTGAGGGCACCCCTTGCTGCAGTGTGATCCCTGCTCATGGGTAGAGAACACACAGGCTGTGCCTGTGGAACGGGGTGGCAGAGGCCCAATGGCAGCCATGTTTGTACTGCAGGGACTCACTTGTCTGCCTTTGCAACCACACCAAGGAGTTAGGTGGGAGCAAAGGCCAAGCAGGTACTGGGCAGCTCCTGAGGGTCTGTTTAGTCCTGGCTGCCTGGGGGACCTCATCCTGTCTGGGGAGAATCCAGCTCAGAGAGGAGGAGAGGTGTGAAACCCTGCTGTGGCCCCAGCACCTCCTCCAGCCTCATCCTGCCATGCCTCATCTTCCCTCCTCCCTGCCCCTCATCTGCTAAAGGTTGTCCCCACCCTGAGGATGGAGAACTGAAGGAAAATTTCTCCATCTTCTTAGGAAAACTTTAGGGTTGGGGTCCTGATCCCAGCCCTGGCCTATTCCTCATCCCAAGGGCTGTGTCAAGCTGCTGGGGAATATGTGGGTGTGGGATGCAGGGTGATCATCCCCTGCAGCTGGAGGCAGGAGGTATAATAAGCCCCAGGGGTGGGACTAGCCTCAGCAGTATTTTGGGTTGGTCAGGGTTGTGGGCTCCTTGCTGTGAGCACCAGGTAAGGTCCAGCTATGGTGGTGTTTTGGGAAGAGGTGGGTGATGTGGGGAGGGTGACAGGGTGCTTGTGGGACAGGGACAGCTAGGGCTCAGTCAGCAGTACCCCAGGGGGCTGGTACTGTCCCCCAGCTCTGGTGTGAGTGTTCTAGCATTGTCTCTAGGTGATGGCTGAGCTCCACAGGGCCACTCAGCCAATCCTTCAGTGAGGTGCTGGTCCCTGGCCTCCAGCCTCCCTTATTTTTCTATGTTTGCTCCTAGGTGGAGGCTGGTGAGACCATCAGGGATGAAAAGAGGATGGCACCAAGAGGAAGATCCCTATCTAGGGCTCACCTTGCCCTGTTGGTCTCCCAGGATTTGGAGCACCCTGGCAGTGGTCCCTTCTAAACCTGGGAGGGCCAGGCTTGGTGAGACACACTGATGGCTGTGGAGTGTCCCTCCTTCTGTAGGATGCTGAGGGTAGTACTGCCCTGGCCAGTGTGGGGGTGACACTTCCATGTGGAGATACCACTGGTGGTGGTGATGCTACAACCTGCCAGTTCCCATGTTACAGTGTGTTTTCCAGGGCTCTCCCAGTGGGAGACTGGGCTGTGCTGGCCCTGCTGAGGTAGGGGCTGCTTTGCTCTTGCCTCCCCTCCATCCTCACTCCCTCCTGCCCAAAGCTGGGTCAGGTGTGAGCAGCACATCCAGCTGGCTGTGAGGGATGGGTGGCTGCGTGCCCCTGCCTAGGGCACTGTCAGGAACAGGTTTCTGCCCTGCCTGGGTGGGGTGGGTGGTGCAAACCCCTCTGTGGGTGATGATGGGGCCATGAGCCTCCCCTGACTCTGAATGGGCACCCCTTGGGGCATCCCATGCACAGGCACAGGGCTGTGGGCCCTGCTCTGGACTGGGGCCCATCATGTTTTGGTGGGTGGGGTGGACCCCCAAGGGGTAAGGATGACTCTGCCAGTGTGAGATTGGGACGCTCCTCTTCCTCAAGCTGCCCATCTCCCACATCCATCCCTCTGGGCCACCCTCCTCTTCCTCTTGCCTGTCCCCTGGGAGACTGGAGCAGGTCTGGATCTGCACGTGGGGTTGCCCTCAGTCTGTGCAGGGGATCCTCTGCACCCCCAAGGGCTGCCCTCCCACCACCCAGCCCAGTCACCCCACCCAGGGCAACCTAGGCACATTGTTACTTTGACCTGATTAATGGAGGAGCTGTGCCCTTCCTGCCCTGCTGCAGTTAAGTCTGGAGGTGGGGGATGCCTGAAACACTATAGCTCTGGGTGTGTCCCTGTCCCCACACCAAGTGGGACATGGCTCTGCTGGCTGGAGTCCCCTGAGGACAGGGCTGATCCCCTCTGAGCTGCTGCCTGGGGGATCCCACCTGTGTTGTAGTTACATCTTCACAGAGCTGGGTCACACGCTGGGATGGGGCTGTGGTTTTCCCACTCCCGGTGGGGGTTCAGCCCAGGGCACTTGCTTAAAGTGGGAGGGGAGAAAGGCTGGGCCTGGGGTGCCTTCCCCACCCGCTGTCTCCAGGCCGGATCCTGCACTGACACCATCCTGCTCCCCAGAGGCTGGCGGTCCCTGGGTGACTGGAGCCACTTAAAAATAGTGACAGATAACAAACCACTGTGGCTCCTGGGGCAGCTGGCTGCTGCTGATTGTGCTGCCAGCAGTGTCTGGCCACCCAGCTCCATCAGCACCGTGCCTCAATTTCCCTCTGTGTGCAAAGCTGCCTTGTGCAGGGAGGAGTCCAATGGCTGCAGGGACACAGGAGCCCCTCCTGCTCTTGCTCATTAGTCCTGCTCTGTGTGTGTTACCCATGGAAATAGAAGTAGCTGAAGTTCATCTCTGGAAACAAGACTTCAAAGGGGGGGGTGTGTCTATAAAAACCTCCCCTTTTTATTTTTGCCTCCCTTTGCTGGGCTGTGGGCATTGGACCGAGGCACTGTCATTCCCAGGCAGCGCTGGTGCTGCCAGGGCTCGTGTGCCAGCTCTGAAGCCATTCTCCTGCAAAGCCCTGGTGGGTGGCTCCCATCAGTGTCCTGAGCTGCTGTGCTGTGAGTAAAATGGGGATGGGGAGCAATCATGTGAATCTGTGATGCTGTTTGGGCCAGGAACCCCACTCTCCAGTCCCCAGGCCGCCCAGCGATGCCAGGACCTGTGCCTGCTGCAGGGACAGGCTCCTGCTGCCTGTACACCAGCTGAGCACAGAGGAGATGCTGTTGGTGCAGAAGGGGTGCTTTGCTTGGCCGCGCTGTTTCTCTCCTTGCCCTCTGGTCACTGCCCTGCCCAGCCTCCCTCAGCTGCTCAGCCAGCATTTGGCCTTGGGCAGGACCTTCTGTTGCCGCAAAGATGCTCAGAGGGCTGGACCACCTCCCCTATGAAGAGAGGCTGAGAGAGCTGGAGTTGTTCAGCCTGGAGAAGAGAAGGCTGCGGGGGGACCTCACTGCAGCCTTCCAGTCCCTGAAGGGAGCAGAGGAACAGGAGGGGAATCAGCTTGTTCAAGGGCAGAGCCTGGCAGGACAAGGAGGATGGATTAAAGCTAAAGGAAGGATGGTTTAAATTGGATATTAGGGGGAAGTTTTTCACAGAGAGTGTGGTGAGGGGCTGGAACAGGCTGCCCAGAGAGGGGGTGGGTGCCCCGTGTCTGGGGGTGTTCAAGGCCAGGTTGGCTGGGGCCCTGGGCAACCTTGTGTAGCTCCAGGCCTGGAGGTTGGTGTCCCTGCCTGTGGCAGGGGGTTGGAGCTCTGTGATCCTTGGGGTCCCTTCCAACCCAGACCAGTCTGTGATTCTATGAAGTGTTTGGGGACACTTGGCTGCTACGCTCTGGGTTGACTCCAAGTCATCTCTTCCCTGGATTTTCCTTTTGTTTGTGCAAAAGGCTGCCAGTGAAGGGGGCAATGCTTTTTGTCCCCAAATATCTGCCTCAGCCACTACTGCAAGGCAGCTTTAGTCTGTGTATCTTAGGCCAAATCCTGCAAGCTGTAAGAATTGCCCTGGAAGGGTTTAATTTTATTAATTTTTCTTTTCAAAGTTCCAGTTCCTGAAAATATGTGACTGCAAGGAGATGATGTCGCTTCTGCAGGGAAAAAGCCCCAGTTTGGGGTAAGCACTGAGAGAAACAAAAACCGCCACCCAAGAGCCTCCTCCTGTTTTCTTTAGGGGAAAACTCCCTCGTGACTCCAGCAAACGAAGGCACGCTGGTTTGGATGCCTGGGTTGGTATCAGGGGGGCTTGATGCGAGCGGGAGGGAAGTGAAAAAGCTTTGTGTTTGTGTAAGGCTGCAAAAAGGGGTTGCCAAACAGGATATAGGCTGGGAAACCAGCTGGGCGAGGAGGCTGCTGCAAGCCAGCCCCTGTCCCACTTGGGTGCATCATTTTCTGGTGCTTCTAATCCTCATTAGTTAATAAATTTGGGGGGTCACCACTTATTTAGAGGCTGTGCTCAGTGCTTTGCTGTTGTGGGGGTGCTGATGCATGCTGAGATGAAGCTTTGCTAAAATCAGTGCTGTTGGTCAAAAATCCCCTGGCTTTGTGCCCCAGGAGGCTGGCTGGAGCTCAGGGACGGATTTCACAATGGGATCCCGAGTTCTGTCCCTGAAGCAAAGAGCTCTTCTGAGCTGGAAGCTGAGTGATTCCCCTGCAGAGAGGGCTCCCGGCTGCACCATGGGGAGCTCTGACCCGTGATTCCTTCCTCTAAAGAGATGAGAAGGGGCTTCCTCCATGAGTCACATCTTTTTGGGGTCTCTCAGCAGAGGTCACAGGGAAATTGGTCCCTCTCGATGGCCAAGGAGCCCTTTGGGTGCCCGTTCCCCAGCGTGCTGGGGCAGTCCTGGTTTGCAGGCCCTACAGACAGCTTTCCCCTTCTCACTCCTGGCTGTGGCTGCCCAGGGGAAGGCTCAGGTGAAACATAACCCAGCTGCTCACTTAGCTAACAGGTTCTTGCCCTGTGCTGCTTCTCCTGCACCAGCAAGGTGCCAATTGCAGCTCCTGGGCAGGAGATGGGCCCCTTTTGCTCTGGCTTCCCGAGGCTGTGAGTGTCCCACATGCCCCCCTGTTTCCCCCAGTTTCTTTTCCTACAGGCTGAAATGACTGCCAGAGGATGGAAAAGTAAATTCAAACAAAAACATTGGAGGAGGGGAAAACTGCTTGGGGTTTGTAGCTGGTTTTACTCTGTCTGTGGGCTGAACAGGAATGGTCAGGGCCTACTTGAGGATGCAGCCTGTGCCTTGTGCCCCTGCTCTGTGAGGCCTACCTCCTGAGAGCAGCCTTACCCTCACAAATGCACACACAGCCCTGAAACTGAAAACAACTTTGAAAAGAGCTTATAAGAGCTTCCTGCAAACAGCCCTTAATGGACTGTCTGTGCTGGGGGGAGAAGGGGTGGGGAGCTGGGGCTTTTACTGGCACTCACAGCAGACCTGCGAGGCTGGAGGGGAATCACTAGCTTCACAACTGGGTTTCTCTGCGGCCTTGAGCAAGCTCCTTGCTCCTCAAAGGCAGTGGGTGTTGCAAGGTGTTATCACCCTGTTGCAGAGAGGAGACCTCACTTCCTGCAGCAGCTGCCCCGGAGAGGTGTGAGTGTGGGTGGGTGTCCTCCCAAACCCACTGAGGGAGGAGCTGCCAGGGTGGCACACAGGGGAAGGGGCAAAGCTTCCGCACCGTGGCACTGAGCTGCTCCAGGCTGATGCTCTAACTTCCACTGTGAAGGCATAGGGGCAGCAATGCTTCACCCCACCCTGGACCCACTTGTGTGCACAGGGAGGCTGAAGGACAGCAGGGACCTGCATCAAATCCCTCCTCAGCTTGTTAGGAGCAGGGTTTGAAGCCTCCACTGTACCCAGGGAGAGCCCATGCCATGGGCTTCCCCTGCCTGGCACCGGCTGGCTCTGGAGTCACTGGGAGGGTTGAAGCCCTCCCAGGGGGGATAGAGGAGGAAAATTGTGGTTTGGGGTCTCACAGGTTTCCCTTGGGGTTGGAGCGAGTGGTGTGCTGGCTGGGCTCTGCTGCCCCTGCATGTGGGGGCAATGGGTGGGATGGGTCTGGGCAGAAGAGTTGCAGTTTTACAGGAGGGGCACAGACTGGCCCTGGCACTTTGGGGACCACTGAAGTACTGTTTGAGTCCAGACTGTGGGTTGCCCAGGCATGTTTTAGTGTGACAAGCTTAAGGAATTACGTGCACACGTGTGTGTGTGTGTGTACAGAAGAAGGTACAGTGCTGTTGGGATGAAGGGGAAGTGGTCTGGGTGCAGGCATCTAGACATCAGGAGATTTGCTGTTGCTTAAATGTGTTTTCCCTGTAAAGGGAAACTGTCAGTTCAGCTGTTTTGTAGGAAAAATGTAAAAGTGAGCATGTATTTGGGACAGGGAAGTGTCAGCCCACCCCACGCCCTGAGTCTGGTGCTGGGTGGTCTCTGCTAAACCAGTGATTGAGAAGATCCTGCCCCATCCCTGCACCCAGCATCATTCCTGGCCAGTTACTGAGGACCCCCTAGGCCCTGCACACCCACCCACCTTCCTGGTGTTCCCTCACATTCCCTTGGCTGGAGAAAACAGCCTCTTCCCCAGTGCTGCTCGTGGGAAAATCCCCACCTGCTCCCCCAGCCCCTCTAATCCCTTTATGGTGTTTGTGCTGGTTCCCTGTGCAGACCCTGCTCTTTGCCTTCCCTCTAATCCCCCCGTCAGACCCCTGGGCAGCAGGCAAACCTCTGTGGGGTGTTCCACCTGGGAGAGGAAACTCCTGCCTGGGGCTGCAGGAGATGCTTTTGGGGTTTGACCAGTGGCACAGGAGGAGAGGGGTGACCAGGGTGAAATCCCCTCAGATCTGAGCCGCACCCTGAATCCTAGAGGATAATTTAGAGTAAAAACCAAATTCTCCACCCCAAAACCTTGGGATTTCCCTGTGCATGGGGTGATCCCTCATGGGCAGGGATGGGGAGGGGTCTAACAACCATGGCTGGGGTGTTCCCAAGCCCCTGCCCTGCTGCAGCACCGAAGTGGAGCTGGGCTGGAGGTGTTAAAAGTCACCCCGGGAGGTAAGTTAGTTTGTGATTAACCCCTTCCTGGTAACACACGTCACCTTACTGGGGCCTTTCAGCCTGGAAAATTTGCAAAGGCTTTTATTATTGTTCCAGCAAAGGCTTCGTGTGTCTTGGCGAGGCTGGAAGGCGCTGGGGCTGATAAAGCCTCAAAGTCAGAGAGATAAAACCTGAAAGCACTTAGGCCTTGGTCAGGTCTCCCTGGGAGAGCTCTCCGGGAACCGCTGCCTGCAGCTCGATGGCTGTCACACCCCCCCAAAAAAAACCAGTGCTGGGAAAGGGACAGGCCCCACCGCAGCTGGCAGCACAGCCTGCAGCTGTCAGAGGTCCCTGAGGGAACTGGGATGGTATCCCAACCGCTGCCACAGAGGTTGGTCTGCTGTCACAAGGGATCAGGAATCAGGTTCTCTTCCTGCTGCCCTTATCACTACAAACCCCCCTGTGCCGCACTGCAGCTCCAGCAGCCCTCAGCAAAGTCCCCTGGAGATGTAATCCGTGACCTTTTACTGCTGCAAGGACACTCCCTGTTCCTCTCCTGCCTCCAGCTCCTCCAGTCCCTGACCTTGGGCAGTCACTGACCCCCGAGCCGGGTGCCTTGCGGTGGTCAATATTTACTGTGCCTGGCGCGGAGGGGAGCGAGCTGGACCCCGCTGATTGCGGCGAGCGCGGGCTTGCTTGGTGGTAACACATTGTTCCAGAGGTTCAGGGATCCAGATGTGAGTTGTGTTTGGGGTAGCACAGTGTGGGAATGGCTGGGATTAGACTGGAGTGAGGGAGGGCTTGATCCCAAGAGAGAACAAATAAGCAGGTGGGCGGCACAGCGTGGCAGGAATGCTTCTTTCTTCTTACTAAACCCCCTTTTGACATGAAGTGCTTTGGCATCCACTGCACATCTGGGGAGCTGCCTCATTTGTGGTGTTTGGGCAGGGATGGGACCCTGGCCATGTGCCTACAGGCTGGTGTTGTCTCTGCTGCCCCCCAACAGCCCTAAACCCTTGGTGTTTGCCCTCCCAGGGCTGGGTGGGCTTTGACCAGGCAGGGGATTATCCATGTTTGCCCCGTTGGTTGGGGGATTTTGGTGCTCAGGGGTTCCAGCTGTCCGAAGAGGAGCTCTGCTCCCCTGACCAGTTGCTGGGGAGCGCTAACACAGCTCGAAATTGGTTTGGTTCCTCTGTGGGTTTGAGGCCTCTCATGCTCTGGGGTGTTTCTACACAACTGGGCACATCCCTGGGGAAGCCAGGGCTTTCACTGGGAATGAAATGAGGCTCCCCCCTGCATCTGCCTGACCTGGGTCTTGGCCAGATGTTCACATCTCACGTGGAAACACTGTTGCTGGTCCTGCTGTCTGTCACAAAGGGCTCAACCCATCAGGCTCCAGAGAGGTGGCTCACCTCTCCCCAGGTTGGGTTTATGATGCTTCCGAAGGGATGCGGGTCCATCTCTGTCCTTCCTGCTAGTCATGAAATTTCAGTATCAGCCCCGAGGCTGGTCCCATGGGTTCCAGCTCCCCAAGCAGGAGGGGGCAGGCACATGGGGGCCAAGGGAGCTGCTGCCACATCCATCGCTCACGCTGGCTCGGCCCCGTGTTGCAACGCCTCCAGGAAACGCTGCTGCTGGGTTGCACACCCAGGGGTATGTTTCCTCCTGCGCTGCTGCCCCGCTCGGGATGATTTCCAAACAGGAATGAGGAAACGCTAAGCTTTGCAACAACGTTTGTGGATGTGTCCCTAAAATACCCCAGAGGAGGAGGTGGCTGCGTTGGATCTGCACCCCGGTTTCAGCTAGAGGAGACCCTGCACATCACCCGGACAGCATCAAGGACAGGTGACACGGCGGAGATCCGTGTGGCTCTGCCACCCGTGCTCTAGGGAACCTTGGGCACATCCCTGGGTACCAACCTCCTCTGCTTGGTGTCTGTGGGCGGTGGGGCAGGTGACGTCTGGCCTGCCCGCAGCCTGCTGCCACTGATGTCACCGCTCAGGGACCAAAATGGCTAATGAGGTTTTGTTTCTCGCTCTGCCAATCTCATTTCCTGGTTCTTGTGCAATCGCAGATGCCTTCGGGTTTCTTCCCAGTTGTTTATCTGCCTGCGGGACCAAAACACCTTCAGAAGCAAAACAGAGCTGGGGGTTCAGGGTCTGTGCCTGGGAGGGGGTGTGATGGGAGGTGGGGGGGCAGTTTGTGGGTCTGTGCCTGACAATGGGGTCTCAGGGGAGGGAGGGGCACAAATCAGGAAGGGTTTGTTTGGCTGTCCCTGTGCAGATATTCAGTTGTTTTGCAGAAAAACATTCCTGGGGGTGACTCAGGCAGATGCAAGCATGAGTCTGCCCTGAGGACCAGGGGGAATTACCAAAATCTCAAACTGCTTTCAGAGCCTGGTCACTTTAAAGCCTTTCCTCCTCTTCTAACATGGAAAAACTGCTTAAAAACAGAGGCTGTTGAGTCAGGGTGTGCTCACCTGGCTGGGTTTGCTGGGGGGATATTTGAAATCCTGCCCTCCTCCCAGAAAAAAAATACCTGAGTGTTGGAGGTAACACCCGGGGCCCCATCAGCCTGTTTGTGCAGTGGCTGCGTTTGGGATCTGTCCCCTCTGACAAATGGGAAACCTGTGATGCTGTATCCAGGGAAAACAGAGGAGGCAGCAGCCCTTTTAATTAATCTAATTGAGATTTGGGTTCGGCTCAGTAGCTGGAAGTCGCTGCTGGATGGCAATGACCTCCTGGAGCCCATGCCTCTTGGCTTGGGTTGTTGGGCTGACTGTAAATTGCATCAGAGCTGCTGCTGCACGGGGATGGGTTTGGGCTTTAAAGGTACTTCAAATGTAGAAGCTGGTTCTTCAGCTCTGTGGCCTGTAGATGTGAGGGGCTGATCTCAGCGGGTGATTTCCGTGGGTTCCTGGCAGGTCGCAGCATTGTGTCCTCAGGGCACCGACACAAGAGAGGCCAGAGCAGCCCTGCAGCTGTGAGGGGCTCCAGCCGGGTGGGCAGGAGCTGTCCCCAGGGTGCCCTGGGCAGGATGGGGGGCACAAAGGGTGGCATTAGGGCTGCCATTAGGGCTACCAGGGGTCTGGTTGCCCCCATCCCCAGGGATCTGGTTGCTCTGTCCCCAGGGATCTGGTCACCTCAGGGCCAGCCAGATGCCCCCACCCCTTCCCAGGAGTAGCACCTCTGTAGGGCATGGTCCCAGCGAGGTTGTTGGGGGTGCTGGGGGAGGGAGGATCACACCACACCAGCCTCACTGGCTCTGCACCCCACGTTCTCAAGCAGGGCTGGGGGGCAAAACACCTGCTCGCAGGTAAGAGGGCAACCCTCCAAAAACAAAGTGCCGAGGGGAGGGGGTGGAGGGGGGATCACACACACACACACACACACACACACACACACACACACACACGGCAGGAGGTGGGGAACAGTATTTTCAAGGAGTAATTCTGGCCGGATTTAGTAAATACCGAGTTATTGGGCAAATAAGTTGTTGATTATCAATAAAGCCACGTGTTAACTGCACGGCAGCCGCCGCGTTTAATCAGTGCGGGGTTAATAAGAGAGGCAAATGAAACGAAACGTTTCTGGCCGGGACCCCGGGGGCGGGGCCGCCTCCGCTCCGCCTCCCCGCGCCACTGGCCGCGGGCGCGTATAAAGCGCGGCGGGAGCGGCCGCGGGCAGCGCTGGGGCAGGTGAGCGGTGGGACCCCGGGTTCGAGTCCCGCGGGGGGACGAGCTGCCTGTGAGGCGCAGGGAGGGGGCCTGGGGAAGGACTGGGGGGCTTGCTTTGGGGGCAGAGGGTTGCTTTGAAAATAAAGGGAGGGGAAGGGGCTGGGGCTGATGCCGTGCTCACTGGCGTGCTCTCGCAGGGCTGTCACCATGTCAGTGTCACACAGCTCGAGGCTGAACAAGCTGGTGCGGGAGCAGTACGTGAGGCTGCCCCAGGACGGGCTGGTGCAGGTCACCTACGTCTGGATCGATGGCAGTGGTGAGGGCGTGCGCTGCAAGACCAGGACCCTCGACAAGGAGCCCAAGAGCATCGAAGGTAACACAGCTCTGGATGGTGGTTGGAGTGGTAGAGAGCCCTGAGCATTGCCAGGGAGAAGTTCCGGGGTGCTTTGGGTGCTGGGAGTTGGCGCTTGCTCTCCCTGGTTGCGTGGCACCTGTGATACCTGCTGCTGCAATTGCGGGGTTGTATCAAGAGGCAGAGTAAATATCCGTCCTGCGTCTCTGCGGTTTGCTTAATCCCTGATCTCTGTCATTAGGGCTGGGTGGGAAGGGGAGGATGAGGTCCTCGCCTCTTTCCAGAGGGCAGACAGGCATGGAGGTGTGTTCGCATCTGGATGGGGTTTGGCAGGGGGAGGTGAAGTGGCAGGGGCTGAGCCTGTGTCCTGATGGTGCTGGGTAGGGCGAACATGATGATGTTCAGGGACCATGGCTGGGCTCTGGGGGTGTGTGAGAAACTCTTTGTGGCCATTGTCCTGTGGCACTCGGTGCCCTCTGGGTGCTCTGTCCTGGGCCTAAGCCACCAGCACTTGGCACGATCCAGATGAGACACCTTTTCCCAATCCAGTTCCCCACTTGTCCCCTTCCTGCCTCACAGATGTCCCTGAGTGGAATTTCGATGGCTCCAGCACCGCGCAGGCAGAAGGCTCCAACAGCGACATGTTCCTGGTGCCTGTCCGCATGTTCAGGGACCCTTTTTGCCTGGACCCCAACAAGCTGGTGCTCTGTGAAGTGCTGAAGTACAACAGGAAGCCTGCAGGTGAGCCCCCCACGGTGTGCGCCCCTCGGCTCCTGAGGGTCACCCCCTTCTTACTGGGGGTGCTGGCCCTTCCTGGGGCCACTCGCTCTGGACCGGTGGCACTGGGGAGCAGCTCAGCACCGAGCACTTGGCCCGAGGCTCCGAAATTCAAGCGCTGGTGGAGGCGTTTGTTTGTTTGCAGGAGCCGGCTTGAGCTGCACGGGGTGAGGAGCGGAGCGGGGAGATGTGGGGTTCGTGGCGCTCGCCAGCTTGAGTGTGCTGAAGGCGTCACCGGGGTTCTGAGCCTGAACACACCCAGCCCCTGGGGCTGTGGGGTTAGAGAGGGAGCAGGAACCAGATGGGGTTTTAATGCCCCGGGTTCGTGGCTGCTCTTTTTGTTGATGGACAGCAGCCATCACGGAGGGAGAAGGTGCTGGGGCGGTGGTGGGCTGGCTCGGGTGACCTTTTGCAAGTGGCCCTGGGACACGGCGGTGCTCTCTGTCTTATCGCTGTGGGCAGAGAAGTCTGCAGTCCCGCTGTCTGTCCTGTCCGTCTGATAAAGCCCCAGACAGAGCAGGGGGAGCTGGTTTGCAGGGACGTGCCGGGGGCTCCCCAAGGAGCTGTTTGCCGGCAAACGACTGGTTATTTGCCAGTAAAGCAGGGCCACGTCCCCACTGGGTGCGTGGGGGGAGGGAGACGGCATCTGCAGGGTGATGCACACGTCGGCCTGGGAGAGCAGAGGCTGCGGGCAGCGATGGGGAAAGACGGGGCCGGTTCCTCTTCAAACAGCGTCATGACTTTCAGCCGTGGGGGAAGTGTCCTGGCTGAGATTCCTGCCCAGCAGCTCCTTTGCTGGAGCAGTTTCTACTGAGAGGCCTGGGGCCTGGAGCTCCTGGGGCTGGAGCTCAGCCCAGAGCCTGCTGGCGAGAGGGGTTGTACCCCCCAGCTCTTCCCAGCATGGGTCTTTCTGCACCTTAAGGGCTGTGTGTGTTCCGGGGCAGGGGGAAACTGCCTTCTCCCACAGTGCAAAGGAGATGTCACTGCTCCTCTGTGGCCCCATGCCCTGGGCTTTGTCGTGGGTTCTCTGGGATCTTTTATTGCACCTTGAAGGCAGAACTTGCTGCCTGTCCCTGTGAGAGCAGTTTTTCAGTCCTGCTGGTTCAGTCCAGCTCTCCCATTGCCTGCACATTGTCCGGTGTCAGGAGGCTCCTTTGATACCTGTACCTTCCTGGCAAAACCCTGGTTTCTCTGAGCACCACCACCACCACCACGAAAGGCTGAGTCAGGGCCAGCCAGCCTGGACGGTAACCAAGAGCAGGAGTAATATAAGAATAATTAAGCTGAGGCTGGTAGAAAGAGGATGGGAGTGAGCGAGTGATGGGAGATGTATAATCCCTGTCCCCAAATCTGCCAGACACCCATAGGACAGGGCTGGAGTATGGCTCCAGGCAGTGTGTGAGAGGAGGATGACTGTGGACCATTGGCAGTTTTGGGAGTAGGCTAATTAAACCCTTTGGCCTGTTTCTGTGTCAGCAGAGCAGCTCTGTGAGGATGAAACCGTTGAGCGGAGAGGGTTGCAGGATGGGGAGACCTGCTCACTGGTCTCCTTAAGGCTTCTGTGGGAAGCACTTGGCAGTGGTGGAGTCTGGACCTCTGGGTGGGATGGAGCGGAGCGTGGTGGGTGCCGTCCCATGGCACCGGTCTAACCAGGACCTCTCTGCTCCCAGAGACCAACCTGAGGCACACATGCAAGAAAGTCATGGACTTGGTTAAGGACAGCCACCCCTGGTTCGGGATGGAGCAGGAGTACACGCTGCTGGGCATCAACGGCCACCCCTATGGCTGGCCCGACAATGGCTTCCCTGGCCCACAGGGTAAGTGCTTCCTCCCTGCCACAGCCCAGGTGCGACCCTCACCTCCCACCCAGCTGCTCCCCAGCTGCAGACACAGGTGTGCTTGGGCACACCTTCTCCATCGTGCTGACACCAGGCAGGAGCCAGAATGAGATCAGGAGCAGTTTGGGGAGAGCGCCGGGTGCCCGCAGCTCACGTGAGCCGGCCGGTAGTGCCACTCCCGCCGGGCCCCGGCTGTGCAAACAGCTGGGCTGCACGACTTGTTTGGCAAGGGCTGGAGAACTCAGCTGGAAAAACCTCCTCCCCATGGCTGTCTGGGAAAGGTCCTGCACGTCAGGCAGCAGAGAGTGAGCCCCAGTGCCTCGGTTGCCTCCTGGGAGAGGGCCAGGGGCTTCCCAGCTTGACTTAGTCAGCCTTCTGCGGGGACCAGCCGCTTTCAACATCTCCCTTCCCCCAGGCAGGAAGAAGATCTGCGTCTGACCTGCTCGAATGAGGAAGCACCATATAAAACCACTGCACGTTTAATGTTCTAGCCACGAACAATGTCGGCTGTTGTCAGAACAATCTCGGACGCTTGACGTGCTCCGAGGGTCAGAGAGGTGCCGTGGGGCAGACCAAGCCAAGCTCTCCTTATCTCCTGGCCACCTCCCAGTTGATGCATTACAAGTCCTGTTTAACTGCCTAGATAAAGCTGAGGTTGCACAGAGGAATTGCTCAGGCTGCTGTTCCTGGAGTAGGGGTTGGTGACTCCATGCACCACCATGGAGAGCAGCACCATTTAAATCCCATAGATCTCCGCCAGATGATGGCTGGTACCCAGGAGTGGTGGGGTGACACGGCAGTGCTGTTGTTGCTCCCAAAAGCTTTACTTGGGTGGTGACTCCTCTTTCCTTTTCAGGCCCCTATTACTGCGGGGTTGGAGCAGACAAGGTGTACGGACGTGACATCGTGGAGTCCCACTACAAGGCATGTCTCTACGCAGGGGTGAAGATCTGTGGCACCAACGCAGAGGTGATGCCTTCCCAGGTTTGTGTGGACGGCCCCGTGCAGCCCCTGTTCCCAGGGATGGATACGAGTTAGCATGAGGCTGGACTAACCCAGCAACCCCCAGTTCCTCCAGGATGCTGAATCCAGTGACTCCCTGCATCGGTTTTGTCTAGATGGGAGCGCTGTTTGGGCAGAAAACATGCACATTTGGGTTTCTCCTCACTCCCTCCAGCATGCAGGTCCCCGCTTTTTGGGGCAGGGAAGTGAAATTGCAGCTGAGCCGAAGGGCAGACGAGCTCCTTGCACAGCTCTCTGCATCCTGCTCCTCCACCCCGGGAGCTGGGAAGCTTGGGTGGGACCTGGCCTTGGGAGGCAGTCGGGGGTGGATTTGGGTTTATTTAGGAGTTAGCCAGAGGGAATCCCTGATTGCAAGAGGTAGGTGGCCAGACTGACCGACGGCCATTTGGCCCCACAGCTGTGAATCGCTGACTCTCCTGCTGCTGATGTGGCGGCGATAAGCAGGGGCCTTATCTCTGGGGTAGCTGAGGCAGGACTTTTAATGACCCTGCTGTTTGCCCTGGCTTTTTCAGGGTCCTTCTTGGCTGCTTTCTGCATCCTGGGCTGGGTCTCAGCCAGGCCATGCCAGCAGCCGTTAATTCATCACCCGCTGCTTAGTCACCGTGGGTGGCGCAACCCCAACTCCGGACAGGGAGGGATCAGCCCCTGGAAGGACTAACAGGCTCCTCTGTGGTCCTGTGACCTGTTTGCAGTGTGGGTTGGGGGATCCAGCACCATCCTCTAAGGCAGATGGGGTGCTTGTTTACCTCCATGTTGATTACACACACACACAATTTGCTCTGTTTAGTCACGAGCTGTTTATTCCCATTTTATTTGCATGCCAAAGCTGCCCTCTTGCTTAACTCCATGCTCCTCACCCCCATGGCTGAATCTCGAGAGATAAAGCTCAGTTGTACCCCAGGCTAGCAACCCTGTTTGGGGTGGGGTGGCAGGGATGTGGTGGCTGGGAAGGTAGCACCTGTCCATCCTCACCTTTGCATCCACTTGCCCCTTCCAGTGGGAATTCCAGGTGGGCCCATGCGAAGGCATCGAGATGGGTGATCACCTCTGGATGGCTCGGTTCATCCTCCACCGTGTCTGCGAGGACTTTGGGGTTGTGGCTACTCTGGACCCCAAACCAATGACCGGCAACTGGAACGGCGCCGGGTGTCACACCAACTACAGCACCGAGGAGATGCGGAGAGAAGGGGGTCTTAAGTGAGTCTTGGAGAGGATCCCTGGGAGGTTTGGGGTGCCCTTGGCCACGTGGCAGCTGCCCGTAGCACGTGTGTCTCCATACCGGGGTGGCTGCACTGGGCAGGGCTGGGGCTGGCCCAGCCCATTTTATTTTAAAAGCAGCTGGTCATATGAGGGTGTCCCCATTCCTGCACAGGAGGGGAGAGGGGTGCCAGCCTTCCTGGCTGTGGGAGCACCCCTCGAATGAACCTACTGAGGAGCCCAACCCTGTTCTCCTCTCCCACAGACACATCGAAGCCGCCATCGAGAAGCTGAGCAAGCGGCACGACTACCACATCTGCGTCTACGACCCGCGGGGCGGCAGGGACAACTCCCGGCGCCTCACTGGCCACCACGAGACCTCCAACATCTTCGAGTTTTCCGCCGGCGTGGCCAACCGAGGTGCCAGCATCCGCATCCCGCGCCAGGTTGGCCAAGACGGCTACGGCTACTTTGAGGACCGGCGTCCGGCAGCCAACTGCGACCCCTACGCGGTCACCGAGGCCATCATGAGGACAACGGTGCTCAATGAGACCGGGGTGGAGACCAAGGACTATGCTGACCATTGAAGCTGCAGGGTGGGTGGAGGTTTTCCTTTCTACACTAGCTTCTCACGTGGGATCCGTGCCCGTGTGGTGTCCTCGGCTGCAGGCTCAGACTCTGTAGGAACCTTGCTTCTGGTTTTGTGACACTCACCTTAGAAATATATATATTTTATAGTAGGGGGAGGGCCCCAACTTATTTTCTCAACAACTTTTGTTCCTGGGTTTAGGTTGTACGTGGGGAGTTCGGTTTTTTTAAAAAAGAAAAACCCTGGATTGCCTTTTTTTTTCTGGTGGACTTTACACTGTGATGTACATAGATCCCTGTGGGGAAGCTGCAGCCGCTGCTGTTTGCACCTGGGGAGGGTGGGTGCTTTTTATTCCATATCTCTGTTGTAAAGAAATGATAATAAATCATTGTCCTGGCTGCACAGCAGCTGGGTTACGCTGCGGCGGGTGCATTTCTCTGTAGTTCCTGGAGCTCTGTGGAAGATTTAATTTGGGTTTTGCTGGTGGGTTGCAGCCACTGAGCAACCTGCACCGGGCAGGAGGAGTGGAGATGCTGGAGGATCCTTGGGGCAGGTGCCTGGAGCTGCTTTGCCCATTTACCGGTGGCCGAAAGCCATCTCCCTCCATCGTGATCCCCCGAAAGGCAAACAGAGCGACGCAGCCCGAGCAAACAGTGGCCGGGGCAGCAGCTGGCGGGCGTTTACACAGGGTGTGATCGCTGAGTCAGCAAAGCCAGCCCAGTGCTGGGCACAGCCAGCAACAGCCACCTCCTCTGGGGACACCTTTGGGTGAGGGAGGGGAGCCTGGGGCCACCCCGCTGCCGCACCCCAGGGCAGCACCCCACTGAACCACAGCTCCTTGGGTTGGAGTCTCTGTACAAGTGGGGGGTGATGGATTTTATCCATGGAGCAGAACCTCTGGGTAGGGCATTGCCATGTAGATGGGGTGTGACCAGCATCTCTAACGGCCAGACCCTTGGGTTCCCTCCATGTTGCGACTCCAGGAAGGATTCTGAAACAGGCACAGGGGACAGCTTCCTGGTCCCAGGGACACTGTGAACTGGCAGGTCAGGTCCCTGGGACAGACCTGCAGGATGTGACTGCGCTGCCATCATGGAGGAAGAGGGTTACTGGAGGTGAGTGGTACCAGTAGTGTGAACACCCCGGGAACATCATCCCCACTCCAGTGCACTGATGGGGATTTTGACACTGGTTTTACCTCTACCTTTGAACCCACTGCAGGTGACGACCCGAGATGGAGGATGCAGAGTCCCCTGCATGCCATGGTGCTGGCAGCACAGTGGGAGCCAGGGCAGTGGCTGCTGGGAGGTGGTTGTGCCCCAGACCACTAGCAGCCAGGAGCCCTAGATGTCTCAGAGCTGTTCAAGGATAAATGGAGCCTGGTCCTTGCCCTAAGTAGGATATATTTTCCTTCCAGAAATTGCTGTTCAGGATGTTTAATGTTTTTAATCAAGACCACCCTGCTGTCTTGTTTCCCCTCATTTCGATGATGTCTTTAATGGGTAATGTGACCGCTGGGACAAGTGACTGATGGCTGTAGTTGGAAAATCAATAAAGAACTAAATCTGGAGCATGAAGACTTGTGTTTGTTTCCCTGAATGTGCCAGTGGCTGAAGTACTTCAGCTTTTGTCATGCTGTGCTGTACAGCCCTTGCTACAGTTGGGGAATCGTGTGAATCTACATTGCCACCACCCGAACATCCTCAGCTGGTCACAGCACGATGGTCTATCCAAACACCTTGTACCTGTTCCTGGGTGTCACCCCCTGTTTCCCCTCTGACAGAGGACAGGGGAGATCCAGGGACTCACCCAAAGTCACAGTGGAGGCTCTCCCCTGAGCCCTCACTTGCTGGGGATGCTGCTGGCCAGTCCCCATGTGGCTGGACATGTTCATGCTGCCCTTTGCCAAAACATGAGTCTTCTCACTCATACTTTTTGAGGTCCAAATGGACCAGAAACCTTATGTGAGGGTTTTTTTTCCTAAAGCAGGAATGATTCCCACCCCCAGGACCTGCAGCACAGTGGAAATGGGGACGCCAGCAAGTTCCCACAGGAGCTGTGGCTACGGTTTTGGTGGACCTGCTTCTGTGGAGGGCCCTGTTGGGCTCAGCAGAGCAGGCACTGGGGATGCAGCCAGCCCTCCGGCTGGGGCTTGAGGTCTTGGGGGCATGGTGTGACCTGACAGCGTCGCTGTCCCCATCCAAGGGCTGGATAGTGCCGGGAGGAGATGCTCAGCACCAGGCCGTGCCGGGTGGAAGCGGTACCAGGACCCCAGGTTGGATCTGCCGCAGCCCCAAACTGCTGGGGGTGCTGGCTGCTGGGGTGCAGGTTTCTGGGGGTGTGTGTGTGCAGGCTGCTGGGGTGCAGGCTGCTGGGGTGCAGGTTTCTGGGGGTGTGTGTGTGCAGGCTGCTGGGGTGCAGGCTGCTGGGGTGCAGGTTTCTGGGGTTGCAGGCTGCTGGGTGTGCAGGCTGCTGCCGTTTGGGCAATGGTTTTCCAGGGCTTTCTCCAAGGAGCATCCCACGGGGGCTGTGCTGGGGCTGGGGTGGGAGGTGAAGGGGGATGATCCACCGAGACCCCTCGCTAGGGGTCCCGCCTCGGGCCGGGCCGCATCCTGCTCAACCCGCGGGGGTGGCGGATCCTGAGGCTGGGGAGCAGGGGGGTTATTTGGGGTCTGAAGGCGCTTCTTGGGGGTTTGCTGCCCTCCGCAGGCCCAGCCACAAATAACAGGGAGCGGCGCTGGCCGGCAGCCCGGCAGCGGGGGGGACGGGCCGAGTCTGCAGCCCCGGCTCTGCCCCCCGCCCCCGGGGCGGTGCTGGGGCAGCGCGGAGGGGGTGGTCGGGGTGGGAGGAACTCGGAGGCGCTTCAGCTCGTCACCGCAAGCTCTTCACGGGCTCACAGAACGTCAGCAGCTGGAAGGGACCTTGAAAGATCATCTAGTGTAACCCCCCATCAGATCACCTCCCCAGGGCCACCCCCTCTGCCTGACCCGCAGGCCAGGACCACTGGCCTGAGCGCAGCCTTGGGACCACCGGCCTGAGCCCAGCCTTGGGACCACCGGCCTGAGCCCAGTCTTGCCATCTCTACGCTCAGAGTGGCACAGAAACACCACCTTGAGCCCTTTCCTACCCCCTTCCACCCCCTGGCTGGAGGCACAGCACTGGGTGCTGCCCGTTACCCCTCGGGACACCTCTCTGTGACCCAGCAGATGGGCCAGTGGCTCCAGTGGTTGGCTCTGATGGGTTGCCAAGCTGGGACACACAAGGACCGGGAGGCCACAGGGGGTCCCCCTTTTCACTTCCCACCAACAAGCACCCCATGGAGAAGGACACCAGGGCGAGCAAGCGTTGTGACCACCCTGTGATGGTGAGTGACAGCGTGGGGGCTTGCAGGTCTCTCCATCTTCAGATCTCTTTCCATCAGTACAAATTCCATTACTCTGAATTCCATCAAGGCCTTTAAGACTCTTTTTTTTTGCAAGCCAGCTATAAAAAGGACATTAGAATTACAATCCTGACGCTAACAATAGCATTACTCAAAGCTGCTGGCCAGAAATGGGAAGCTCTGGGTAGAATAAAGACCTAAACTAAAATGTCAATAACTTCGTTCTCCCCTTCCCTGTCTCCCAGCCTGCACAATCTGCTGGGGTCTCTATCTTAATGAGCATTAAAATGGTTTCAAATTGGATCTACAGAAAATTGAATTTCTTCCCCTCAGAAGCTGAGTCTGGTCTTTAGAGGCCGGTGATAATATTTTGGTTTGGTAAAAGAGCATCTTTGATCTCAAAGTCTCTCAGCCCACGGAGAGACACAGCTCATTACCAGCAATTTGCTGCTGTTGGAACCTGGCTGCAAATGGAGGGGGACAGGCATCACACAGCAGCACCCAACGTGCCAGGAGAAGAATTAGGGAGTGGTGTTTGGCCAAGGGGTACATGGGCCTGGTCCCCAGCAGCCCTAAGTTGCTGTCCTGGCCTGAGCCTGGCTGGCAGGGAGGTGGTCAGGTTCCACCAGGCTGGTGCTGGGTTTGCAGCCAGCTGCTTTCAGCTCAGTTTGGTCCCTAAAAATACTGAAGAGCCCCAGCAGCCTGACCTTAGCTCTGGGTTGGCTGTTTGGGGAGTCCCTGGGGATAACCAGGGTGACAGCAGTGTCTTGTTGAGAGAGTCACACACGATGGGTTTTTTCATGTGTGTGACTAATCCACGTGACATCACCACAGCTCCAAACCCTCTCCACATCCCAGCCTGGGTCTCAGTCACAGGTGGTGTGGGGAAGGGGTCACACAGGAGACCTGCTGCTCTCTGCTGGGAAGACAGAGCAATTAGACTTTCCAAGAAAGCTCATTACCATGGCAGGGCACTGGGAGTAGATGGTCTTTTGCCTATTCCACAAAACAAGAGAGGATTTAGCCTGGGTGGGGGGACATAGATGGGCCCAGCAGTTGCAGTTGTACCTCCAGCCTGTTTTGTGTCTGGATGATGCAGTCAGGAGCAACCTGATGCCCTGCGGCAGCACCCACAGTTTGGGGGGTGTTTGTAGAGGCACTGAGGGTGGGTGACTTCCTGGTGAAGTGGTTGGGAGATAAACTGGGGCTTGCACCTGGGTGTAAGAGAAGCCAGTGAGTCTGCCCTCCTCCTCCTAGGAGAGAAAGCAGCAGAGGCTGCGAACGCATAGAGCAGATCATCCCCACATCCCCATCAGCCCACACAGGGCTGGACCAGCCTGTCTCAGCCACAGTGGGATGGGCAGAGAGTCCCTGGTCCCTGGCAAGGCCAGGGCAGGTCTGCCTTGGTGCTCCCTGCTGCTGCTTTCACAGAGCAGTGCTATGATGCCCACAGCAGTAGTTTGATGTTTGGCTTCTGAAAGGTCTCCAAAGAACCCAGCTCCCCCAGGTGTCCTTCGAGCAGTCTCCACAAAGCAGTCCTTAGTGACCTGCAGTGACCACCTCTGCTGACTCCAGCACCCCTCCTCAGCACCCAGTCCTAGTGATGGATGGGTAGGGCTGGATGAGCTATCAAAAGCACCCTACCAGGTGCAGGCTGGGGGCTGGCTGGGAGATGGGCGGGGGGCAGGAGCTGCATAGGTTGTCAGGGCACTAATAGGCTTCAATGACCCTGACCAGTCACACCTGGAGCCCCAGCCCATGGGCCCTGGTGGGTCTACTGGAGCTCTGCCTGGGTCATTAGTTCCTTCTTCAGTTGTGTTGGTCATCCAGCCTTAACCCATGGACTGATTTCTCAGCTTGACCTGTCTTACGACTGTAGACCTGACAGAAGACCACCAGGTTTGTCCCACCCTGATTACTCTCATGGAGCCTGACTGCAGGTTGGTTTTCTTGGCTTGATTTTAGACCTGCTTCATTGTAGGGAACTTTCATGATGATCTGGACTCCTGGTTGAACACTTCTACCACCTCTTACCTGCTGTGCTTGGATGCAGAGGGACGTTGGGCCTTGCTGGTGAGACTCTGCCCAGTAGTTGTGGTGTGTCTTCTGGCTTCCTGGACCTTTGAGAGCCCCTGGCCATTGCTGTGCCCTGATGGGTGGGGGCTTGTACAAAGGGCTATGGGAGAAAGGAAGAGGGGAAGAGGGGTCTATAGGGTACAGGTATTACAGGGCAGCGTCTGCTGTGATGGGGTAGGATAATCTCCTCTGTGGTGCCCCTTGAGTGCTTGCCAATGCTTCTTCAGTGCAAGGGTCTTGGAGGCTGGTGGCGCCCACAATTGGGGTGCCTGGTGTTGAGGAGGGAGGTGATGCGTTCAGCTCTGCAGCAGTGGCTGAGCTGTGGAGCTCCAGCTGCTTTCTCCAGCGCTGCTGGTGGGGGGAATGTGGACTTTTCACTTGTGGGGGCAGGACCAGATCCCTCGCTGGTGCCTGGCTCTGGTGTGCTGCCTTTGGGCACATCACTACTGGCCTTTCTGGTTAAGGGCTGCTAGGCCGCAGCCGTGGTGTTCGTGAGGCCTAAGAGAGGGAGGACAGCCTTCAGTTTCCTCTGGCTGCCCTTGGGCTGGGAGGATGAGGATGTGTGCCCTGCACTGCCACGGTGACGGTGTCACAGCACACAGATGGCTGCATTTCCAGCACAGGGTGAGCTTCCCCAGGGTGATATTTTGTGAAACCAGAAACTGGGACCCTGCAGAGTGTTCCCACTTAGAGAAGTCCCCTGGCTGTGCACAGGGACAGGCAGCAGCAGGCTGGATCTGGGGAGTTTGATTTCTCCTCCAGTCCTCACTCCCTGCCACCCCTGACAAGCGATGCGGGTGGTGGCATGCCATGAGCAGGGACATATCTGCAGAGGATGGGGAGATGCAGTTGCTGTGATGTCTTTTCCAAAGCCATTCCATTTCAGCTCTCTGCAGCTCCTGTGAGTGCCTGGGGTGCAGCACGGACAGCACATGGGGAAACTGGAAAGTCAGGGCTCACTAAGAGCAGGAGGGACTGGTCGAGCTGTGCTGCAGCCTGGCAGGTGTCTGGTGGAGAGATGATCCAAACCCAAATGAAGAGATTCCTTCTGGTGCTGCTCTAGCCTGATAACTGTGATAACACAAATCAAATGCATCTCTTGGTCTTGTTTCACACCACGGTAGGGGTTTGCAGTGGCTGAAATGTCAGAGCAAGGCAGGTTTTGGGAGGACTCTAAAAATAGCTGTAGATAGGGCCGGGCTTGGAATATTTGCCCATGGGAGGAGCGTGCAAAGGTGAGGGGTGCTGTTGGGAAAGAGCTGATAACGAAAGAACTGGGTTCAGCCTAAACCATCTCAAGCTCACAGGGTATAGGGAGGGTGGGGAAACACAACTGTGATGTAGTTGGGGAAAGTAAAAAGAACTTCTGACTGACTTGACAGCAGCTGATCTGTAAGCCAACCTCCAGCCCCAAGGAGAATGGTGAAATGAGATCAAGCTGGGGAGATTTAGCTAGGATGACTCTGCCATATCCATGGAGCTTAATCCAGGACATGGACCCACACTGTGCCTGGGATGTTTCCACCTCCTCCACACATTCACCAGGAACTGAAGCATGCTGTTACCAGTCATGCTGGCTGTATTAAATTGGACATACCATTTCTTTTCCCTCCTTGTCCTCAGATAAGGTTCCTGTGGTTTGTTACACCAGCTTTTTGGTGTGTCTCATGTCCTCCTCCCATCCTTCCATCTTGCCCCATCTGTCCCAGAAGGGAAAGGTCTCACACATGGCTTGCTGATGCTCTGCCCTGAGCTGCCCTGCTGCTTTCTGACTGGCGGTGCTGTTGCAACAGTCGGATCTACTCTTGGCCTCCAGTTTCATGGGTAAAGCTCTTGGATCCCTCCTTTGGTGTGTGCCTCCCCTGGGTGCTGCAGGCTCTTGCCACTGCCTCTGATGTGCTGCTTGCCTCAGCCCCTTTGGGACCCTGTGCCAGGACAGGTCCCTGGGATGGCAACGTGGCTTCAGCTCACTCTGTCCCAGTGGGTAAACTGGGGGGCTGTAGCTTGGCAGGTTTCCCTCACAGAGGCAGTGTGGGGGGAGTGGATGTGGACCTACAGGAGCTCATGGTGCTCAGGTCCCACCAGCACAGGAGGTGCAGTGGCTGGCAGAGCAGTGAGGATCTACCAACAGCTTTTTGCTTTCACGTACCCCATGGTGGCAGGTGCTGGCCACTTCTCTAGGGCAGTTTGGCACCCAGGTCCAGCCCTGGGCCACACTGAAATCGTGTGTCACCACCCTGTACCCCCAACAGACGTGTGTAGGTGGGCTGGGCAGTGATCCTCTGTGCAGAGAGCTGGGGGTTGCCAGCAGGAGCAGTGTCCCAGGGGCTGCTGCTAGAACCTGTCACGAGCTGCTCTGTCCTCTGCTTGTGTCCACCCTGGGGACAGTGATTTTTGCTGAGGAGCCCAATACCAGGGCTGCAAAGCAAGTGTCTGCCCAAGCATCGCTGTTGCCTGGTCACTTGGTGAAAATGGATTGCAGACCCACCTTCACCCACTCTGCTTGCCACCAGCTCGGCTGGCAGTGACACGGGCTGGTGGGAGATGTGCAGCACGTGGCTGTAGCATGGGCAGAGCCTTCATCAGCTCCTCCTGTGAGTGACATGTGGCTGGGGTAGATGGTGCTCATGCCGTGGCAGCAGAGGACTCTTTAATGATGCCTCCTGCTCTGGCTAAGGCAGGTTTGTCAGATGTGACTCACCTGCCACATAACAAGTCTGGCTGCCCTCAGACCTGTGAGTCTTGTGTATTAGCTCATGGAAACTCAAGTCAGCAGTGACAGGAAGGGGACTGTGAGCAGAGGGTAAGAGTAGGGGTAGGAACAGGAAGGTGCCACTGGGCAGGATACCCATGTCCCCAGCTTTCCCACCCAGAGCCCACCCATGATGCATCCAGCAAACTCTTTTGGAAAGTATTACCTAACAAGGAAGGACGCTGAGCAGCTGCTGGTGCCCTCAGGCAGAGCACTGCTCCAGCATCAGCTTGAGCCAAGGGATTAAAACTCCTTCCCCTGCACTTGGGGTGTCCTTCCAGCCAACACAACGGTTCCCATGGGATGCTGGGTGCCACCCTGTCCCCTACCCAAGCCCTGCGTGACAGGGAAGGGGCTCTGCCCGTAGGCTAGCCTTACGCCTTGGCTGCTCAGAAGTGGACCCTAAACTGTCACCAAGTGTTGGGCTGCTCGCTCCACTGGAGCTCCCACAATAGCAGGATGTTGGGGGTCACTTGGTCCTCCAGATGTGGCTGCACCAAGCCATGGTTTGCCAGGGACACCCCACTCCACGTGTCAGGAGAGTCCCTCTCTGTGCTCCCGCTGGAGCAGTGGCCAGGACATGCTTCCCTGTGCTGGTGGTTGCTGGCTTTTGCTCTGGACACACGGAGTGACTGGTGACAAGCAGGAAAATGAGGTGTGTGTCTCTGCAGTGAGTGGGGGAGGATGTGTGCTGAGAGAGGCAGTGGGACTCCCCATGACTTCGCAGGGGCAGCCAGGTGTGGGACACATGCAGGGGTGTCGTGGGGTGCCCCCACCCCAGCGCTCTCAAGCTGGGTCACTGTCATTACCCTTGGTGCATGATCTCTTCTGCCCAGACACCTCCTGAGGTGCATGGTGGGTTGGGGGATTTCTTGGTGACTTTCATCCAGGGAGAGGGTCCATCCCACAGCTTTTTATCTGCCACAAGTGGGACCTCTGGGCTGGCTGAACAAATTAATCCTAGCAAGGGGCTGCTGAGCAACAGGGATCCACTCCTCTGGTCTCACATACCACCAGTGCTGCCTCCTGCCCTGGCTGTTGGTTGTTGCCTCTCTGCTGGCACTATGGGAGTGCTCCTCAGCCTTTTCTTGAGGGGAATTCCATGGATTTTTGTGGAAGTGCCACAGGAAGTGAGAGGATGGACTTTGCCTGGGAGCGGCTGACATGTCACATCCCTGATGGTGGGTCTGCAGTGTGGCAGGGAGATCTCTTTACCAGAGGGGCTGGTACCAAAGGTCAGGAGAATGGGAAGAGCTTTTGGCTGGGGTGGGAGCAGGTTGTTCTCCTGGCTGGCCACGCTGTGATGTAAGCAGAAAAGAGAAGTAGGACTGAACAGTGGAGGTGCTGGGATAGGAGGGTCCAGCCCTTGGTGTCAATTTGGCCCTTTCCTCAGCTGAGGTCCTGCTGGGGTTTGGAAGGTGAGTGGGAGGATCCTCCTGTTCCCAGAACCAGGAGGTGAGGGCAAACAACCCCCCTGAACCCACTCTGCCTGCATGTGGATGCTGAACTCTGTGGGGAGGCAAAGACTGGCACCCCACCATCCAATCCTCCTCCTCAGTCTCACACTGAGCAACAGAGGCTCTTCCATCGAGGGAGGAGATCAGAAATCCAGGCAGCACGATTAGAATTACAATAATAGTAATTAATGCCTTGCCTCTCTAAGGATTTTCTATTGAGGCTTCTTGCCAGGTGCTGGCTGGGCATTAACTGCTTAAAGCGATAGCACCCACGTGAAGGGGATGGGTGCCAGCTGGGTCAGGGGATCGCAGCAGCTCAGCTCAGGGCTCACTCTCCCTGCCCTCATCTTCCTCCCAGGCTGGGGGTGGAGGGGAAGATTAAAAGAGAAGAGCTGGCTTGGGAAGGATGGCCTTCAACCAAGCCTCTTCTCCAAGGTTGAGGGTTAATCTATTGGGTGACCTGTGGGTGCTTGGGTGCTTGGCTGGCCTCTGGTGATGTGAGCCAGAGGGTTGGTGCGTACCTCTGTGTGTGTCTGGGGATGAACACACTCTGCTGCATCAACCCCTGGCTGCGCACGTGTCTGTGCATGGGAGGCTGCTCCTGCACTCACATTTCCATCCACACCAATGCCAGGACGTGGGCTTGCACAGACACCAGCCAGCATGGTAACAGGAGGGCTGGGAGAGAGGATTTAGAGGGAGAGACTTGAAGAGCTCAAATTGCTGAGTTGATCAAGGAAATTGAGAGGTGTCTTGATTCTGGTGTGTAAGTACCATCAGAAGGAGAAATTACTTGCCACTAAAGGACTCTGCTGTCAGGGAAAGAAGCAGCAGCAGCAGCCTGCTGAAGTTGGGCTAAAAGGCAGGCTGGATGTCAGCAGGCAAAGGGACACACAGCTGAGGAAAGTTGCATGGCAGGGTTATTCTGTGCCCTGGTGAAGGGCAGTCTTGTCTCTGCCAGGGATGCCTCAGCCAATATATTCTTTCATCAGGCACAGTATGAGGGTAAGCAGATGCTATTTATTATGCTATTACAGCCCCTACTCCCCCCCCCCCTTTGTTAATCAGGCCTAGGACAGTGGGATATGGGGTCAGGAAGCATCCATGGGCTGGAGCCCAAAGCTGCTGCATGACCCCCTCACAGAGCCCTGGTCACTTACTGCTCTCTTCTCACTGTCCCCAGGCGTGGGGCTGTGGTGGGGCTGGTGGCCCTCGCATCTGGGAGGCTTGGTGCAGCCACAGGGTGTGTTGGGGAGATGCAGTTTCAGGAGCAGCCGGGAGCTGCTGCAGAGCCCCAGGACATCGAGATCCCAGAACTTCATACACCACGGGTGGGACACTGGGCTCCAATTCCATACAGGGCTCTTGGGAAGCTGTGAGATGCCTTGCCGGCCCGTGGTGGCCCCAGTGAACCAGCAGAAGGGAGATGGAGACCTTGGCTGTGGCTGCCTGCCAAGGAGGGTGTGCAAGGAGGAGTGGCTGAACAGTCCTACCTAGTGAACGGGTGAAAGGTGTCAGCCCAAAACAAATGAGTAATTGCTGCTGCTCTTAGTATCAGATGACGTGGTTGACTGATCAGCTGACAACCTGCGAGGTACTGAGTGAAGCAGGGAAGCGATTTGGAAAGGTAATAAACATAGGTGTGATATAAATATATCAGTGCTGTGGATTTTATATACACACAGAGGCACATGGAATGGGAATCGGTGGTGTGTATAGTGTAACTGTTCACATGTGTGTGTTTTAGTCCAAAGGAAGCTTAAGAAACCCAGCAACTTCCTTGGCTGTGATGCTCAGCTGTGCTATCTCTCCCTATGTCACAGTACCAGACCTTACAGGGTGAGGTGGGCTGGCCTGGCTGGCAGCAGAGCCCCCAACCAGCCTCTTGCTTGCTCTCCCCAGCAGGATGGGGGGGCGTTGGGAGAGCAGAAGTGAGAAAACTCCTGGGTTGAGAGAAAGACTCCTCACTTCCTCATAACAGAGGGCTAGGGAGTGGGAGAGGCCACAACATCCCCTGTGAGGCTGGCCCGTCTCCCAGCGCTCCAGAAGGGTGGAAATGACCTGGCAAAGTACAGATTGCCCCGGGGGTGACATGCCTGCTGCTGCCTCACCCAGAAGCGCTGACATCATTAAACCCTGTGCCAGTCATGGCTCAGGTATTCTCCTGCTCAGCTCCCTGCCTGCCAGGTGAGATGTGTTCAGCAGGAGGGAAACTGAGGCACGGTCAGGTGGGGCTGTACCTTGTCTGTGTCAGCCTCCAACTTCAGCATAAAGTCTTTTACCACAGAGATATAGGCAGGAGCTATAGCTGACCCCTTGGTGGGCACGTTCTCCCTATGCATGAGAGCCCTCACAGCTGCTCTCCCAGGGCCCATGGCAGGAGCCCGTCTGTGCTGTGGTCAGAGCATGGTGCTGGTGCCACTGGGGCTGGTTTGTCGGTAAATGGGGGAAGTTGATTACTGTGCTCTTTGCCAATAAATTCCATGTTCCTTGAAGTCAGGGGAGTGTGGTGGCAGCTGAAAGGAAAATTTTATTCTAAACCAAGGCTTGACACTTGTTTTTCTTCTCTCCCTTTTTAAATTTCCCTTTTATTAGGGGAAAAATGAGGAAGGGCGAGCAGATAGAGTCCAGAGGAAGTGAGATCCCCCCCACCCCTCCCAAAACAGTCAAAACAATTGTTTTTTAAAGCAGAACAATAGTCTGAAAGAGCAGGAAAGTGAATCTTTTACAGTTTACAAAACATCTTTAGGTTGGGGTTTTTATTTTTTTTTTTTCAACTCACTCTGACTTCCAGCCCGGTGACTCTGTGTGCAATTAGCTAACGAGGTGATTACTGGGCACATGTGAGTGAGCAGGGAGGCAGGAATGCAAATACCCCAATGTGTAAAACCTTCCTGAACCCAGCACCACTGGACCATGTATGGGCATCTATGTGAAGGACCTGGGGGTCCTGGTAGATGACAGGGTGGCCATAAGCCAGCAGTGTGCCCTGGGGCTGAGAGAGACAATGGGATCCTGGGGGCATCAGGAGGAGTGTGGGCAGCAGGTCACAGGAGGGGATCCTCCCCCTCTGCTCTGCCCTGCTCAGGCCCCACCTGGAGTGTTGTGTCCAGTGCTGGGCTCCCTGGGATCAAACAGACAGGGATCTCCTGGAGAGAGTCCAGAGGAGGCTACGGAGATGATGAAGGGCCTGGAGCATCTGCCCTGTGAGGAAAGGCTGAGGGAGCTGGGGCTGTTCAGCCTGGAGAGAAGAAGACTAAGGGGGGACCTGATTCATGTTTATCACTATCTGAAGGATGGGATGCAGGGGGAAATGGGCAGCCCCTTTCCAGTGTCTGTGGGGACAGGACAAGGGGCAATGGCTGCAAGTTGGAGCCTAGGAAGAACTTTTGCCCAGTGAGGGTGAGGGAGCCCTGGGCCAGGCTGCCCAGGGGGTGTGGAGTCTCCATCTCTGGAGAGATTCCAGCCCCGTCTGGACGCCGCCCTGTGCAATATGAGCTGGGGAGCTGCTTTGGCAGGGGGTTGGACCCCAGGAGCTCTCCAGGGCCCTTCCAACCCCTGGGATTCTGTGATGACTGAGTGCCCTGCCACCTCAGACGTCGAGCAAATTTAATTCTACCCATCGAGTTATGCCTTATGAACTGCAGAGCGGCTACGGTGTAGCCACGGGCCGGAGGATGGATTAGTTCTGTGGCATCACTGCTGGCCCTATCACGGGGAAGGGCCTGGGTATTTGTGTCTAAGCACGCAGCGCCTGGCTTGCAGTGCTGTAGCTGTGCCACGGCCAGAGCCCGAGCGCCTTTGTTCAGCTCCTGGCGCAGGAATCCTTCTTATTCCCGTCCTGACCTTGGGCGAGCAGCTCTGCCGTGCTTAACATTAACTTTTCTGCAAACAAGGCGCATAAATCTCCCTGTGTCAGGAGGGCTGCAGCGCAGAGTGAGGAGGTTGCTTTTGGCAAAGGGGCTTTTTTCACCCTAAGTGTCCCTCTGGTACAGCCCCAGCACTGGGGTGGCCCCAACACTGCACAAAGCCCCAAGTCTTTGGCCTCTTTCTACAGGGGAACGGGGTTCAGTGAAATCTGCTGTAGCGCCGGGTGTTTTCGACCTCCCCCCCCCCCCACTTGTTTGTTTTTGCTGGCAGAGCTGAAAAAAGGCTGCAGAGTCTGATGAAAGAGGCTGGAGAAAAGCGGGGTGCACAGCTTGGCGAAACAAAAGCTATGGGCAGCACAAGGAGAGCAGGGTAGGGATGCATCTTAGGGTACGCCCTGGGATGGAGGGAGGAGAGGAGCTGCAGACAGCCTTGGCACGAGGCTGTGCGGGTGTACGTTGCCTGCAACTGCAAAAATAAGAGGCAGCTTTTACACACTGGAGGAGGGAGAGCCTGGCAGAGCTTCCCAGCAGGATCTCTGTGCACTGTGAATATACAAACTCCTTTGGCACTTCAAGAGCAGCACAGAGGGTCCTGCAGACCCATCCCAGGCTGGTGTCACTGCAGGTCTGTGGGAGGATGTCTGTCTGTCCGACTGGGTCTGGGCTGGGTGTGTTCTGCAGATAAACTGCTCCTTTTATACTTATTGATTCTGCCCGTGTGTGCAGCCTGCTTGTCAGCAGCTGGGAGGCCTCGCCGGGAGGTGCCTTTCCCCAGCGCTGCATTCAGCATGGGTCTCGCAGATGGGTTTTGTTCAGACTCGCAGTGCTGAGGGGGCTCACAGGCAAAGGGCAGCCAGCCCACCCCTCGCTCCCTGGGATGGCCTGGTCAGGGCAGGCGGCTTCAACCTGCTGACCCATGGGCAGCACGGGGCTGTCACCTACCCCTCAGCCCCGGTCCCAGGCAGCTGCCAGGCCCCTGTATTTGCCTCTCGCTAGATGCTTAAAGCGATTGGGGCTGTAAAAATAGAAGGGGGAGAGAGATGACAGCTGGGCCGGGAGAGTGACAGGGAGATGAGATTAGATCTGCTGCAGGGAGCACCAGGAGGCAAGATGGCCCCACGCTGGGCAGCCGGATCCTTCCCTCACAGCCGGTCCCCACCAGCTGCCCTTTCCCTCACAGCCCGGTCCCCACAACCGGCTCCTTCCCTCACAGCCCGGTCCCCACAACCGATCCCTTCCCTCACAGCCCGACCCCAAACCGGCTGCTCCCCTCCCAGCAGAGCCCGGGCCCCTCGGCCGCCGCTCCCCCTACAGCTCTGCCCCACAACCGTCTCCCTCCCTCACAGCACAGCCCCTCCCCGGCGCTCGGCAGTTGCCTCAGGGGCCGGCCCGGCCCCCGCAGCGCGGCCGGGCCGGGGCGGGAGGAGGCGGGGCGGGGCGGAGCGGAGCCGGCCCGCCGGGGTAGGAGCGGCGCTGCGCGGCGCGGCGGCAGGTAGCGCTGCCGGTGGAGCGGGCCGGTCGGCGCGGCCATGGGGAAGGTGCAGCTGTTCGAGATCCGCCTGGGCGAGAGCCGCGTCGTCTACAGCCCCGGAGAGCCGCTGGCCGGCACCGTCACCGTGCGCCTCTCGGGCTCGCTGCAGTACCGAGGTGAGCCCGCGGCCTGCCCGCCGTCTCCCGGGCTGGTGGGTGCCCCCTGCCCGCTTCCCCCAGGCGGCGGGGCTGGGGCGGGCCGAACCGAACCGGGTCCCCGCTGTGGCTGTAGAGTGCCGCGGCTGCCCCGTGGGGCGTGCGGGGTCCCTTCGCCCGTGGAGCTGGTGCCGGGGTGGGGGGACGCGGGGAGGAGCCGGGTGTGTCCCCCCCCCGGGCGCTGGGGACCGGCTGCTTCGGGGCTCCCCTCACCTCCCTCTTCCCCTTCCTGCGAGGAGGCTGTCCGGGGAGGGGAGCGGCCGGGCTGGTAGGAGCAGCCTGCTCAATTATTTACTCCTCTGCTTCCTCTGACTTTTTTCTCCCATCCCATAAAAAGCCCCGACCAAGACACCTCCCCCCGCCCCCAAAAGCCGATACGGGTTTGTCTCACGGGAGCCTCCGAAGCTGGCGGCTCCCCGGGGAGGTGGCACGGGGAGCTTGGCCACCCGCGTCCAGCCGTTCCTGGAGCCCTGCAGCCTCCCTGGGCTGCCGTGGTCCCTGCCCACTCGGGCTCTGGGTCTGAAGGACCCCCGAGACGCCTGTATTCTTACGGTGGGGTGGTGGGAGGAGGCTGGGAGGAGACAGGCGATGTGATGCCTTGGCAGGACGGGTGTCTGTCCCTTTGCAAGCATGGTCTGCACCGAGCAACCGTTTTGTAATGCCCTGAGTGAACTGGAAGGTTTTGAGTTGTGCTGGTTTGGGAGATGCCCCTGCAGAGTACGTGGTCTTATATGTGCTGGGGCAGGCAGTGGTGGGCTCCACTGTGTTTGTGGTGCTGGAGGTAGTGGGTATGAGGGTGGATGTTACCCCAAGTGAGACCCAGCACTCTTGGTGGCTGGTGCAGTCTGTCAGGACAGAGGGATGGGGATGGACTGCATCCCCTGGGGATGGGCAGGCTGCTCCATTCAGATGTACCAAACTTGTTCCCCCTCTCCAGAGAAGTCATTTGCTTTCACAAGTTAGTTTTGAGCTCAGCGCCATGGAAATTCAAACTCACAAGCTGTTCTCTGAGGTTGTCTCGCTCCTCCTGTGTGCATGCTTCTTTGTAACACGTTACTGGGGAGAAATACAGACCAAAGACCGTAAAATGCAGAGCTGCTTGAACAGACCGGGTGATGGTGCCTGTGCTTGCCTCTGTTTTGCTGTTGTGAGCACCTCTCCCAGTTGTCTGCAATAGCTTTTTGGAAGCTTTCTCAGGAAAAAAATATCTAGGACAAGTGCAGACTTGTAGCTGGTTAAAATCCTGTCAGAGCAAAACAGATGCACATCCAGCCTTTATCTCTTTGGAGGGTGCTCCCAGCTGAACTTCTTCCAGCAGAGTTCTTAATGAAGTGCGGCTGACTTCCATCCTCAGCCCATCCTGTTGGCTTCCACCCTGGTCCTGCAGGCGCCTCTTGGGTGAGATGAGAGTGTTTGGCCTCAGAGGGCTCTGTGCTGGCCCTCTGTGCTGCCAGCTAGCTGGGGTTGCCGATGGTTAGGCCTCGCTGTTGTCTGTTAATTCCCATCTTCAAGAATTGCTAGGTTCCTCTACACCCGATCTCCTTTGCTTTCTGGTGTGCTGTGGCTGGTCATTGTGGGGAAGGAGGAAGGTGTTTCTCTTTGTTGTGGACCTTCTTTCTACTTCCTT
Organism: Hypotaenidia okinawae; assembly: GCA_027925045.1. Taxonomy (NCBI): domain Eukaryota; kingdom Metazoa; phylum Chordata; class Aves; order Gruiformes; family Rallidae; genus Hypotaenidia; species Hypotaenidia okinawae. The sequence continues at coordinate 89,251 of BSDF01000019.1, read as the reverse complement.
ATTGCTTTGACTCTCAAACTTAAAGGTCAAGTGTAAGTATCAGTCCTGAAGCCAGGAGAGGTTTTGCTCATGGATCTGGTGGTTTGCAGCCAGGGTCTGGAGTGGGCTGTGTGTGGCTGTTCCTCTGCTTCTATGCAGAGGTGACCTGAGCAGCTGTTTTGGGCCGAGGTCCCTGCAGATTGGCTTCACCAGGTAGGGCAGAAACTTTCTGTAACATGTGTCTGAACGTGCCTGAGTCACGCTGGGATGTTATCACCAACATCTGCGGAGTACGAGCTGACTTTTTGTTGTGCGTCCTCCCTGCTGCTCTCTATCTTCTGGTCTCTGGTGTTTAAACCCTTTGTGTTGGGGATCTCTTGGATGGACACCTCCTTCCTTCTGGCTGAAGGAAATGTCTTGCCCTCAGAGGAGAAGGCTTGTATAGCTGCTGAAACATCCTTCTTGGTGTGACAGCGGGCAACTACCTACTGGAAAGAGGTCTTAAAGGGAGTAGTTGGCCCTGTTGAGCTTCACAGGCTCAGCAGCACAGGGATCAGACAATCTGATATGCTGGGGTATGGGAAGAGGTGGGTGACATCAGTATACATACCTTCTGTGACCAGCAATAACTTTTCAGACTAATAAACAGCTTCCAGGAGGAGACCTGCAGTCCTTGCCCATTGCAGCCTGGCTCACAGCGCTGAGGCTTGGTGCTTTCCATTCCCTGAGCCGGTCCGGTGCGGTGGCTTCCCTGTGTTGTGGTTTTGGAGATCCCAAATGGAAACAAGCCTGTAGATGACTGCTTCACACGGTAACTTGTTTTATGGCTCTTGGAAATTGCACCTTCTGAAAGGTGGACAATACAAACAGAGCTCGTTCTGCCTTGCTAAACGGGCCAGAAATCTTGGGTCACAGGAAAGCGAGCTGGGGACACACCTTTTGGGATCATAAGTGCTCCCACATACACTGTCTTCTGTGCCAGCCCTGCTGACTAGCAGTAATGGCTATGCAGCAGCACATCATCATCTTCAGCTGACCAAGTGGCAGCATCACAAATGACAACTGGCCTTAGGTGACCCGTGCAGACCTTCTGGGGAGGCACGTTTCTCCCCGTGGCCATGCCGGGCTGAAGGACCTTCCCTGAAAACTTCTGAGCCTCGAGGGAGAGCGCTATTGGGAATGCAGAATTCCTAATCATTGTGTCTGGCATGCTGGGTAAATCATCAAACATGGGTGTACAAAGAATAATTAATCTTAACAGGAAGCTGGTGCTGGGACAGCTGGAGATGGAGTTAATTTGGGGGCAGGGAGGAGGGAAGTAAGTTTGTTGGGAGCAGGGCAGGCAGGCTCGGCTGCTGGCAGGAGCGTGCTGGAACAAAGGCTCGTGCTGCTCGGGGGTGCTGGAGCCCTTTCAGCTCGGTGGCTTCCAGGGGCCGTGTGGCTTATTTCGGTCCTGCTGCCTGCGGTTCAGCGAGGCTGCTCACGGACAGAAAGATAATGGTAAAATAACAGCCCTGTCTCCCAGGTCACTAAGAGTAGGGAAACTGCAAGTGCTTTCCAGAGCAGATTCCAGCTCTTTGCTGCTCTCCACTCTATTATTTAGCTGTCCAGGTTTATGCAGTGATGACTTGACTTCAAAATCGCTCCCTTGAACTACAAAGCTCCAGACACAAGTACCTCTGTCTGCTCATGCTCTAGAAGTACCTGGGTACATAATTCCCTTTTCTGCAGAGCAGAGAGCCTCTGAATCATAATTTCCTTCTCTAATCTCAGATGTAGGAAATGTTCTTACTTCTCATATGGAGAACAGAGAAAGCTGGTGATGAAGAAGGGAGTTGGAAAGCAGGTTGTTCAAACCCTGAGTTGTGTGTCCAAATTAAAAGATGACTTCTGTTTCCCTGGGAGGGCAGTGGGAAGAGGTTTGAGTTTGGCTAACTTGTAAGGTGGTTCTCGTGTGTGTGTAAGCTGTGCCCTTCATGGGGAAAGGGGGTCACACTGAAGGGCTGTGATGGCCACAATCCTCAGCAACATCTGACCTCCAAACAGGAAAATGTCATTCCTACAGAAAGGCTGTGGGCTGCTTCGGAAAGGGATGGTGAGAGGGTAGATTCAGCCCTCTGTTAGCCTGCTCTGTCCCAAGATAGGACTCTGTCTCCTGTAAAGGTGGATTTGAAATGTCTGTGCTTTGCAGCATGTCTCACCTATAAATCACTGGGGTGGGAGGGAGGGAGGGACCCCAGACTGATCCTGCTTTGGGGTGCAGAGTGGCAGAGGAGTGTGGTGCCCACAGAACCTGGTGTCTTTGGGAGGCAGGAGTGGATCCAAAGCTGTCCCTGCCGACACCGGCAGTGCCTGGTGAGGTCCTCAAGCCACCTGGCATCCACTAGCAGATGGTGGTGGGTGCCAGGCCAAGGCAAGGCTGGCACTGGTGCTCAGGAATGCTCATCCCTCGTTCTGCAGCGTCGCTCTGCAGGCTGGATGGCTTCTGCTGGAGGGAAAGTGGATTAACTTTCTTTTCCTATTGTCTGGAGCGAGACAGCAGAGTGCTGTGTGGCCAAGTCTGTCTGAGGCTGCAGAACAAAAGAGGGATTTTTGCTCTCCTGGCTAGCTTGCCGCTCGAGCTCCAGCTCCTCTGGAGTCAATAACTAATCATGAGATTGTTTTGTGTCTCATCACTGCAGCGTGTGGCTCTCTGTGCCGCTCCCCCCCACCCCCCGCCCGCGCACCACTTGTGCTCATCTGAAAAACTCTGCTCGCCACTTTCCTTGGTGAGGAGACACGCTGCGGCCTCCCCTCTCGTGTTGAACAAAATGGGAGAACAAGTGGAGCGGAGTTCTGTCTGTCTGATTTGCTTCCAAGTGTGACAAATGGGGTATGAGTGCTTATTCCTTCCCCGGAGCAGTGCGGAGCTGGCGGAGTTGTAGCTTGTCTTTCGGGGCTGAAGTCAGGTAGGCAGGAGGGAGGCTCCCTGCCTGGGAGGAAGGAGCCCGTGGGTTTACATCTCTCTCCTCCCAACGCAGCTCTCTGTCCCTTGCATGGCCCGCGGGCAGGGTTGGGCAAGGGAGAGCATCTGGGGAGGGTGGTGGCTTGGGCCTGCCCCTCTGCCAAGGGAGGCGTGGGTGCATGGATGGGCATGCTCTGCTCGTGGGGTGTGCTGGAATACCTCTTGCCAAAAAGTCATCTTTGAGGGAGAGGTGTGTCTGTCAAAGCCACGTAGCTGGCAGTTGACTTGGGGAGTCATGGAATGGTCTGTGTTGGAAGGGACCCCAAGGATCACAGAGCTCCAACCCCCTGCCACAGGCAGGGACACCAACCTCCAGGCCTGGAGCTACACAAGGTTGCCCAGGGCTCCATCCAACCTGGCCTTGAACACCCCCAGGGACGGGGCACCCACCCCGTCTCTGGGCAGCCTGTTCCAGCCCCTCACCACTCTCTCTGCAAAGAACTTCCCCCAATATCTCATCTAACCCTTCCCTCCTTCAGCTTCACTCCATCCCCCTTGTCCTGCCAGTCTCTGCCCTTGAACAAGCTGATTCCCCTCCTGTTCCTCTGCTCCCTTCAGGGACTGGAAGCCTGCAATGAGGTCCCCCCACAGGCTTCTCTATTGAAGCCTTGCTAGAGTCTGTCACAGCCAGGAAGAGTAGGATGGACATGCAGACTGTCATTTGCCAACTGGAGAAAAGGGATGCTTGGACCTTCCTGAGAGCAGAAGGGTGATGGGGTGGTTGGGTTGTGCTGTGAGAATGCTGCAGGCCTGACCTGTGCACAAGCCTAGGGAAAGGTGCTCTGCCAGGTCCTTCCTCATCCTGCTCAGGGCAGGTGCTCCTGGGACAGCCTGGCAAGCACACCATGAGCTGGGTTTTGGTTTGGAACCTCCTCTCTTCAGGACTGATTGCTGAGATACCCAATGTGCATCCTTTAGGCTACTGTTGTGACCTCTGAAGGCTGGTGACAGGGATTGCTGTGAAAGTTAATTACCTCTTTGTGCCGCTCTTAAAATCTGTCACTCTTCAGATCTCTCATGTGGAAGTGCAGAGTGCTCAGTAAGGGAGAAATGGAGCAAAGGACCATGCTGCTGCCACTCAGTGTGGTTTTGTCTTGTGCACAGTTGTCCCTGTGTTGTGTTTTGGATCTGAAATGGGAGGTGAAATCTCTTCAGACCAGGAAGATGTGCAGGCTTCTGCTTCCTTGTGATGGCTTTTAAACAGCAGCTCCACATCCCCTGACTCTCTTTGGCCAATTAGAACTAGCTGATGGGATGCCAGTGCCAAGCCTGAGCGGGGTGTTTTGCTGTGAATGAGCTCGTGGTTGGAGGCTCTTCACCAGCAAGTGCTTAGCTCTGGCTGGGTGCTGCTTCGTCCAGCATCAGGTGCTGTGTTCAGGGGCCATGAATGCCTCGTGGGTATGTTAACGGCTTCAGCAAACTCCTGCAAGCCTGTCAGGACCCTGAGGTGTTGGGTGATGGTGGTGGTGAAGATACAGGAGTGTCTAGAGGGCAGGATGGGTGATGTAGCTCACAGAAGCGAGGGTGGCAGGTTAGCGCCGGTCTGGAGTCATTCAGAGACCTAATGTAAAAACACCTTGACCTTTGACCACTTCAGTCTTGATTAAAAACCGGAGCTGATCAAATATCCGTAGCAAAAAAAAGGCCGTTTCCAAGAAGCATGAATCACTTCTGGAGCACTAATGCTTATAACTTCCAACCCTTTGTTCTTGCTGATGGAACTGTGCTCTGGGTCGTTCTGGCTCCAGCACCTCGGGCCAGAGGTATCAGTGCTGCAGCAGCTCCCTGTCCCTCCCCTCCCAAACACACCCGCCTCAATCCCAAATGCTCCCTGGAATAAGACTTGAATAAAATTAGCTCAGAAGGCAACATCTCCAGGGAGGAAAGCTCGGTGTGTGGGTATGAGTTGGTTCCTTCTTGATGGGAGGTCTCAGCATGGGACTGATGTCAGGTCTGGGGTTTTTTCTCTGTCCTAAATGCTGGTTTCTGTCTGCTTGGACCTCTGCAGGTGTCCAGCCCGAGCGTGAGGACTGTCTTCCCAACTTGTAGCACTCGTAGCGTAGTGGGGATTTGTTATGTATCTCATGCTCTGATAATAACAAGAACACAAGTTATTTTTCCAAACTGATGATCTTGCTATAAATAGGGAATCCAGCTGCTTGTGTTGAATGGCATCAAAGGAAATCACAGGAGCGGTTCTTATGCAGAATGAAGTGGATTCAGGCTGCTTTCTCTGAAGACGCTGGGGGAGGGGAATTCCTTGACAACTGAGACTTGTGAAGGCAATGCTGGGAGCTTGCTGTGGCATGTGAAACCTTCGGTGAGGAGCAGGTGAGGTGGCTGGGATCTCCTGTCACGCTGTGCCTGCCTTCCTCCCCAGCACAGAGCCTGCCTGTGCTGTACTCGGGCAGAATGAGGTGTCATGAAATGCAGGGCTGCTTTACTGAGTAGAAATAAGGTTTTTTGGGAGAAGGCACTTCAAACCTCCCCTGCTAGGAAGAGGTGAGCTGGCTCTGGACTTCTGCCTGGGAGTTGCAGCAGTGCTAAATCGCTGGAGGTGTCTCAGCAAATTCTAGCTACTAACTTGTGAGTTCAGCACTGGGAGCTGGTGGATGGATGAGCCCTGCTGCTCATCCCCCATTGCACTTCTCTCCTGCCATGTGGGATCCAACCCCTCACACTACAACTTGTTTCCAGGATGGCCGAGCAGCCCCAGACTTGCTGCTTTACTCCTTCTTGGTGCCTTGGAGACAGAGGCTCGCTCAGGACACCTGGTTATGGCAGTACTGCCTGTGCTGAATCGCAGCCCTGGGGATGTCCAACCTGAAACGGGCCTTTTTCTGGCCGACTAGGTGCTGAGCTGACTCTGAGTGTTCCTCTCTGAGCACAGGAAGCTGGGGGGAGATGATGCCCAGGAGTATCCCTGGAGCCCCAGGAGGGTGTGGAGGAGCATCGCTTCTCTCCCAGACATCCTCATTGTGTCTGCGGGGCTGGCTGTTGCTGAGAAGACTGTGTTGCATGTGTCAGGCTGTGTTTTGTGTGTCAATGAGGGTCTGCCAAAACGAGCATCAGCCAACAGGACTTGTTCTAGCCTTAACTCGTAGACAAGTGTATCTGAGAGTCTCAGAAGAAAATGAGCGTGACTCAGTCCCGCAGCAGAGTCTGGCCCACAGGAGCCCTTGTGCTCCAGCATTACAGTAAGCCTGTTAAGCATGAATTTCCAGAACTCTTTGAAGCCTTTATTTAGAAAGAGCCTGAAAAGGGAGTAGGCTCTGGTGAATCAACATCTTTGTGGTAAGTAGAGAAACCTGATCAGTTGGCTGTTTATCTGCCTGCAGTGGTTTTTGCACCCAGCTCGGATGCTCCTGTGGTGGGGGCAGAGGGGCTGTCTGGGGGGAGAGTTTGTTAAACCTGCTTTGAGATGTGGGAGGAGCTGGTGGTGGTCACAAACAGAGGTGTTTTCCCAGGACATCAGAAAGCTCAGCCTCCAAAGCTGCTCCTTGTGTCAGGGGAATGCTGGCTTATTCTGCCAGTGAGGTGGAAGAAGGTGCCTGGCTTTGCACTTCCTGGGAAAGAATGGTTGGGGTTGTTGATGAGTTTAAAGGGTCACTGTGTTACAGTGTGGACCTGACTGGTCTTAGAGCACCAGCAAATGCCTCCTGAATCCTGCAGTGCTCTGTGGTAGGCTGTGGAGGAGTTTCTTTCCTGGCTCTTCCTTTTTTAGACAGTCAAGTGAAGTGTCCCAGAATATCCTAACTGCTTTGGCCTAAAGTAGTGCTAAGTGCTGGGTGGAAACCTATTTCAGTTTGGGCAAGTTGTTAAAAAAGAGGTTCCTCTCTTCTGTGTCGGTGCTGGTCAGCCCCAGGAAGGGTGGCTGTGGTCCCTGGCAGGCTGAAGTGTTGAATACTGGCAGGTCCTGCCGTCCACCAGCATTCCTGTGAGCCAGGAGGGAGTTGCTGGCTCTGCTCCACTTGTCTGGCTGCACGTCGGGCATCTGGGACTTTATTCCCCTCCCACACACTGATCTAGGGGCCAAACACTGAAGAACAAGATGCTCTGACTGCTTATGTGTGTACAACCTTGTTTTGCTTTGAAGAGCACAGCTTGCTTAAATACAGGTTGCCCAGGGCTCACAGAGGCAAATTAAAGTTACCCCAGTCCCCTGAGAAGGAAGACAGTAAATTAGGATCTATCTTAAGAGGATGATGAGTAAATCTTGCTGGGACCTCACCAAGATCCTAAACATGAAACATTTCTGTACCAAGCTGGCAGCATCTGCTGCTCAGAGGTGCCGGTTCCTGCAGCCCCACAGAGCTGGGTGTAACTGGGCAGCAGGACAAGGGTGAGACGAGGAGCAGGGTTGTACTGGGCTCTGTACAGAAAGGAAGATGAGGAGGAGAGAGCGTGGGCAGTGACAGAGGTCGTGGTGTTTGTTGGGATCTGCTGGGCCAGAAGCAGAGCTGCTCTTAGCCAGCATGAGACTTGCTGTGAGTCCTTCCTGGTCCTGTCCTGGTGAAAAAGCTCAGCCTGCTCTTGTGTGTGGGGCGAACAGAGACAAGTCTGGGGCACAGCTCCAGGAGGATGGGCACCTTAGTCTCCAGACAGATCAGTCTGTCCCTCTGAATTTCTGTCCAGAGAAGTAGGAAGGAAAAGTTTCACATACCAGAGTGGTTGAAGATCCACGTGAAGTGCTGCTGCTATCTCCTCCAGCCTTCTGCTCCTCTGCAACCTCTTTGCATTTCCCCTCTGATGCTCAGAGGGATGGGTGCTGGGAGAGGAGGCTGTGGATGCTGGCAGTGGCTGAGGCGGGTGGCTGGCATGCAGATAGCTGTAGTGAGCTGTGAGATCTGCCTCTCTGCCAGTCGGTTTCCTGCAGTGCCTCCCATACTGCTGTCTGATCTGGCTGCTCCCAGCACTCAGGGGCGTTTGCATCTGCTGTCCTGGCTTGGGAGGAAGAGGCTGGTCCCTCCTCAGCATGCTGTGGTGGTGCTCAGTCGTGCCCCTTGCACGAGGACCTGAGGACTGGCATCGCTGATCCCCGTGCTGTGTGTGTTGCATGGAGCAGTTCACTTTTTCAGCATGGGGCAAGAGTTTGGGATCTGTCCTGAGGTACAACTTTCTCCTACCCTGCTTCCTCTGTAGCCACTGCTGATGGCTGTTGCTTGTCCCAGGCCCAGCCTGGGCTGTTCCCATGGGGAGCCTGTGGGTGTGTTGGCAGCCTGGCTCCGGTACCTCCAGCTGGGGTAGGCAGCAAGGTGTGGGCAGCGATAGCTGTGTGCTTGCACACTTCAGTGGCTCTCTGGGCAGAGTAACCCTGTTTCCCACCCCCCCACCTCACTTCCCAGGCTGTTTGAGTGACACAGCATTGGAACCTTCATCAGTCTGAAGCTTCAAAAACCCCTAAATTTATCCTTTTTATTGTTGTGTTTTTCTGGGTTTTGGTTCAAGAGGCAGTTTTGGAGAGAGGGGATCATAGAATCATAGAATGGTCTGGGATGGAAGGGACCCCAAGGATCACAGAGCTCCAACCCCCTGCCACAGGCAGGGACACCAACCTCCAGGCCTGGAGCTACACAAGGTTGCCCAGGGCCCCAGCCAACCTGGCCTTGAACACCCCCAGGGACGGGGCACCCACCCCCTCTCTGGGCAGCCTGTTCCAGCCCCTCACTACTCTCTCTCTAAAAAACTTCCCCCAAATATCCATGGGGGAGTCTTCTTGGAGCGCTTTTGGTGAGCAGTGAGGTGGCTGTGGCAGCAGAACCGGCTGCGTGGGGTGCAGCCCATCAGTTGAGCCCCGCACAGGGATGCTGCAGCACTTCGTGCCTGTTGCTAAGGAGCTGCGGTTGCCTTTGGCAGCAGGAGTGGCAGATTCAAGGCACAGGCTCCCTGGCATGTGGCTGTCCCCCTCCTGAAACCCGTGGGGCCTTGTTTGCTGGTGAGCTTTCCACCCGCGGCCCGACATGTGCAGAGCCGGCCTTGTTAAACACGCTCAGCCGGGGGTTTTACTCCAGATGTTCGGGGTGACCCCCTTCCTCCAAGGGCAGCCAGTGTGCTGATAAAACACTGTGCAGCTATAAATAAACCTGTCAGCTCTACAAGGGAGAAGAGCCTTGGGTCTGAACGGGAGCTGGTTCGAAACAGCCCCTGAGTTTGCTTGCTCCTCTTGGGATGGACGTTGACCGGATGAGCTGATAAATGCAGGTTTCCCTGGTGCTTTTGACCTGAGGGAGGAAAGTGCTTGCAGAGGGGAGAGGATCGACCTGCCCGGGGAGGGACTCAGTGATGATTTGCCACTCTGCCTTTCTGTGGGCATCCTTTGGAGACTTCTGTATCTGTTGGAACGAGGACATCCTCTGTCTGTCAATAGGGGCATGTCCATCCATGCAGGTACTCTTGTGCTGGGCTGGACTCTGGCTAAAATAACTAATGAATAGCCAAAATATTGGCTCTGGGTCTCTTTGTCCATGCAGTAGAGCTGTCACTCTCCCGTGGGTGCTACAGGTGGAGTTTTTACAGGCAGCACTGAGGAGCTGGTCCTGCCTTCCTGCAGCGTGGGCTTGTGGTGGGTGGGTCTGGGCTTCCTACAGATTGTGTAGGAGACCCATCTGGCTTCTCCTGCCTTTGCTTGAGAGGAGCTCAGTATAGCCCTGTTGTTACAGCAGGGGAGAACAGGCACTTCTGGCCCTTAGGATGGGTTTTGCTGAGCTCGGGCTTGCAGGGCTGGCTTTGCCCTGGAAATTAACTCCCCATCAAGTCAGGGCTAGGAAAGGAGAGACTGTCCCTTCCACTGCTGTGAGTGATTTGGCTGGTCCAAGCCTCATGCAGGGGCCAAGTGCCAACCTGGGGAAGGAATGGCTGAGCAGCAGATCTTGCTCCTGGAGGCTAAGGGATGGCTGGTGCCACTGCAGAGAGCTGCAGGGTGGTCCTGAGCCCCAGCTGGGCTTGGCATGGCAGGAGCATCGCCCGCAGGCAGTGGCACGGGACAATGACAGGTCAGACTGCAGCAACGGCTCAGTATCTCCCTGGGAGCAGGTTTGCAGCCTCTGAGCAGGGACACACTGGGTGCGACTCGTGCAGTGGGCTGGCAGGCTGCAGGAGGTGGGGTGTCCCCATGGGCACGGGGAGCAGCAGCCGAATCCTCCGTGTGCTGGAGGCCGCTGCTGGTGCGAGAGATGCTGCTCGATGTGTGTCAGCTCCAGACAAGTCACCTCCCGGGGCCCAGCTCTAGGCTTGGGTTTGAGCTGAGATGGAAAGCATGAAGTACTCTTCTAGACAACTCCTCTCCATCCACATTAGAGGCTGAATCCCCTTCCTGCCCCTGTGCCTGGCTCTTGGGAAGGAAGAACACAGAAACCTCCCCAGACAGTCCTTAACCTTGTGCCAAACCCGCCGCTGCCTCCAGCTTTCAATGTGAGCTCTGCTCTTGCCTCACTGGCCTGTGAAATGCCCAAGACTATTTGTGTCTCAAGAGCTGACAGGATGGACCCAGAAGGATGGGGGCAGCTGAGAATTAATTAGGAGCAGTTGGTTTAATTAGTAGTGTCTCAGTATATTTGTACACGAGGGCTGGGCGCTGAGGGAGCAGCATTGTCTTGTGAGCTTCCAGCCTTCCTGCTTAGAGGACATGAGGCCCTTGTGCCTGAGGTTGTACTGGGGTGTTTGTGTAAAGGCCATCAGCATGAAGGCTTCATCTTGCCCATCTTTGGGGTTTTGGCATCCTCAGTGTCCACTTTTCATTGAGCTTTTCTAGGAATCACCCATCTCTACAGACTGGTTGAGAGAAGCTTGCTCTGTCTGTGGGTCTCCCAAGCTTCCGTTTTCCCAACACCATCTGGTCCTGCTTTGCTGACAGTCTGGGTAACCCCACACCCATCATCTTCATCCAGGGCTGGGACTTTACAGGGCCAGGAGATCTAAGGGCATACCAAAACTTCTTTGTAGAACCCAAAGGTTTCACTCCAAGGTGGTGCTGTGTGTGGAGGTGATATCCTGGTGGTGCTGTGACAGCCCATCTGTCTGTTAAGGACAGGTCCCTGCTGCCATCGGTTAGGGAGCAGTTGGGACTTGGGACTATCCATTACCCACTTCTCCCAGGCTGTTTCTGGCCCCTGGGACATGCAGGGTCAGAAGGGGAGGGAATGGTGGCTTGTTCCCAGCTCATGGGATGCCCTCAGTCCCTGCAGCTCTGGGTATTACCAACTGCAGCTTGAGGGAATCTAATTAAACTGCAGTGATAGCTGCCTGCTGTGGCTCTGATGGAGGGGGCTAAAGAAGGGGGCTCTGGCTTCCTGTGGCTGCTTTCCATGAAATGGAGATGTATCAGATGCACGCTCACTCATGTCCCACAGCACTCTCTCCCCTCTGCTCCCCCGTTACCTGGACCCTGGGGTGGCTCACCTGGGTACCCCGATCCTGTGAGAGATGTGTGCCCTGCTCCCTTGTGCTGTGTGTGGAACACAGGGTGGCTGTGCCATCCATCTAGTCCCATGCTCGTGGGGCCAGGCACCCCCTTCCCTGCAGCAGGGAGGGCTGGAGCCTCAGGGTCCAACAGACACTGATGCCATGTGCTGGCTCTAGTAGGCTTCAGTTGGGGTAGTTCCTAAGTGCCACTTCAGAACTTGATCCCAGCTCTTCGTCCTTGCAGAGGAAGAAGAATGGCAGGATGATCCATTTGTCCTGTGTAAGGAACTGGAAATGCTGTGGGCACCACCCCAAACACTTTTTGCTGCTTCCCCACCCCAGAAAAGCCAAACCAACCAAGCTGTTGGCATCTCCTTCCCTCCACTGTGGTCTGTTGCTTGCACCTGTGTGTGATGTAGATGGGACTTGAAGTGAAGGGCGTTGTTTGGGACTGGGGCTGGCTCTGCTGCTGCCCAGTGCAGGGTGGGTGGTGAGAATCTGCTTGCTCAGCATGTGTCTGGATTTTGGAAGGAAGGATGTGCATGTACAGCCTGCCCCTGGGAGGGGAGGGGGATGCGTGTCCTCTGCTTTCTTCTTGCCCAGGTGCAAGGCCGGCTCCCCCCAGGAGGGCATCTCACTAGGTCACCAGGAAAAGTAATTTGAAGTCTATGGCTGTTCTCTTTAAATCACCTTGGAAGAAGGCAGACATGCCTATCTCCTGGCATCTCTATTTTTACTTTGTGCAGAGATGGATATGGCTGAGCTGTCTCCTTTTATTTCCAGCTTTGGCACGTGCTGGAGTGCTAAAGATGTGCCTGGCTGGATGCAGGCTGCCTGCTTCCCTGATCCCTGGGGACTGCAGGGTGAAGGGCTCCTGTCTCCTGCATGGCTTCTGAAGTCATTGCATCTCTGCTTGCTGCTCTTTGCTCATTTTTCCACTTCCCTTTCATGTTTCTGGACCTTTTAAAAAAATGTATTTATTCAAATCAGCCTGGGTAAATGGGAAGCAGGAGTGTGATAACTGGGGCTGCTGGTAGCACTGGATTCCAGAGGTGTTTTTACTGGGTTTCTGATAACTGGAACTGGCCTGTTCTAATGGAGAAACCTTGCTCTATCTCAGCTTGGCACTGAGATTGCCTTGGGAAGGCTCAGGCTGTGCATTTTGCTTCCTGACAGTCAGGCTGACAAGCTTGGTGCCTCAGTGGCTCCAGTCGCAGCAGCTCTGATGGTCCCAGTTTGCCAGACCTGTCCCACCGATGCTGGTTTCAGCCTGCAGCTGCCCCCAGAGCCACATGCCTGGGTTGGACCTGTCAGCTGCCCCTGTCCCTCCTCCTGCTGTGGGTAGGAGCCTGTACACAACAGCTGGGTGAGTCCCTGGTATCTTCCTGTGCCCATGGGATGCTCCTGGGGCAGCTGATTTCATGGTTGGCAGCTCCAGAGCCTGTTCAGGAGTAAGGTAAATGGTTTGACCTGTTGAACCATGTGTCTCTGAAACCTTCAAGATAATCGGGGGGGGAACAAGAGCCCTGCATCTGCCAGGTTTTCCTCTGTGGCTGTGGGGGTGAAATGGGGGGTTCTCTGGCTGCTGTAGACATGCTGCCCCTCATGTTGTGCAGCCTGGGGGTCTGTTGGCTCCTCCAGGAGCCTGGGAGATGAGCTGGAATGCAGGGTCCCCATGTCCAGCCACAGCCCTGCTCTCAGCTGTGGGGCAACACATCTGCTCAGAGCTGTTGTCCATCCCATTTCTCCTCCAGTGAGAGCTCACGTTTGTGGAGTGTGTTAGAGAAGATCCTCCATAACAAATCTTCTGCCACCTCAACTGCTCCAAGACTTGTCCTACATCTGGTGACTTGGTGTGCCTGCTGACAGCAGGCTGGCAGCTTTGGAGATGATGGAGCAAAGGGGAGAGTTTCTCCATTGCCATGAAATTGCCTTCAAGCTTTTCACCTTGAAGTGTTGCTTCCTGCCTCTTTGGTTTCCCATGTGCACTTGGAACAGTTGAGAATGTGGCTGGAAAGGGCTGCCCTCTCTGGAGGGGATGCAGGACTGGGGTGCCTACAAGCCCTGGAGCTCTCCATCCAGGAGCCATCCCTCCTCTGTAGACACAGGCTGGCTGTGACCAGGCCAGTTTGGGATGTCAGTGGCTAATTGAGGAGCCTTGGAGCTGACAGCTTTGTGCCTGCCATGGAGAACTCCTCAGCTGCTGCAGTGAGTCTTTAAGATGGGGTCTGACTTTAGCCCTAATGGGGGGCTATAGGGGGTTCCACCATCACAGCAGGGACCACTCAGGCTGCAGATGCAACCCCCCTGCCTTTGCTTGCTGCGTTTCCATCTGCTGTGGGGAGATGGGCCATAGCGTGTATGTGCCTGAACATGCCCACCCACCCTCCTCCCTGGAACAGGAGTGCCTCAGCACCGCAATGCAGCAAGCAGGCTTGAATTAAAGACCATCATCCCCTTATCTGGGTGTTGCAACAGATGGTGGTGATCTATAAACTTCTGTGGTGAAGGGAGGCTGAGGGGGAGCCTGCTCAGGGGCTGTTGCTCCTGAAGGATGTGAGTGTTCTCCAGTTTTTGGTTGGGCTTTTCTCGCTCCTGTCTCCTGTGTGAAACTGTGGGAGTGGAGAGCCTGGGCTTGGTTTGATTTGAGCCATCTGAGTTATCTGGGCTACCTTGGAGCAGGGTGGGCTCATTCTGAGCCTGGAGACATGGTGGTACATCCAAGGCTGGAGCGTGGGAGCTGGTCCCAGCACCTGGGTACACAGCATGCCACCCTGCTAAAACTGCTCCCTGCTCTTCTCTGATGCTGAAGCCCCTGTGTGGCTTTGGCTCTGCCATCTGCCAAAAGAGAGGCTTGGATGTCCCTCCAGGGTGTGCAGGAGGGGTTCAGTGTCCTGCTTTGCTTTGGGAGGGGATGTGTGCTCAGACCCAGTGTGCTTGGTGCAGGCAGCTCCCATGGCAGGCCACGCTCTCCTGTTCATCCACCGCCTCAGATGCACATCACAAGCACAAACAAGCGAGCTGATGTGTCAGCCTTGCTGCTCTGCTGATGTTTGGCTAATGAGAGTTGGCATCTGAAGCTGTTTATCCCTTGCCCTTGAGTATAAAGCAACACTTGGATGGGCCCCGCTGCTCAAAGTCATGAGCAGGCTGGGAAGGAATCGCAGCAGATCTGGTGGGGAGAGGCTGCTCTTTGCTGTGGGATTAGAGATTTTAAGCCCTTGAGGAGCCCAATCTGCCCCAGTGTGCGTTGCAAAGTGCAGGTAAGGGGCTGGGCTGAGAACCATGCCATCCCATGCAGAGAGGGCTGGGCTTGGGTTTCTTTTCCCTGTGTCTTGATTCGGTGTGGAAGATGTGGTCATGCTGGCTGGGCAGGTGCTCTGGAGAGCTGTTTGAGATGGCTGCAGCCCTCAGTGCTCGGGTAGGTGCGGGGAAGTGGTGGGATGAGGGTGGCTGAGAGAGCTTGTGGAGGGGGAGAGCTCTTAAACCAATGCAAATTGGCCACCTGCCTCCCAGGGAGACGCTTCCTGTGAGACAGGCTTGACTACAGGGGAGCAGATGGGTAAAACAGCAGAGCCTGGTAGTTCCTGCCACCTTCCTGCCAGCAGAGCTGTTCACCTGACAAATTCATCCAGGGAGTTCTGTGGGATCCTTTAAAGCTGTTGCAAAACCTGGTGAGAATCAGGACAGGAGATGTTCAGGTTGGGACTACCCTGAAGGTCCAGTTTGTGTCTGTTTGCATCATCTCTGTGTGGGGGCAGCATCAAAGATCTATCTCCTGCTGTGCTACAGGGCCAGTCTGTCACGTTTAGCTGTCTCTGTGGTCCAGTGTCAACATCAGAGTTTGATTTCAACCTGCTGTGACTTGGCCCAGACTAACCAAAAATGTCATGTGGGTCGCCCTTCTGAGAGCCACGGTGCAGCACAAGCTCTGGGGTGACTGTTGCCTCAAGGCAAGGGGCAACTGTGACTCAAGTTCCTCTCCTTGGTTTGGGAAGGTTAAGCAGCATCTCAAATGCTTCCAGGGAGACCTAATTGCAGCCTACCAATACTTAAAGGGGTCCTGCAGGAACGTGGGAGTGGGGCTGCTCACCAGGGAGTGACAGGACAAGGGGTAATGGCTTCAAGCTGAAGGAGGGCAGGGTTAGGTGAGGCATGAGGAAGGAATTCCTCACTCTGAGGTGGTGAGGCCCTGGCGCAGAGTGCCCAGAGAGGCTGTGGGAGCCCCATCCCTGGCAGGGCTTAAGGCCAGGATGGATAGGACTTGGGGCACCCTGGGCTGGAGGGTGTCCCCCTGCCATATGCCCATGGCAGGGGGTTGGAACTGGATGATCTTTGAGATCCCTTCCAACCCAAAGAGTTTTTTGATCCTGTGACCTTGCTGTGTGGCTTGTCTGTGAGCCCTGTGTCTCTGACAGGAGGAGGAAGCCACTCAAAAGTGGTGCTGGAGAGCACCAGGCTTAACAAATACAATCACAAATCCTAAGGCAGGCCAGGTGTTAACAGGCAAAGTGTTTCTGCTGTGCTCCACTGGAGCAGGGACAGACTTTGGGACATGGGGGTGTCTGTGAGGCTGGGTGGGCGTTGAACCCGAGCAGCATCTGGGCTTGTTCATGCTGGACTGGAGGGTCCAGCTCATCAGACACCTTGTTTAGCTGGCTGAAAGGCTCAAGACAAGCATGTCTTCTCCCACAGCAGGTGGGATGCTCTGCTCCTTGTGGGGTGAGAGGCAGCACTTGTCCTGTCTGGAGCATGGCTGCTGCGAAGGGGCTGCTGCGTGTTCTGGGAGGGGATGTGGGGTTATTTGGGAGACACCAAGGGAGGGGGTTACCTCTCAGGAAGCTGAAATCACTGCTGTCGGGGCTTTCACAGCCTGAGGAGGCCAACACAAGGTCCTCAGTGGTGGTAACAGCTGGGAATAGCATTGGGGTAGCAGTGAGAGTGCAGTATTGCTGAGAGGAAGGGGAAGGTGTGCTTCTGAAACGAGTATGACCCGATTCCTTTGTTCCACTCTTCCATCCTGCACAGCACATGGGACCTCAAGCAAGTCTGAACCTGAGGTTTTGTTTCCCCCCACACCCTGTGCTTAGAGATGTGCTTTCTCTCTACAGCCATCAAGGTGAGCTGCGTTGGATCCTGTGGGGTGTCTAACAAGATCAATGACACAGCCTGGACTGTGGAGGAGCAGTACTTCAACAGCACGCTGTCCCTGGCAGACAAAGGTAAGAGGCACAAAGGTGGGGTGGAGATGGGTGACTCTGAGATGATCTACAGAAATGTGTGTATCACCAAGGTTTGAGCATCTTCTCAATGTGAAATACCCCTTTGCAGGCAGCATTGGCCTGTGTGCAGAGGATGGGAGCCGATACTAGAGATGACAAGCTTAGAAGAGGCTGTGCAGAAAGCTGCAGAACTTGGTAGTGTTTGCAGGGTGGCTGCCTGTGTCCTCTGGCCCTTGGCTGCCTGAAACAGAGCTGCCAGCAGCAACTCCTCTGCTCTTTGGAGGCCCTGTGGGTTCATTGCCCTGCTTCCCGTGTGTGTTGTCTGTGGTGGACACAAGCCACCGATGGGAGCAGATCAGCAGAAGCCAGTCACAGCCCAGGAGTAGTTTGTGTTGGAAGGGATGTGGAGGTGTTGCTTGTCCTCTGACAGAAGCCTTGAGAGCAAGGCAGGAACAGCCTGGGGCAGCCACCACCACACCCCCTGCAAGCTGAGATGCCCAGCGATAGTGTTATCCTGTGGGGTAAAGTGACACCAGGAGCCCCTGGGGAATCTGGGCTGGAATGAATGCTGCCTTTCTGCTGTGAAATAGGTCAGCCTTACCACAAATAATTCATGCTGCGCCCTGGCTCCTCTCAAAAGCAAGACATGCCAGTTACTCACCTGCTGAAGGCAGCGGCTGTAGCGGTGGCTGTAACGTGGCACAAGCCTGTGCTAGCTGGAGCTCTGCTCTCAGGGCTGTTCTATGTAACAACAGGAAATGGGTAGAACTGAAGTGGCAGTTTCTCTTAGCTCAGCAAAGCAGAGCTTTTAGCGTGGAGGGGAGACTGACCTCATCCTTGCAGCGACTGGAGAGAGTGCCGCTTGCTTTCAGGCCCTGGAGAAGGGAGACAGTTGGCTGGCTGCCCCTTGGCTTGGCTTGGCTTGTAGCCTGGGGGCTGCAGTTGGAGGTAAACTGCCCGGGAGGGTGATGAGGAATGTTCCTGCCACAGTTTGAATGTGGCACTGGGTGCAGCTGGAGAGCTCAGCTGTGAATGTCAGGGTTGGAAAATCCCAGAGGTTTTACAAGGTGCTGCAGGATGTTGAGCTTTGGGTTGGGTGCTGGAGGCTGTGGAGTTTGTGGACTTCTGGAGAGGTTTAAACCTGCATCTGCACTGAAAAATACGGCTTCCAGCTTCTGTTTGTCATCTTGAATGATTCCAGGGAGAGCTGTGATACTGTGGTCAGCTGTACTGTGGTGGCAAAAGCCACCTCTTTCCACTCCCACCTTCTGTCTGGGTGTGCTCTTCCTTGGCTTTGGAGCCCCTGGGAGATTTTAAGAGCTGCTTTGGCAGTTGGTTCCTGTGAGGCTGCCCTTGGGAGCCATCCCCCTTGACAACTAGGACCAGGGTGGAAGGAAAATGCATTGACAGCTACGTGCTTTCATGTCCCTGAAGCATCCCCTTTGAAGGCCTGAATTCCTAAGATGCCCAAAATTTGGTATTCCCGGGTTTTAAATTGATCATGGAAAGCTCTAGTCTTTTGGCTCTTAATTTCCTGGGACCCAGACTCTTGTGTGTCACCCAGCATGGCCCTGCTCTCCATCAGTGCTGCTATTGCAGATTCAGCCAGCCTGTGGCTTGCCTGGGGCTGGGGCAGCAGGACTGGGCTGCTCACTCCATGCTGGAGCCGGCCCTGGGGCAGGCAGCTGCCCAGCCGCCTGCCTGGGGTGCCATCGGGACAGAACAGGCCAGCCAAGCCCTGTGGAGCTACCGCAGCTCCAGGAGAAGGAGGGAAGAAATGGCAGCACAGGATGTATCAGAGACTTCATGAATTGCAGCGAAAATCTGCTCTGTGGAACTGGAGTCCTGCGCTCAAAACTGCGGTGTGTCGTGGTGTCCTTACTGCCCTGTCCCCCACAGTTACGGTGTAATGACAGGAAACAACCTGGTCCCAGCTACCAGCGATCAGCCCGGAGCAGCTTGCCAGGTCCTTACAGTCACTGACCTGCGATCTGCTGCTTTGTGTGTCAAAGTGGACACAACTGCTGGGAGCTCCTGCTGCAGGGAAGCAGATAGGGAGAGGGCGAGCAGTTCCTGCGCCTGGGATCGCAGCCCAGGGCAGCGTGCGTGGGGCATTCACTCTCTGTGTGACTGGGACGAGCTGAGGAGCTCTTGTCCTGGGCTTGCTGTGTTTGTGCTGTCTGTCTTCAGACAGGACAGCTGGGCCCCTGCGAGGACACGGGGGAGCCAGCAGTGGGATGTAGGGAGGTTTGGGGGGGACGCTGGCAGTGCAGCCTTCAGACCCAAGCCCTTCAGCAGGGATGGCTTTGAAAGCCTTGCAATGGCCGCGCTGGCCCGTGTGGGTATGGGAACGGCAGCCCTGGGGCCGGCTGTGCTGCAGCGAGAGAGCTGCCTGCTGCCGCAGCCCTCGCCTGACACCGGTGTGTGTTGGGGCTGCTGGAGCAGCAGGGAAGCCGGGCTGCTTCTCCGTGTCTCTGCCTTCGTGCGTGCCTGTCCCTGTCTGTCTGTCTGCCTTCTCCACGGGGGCCCAGTGTCCTGGCACAGCCCTGCAGCGAGGCAGCAGCAGGGCTTTCCTGGGGGGCCGTGCAAAGGCCTCATGCAGGCGCTGACTCAGCCGTGGTGTTTTTAGGCTCCCCAGGAATAGCTCGCAGCTGCCCCAGCCTTTCCTGGGCACAGCGTGGAGGAGATCCGGACAGACAGACAGCCCCTTGGTGCCTGCTCTGCTCAAAGCAGGGCTGTCCCTTCCCCTGTGACTCTGGCAAAGCATGTTTGGCAGCAACTGGCCACAGCATAGCGAAGGGGAGCAGCGTGTTGGTGCTGTACTGGGGGGTTCAGCAGTGGGGCTGTGCCCTGGGGCAGGGCTGGGGGAGAGAGTGATGTGGGGTTCCCTGCTGGCCCCATCCCCAGCCTTTTTGCAGAGGGCTCACCCAGCCAACAGTGTTTGGGTTGGGGGAGGATCCCAGGTGTCCCCAAGGGTACATAGGCAACCCATCTCCATCCTGCTGCCCATCACATGCTCTGGTGGAGCCCCAGCAGTGCTGACACCTGGGGGGAAGGTGCAGGGTAGCAGGCTCAGCCTGAAAAACAACTCTCTCTGCCTTCCCACATCCTGAGCAGTGACTTTATAACAGCGAGCTGTGCCTTCTGAGGACACGTGGGGGAAGGGGAAAGGGGGTTTGAAAAACGATCGAGGCTTGGATTAATCTTTAAGCATCTAAGAGCAACTCTGCTCTTCACCCACACACCTTTGCATTGAAATAAGTGAGGGGGCAGCTTGTCCTCTGTAGCATCAGCTATTGCATGGTATTGGTGGGGGTTTTTTAAGGGTGTGCATTGTATGAGAAAGGAGGCAGGCCCTGAAATAACCCAGATGCCTGCTTTGCAATGTAAGGCACTTATTTAAGGCACTGGCCTCATCCTTAATTCCCCTTTTTGCCCTTCCTTGGAGCAGAATCCAGGGTGCAGAGGGCTCACAGCCTTGCTGCTGGAGCATCCACAAGCTGGTGACTGGTGTTATTGCTGCAGTGGACCCTGTTGTGTGCTGGCATGGTGCTTGTCCCTGCTCCAACAGTGCAGCATCCAGGAAAGCCTTTTGCTGGGATCGAGCAGCATGCTGGAGGCAGCGGGTGCCCACGAGCTGCCAGAGGAGCCTTGGGGTGTTGCCCAGGGTTTGTGCTGTAGTCTTGGTGATAGGTCAGCAGTTTAATGAACTTGTGCTCTTCACATCACAGCTGCTGGCAGCACTGAGGATACCAGTGGGTCTGGAGTTCATCCCTGCTCTGTGTGCTGGGGGGCACAATGCAGCGCTGGGGAGGTCGCTCAGCCCACGGGTAGGTCTTGGGGGAGGCTCGTTATTTGTCTCCCAGAGGGGAGGCCAAGGCAGGATTTGCTTTTCCCACTCGGTCTGGGTTTGACTTGGACACTAGCTCCCTGGTGTTGGCTTTTCCTGGGGCCTCTCTTTGTAAAGGAATGGAATAGGGGTGGGAGGAACCTGACAAGTGAGGAGGTGTTGGGCTTCTCTAGGTGTCAGCGGTGCAGGAGATCAAGGACACCAGTTGCACTGAGTACAAAATAGCACTGCTTGTACCCACCGCTCTCAGACAGAGAGATGCTTCTTTTGATCCAATATAATGGAGTAATTCAGCTCTGTGGAGGCCTCCCCTCCTTTCCCCCTTCCCTGCAGCAACTCTGGCCATATTCAGCCAGAGAGGAGCAGGTCCCTCCTGTCCCTGTACCCACACAGGGCTGTTGTCTTTGGGCACCCCAGATCTCCAACAGCACACACGGCTCTTGCCCCATGGGTGGCTTGTGTGTGCAGAGGCAGACTTCTTGTATTTTCATTCCTTTTAAATCCTAGTTGTACCTGAGTGGAACCCGTGCAGGGAGCTGGCTGTGATTTCCAGCTGACCTTCCTTTTGGCAGCTTGTTAGTTAGCTAGAAAGCCCTGCAGGGAATTCCTGGCGGCTCCACACGCTTCCTCTACTGGCAGATTCCTTGCACAAAGAGCTCAAAAGGGACAGCTGTGCATCACCTCTTCCTGGGGTGGTTCTCTGCCCACCTGGCACAACGTCTTCGTGTCCAATGGTTGGCACAGGGCAAAGCTCCTGCCTTCCTGCTGAATTTAAAAAGCTTAGTGACCTGACTAAGCAGGCATTGAGAGACTTTGGTCTCTTGTTCTGTGCTCAGGGATCGTTCTGTGAGCAGGAGGTAGCATCACAGAACATCAGGAGTTGGAAGGGACCTCAAAAGCTCATCCAGTCCAACCCCTGCCAGAGCAGGGTCACCCAGACTAAATCACACAGGAACACATCCAGGGGGGTTTGAATGTCTCCAAGAAGGAGACTCCCCAACCTCTCTGGGCAGCCTGTCCCAGGGCTCTGTCACCCTCACAGTGACAAAGTTCCTCCTGACATCCCCATGGAACTTCCTCTGCTCCAGCTGCACCCGCTGCCCCTTGTCCTGTTGCTGCCATCCCTGAGCAGAGCCTGGCTCTGTCCTGACTCTCACCCTTTAGATATTGATAGACATTGATGAGGTCACCCCTCGGTCTCCTCTTCTCCAAGCTAAAGAGGCCCAGCTCCCTCAGCCTCTCCTCATAAGGAAGGTGGCCCTGTGCTGGGCTCTTTCAAGGAGTTCTTGAGCTGAGGGGCCCAGCACTGGACACAATATTCCAGGTGTGGTCTCACTAGGGCAGAGCAGAGGGGGAGAAGGACCTCTCTTGACCTACTAACCACCCCCTTCTAACACACCCCAGGATGCCATCAGCCTCCTTAGCCACAAAGTGAAGCAGCAGGTGATGCTCCAGGAGAGCCCCATGTCAGGTGAGAGAAGGACCATGAGTGCTGTTAAGGAAGTGCTGGTGTCAGTTCCTGGCCACGCTGTGCTGCAGGGTTCAGGAGCAGGAACTGCAGGTCCAGCCCAAGAAAGCCACGAGGAAGGAGTGCAGTTGCCTTGGGTCACAGCCACTTCCTCAGCACTTCTCAATTTCTTGCCTTGGTGGATCACTGTTAATCCTTGGAGGTTTTTCAGCATTTCCATGCTGCCAGATCCTGCTAATTCCCTGCAACTGTCACTGAGAACCATGACAGGCTTGTCAGCAGCCCAGCCCTCACCTCAGCACTGGGCCTCCTGCTGTGTTTTTTTCCTCTCTACCTCCTGTGTACAGAGTTTCATCTCAGCAGCACTAAGCTGAGCATGGGGAGGTGCTTCTTCCTGTGTGCTTGTGTGCATGCAAACCCAGCGTGAACGAGAGCTGGGAGCTTGACTCTGCTCCTGGCAGCTCTGCTGGGTGCTCCTGGTTAGCAGAGCTCTGGTTCCAGCAAAACTAAGCTGAGCCCAGGGCAGAGCCCTTCCCAGCATGGCACGAGCAGCGTGTGTCTTTATCCTCCTGTGTTGCAGTTTGTAATCCTGTGTGTCAGCTTAATCCACCAGAGACCAGGTTGGAGTCCTCACAGTAAAGCTCCACTGGCCTGGCATCACCTGAGGTGCCCTGGCACAGAAAATTAACACTTTCCATCTGACAGCTTTGCAGCCTCCTGTGAGTAAAGAGAGCTCTGACCTGGCTTACGTCTAAGTGTTCGACTTCCTGACCCATGAGGTGGATGAGGAGGGATGGGAGGGCAGGGGAAGGGCAGGGGGAGCAGGGTGCTGGCTGGCAGGGCCGCAGAGAGAGGCAGGTTCCCCCTGCAGCTGGGGAGTTGGTATCCTGGAGCCCAGGTGGACACAGGGCTGCCTGTTTCTCCACCCAGAAGAGGAAAACACAAACCTGGTGCTTTGTTGCTCTGTGGAGCATCTCAGGATGAGAATACCCAAGCAGTGTCCCAGCAGCTGGGGGAGCTTGCCTTCCCTAGGGGAGCAGGGGGGCTGACTTTTGGGCAGCAGCAAGACTGTACTGCTACAAGTGATGTCAGGGGACCCAACAGAGACGGGGTACCTTTCCACAGGACGTGATTTCACCAGCACAGTTAATGCATCACTCGCTAAGAAGCCAGAGAGAAATTGCCATATGGCCCAGCCTGCTGTTCCTCTACTAGAAGAACCAAACCTATCCATAGTCCAAAGGCACAGCTTGTTCCTGCTCTAGCATCCACGTGTGCAGCAGGAGGGAGCGGAGCTGCTGCTGTCTGCTTGGCAGGTACCAGCTGGCAGAGCCAAAGGTGGGGGCAGGACCCCCATTTTGATCCTGGGGTGCAGGAACACCTTCCAGGCTCCTAGGCTATGGAGCAAATAGCATCCTCCTCTTTGGGGGCTGGAGGGACCAGCCCATGGCATATTCATCTCTCTTGCCCCAGCATAGCCGTGGAGGAAGCCTGTTGAGGCAGAGGTGTGCTGTGCCAGGCGCTGCGGGTGCCTGGCCCTGCGGCCTGCTGTGTGCTCAGACGTCTGGGCTGTCTCTCAGCTCACCAGAGCGTGACATTGCACAGGGCTGAGTAATAAGGCCTGGCTGTGCCTGTCCTGTTTGTGCATGGCTGAGTGAGGCATCTCCCAGCCCTCCTCTGGCTTCTCTCCAGCACCTTTTCCCCGCTGGCACCGATCTGGAGGTCCTGGCTTTGTCATGCGGCTGATCAGCCTCGCACCGAGATGGCTCTGCCTGCCTGTGGCTTCCAGCTCCCTAGGGATGGAGACAGTGGGGCTGGGGGAGCCAGCCTGAGAGGAGAGGCTTGGCAGATGTCCTGTCTGAAAGCACAGCCCAGGCAGAGCTGGCCCCACCGGTGCTGTAAGTCTGGCCTGTTTGCATGGGCCACTGACTGAGAAAGCTGCAGAACAGCCCCGGGAGACCCAAGTGGGACACAGCAGGTGGGGCTCAGCGTCCCTGTTTGTGCGTGGTTGGTTCCTTCTGAACCCTGGCCCTGCCCTGCTCTCCTGCAAGGTCAGAAGCTGCCAGAGGACCTTTCCCAGTCCCAGCTGGCTGTTGGTGGGACAGGGTGTGGGCAGGCAGGTTTCCCTTGCTCTTGGAGGGTGGATGGCTTTGAAGGGCTGGTGACTTCTTCTTGCTGCCAGCTCCTGGCAGCACTGCTCAGACTAGTCCAAACCCTTTCATCACCTGAGCTGTGGCACAGGGACTCCCTTGGGTCACTTGTTGAGCAGCATGAGCAGGTCGGTGGAGTCATTCCACCCACACACGGTGTTTTCCTGTGTGGCTGCACAGTGCCATGTGCTGGCTTGTGGTGAGCAAAACATGGGTCAGAGCAGTCTGTGGGCAGAGGGTGGTGTGTCCAGGGCTGGGTGGGCTCAGGAGCACAGTCAGCTCGAGCTTTGCATGGGGACACTGTGCAGCCCTGAGGAAAACCCTTTGATTCTGTCCCTCCACCGCACGTCAGTGTGACCACGGGTGCCCCGAGTGCTGTGGGATGGTGCTGCAGTGCTGAGGTCTGTTGTCTCATGCAGGGCTGGGCTCGAGGCTGTGCTCCCCATCGCTGGTGATGCTTTGCACGCTCTGATCGCCTGGGGACCCTCCCCTGGGCCTGCCTGCAGCACCAGGTTACTTCCCAGGGACTGGGCAGAGGACTCTGCATAAGCCCTCTGGATCAAGGCGTTTCCTTTCTGCATGTGATGAGTCCTGCCAGGCCTCTGTCACCCACTGCTACCAGCGAACAACCCCCATCCCAGCATGGAGTGAAGCAGCTGAGCTGTGTGAGGGAGGAGAGTCCATTTGCTTCCAGCCAAATCTCTGCTGAATTCAGGGAAATCTCCAAGGTCACTCTGCTTCAAGCTGCAAGACAGCTCCTGGTACCCTGTTAGTGCGTCATCGCTGCTCCTGCTGTCTGGGTTTGCTGCCCCAGTCACACTGGAAAGAAACAGCTCCTTTCCCTCCAGGAATTTTTTAGGAGGATGTTTCCAGAGACTGTGTGGAGGTGGCTGATCTCTGCTGGCTTGGCTCCTATCAGGAGGTAGGCCCCGCAGCAGAACCCTGCTAACCCAGCTCCCTCTGCTGCCTAATGACTTTCTCAGGGTATTTTTAGCTGCACATAAACTTCAGGAAAAGCTTTTTGTGGCTGAGTGTGCTGTGGCCTTTGTTCAGGCTTCTGGGAGTGGGGAGTTGATGGCTCAGCGCGGCTGCAGGGGCTTGTGCAGCCCTTCCGCTCCTGTGCATGGCAGCGTGCTATGCAGGGCTGCAGGAGACCCTGGGAGCGATGCTGAGCT
Source organism: Hypotaenidia okinawae (assembly GCA_027925045.1). Classification (NCBI taxonomy): domain Eukaryota; kingdom Metazoa; phylum Chordata; class Aves; order Gruiformes; family Rallidae; genus Hypotaenidia; species Hypotaenidia okinawae. Next base: position 64,003 of record BSDF01000019.1, on the reverse strand, counting down.
CCTCCTTGACCCACTCTCACCCCTGTGCAGTCTGCATCTTGCTTTGGCAGAGCTGCTGGTTCAGGAGCAGCTCAGGAAGGAGCTTTCATAAAGGGTTGCTCTTCCTGGGGGTCCGGAGGTCATGGTGGCCATCAGAGGAAACTGCCTCTCCTCTGCCTGCTGCCAAGAGCTGTCTCTCTTGTAAAATCAATGTGTAGGTAGAATTAGAACATTAAATGTCCTGGAACTTTACTTCAAGCTCTCAGGGCTGGAGGAACAGGGGCAGCGAGTGGCTTCCTGTGGGGTTTGTGTCCTCCTGGCTGCTGGGGTGCTGATGTTGAGAAGGGCTCTGCATGCTATCTCTCCTGCCATGGTCTGGGGATCACTTCAAGCCATGTGTGTGGCTAGCAGGGCATGTGTTGCCCTGTCCTGCTGTTGCAGTGGCTGCAGGAGAAGGGTAAGCACTGTGAGTGTCTCTCCCAGGGTGCCAAGGTGGCTTTTGCTGCTGTTGTCCCTGTGAGAGGTCCCTGGGTGTAGGGGCAAGGCCAGCTCATGCCTTGCCTGTGCTCCCAAGTTAGCTGGGATAAAGGAAGTCATAGACTTCCCCCATATGTCAAGACCCAGCTGGCATTTGGAAATGGAAGCTCAGCTTCTAGGAGCAGAGTTGGGAGCTGGAGTGTTTGAAAGTAATTACCCACCCACCCCTGAGTAAGGGGTGACTCAGCTTGGCAGTCACCAAATTTCCACCTGCCAAAGGCACCAGGCACGTGGTGAATGACCAAAATGGCTTTGTAATCTCAGCCACAGAGCCTCTGCTGTGTCCATGCCAGAGGAGCTCCTGCCAGGAGGGGCAAGCAGGAGCCTGGAGAGCAGCTCAGCATGGGGTTACTGCTAAATACCCCCTCTCCCCCCGCTCGCAGCGGCAGGCAGGCGGGACAGGAGCTTGCCTGTGGTCTCTGCTGCTTCATCCCTCAGCCAGGCTCTCTGGATCGTGCCTGTGCTTTCACAGAAGTCTCCTGTCTTGGTCAGGATCATCTGTCTTGATCTATTTTTATTAACTCTTGTCCCTGAAATAGCTCTGGCACTGAACTCCCACACCCCTTCCGCTTTCCTTGCCAGGGGACTCCTCGATATATCTCCTCCAGCCTGCCAGGGGCTCCTGCAGCTGGGGCTGGGGGTCCCCAGCCAGATGAAGGGCTGAGGGTGCTGCTGCACTTCATAGCCCCTGTGCCAGTGACCTGCCCTAACAGCCTCCACACTTGCAATAAGGGCAAGAAATGCAGGAGTTCAGCTGGAAGTCAGGGCTCTGAGCTGTCTGCTGGCAGATGAAACCACATGTGACGGCGTCTGCTCCTGCGGTAGGACCTGGGTGCTTGGCCTAGCCTGCTGGGAAATTCCCTGTACGTGGAGGATCTCAAGGTCAGAATAAAGATGCTTCTCTCTCTCTCTCTGAAGGCAGGAGCAGGGCTGAAAACAAGAGCTACTGCTAATTGCCTGCAGCATCTCTCTGCTTAATGGAGTGGAGAATAGAGCTCGGTGCATTGCTCTGTCACCCTCTTCAGCACAGGGCTGAGGTCTGGGCTCTCCAGGCCATGAGCCAAGTGCTATGGTGATGCCCCTGGTCGGTGTGAGCTGCCCTGGGGCACGACTTCAGGCTAAGATAGCTGTTTTGGAGCTGACTGCTGGCTGTGAAGAGCAGGGATGGCCTTTTCCAACCCTTGGGGGCAGCTGGTTGCAGGCAGGAGCTTCAGAAGGGATTTGCTGGCTGCTCCCTGTCCCAGGTGGGGTCACAGCAAGTCTGAGTGTGCTGTGAGCCAGCAAGTCTCTGGGTGCTCAGGCTGGGTCTGAGCTATCAGGGTGGTCAACCCTGACCTGCACCTCTCATCTGGTGACTTACTGGGAGGTTGGGCTGCACATGTGGAAACTGTTGATGCCACCATGTCCCACAGTGGCTCCAGGAGCTCAACTGCATCCTCTGCAAGTGATGCTGGCTGCATGCAGTGCTGGGAGAGCGTGTTGCCTTGCTTGGTGCCGCTGTGGGGACCAGCTTTCAGGATCCCTGGAAACTGGGAATGTGCCGTTCTCACAGGTTCACATCCAGCTTGGCTTCCTGTTGGTACACCTGAGCTGAAATGACCTGTTAGATGCTGCTGCCTGTAGTCTGGAAGAGGGACTTTGGCCTTGTGGGGTCTGTGAGCCCTACCGAAGGGGCTTGGGAGGGCTGTGAAGCAGGAGACTCGAAGTCGGGGCGCGTTCATCTCCGGCTCTGCAGGGAGACAGTGACAAGGTCTCCGGGTCTCAGTGGAAACTGGGCAGCTCCCACCCTCTGCCATCTCCCTCCTGTCTGCGTGGCCGGGCCAGGACTGGCTCCCTCTCCCGCTGTCACGGAGCAAGTCCCCCGACTGCACGGGAGAAGCTGCCCAGGAGAGTGGATTCCTCAGTTCCCGTTCCAGAGATGAGGATACCGGCTTGAGCTCCATGCCGAAGGGTGCCCAGTAAAACGCACAATCCCTTGGAGCAGCGATCGAGCGCTGGGTTAGTTGAGCCATCCCAAGCGTTACCCCGTAACCAACAGCCAGAGGCCCCTGCTCCGTCTCAAACCGCCGCTCTAAGGGGGTGCGGGTCCCCAGGAGCGGTGGGAAGGAGCTCCCCACGCCGCCGTGCCCATCCCCGCGTCAGGCCTGCTGCCAGGCGCTGCCTGGCTTTGTGCCTCCACCTGCTGCCAGCACCCGGTGCTGCATGGTAGCCTACGTACCTGGGGTGTGTTTGGGGATGGGGAGGGGAGGCACGGCACCGGCGGGGTGCTCTGGGTGGGTGGTGGGTGCGAGCGAATCTCATCTCGCTCCTCTGGGTGAGGACAGGGCGTGGGAAGGGACAGCGCTGGGGCTTCTCCTGGCCGGCCTTGGCAGCGATGCGCCCTGGGATGCTCCTCGTATGGTTCCTTCTGCCTGCGCTGCAGCGGGATGCGCGCTCCTGGGTGTCCCTGGGTCCCCATGGTGTGGCGCGGTGAGCTGGGGGACAGAGGTGGTGCAGCTCTTCATAACGCGAAGATGCGAGTCAAACCCCCTCCCCTGCCTCCCAGCTGGCTCGGGGAGGGGGAGTTACCCCCTTTCTTCCCCACCTCCCTGTCACATAACCTGCTTAATCCCCTGGTGACAGGGCTCTGTAACCACCAGCTCTGCGGGGCTGGTGCTGCTAACAGGCACAGTGTCTCTTCCGAGCCAGCCCAGTCTCGGCTCTTCCTACCTCCAGCAAGGACCCCCAGAGCAGAATAAGCCCAGCTGGAGTTCGTGGGGAGCCAGCTCTGCTCTTGGCTTTAGAAACAGAACCTCTCTTGTGTTTACACACGTTTAACACCTGTAGATAAACCTTTGTGCTTGTCTTAACTGGTAGCAACTGGGGAGCTGCCTGATGTGACTGGATCGCACTGTGGGTCCCGTTCAGAGGTGTTCTGTGGTCTGGGTGGGAGGACTGGAGGGTGCGTGGGGTCAGGGTGCCGGGGTCTGTGGCTGCTTTAGCTGTGTGCTGAGTCTCAGCTCTGATCTGTGCCCATGAGGACACTGCTGCAGAGTGGGACAAGGGTCAAGAAAACCAGATTTGAGGCTTTAACCTTGTGGAAATGTTTTCCTCTGCTCTTCCTAAGCAGCTGGGCTGAGGCACTGCAGGGTCCTTCTTGGGACCAGGGGTGGATTAGCCATGGGAGATGGATCTCCAGTTCCAGCTCCTCAGCTCTCTGCAGTCTGCCTGGTGCTTGGAGTGTAGCTAGGGCTGTAATGACTTGACGTCCACCAGACCTCTGTACCACCCTCAGACAGTGGCTGTGCTTTCTCACCTTGCCCGTAGCTAGCTGTAGCCTTCTTGAGGAATGACAAACACATCATCCCTTCTATGCCCTGTGTCATTAGGCTGGGGCTAAGCCCTTGCTGTGGCGCCAGGATCCCTTAAACCCTGCCCCAAACTACCTTGTTGTCAGGGTATCTGGGTGTACAACCAGGCGCTGGGAACAGAGACCCCCCTGTCCCACGGGGAGGTGGGTGGCAGCAGATGCTCCTGTTGACTCAAGTGCTGCTCGCTGGGTCTGGAGCTGCACAGGGGGCTATGGGCAGCTGAACATGTGTGTTGTTCCCCAGGCCTCTCTCCCCAGAAGATGATCGTGCTCTCCAGATCACATCATCCCAAGGCAATGGCCTCTCCCACTTACCTTTTGCTCTCCTTTCCCACAGGGGTCCTGACAGCTGGAGAGCACAACTTTCCCTTCCAGTTCCTGCTGCCAGGTACGAGGACAGGACTGCATAAGCCAGGCTTTGGCAGCCCCTGTGCTGTGCTGAGTGGGGCTTGGGCTGGGTGGCAGGTGCAGGCTGGCAGCTTGGCCTGGAGATACCTGAGGGAGCATAAGGTCAGGTGCAGACAGCAGAGGAGCTCAGACAAGCACGTACCCTCTGCCTTGGTGCAAAGCCAGGCCTGAGCTGTCGCTGACACTTCTCTAAGAGTGGCCCTGTGAGCTCTTGGGTGTGAGTTGGGGTATGGCCTGTGGCCAGCCAGCCATCCCACACACAGCGTGCACAGAGAGAGGATCTCTGCTCGTGCGCCCGTGGGCAAAGAGGTTCCCTTCTGTGAGGACCTTGCAGCAAGGTCACCTCAGTGTCCAGCCCTGGGTCTTTTTTGGGGTATCCCCATTGCTCACTCTCTCAGGTACGTGCAGAGCTCCTCAGGTGAAGAGGAAAACTCTTTCAAGGGACTGAACTTCCAGTCCTAAATTGCTTGGCCTGACTCAGCCTTATGATCCTTTCTCAACCCCAGCCTCTGCTCCGACATCATTCGAAGGCCCTTTTGGCAAGGTCCTCCACCAGGTGAAAGCTGTGATAGACACACCTCGCTTCTCTAAGGACTACAAGTGCAACAAGATCTTCTATGTTCTCTGTCCCCTCAACTTGAATGACATCCCTGACATCGAGGTAAGACCGAGGAGCAGGACTGGGAAGCGCCAGGGCTTCAGAACTTGCCTGTGTCCTCTGTGCTGTCTGGGGAATGACAGTTGTGTGGTTGGAGAGCTCTCTGACTGCTGGCCCTTTCTGTGCAAGAGCAGGACAGGGACGGCTGATCTATCCTGCCTTGCCATCAGTCCCTGATCCAAGTGATTTTTGACTCTTCCATGCGCAGCTTTGAAAGCTTTAGGTGAATTTCAATACACAGAGAGAGGTGTTGGCTGGTAACACTGGGTACTTGTAGAGACCTGAGTTTGGGGAGCTTGGTTTGGAGGGGAGTGTGGCTAATAGGGCAGTAAAACTGGGTGGATGGAGAAACGAGACCTGTTGTCTGTGACAGTGCTGTGTTGCTGGTTCTTTGCGGCCTCTCAGACCAGGTATTTCTCCTTGCTTGTTTTTAATCTCTGACTGGTTTCCTGGTGGCTCCCTGACTCTCCTGAGCCAACATCTCTGTCTCTGCACTCTCCTGCAGCAGCCCAACGCTATGTCAATCACCAAGAAGTTCAACTACAAGCTTGTGAAAAGCGGCAACATTATCTTGACGGCCACCTCGGATCTGAAGGGGTACATCGTGGGGCAGGCAATCCAGCTCCGCACCGACATCGAGAACAAATCGGGCCGGGACACCGGGGCTGTGGTGGCCAGTCTGCTCCAGGTGAGTGTCTGGAGGGCAGCGAGGATGGGGAAGGGTCTGGAGGGGAAGATGTACCAGGAGAGGCCGAAGTCCCTGGTCTGTGGCTTCCTGCTGAGGGGAGCGAAGGGGCAGTGCTGATCTCTCCTCTCTTTGGGGACCAGGGATAGAACCCAAGGGAACAGCGTGAAGCTGCACCAGGGGAGGTTTAGGCTGGGTGCCAGAAAGAGGTTCTGTACTGAGAGGGGGCTCAGGTGCTGGCACAGGCTCCCCAGGGAAGGGGTCACAGCCCCCTGAGCTGGGCTGAGGGCAAGAAGCGTCTGGATGATGCCCTCAGTCCCATGCTCTGGCTTAGGTGTGGGCCTGTGTGGAGCCAAGAGTTGGACTAGATAGGCCTGATGGGTCCCTTCCAGCTCAGGAGATTCTGTGATTCTCTGATTCAGTGATCTGAAAGGGTGACTCTTTGGCTTGTGCTGGTATTCCACCCTCCTGAGGCCTCTCTGAAACTGGGGCAGTTCTCACCAGTGTGGCCACAAGGTGAGATGGCAGCAAGGAGTCCAGACCTCTGGCTAGCTCTGTTTCTCTCTACCTTGGTGAAAGAGGTGGTAGAACTTCTTTTGCTTATACCAGCTCAGCCTGCTGTGTAGTGATGGGTATTTCTGCCCTGTTAGGTTTGTTCTCCTGCTTGTTTGACAAAGCAGCTGGGTAGTTTTGTGTCTTGACACACATTTGTGGGAGACAGGAAACCACCTGCAGTCTGTCTGCTAGCTTTGCTTTCTCCTCTCTGTACAGAAAGTGGCATATAAATCCAAGCGCTGGATTTACGACCTGAGGACCATCGCGGAGGTGGAAGGCTCAGGAGTGAAAGCCTGGAAGCATGCAGAATGGAGGGAGCAGATCCTCGTCCCAGCACTGCCCCAGTCCATTCTGCAGGGCTGTAGCCTCATACATATCGACTACTACATCCAGGTGAGTACATGGGTGCTCCTGGGGAGCTCCATGGGGCTGGGCTGCAACCCCTGTACTCTCTGCTGCATGGCGTGGGTGCCCTCATGTCAGGTGAACCTTCCCAGTGCAACATACGCTGAAGAGGATGCCCCAGTGGATACTGAAGAGGATGTTTTTCTTCCTCTTCCAGGTTTCCATCAAGTCACCAGAGGTTTCGGTCACTCTCCCCATTTATATTGGTAACATTGCTGTGAACAGGGTGCCCCTGAGCCCCACCCGGTCCATCCAGCACATGCCATCTGCAGTGGTACCCAGCGCCCCGCCAGAGGAAGAGGAGGCTGCCAGCGGTTACCACCCTATGGACAATGTCTCCATCCCCACCAAAAGCCATTCCCAGCAGCAGCCATTTAGCTACGCCCCAGGACTGAGCTTCCAGGAGATCAGAGTGGACTCGGAGCAGACGGGCTCCCCGAACCATCCCACGCTCTGCCTGTCCACGGGAGCCACCGTCCCTTACTACGCCGAGGGGAACGTGGTGCCCGTCCCCACAGCCAGCTCACTCATTTTGCCTCCAGAGTACAGCACGTGGGGCTACCCGTACGGTGAGCAGCTCCTGGGACCGAAACGGGCTGGCAGTGTGCTAACAGACATCTCCCACGACAAGAGTTCGCTAGCTGTGAGCTGGGTGGGAATGCAGGGATGTCAGCCTGCCGCGGGCTGGTGTCAGAGGGGATGGTGAGGTCTGTCTGTCTGCTGTAGCCTCCGGAGCCGTTCCCCTCTTACAGCAGTAAAAGCCGGCTGTCAGCTCCCACGTCTACACCTGTGCCTGCCCTGCATCGTCGTGAGAGGATTTCCCGGTTCTTAAACAAGCTTTCAGCCTCCCACTGATAGAGAAACTTCTTGGCTTGTGGTGAGGCTGGTGGGAGCGAAGCCAGGAATGGGATGTAACCAAAATCTTCTGCCTGATTGGAGCGGGGCCGCAGCTGGCCTCACGACACAGGCTGTGGGGGCGAGAGTGAGAGTCTGGCCAGGCTGGAAGGGCTCGGGGAAATCTCAGCACACTGGAATCCTGGAGCTAATGCTTGTCCCAGGTGTCTGGGGTGGCAGTGTCCTGCCCAAATAAACCCCTCTGTTAGCACTGGGGTAATGAGATGCTCGATGTGTCACCTCAGTGCTGGCTGGGGGGCACACAGAGCATGGGTCACCTGTGTTTTGGAGGTGTTGGAGTACATGAGGATGTTCAGGAGAGAAGGGGGGAATGGAATAGGACTTCCAGGTGCTGGTTTTTACCCCTGTAGGCATCAGGACAGGGATGAGTCTGGCTAGCTCAAAATCTGCATGTGCACGTGCAGACCCCATCTGTTTTGGTGGGGGGCTGCTAGGTCCCAGAAAGGGTGCCTACGTACATGTTAGCTTCACCCAGCACTGAGTTCCATCGTCTGGGGTGAAGGGAACCTCCCAGACACCCACCGTAACTCCTCTTCTCTCTTTCCCCTGCAGAGGCGCCTCCGTCTTACGAGCAGAGCTGCAGCAGTGCCAACTCCAGCATCAGCAACGGCAACTAGCCCCCCTTGCCTGCAGCCCCGCTGGCGCTGCCCACCCCGGGCGCCGCGGCTCACCTGCCTACTGCAAAGTCTGGGACAGCACAAGGCGTCTTCTTATCTCTCTGGCTGCTTGGTGGGGTAAACGGCACATCCCAGCCTGGGCTTTTGAAGTCTCTTTCTAGGGAGGGGGTAGGGACAACCAAAAAAAGGGCAGTCAGAGCAGCCCACGCATAGGAGATGTCTGGGAAACCGAACTGTCTCCTGCTGCTGCACCAAGTGCTGGAGAACTGGTTTTACCCCAGGGATGCCCTCTGCAGCAGCCTGTGTTTTAAAGTACTGTAGGAAACACTAACGGCTTTACTGTCAAAGCACCTGCGATGCCTTATCCGAACCGCTCCTGACTTGACGTGTCTCTGCTGTAGGTGAAGTCTGGCCTCTGTGGACTCTTCTCTTTTGTGGGCTGTGTACTCTCCAGAAATGGTTTTAACAGCCCTTCCTCCTGGTCCTCTTAGGTCCTAAGGGTAACTGAAACAGGAGTGGGAAGGTCAGGGACTCTTAAAAAGCCAAAAGCACAAGCCCTTGCGAGTGACCGGCAGTCACTGGTCCTCTGGCAGGAGCTCGCTGAGGCACTTGGTCACAGCCCAGGAGGTGCTGGTGAGCTGTGGAGGGAGAGCCCCGTGTCACCGTGGGTGCCCACCAGCCAGCCTTGGCCTTTTCCAGCAAGGGTGACTTTCCTCTGGGAAGCCGGGAGGGAGGGAGCCCAGCCTCGCTGGCTGACAGACCCCAGCGCCCAGGATGAGCAGCGCCGATCGGTCTGCGAGCGGCGGGGACCAGACCCACCCGTGCCCCGTCTCCCACCTCACAGGGTGCCCTCTCCAGCTGCTTTTGGCAGGCCAGAATTACATGACAATCAAGTTCCAAAAGTCTCTGTGATGCTACCTCTGCGTCTGCCCAAGGGCCCTGCCCGAGGAAGCCCTTCCCTTGGCACGACCCTCCCTTGGTGCTCAGCATCTCTCGCCGGAGTGGTCCACGCTGCCGCGGCTGCGTGTGACAGCGCTTGGCCTGGGAACTGGTTTAGCTCCAGTCCCTGGAGCCCCTCTAGAACCACGGCAGGCTGTGACAATGAATGAGGGGGACACAAACTGCTGCACCTCGTTTCCAGCCTCCGATGGATCTTGGCAGGTCAGGGGAAGAAGCTGGTGGATATAAACCAACTCTTTTATTCTCTGATTTTTTATTCCCCTTCCCCTTGTTTAGCTTTTTTACTATTGACTGCCCAAGCTGAGGAAACCACAAAGCAGATACTTGAGAGCCACAGGCATCCAGCCACGGCTGGCAGTGTGGACTCCAGACCTTCCCCACCTCCCAAATTTGGTCTCCACGCTGCCTCAGGCTGGGCGGGCAACATCTACCAAACCTTTCCGGAGCACCGCGGCCTCCTCCTCTCCCTCTTCCTCCTCCTCTTAGCTCTGCACGCCCCTGGCAGGCAGCTGGGGGACAAGCCCTGCTTTGCACTCTTTCTTTGCAAATGCTTTTAAAATTTTTATTTCTTTTATTAAGTGTTGAACTGCTTTGAGGATAGCGTAGCGAAGGTGCCGTTCTGAGCAGTGCTGGCACGACACGCACCGATGTTGATAGAATGATTGTTACTGTCCCTGGAGATATATATATATATATATATATATATGAAGTTTTTGTTTTTAATGATTGAATTCAAAAATACAAATTTTAATGCTGTATTTAATAAATTATTCTAAGAGAAACACTGTGCTTTTTCATCCATTTCTGATGCTTCTGCACGTGCCTGTTCATGCTGAAGCCAGGAAGGCACCGTGCTGATCCCCCACAAAATGAACCAAGTTGGGGTTATTTTTGCTCTCACTGTGACAGTGACTTCTGCCAAGTCAGCTCTGCTCTGGGAATGCCAGTGTGGTGCGGCCTGACTGTGGTGCTGGGCTCCTGGTTCCAGGTGGCTGGATGGAGTCTGGCACCACACGGGCTCTGGTCCGCAGAGAGCACCCACCACACTGTGGCGTAATCAGCTCTTTAAAAGGGCAGATAATAGCAGGACAAGGGGGATGGAGTGAAGCTGAGGGAGGGAAGGTTTAGATTACATATTAGGGGGAAGTTTTTTACAGAGAGAGTGGTGAGGGGCTGGAACAGGCTGCCCAGAGAGGGGGTGGGTGCCCCATCCCTGGGGGTGTGCAAGGCCAGGTTGGCTGGGGCCCTGGGCAACCTTGTGTAGCTCCAGGCCTGGAGGTTGGTGTCCCTGCCTGTGGCAGGGGGTTGGAGCTCTGTGATCCTTGGGGTCCCTTCCAACCCAGACCAGCTTGTGATTCTATGATTCTACGATCCCTAGCCCTGCTTGGCAAAGCCTTGGTTTGGTCTCGGGTACTGATCTCTGCTGTCTGACTTCATGTCGGGGAGGAGGAGGTAGGCTGATGGGGAGGAAGGAGAGAGTGGATTCCCTTCAGGAGCATGGAGTTGGAGCAGCCAAGGTCTGGCTGGCAGGGCTGGGCTGGTGAAGCACAGCTCATGGTGGAGACAGATAGGAGAGTGCCACATCTCACACAGCTGGTCATGCCCTGTCTCTCCCAAATCATGTTTGCTGCAAACCTTCAGCACCCCTTGCTGTACACAGAGCCCCCTTTGCCAAGCAAGGAGCAGTGGGCACTCTGTTCTTTGCTGGAGTGGAGTGTCCATCTCACTGCCTGCAGTGGGAATGAGCTGGAGCTAAATATTCTGGTGGTCTTTGTTGTTCTGGATGCTTGGGCTGAGCCCGCCCGGCTCCCACAGGGAGCGGCCTCTCTTGGATGGTTGAGGTGGCTGTGGCCAGGGTGCAGCCAGGTATCGCCTGGAGTCTGGACAAACTCACTGTTGTGCAAGAGGACAGAAAGAACCAGCAATGGGCTGTGGGTCCCAGTGTTCCAGCCCAGCCTTGCCTGTGCCCAGCGCTGCGGCAGGGAATCACAGCCCAACACACAGAGCCTTGTTCCCATTTCATGGTCCCCTTTGAAATGGTCCAAGGCTGCAGGATGGAGGAGTTAGTCCAGCTCTTCTTAAACCTGCCCTCAGTTGGCACCCCAGGGCACTGCTTACAAGTATAGACTTGCTGCCAGCAAGGTATGCTCAGCATCACAGAATCACCAGCTTGGAAAAGACCTTTAAGACCATCGAGTCCAACCATTCCTGTCCTGTGCTGACCCAGATCCCTGAGCACCTCATCTCCCATCTGTTAAACACCCCCAGGGAAGGTGACTCAGCCCCTCCCTGGGCAGCCTGTGCCACAGCCCCACAACTCTGCCAGGGAAGAACTTTGCCCTCCCAGCTGAGCTGACCCTGCCCTGGCACAGCTTGAGCACATTGCCCCTTGTCCCATCCCCTGTCCCCTGGCTGAAGAGACCATCCCCCACCTCTCTGCACCCTCCTGGCAGGGCAGTGGAGGTGGGGAGAAGGTCTCCCCTCAGCCTCCTCTTCTCCAGGCTGAACACCCCCAGCTCCCTCAGCCACTTCTCATATGATCTGCAAGATACACTCAGGGTACACGTAGCTGACTGATGGGACTAAACCCCATGTTTGGGTGTGAGTATGGTCCCCTCTGGAGAGGGCAAGTGGACAATCCCTCTGTTGCCTCTTCTCTGCAGCATCTCTGGCTTCAACCTCTCAAAGTCCTGGGGAGCTCCTGTAGGCCCTGGGTCACCCCTCTCCCCATTCTGAGGCAAAAAGCCCATTTTCCCCAAATGTAGCTCTGGGTAAAACCCCTCAGTGCACAGGAATGAACTCAAACACCCAGCTCAAAGTTTTGCCATTGTTTCTGGGTGGTTTGAAGTGGTGAGGGGATGCAGTGGGGTGCAAGCAAAGCTGGTGAGCTAATTGCTTCCAAACTCGGCATTCAATGGAGAAGACCAAAAATATCCTTTTTTTTTTCCTTTTCTTTTTCCTGCTTGTTGCAGTTCTACTGAGAGAGGGCAAAATGGGTGCTGGAATCTTCTGCAAGCCTGCTTATAGCGCCTCTGGGAATCACATATAGGAGACAAAGACTCCAACCAGAACTTGGAGTGCCAGGAAGGCTGCAAAGTTTGGCCCATTAAGGGCATTGGGATGTATATTTGCTTGTGAATGTAAGCAGTTGACAGACACAAAAGGCCGGGAAGGCTGGGGGAGGAGTAGGCGCGCCCAGGTACCCAGGTGGGAGTGATTGTCCTGCAGCCCGAGCAGAAGCACCTGGAGTAGCCGGAAGAAAGGAGCCATGGAGGAGGCTCCACCCGACCTGCCCGGTGGAGAGGCTCCACGCTGGATGGAGCCGGTGGAGACATAGAGAAGATTCCGTGACTTACGTTGGGATGAGCCCCTGCCAGCACAAGCGACCTACAGAGATGAGTGAAACAGGTTTGCTGGGGGAGGCCTGTAGCCCCGTGGAGGACTGGGACTGAGAGACACTGTGATTTGTTGCTGCCTGTCAGAGCAGAGATGAAGCCCGGTGGGAAGAGATTTGCCTTGGAGAAAGTTCCTGGAGGACTGGCTCTTGTGGGTGAGATCCTAGGGTGCAGCAGGGGGAGGGGGTGTGGGATGGATGCCCCCATCCTGGCCGAGAAGGGAACCATCTTGAAGGGACTGACCAAAGCCCCCATCTCCTAGTCTCTGCCCCCCTGTCCTGTGCTGCGAGCAGGAGAGGGGAAGAAGGGAGCAAGATCATGGCTGAAAGGGCAGTCTGCTTTAGAATGGAGGGGTGGGGGGAAGGTGTTACCCAGACCCCCATTTCCCCAGTCCCTGCCCCTCCTGGGCTGCGACCGGGAGGGAAGAAGGGAGCAAACTTCTAACTAAAGCCTGCTAAGGAGGGAGTGGGGGGGAAAGTGTTTGCCTGGTTGTGTTTGTTTCAAGATTGTTGGTTGCACTCCTGACTCTGGTTCTTTTTCACTGTTTTCTCTTTAGCGTGGTGTAATAAATTAGATAACTTTTCTCTTCTGCTCTCTATGTTGAGTCTGGTTTGCCCACGTCATTATCGAGTTTGTCTCTTGAGCCGCCCAATTATGTTTTTTTCTCCCCTGTCCAACTAAGAAGGGGAGTAACAGACTGATTTTGGTGGGTATCTGGCCTTTGGCCAGGGCTCAAACCATCACAGTGCTGCTGCTTTTTTGTCCTTCCCAGGTTCATTCTCGTCCTGCTCTCCACAACATGCTGCCTCTGTATTTTTGGCTTTTTGTTGGAGTCCTACTAAATTACACTTTGGTGCCCATTGTCCCGCTGCCTGCAGGAGATGGGGAAAGGGGGACGGGGGACACAAAGGCTGCTCTTTCTCTTAGGCAGTGATGATTTTTTTCAGCTTTCTGCTGAACTTTTAGTAGTTTTGTCCAAATAAATATTTTCTGCTGGGCAGTTTTCCTGTTGAGCCAGCATCACAGAGCAGATCAAGGGTGTTCTGAGCTCTGTTTGTTTTTTATTCCATATTTGTAAAATATTTCCAACTACATGCGACAGGAATGTCCCATCCCTCCTCCCCAGGAGACACCGGGAGGGGTAAAACCCCTCAAAACTTTGTGCGCATTCCTGTTCCAATACCCGTGGCTGTAATCCTTTATTCCTGGGACCAGTGCCTAGGGAAGTAGTATCAGGAGGGTTCTCCTGAAGAGGAAAGGCCTTAGGCCCGGGCTGAGCAGGGCTTCTTGTGAGATTCCCTGGGTGGTCTCAGGGCAGGTATGTCTTTGGGTCTGGACTCCCTGTGTTTGGGACCTATTCCCGGACGTTCGGCATGTTTGGAATGGAAGGCTGCTCTGGCTGGGACCAGTGCCTAGGGAAGTAGTATCAGGAGGGTTCCCCCGAAGAGGAAAGGCCTTAGGGCCGGGCTGAGCAGGGCTTCTTGTGAGATTCCCTGGGTGGTCTCAGGGCAGGTATGTCTTTGGGTCTGGACTCCCTGTGTTTGGGAGCTATTCCCGGACGTTCGGCATGTTTGGAATGGAAGGCTGCTCTGGCTGGGACCAGTGCCTAGGGAAGTAATATCAGGAGGGTTCCCCTAAAGAGGAAAGGCCTTAGGGCCGGGCTGAGCAGGGCTTCTTGTGAGATTCCCTGGGTGGTCTCAGGGCAGGTATGTCTTTGGGTCTGGACTCCATGTGTTTGGGAGCTATTCGCGGACGTTCGGCATGTTTGGAATGGAAGGCTGCTCTGGCTGGGACCAGTGCCTAGGGAAGTAGTATCAGGAGGGTTCCCCCGAAGAGGAAAGGCCTTAGGCCCGGGCTGAGCAGGGCTTCTTGTGAGATTCCCTGGGTGGTCTCAGGGCAGGTATGTCTTTGGGTCTGGACTCCATGTGTTTGGGAGCTATTCGCGGACGTTCGGCATGTTTGGAATGGAAGGCTGCTAGGGCCAAGAGACCAGTGCCTAGGGAAGTAGTATCAGGAGGGTTCCCCCGAAGAGGAAAGGCCTTAGGCCCGGGCTGAGCAGGGCTTCTTGTGAGATTCCCTGGGTGGTCTCAGGGCAGGTATGTCTTTGGGTCTGGACTCCCTGTGTTTGGGAGCTATTCCCGGACGTTCGGCATGTTTGGAATGGAAGGCTGCTCTGGCTGGGACCAGTGCCTAGGGAAGTAGTATCAGGAGGGTTCCCCCGAAGAGGAAAGGCCTTAGGCCCGGGCTGAGCAGGGCTTCTTGTGAGATTCCCTGGGTGGTCTCAGGGCAGGTATGTCTTTGGGTCTGGACTCCCTGTGTTTGGGAGCTATTCGCGGACGTTCGGCATGTTTGGAATGGAAGGCTGCTCTGGCTGGGACCAGTGCCTAGGGAAGTAGTATCAGGAGGGTTCCCCTGAAGAGGAAAGGCCTTAGGCCCGGGCTGAGCAGGGCTTCTTGTGAGATTCCCTGGGTGGTCTCAGGGCAGGTATGTCTTTGGGTCTGGACTCCCTGTGTTTGGGAGCTATTCGCGGACGTTCGGCATGTTTGGAATGGAAGGCTGCTCTGGCTGGGACCAGTGCCTAGGGAAGTAGTATCAGGAGGGTTCCCCCGAAGAGGAAAGGCCTTAGGCCCGGGCTGAGCAGGGCTTCTTGTGAGATTCCCTGGGTGGTCTCAGGGCAGCTATGTCTTTGGGTCTGGACTCCCTGTGTTTGGGAGCTATTCCCGGACGTTCGGCATGTTTAGAATGGAAGGCTGCTCTGGCTGGGACCAGTGCCTAGGGAAGTAGTATCAGGAGGGTTCCCCCGAAGAGGAAAGGCCTTAGGCCCG
This sequence comes from Hypotaenidia okinawae, assembly GCA_027925045.1. Lineage (NCBI taxonomy): Eukaryota > Metazoa > Chordata > Aves > Gruiformes > Rallidae > Hypotaenidia > Hypotaenidia okinawae. The sequence continues at coordinate 48,715 of BSDF01000019.1, read as the reverse complement.
GGCTGAGCAGGGCTTCTTGTGAGATTCCCTGGGTGGTCTCAGGGCAGGTATGTCTTTGGGTCTGGACTCCCTGTGTTTGGGAGCTATTCCCGGACGTTCGGCATGTTTGGAATGGAAGGCTGCTCTGGCTGGGACCAGTGCCTAGGGAAGTAGTATCAGGAGGGTTCCCCCGAAGAGGAAAGGCCTTAGGCCCGGGCTGAGCAGGGCTTCTTGTGAGATTCCCTGGGTGGTCTCAGGGCAGGTATGTCTTTGGGTCTGGACTCCCTGTGTTTGGGAGCTATTCCCGGACGTTCGGCATGTTTGGAATGGAAGGCTGCTCTGGCTGGGACCAGTGCCTAGGGAAGTAGTATCAGGAGGGTTCCCCCGAAGAGGAAAGGCCTTAGGCCCGGGCTGAGCAGGGCTTCTTGTGAGATTCCCTGGGTGGTCTCAGGGCAGGTATGTCTTTGGGTCTGGACTCCCTGTGTTTGGGAGCTATTCCCGGACGTTCGGCATGTTTGGAATGGAAGGCTGCTCTGGCTGGGACCAGTGCCTAGGGAAGTAGTATCAGGAGGGTTCCCCCGAAGAGGAAAGGCCTTAGGCCCGGGCTGAGCAGGGCTTCTTGTGAGATTCCCTGGGTGGTCTCAGGGCAGGTATGTCTTTGGGTCTGGACTCCCTGTGTTTGGGAGCTATTCCCGGACGTTCGGCATGTTTGGAATGGAAGGCTGCTCTGGCTGGGACCAGTGCCTAGGGAAGTAGTATCAGGAGGGTTCCCCCGAAGAGGAAAGGCCTTAGGCCCGGGCTGAGCAGGGCTTCTTGTGAGATTCCCTGGGTGGTCTCAGGGCAGGTATGTCTTTGGGTCTGGACTCCCTGTGTTTGGGAGCTATTCCCGGACGTTCGGCATGTTTGGAATGGAAGGCTGCTCTGGCTGGGACCAGTGCCTAGGGAAGTAGTATCAGGAGGGTTCCCCCGAAGAGGAAAGGCCTTAGGCCCGGGCTGAGCAGGGCTTCTTGTGAGATTCCCTGGGTGGTCTCAGGGCAGGTATGTCTTTGGGTCTGGACTCCATGTGTTTGGGAGTTATTCCCGGACGTTCGGCATGTTTGGAATGGAAGGCTGCTCTGGCTGGGACCAGTGCCTAGGGAAGTAGTATCAGGAGGGTTCCCCCGAAGAGGAAAGGCCTTAGGCCCGGGCTGAGCAGGGCTTCTTGTGAGATTCCCTGGGTGGTCTCAGGGCAGGTATGTCTTTGGGTCTGGACTCCCTGTGTTTGGGAGCTATTCCCGGACGTTCGGCATGTTTGGAATGGAAGGCTGCTCTGGCTGGGACCAGTGCCTAGGGAAGTAGTATCAGGAGGGTTCCCCCGAAGAGGAAAGGCCTTAGGCCCGGGCTGAGCAGGGCTTCTTGTGAGATTCCCTGGGTGGTCTCAGGGCAGGTATGTCTTTGGGTCTGGACTCCCTGTGTTTGGGAGCTATTCCCGGACGTTCGGCATGTTTGGAATGGAAGGCTGCTAGGGCCAAGAGACCAGTGCCTAGGGAAGTAGTATCAGGAGGGTTCCCCCGAAGAGGAAAGGCCTTAGGCCCGGGCTGAGCAGGGCTTCTTGTGAGATTCCCTGGGTGGTCTCAGGGCAGGTATGTCTTTGGGTCTGGACTCCCTGTGTTTGGGAGCTATTCCCGGACGTTCGGCATGTTTGGAATGGAAGGCTGCTCTGGCTGGGACCAGTGCCTAGGGAAGTAGTATCAGGAGGGTTCCCCCGAAGAGGAAAGGCCTTAGGCCCGGGCTGAGCAGGGCTTCTTGTGAGATTCCCTGGGTGGTCTCAGGGCAGGTATGTCTTTGGGTCTGGACTCCCTGTGTTTGGGAGCTATTCCCGGACGTTCGGCATGTTTGGAATGGAAGGCTGCTCTGGCTGGGACCAGTGCCTAGGGAAGTAGTATCAGGAGGGTTCCCCCGAAGAGGAAAGGCCTTAGGCCCGGGCTGAGCAGGGCTTCTTGTGAGATTCCCTGGGTGGTCTCAGGGCAGGTATGTCTTTGGGTCTGGACTCCCTGTGTTTGGGAGCTATTCCCGGACGTTCGGCATGTTTGGAATGGAAGGCTGCTCTGGCTGGGACCAGTGCCTAGGGAAGTAGTATCAGGAGGGTTCCCCGAAGAGGAAAGGCCTTAGGCCCGGGCTGAGCAGGGCTTCTTGTGAGATTCCCTGGGTGGTCTCAGGGCAGGTATGTCTTTGGGTCTGGACTCCCTGTGTTTTGGAGCTATTCCTGGACGTTCGGCATGTTTGGAATGGAAGGCTGCTCTGGCTGGGACCAGTGCCTAGGGAAGTAGTATCAGGAGGGTTCCCCTGAAGAGGAAAGGCCTTAGGCCCGGGCTGAGCAGGGCTTCTTGTGAGATTCCCTGGGTGGTCTCAGGGCAGGTATGTCTTTGGGTCTGGACTCCATGTGTTTGGGAGCTATTCCCGGACGTTCGGCATGTTTGGAATGGAAGGCTGCTCTGGCTGGGACCAGTGCCTAGGGAAGTAGTATCAGGAGGGTTCCCCCGAAGAGGAAAGGCCTTAGGCCCGGGCTGAGCAGGGCTTCTTGTGAGATTCCCTGGGTGGTCTCAGGGCAGGTATGTCTTTGGGTCTGGACTCCATGTGTTTGGGAGCTATTCGCGGACGTTCTGCATGTTTAGAGTGGAAGGCTGCTCTGGCTGGGACCAGTGCCTAGGGAAGTAGTATCAGGAGGGTTCCCCCGAAGAGGAAAGGCCTTAGGCCCGGGCTGAGCAGGGCTTCTTGTGAGATTCCCTGGGTGGTCTCAGGGCAGGTATGTCTTTGGGTCTGGACTCCCTGTGTTTGGGAGCTATTCCCGGACGTTCGGCATGTTTGGAATGGAAGGCTGCTAGGGCCAAGGGACCAGTGCCTAGGGAAGTAGTATCAGGAGGGTTCCCCCGAAGAGGAAAGGCCTTAGGCCCGGGCTGAGCAGGGCTTCTTGTGAGATTCCCTGGGTGGTCTCAGGGCAGGTATGTCTTTGGGTCTGGACTCCCTGTGTTTGGGAGCTATTCCCGGACGTTCGGCATGTTTGGAATGGAAGGCTGCTCTGGCTGGGACCAGTGCCTAGGGAAGTAGTATCAGGAGGGTTCCCCCGAAGAGGAAAGGCCTTAGGCCTGGGCTGAGCAGGGCTTCTTGTGAGATTCCCTGGGTGGTCTCAGGGCAGGTATGTCTTTGGGTCTGGACTCCATGTGTTTGGGAGCTATTCGCGGACGTTCGGCATGTTTGGAGTGGAAGGCTGCTCTGGCTGGGACCAGTGCCTAGGGAAGTAGTATCAGGAGGGTTCCCCCGAAGAGGAAAGGCCTTAGGCCCGGGCTGAGCAGGGCTTCTTGTGAGATTCCCTGGGTGGTCTCAGGGCAGGTATGTCTTTGGGTCTGGACTCCCTGTGTTTGGGAGCTATTCCCGGACGTTCGGCATGTTTTGAATGGAAGGCTGCTCTGGCTGGGACCAGTGCCTAGGGAAGTAGTATCAGGAGGGTTCCCCCGAAGAGGAAAGGCCTTAGGCCCGGGCTGAGCAGGGCTTCTTGTGAGATTCCCTGGGTGGTCTCAGGGCAGGTATGTCTTTGGGTCTGGACTCCATGTGTTTGGGAGCTATTCGCGGACGTTCGGCATGTTTGGAATGGAAGGCTGCTCTGGCTGGGACCAGTGCCTAGGGAAGTAGTATCAGGAGGGTTCCCCCGAAGAGGAAAGGCCTTAGGCCCGGGCTGAGCAGGGCTTCTTGTGAGATTCCCTGGGTGGTCTCAGGGCAGGTATGTCTTTGGGTCTGGACTCCATGTGTTTGGGAGCTATTCCCGGACGTTCGGCATGTTTGGAATGGAAGGCTGCTCTGGCTGGGACCAGTGCCTAGGGAAGTAGTATCAGGAGGGTTCCCCCGAAGAGGAAAGGCCTTAGGCCCGGGCTGAGCAGGGCTTCTTGTGAGATTCCCTGGGTGGTCTCAGGGCAGGTATGTCTTTGGGTCTGGACTCCCTGTGTTTGGGAGCTATTCGCGGACGTTCGGCATGTTTGGAATGGAAGGCTGCTCTGGCTGGGACCAGTGCCTAGGGAAGTAGTATCAGGAGGGTTCCCCCGAAGAGGAAAGGCCTTAGGCCCGGGCTGAGCAGGGCTTCTTGTGAGATTCCCTGGGTGGTCTCAGGGCAGGTATGTCTTTGGGTCTGGACTCCCTGTGTTTGGGAGCTATTCCCGGACGTTCGGCATGTTTGGAATGGAAGGCTGCTAGGGCCAAGAGACCAGTGCCTAGGGAAGTAGTATCAGGAGGGTTCCCCCGAAGAGGAAAGGCCTTAGGCCCGGGCTGAGCAGGGCTTCTTGTGAGATTCCCTGGGTGGTCTCAGGGCAGGTATGTCTTTGGGTCTGGACTCCCTGTGTTTGGGAGCTATTCGCGGACGTTCGGCATGTTTGGAATGGAAGGCTGCTCTGGCTGGGACCAGTGCCTAGGGAAGTAGTATCAGGAGGGTTCCCCCGAAGAGGAAAGGCCTTAGGCCCGGGCTGAGCAGGGCTTCTTGTGAGATTCCCTGGGTGGTCTCAGGGCAGGTATGTCTTTGGGTCTGGACTCCATGTGTTTGGGAGCTATTCCCGGACGTTCGGCATGTTTGGAATGGAAGGCTGCTCTGGCTGGGACCAGTGCCTAGGGAAGTAGTATCAGGAGGGTTCCCCCGAAGAGGAAAGGCCTTAGGCCCGGGCTGAGCAGGGCTTCTTGTGAGATTCCCTGGGTGGTCTCAGGGCAGGTATGTCTTTGGGTCTGGACTCCCTGTGTTTGGGAGCTATTCCCGGACGTTCGGCATGTTTTGAATGGAAGGCTGCTAGGGCCAAGAGACCAGTGCCTAGGGAAGTAGTATCAGGAGGGTTCCCCTGAAGAGGAAAGGCCTTAGGCCCGGGCTGAGCAGGGCTTCTTGTGAGATTCCCTGGGTGGTCTCAGGGCAGGTATGTCTTTGGGTCTGGACTCCCTGTGTTTGGGAGCTATTCGCGGACGTTCGGCATGTTTGGAATGGAAGGCTGCTCTGGCTGGGACCAGTGCCTAGGGAAGTAGTATCAGGAGGGTTCCCCTGAAGAGGAAAGGCCTTAGGCCCGGGCTGAGCAGGGCTTCTTGTGAGATTCCCTGGGTGGTCTCAGGGCAGGTATGTCTTTGGGTCTGGACTCCCTGTGTTTGGGAGCTATTCCCGGACGTTCGGCATGTTTAGAATGGAAGGCTGCTCTGGCTGGGACCAGTGCCTAGGGAAGTAGTATCAGGAGGGTTCCCCCGAAGAGGAAAGGCCTTAGGCCCGGGCTGAGCAGGGCTTCTTGTGAGATTCCCTGGGTGGTCTCAGGGCAGGTATGTCTTTGGGTCTGGACTCCCTGTGTTTGGGAGCTATTCCCGGACGTTCGGCATGTTTGGAATGGAAGGCTGCTCTGGCTAGGAGACCAGTGCCTAGGGAAGTAGTATCAGGAGGGTTCCCCCGAAGAGGAAAGGCCTTAGGCCCGGGCTGAGCAGGGCTTCTTGTGAGATTCCCTGGGTGGTCTCAGGGCAGGTATGTCTTTGGGTCTGGACTCCCTGTGTTTGGGAGCTATTCCCGGACGTTCGGCATGTTTGGAATGGAAGGCTGCTCTGGCTGGGACCAGTGCCTAGGGAAGTAGTATCAGGAGGGTTCCCCCGAAGAGGAAAGGCCTTAGGCCCGGGCTGAGCAGGGCTTCTTGTGAGATTCCCTGGGTGGTCTCAGGGCAGGTATGTCTTTGGGTCTGGACTCCCTGTGTTTGGGAGCTATTCCCGGACGTTCGGCATGTTTAGAATGGAAGGCTGCTGTGGCTGGGACCAGTGCCTAGGGAAGTAGTATCAGGAGGGTTCCCCCGAAGAGGAAAGGCCTTAGGCCCGGGCTGAGCAGGGCTTCTTGTGAGATTCCCTGGGTGGTCTCAGGGCAGGTATGTCTTTGGGTCTGGACTCCCTGTGTTTGGGAGCTATTCCCGGACGTTCGGCATGTTTGGAATGGAAGGCTGCTCTGGCTAGGAGACCAGTGCCTAGGGAAGTAGTATCAGGAGGGTTCCCCCGAAGAGGAAAGGCCTTAGGCCCGGGCTGAGCAGGGCTTCTTGTGAGATTCCCTGGGTGGTCTCAGGGCAGGTATGTCTTTGGGTCTGGACTCCCTGTGTTTGGGAGCTATTCCCGGACGTTCGGCATGTTTAGAATGGAAGGCTGCTCTGGCTGGGACCAGTGCCTAGTGAAGTAATATCAGGAGGGTTCCCCCGAAGAGGAAAGGCCTTAGGCCCGGGCTGAGCAGGGCTTCTTGTGAGATTCCCTGGGTGGTCTCAGGGCAGGTATGTCTTTGGGTCTGGACTCCATGTGTTTGGGAGCTATTCCCGGACGTTCGGCATGTTTGGAATGGAAGGCTGCTCTGGCTGGGACCAGTGCCTAGGGAAGTAGTATCAGGAGGGTTCCCCCGAAGAGGAAAGGCCTTAGGCCCGGGCTGAGCAGGGCTTCTTGTGAGATTCCCTGGGTGGTCTCAGGGCAGGTATGTCTTTGGGTCTGGACTCCATGTGTTTGGGAGCTATTCGTGGACGTTCGGCATGTTTGGAATGGAAGGCTGCTCTGGCTGGGACCAGTGCCTAGGGAAGTAGTATCAGGAGGGTTCCCCTGAAGAGGAAAGGCCTTAGGCCCGGGCTGAGCAGGGCTTCTTGTGAGATTCCCTGGGTGGTCTCAGGGCAGGTATGTCTTTGGGTCTGGACTCCCTGTGTTTGGGAGCTATTCGCGGACGTTCGGCATGTTTGGAATGGAAGGCTGCTCTGGCTGGGACCAGTGCCTAGGGAAGTAGTATCAGGAGGGTTCCCCCGAAGAGGAAAGGCCTTAGGCCTGGGCTGAGCAGGGCTTCTTGTGAGATTCCCTGGGTGGTCTCAGGGCAGGTATGTCTTTGGGTCTGGACTCCATGTGTTTGGGAGCTATTCGCGGACGTTCGGCATGTTTAGAGTGGAAGGCTGCTCTGGCTGGGACCAGTGCCTAGGGAAGTAGTATCAGGAGGGTTCCCCCGAAGAGGAAAGGCCTTAGGCCCGGGCTGAGCAGGGCTTCTTGTGAGATTCCCTGGGTGGTCTCAGGGCAGGTATGTCTTTGGGTCTGGACTCCCTGTGTTTGGGAGCTATTCCCGGACGTTCGGCATGTTTTGAATGGAAGGCTGCTAGGGCCAAGAGACCAGTGCCTAGGGAAGTAGTATCAGGAGGGTTCTCCTGAAGAGGAAAGGCCTTAGTCCCGGGCTGAGCAGGGCTTCTTGTGAGATTCCCTGGGTGGTCTCAGGGCAGGTATGTCTTTGGGTCTGGACTCCCTGTGTTTGGGAGCTATTCGCGGACGTTCGGCATGTTTGGAATGGAAGGCTGCTCTGGCTGGGACCAGTGCCTAGGGAAGTAGTATCAGGAGGGTTCCCCTGAAGAGGAAAGGCCTTAGGCCCGGGCTGAGCAGGGCTTCTTGTGAGATTCCCTGGGTGGTCTCAGGGCAGGTATGTCTTTGGGTCTGGACTCCCTGTGTTTGGGAGCTATTCCCGGACGTTCGGCATGTTTGGAATGGAAGGCTGCTCTGGCTGGGACCAGTGCCTAGGGAAGTAGTATCAGGAGGGTTCCCCCGAAGAGGAAAGGCCTTAGGCCCGGGCTGAGCAGGGCTTCTTGTGAGATTCCCTGGGTGGTCTCAGGGCAGGTATGTCTTTGGGTCTGGACTCCCTGTGTTTGGGAGCTATTCCCGGACGTTCGGCATGTTTGGAATGGAAGGCTGCTCTGGCTGGGACCAGTGCCTAGGGAAGTAGTATCAGGAGGGTTCCCCCGAAGAGGAAAGGCCTTAGGCCCGGGCTGAGCAGGGCTTCTTGTGAGATTCCCTGGGTGGTCTCAGGGCAGGTATGTCTTTGGGTCTGGACTCCCTGTGTTTGGGAGCTATTCCCGGACGTTCGGCATGTTTGGAATGGAAGGCTGCTCTGGCTGGGACCAGTGCCTAGTGAAGTAATATCAGGAGGGTTCCCCCGAAGAGGAAAGGCCTTAGGCCCGGGCTGAGCAGGGCTTCTTGTGAGATTCCCTGGGTGGTCTCAGGGCAGGTATGTCTTTGGGTCTGGACTCCCTGTGTTTGGGAGCTATTCCCGGACGTTCGGCATGTTTGGAATGGAAGGCTGCTCTGGCTGGGACCAGTGCCTAGGGAAGTAGTATCAGGAGGGTTCCCCCGAAGAGGAAAGGCCTTAGGCCCGGGCTGAGCAGGGCTTCTTGTGAGATTCCCTGGGTGGTCTCAGGGCAGGTATGTCTTTGGGTCTGGACTCCCTGTGTTTGGGAGCTATTCCCGGACGTTCGGCATGTTTGGAATGGAAGGCTGCTCTGGCTGGGACCAGTGCCTAGGGAAGTAGTATCAGGAGGGTTCCCCCGAAGAGGAAAGGCCTTAGGCCCGGGCTGAGCAGGGCTTCTTGTGAGATTCCCTGGGTGGTCTCAGGGCAGGTATGTCTTTGGGTCTGGACTCCCTGTGTTTGGGAGCTATTCCCGGACGTTCGGCATGTTTGGAATGGAAGGCTGCTAGGGCGAAGAGACCAGTGCCTAGGGAAGTAGTATCAGGAGGGTTCCCCCGAAGAGGAAAGGCCTTAGGCCCGGGCTGAGCAGGGCTTCTTGTGAGATTCCCTGGGTGGTCTCAGGGCAGGTATGTCTTTGGGTCTGGACTCCCTGTGTTTGGGAGCTATTCCCGGACGTTCGGCATGTTTGGAATGGAAGGCTGCTCTGGCTGGGACCAGTGCCTAGGGAAGTAGTATCAGGAGGGTTCCCCCGAAGAGGAAAGGCCTTAGGCCCGGGCTGAGCAGGGCTTCTTGTGAGATTCCCTGGGTGGTCTCAGGGCAGGTATGTCTTTGGGTCTGGACTCCCTGTGTTTGGGAGCTATTCCCGGACGTTCGGCATGTTTGGAATGGAAGGCTGCTGTGGCTGGGACCAGTGCCTAGGGAAGTAGTATCAGGAGGGTTCCCCTGAAGAGGAAAGGCCTTAGGCCCGGGCTGAGCAGGGCTTCTTGTGAGATTCCCTGGGTGGTCTCAGGGCAGGTATGTCTTTGGGTCTGGACTCCCTGTGTTTGGGAGCTATTCCCGGACGTTCGGCATGTTTGGAATGGAAGGCTGCTCTGGCAGGGACCAGTGCCTAGGGAAGTAGTATCAGGAGGGTTCCCCCGAAGAGGAAAGGCCTTAGGCCCGGGCTGAGCAGGGCTTCTTGTGAGATTCCCTGGGTGGTCTCAGGGCAGGTATGTCTTTGGGTCTGGACTCCCTGTGTTTGGGAGCTATTCCCGGACGTTCGGCATGTTTGGAATGGAAGGCTGCTCTGGCTGGGACCAGTGCCTAGGGAAGTAGTATCAGGAGGGTTCCCCCGAAGAGGAAAGGCCTTAGGCCCGGGCTGAGCAGGGCTTCTTGTGAGATTCCCTGGGTGGTCTCAGGGCAGGTATGTCTTTGGGTCTGGACTCCCTGTGTTTGGGAGCTATTCCCGGACGTTCGGCATGTTTGGAATGGAAGGCTGCTCTGGCTGGGACCAGTGCCTAGGGAAGTAGTATCAGGAGGGTTCCCCCGAAGAGGAAAGGCCTTAGGCCCGGGCTGAGCAGGGCTTCTTGTGAGATTCCCTGGGTGGTCTCAGGGCAGGTATGTCTTTGGGTCTGGACTCCCTGTGTTTGGGAGCTATTCGCGGACGTTCGGCATGTTTGGAATGGAAGGCTGCTCTGGCTGGGACCAGTGCCTAGGGAAGTAGTATCAGGAGGGTTCCCCCGAAGAGGAAAGGCCTTAGGCCCGGGCTGAGCAGGGCTTCTTGTGAGATTCCCTGGGTGGTCTCAGGGCAGGTATGTCTTTGGGTCTGGACTCCCTGTGTTTGGGAGCTATTCGCGGACGTTCGGCATGTTTGGAATGGAAGGCTGCTCTGGCTGGGACCAGTGCCTAGGGAAGTAGTATCAGGAGGGTTCCCCCGAAGAGGAAAGGCCTTAGGCCCGGGCTGAGCAGGGCTTCTTGTGAGATTCCCTGGGTGGTCTCAGGGCAGGTATGTCTTTGGGTCTGGACTCCCTGTGTTTGGGAGCTATTCGCGGACGTTCGGCATGTTTGGAATGGAAGGCTGCTCTGGCTGGGACCAGTGCCTAGGGAAGTAGTATCAGGAGGGTTCCCCCGAAGAGGAAAGGCCTTAGGCCCGGGCTGAGCAGGGCTTCTTGTGAGATTCCCTGGGTGGTCTCAGGGCAGGTATGTCTTTGGGTCTGGACTCCCTGTGTTTGGGAGCTATTCCCGGACGTTCGGCATGTTTGGAATGGAAGGCTGCTCTGGCAGGGACCAGTGCCTAGGGAAGTAGTATCAGGAGGGTTCCCCTGAAGAGGAAAGGCCTTAGTCCCGGGCTGAGCAGGGCTTCTTGTGAGATTCCCTGGGTGGTCTCAGGGCAGGTATGTCTTTGGGTCTGGACTCCCTGTGTTTGGGAGCTATTCCCGGACGTTCGGCATGTTTGGAATGGAAGGCTGCTCTGGCTGGGACCAGTGCCTAGGGAAGTAGTATCAGGAGGGTTCCCCTGAAGAGGAAAGGCCTTAGGCCCGGGCTGAGCAGGGCTTCTTGTGAGATTCCCTGGGTGGTCTCAGGGCAGGTATGTCTTTGGGTCTGGACTCCCTGTGTTTGGGAGCTATTCCCGGACGTTCGGCATGTTTGGAATGGAAGGCTGCTCTGGCTGGGACCAGTGCCTAGGGAAGTAGTATCAGGAGGGTTCCCCCGAAGAGGAAAGGCCTTAGGCCCGGGCTGAGCAGGGCTTCTTGTGAGATTCCCTGGGTGGTCTCAGGGCAGGTATGTCTTTGGGTCTGGACTCCCTGTGTTTGGGAGCTATTCCCGGACGTTCGGCATGTTTGGAATGGAAGGCTGCTCTGGCTGGGACCAGTGCCTAGGGAAGTAGTATCAGGAGGGTTCCCCCGAAGAGGAAAGGCCTTAGGCCCGGGCTGAGCAGGGCTTCTTGTGAGATTCCCTGGGTGGTCTCAGGGCAGGTATGTCTTTGGGTCTGGACTCCCTGTGTTTGGGAGCTATTCCCGGACGTTCGGCATGTTTGGAATGGAAGGCTGCTCTGGCTGGGACCAGTGCCTAGGGAAGTAGTATCAGGAGGGTTCCCCCGAAGAGGAAAGGCCTTAGGCCCGGGCTGAGCAGGGCTTCTTGTGAGATTCCCTGGGTGGTCTCAGGGCAGGTATGTCTTTGGGTCTGGACTCCCTGTGTTTGGGAGCTATTCCCGGACGTTCGGCATGTTTGGAATGGAAGGCTGCTCTGGCTGGGACCAGTGCCTAGGGAAGTAGTATCAGGAGGGTTCCCCCGAAGAGGAAAGGCCTTAGGCCCGGGCTGAGCAGGGCTTCTTGTGAGATTCCCTGGGTGGTCTCAGGGCAGGTATGTCTTTGGGTCTGGACTCCATGTGTTTGGGAGCTATTCCCGGACGTTCGGCATGTTTGGAATGGAAGGCTGCTCTGGCTGGGACCAGTGCCTAGGGAAGTAGTATCAGGAGGGTTCCCCCGAAGAGGAAAGGCCTTAGGCCCGGGCTGAGCAGGGCTTCTTGTGAGATTCCCTGGGTGGTCTCAGGGCAGGTATGTCTTTGGGTCTGGACTCCCTGTGTTTGGGAGCTATTCCCGGACGTTCGGCATGTTTGGAATGGAAGGCTGCTCTGGCTAGGAGACCAGTGCCTAGGGAAGTAGTATCAGGAGGGTTCCCCCGAAGAGGAAAGGCCTTAGGCCCGGGCTGAGCAGGGCTTCTTGTGAGATTCCCTGGGTGGTCTCAGGGCAGGTATGTCTTTGGGTCTGGACTCCCTGTGTTTGGGAGCTATTCCCGGACGTTCGGCATGTTTGGAATGGAAGGCTGCTCTGGCTGGGACCAGTGCCTAGGGAAGTAGTATCAGGAGGGTTCCCCCGAAGAGGAAAGGCCTTAGGCCCGGGCTGAGCAGGGCTTCTTGTGAGATTCCCTGGGTGGTCTCAGGGCAGGTATGTCTTTGGGTCTGGACTCCCTGTGTTTGGGAGCTATTCCCGGACGTTCGGCATGTTTGGAATGGAAGGCTGCTCTGGCTGGGACCAGTGCCTAGGGAAGTAGTATCAGGAGGGTTCCCCCGAAGAGGAAAGGCCTTAGGCCCGGGCTGAGCAGGGCTTCTTGTGAGATTCCCTGGGTGGTCTCAGGGCAGGTATGTCTTTGGGTCTGGACTCCCTGTGTTTGGGAGCTATTCCCGGACGTTCGGCATGTTTGGAATGGAAGGCTGCTCGGGCTAGGAGACCAGTGCCTAGGGAAGTAGTATCAGGAGGGTTCCCCCGAAGAGGAAAGGCCTTAGGCCCGGGCTGAGCAGGGCTTCTTGTGAGATTCCCTGGGTGGTCTCAGGGCAGGTATGTCTTTGGGTCTGGACTCCCTGTGTTTGGGAGCTATTCCCGGACGTTCGGCATGTTTGGAATGGAAGGCTGCTCTGGCTGGGACCAGTGCCTAGGGAAGTAGTATCAGGAGGGTTCCCCCGAAGAGGAAAGGCCTTAGGCCCGGGCTGAGCAGGGCTTCTTGTGAGATTCCCTGGGTGGTCTCAGGGCAGGTATGTCTTTGGGTCTGGACTCCCTGTGTTTGGGAGCTATTCCCGGACGTTCGGCATGTTTGGAATGGAAGGCTGCTCTGGCTGGGACCAGTGCCTAGGGAAGTAGTATCAGGAGGGTTCCCCCGAAGAGGAAAGGCCTTAGGCCCGGGCTGAGCAGGGCTTCTTGTGAGATTCCCTGGGTGGTCTCAGGGCAGGTATGTCTTTGGGTCTGGACTCCCTGTGTTTGGGAGCTATTCCCGGACGTTCGGCATGTTTGGAATGGAAGGCTGCTCTGGCTGGGACCAGTGCCTAGGGAAGTAGTATCAGGAGGGTTCCCCCGAAGAGGAAAGGCCTTAGGCCCGGGCTGAGCAGGGCTTCTTGTGAGATTCCCTGGGTGGTCTCAGGGCAGGTATGTCTTTGGGTCTGGACTCCCTGTGTTTGGGAGCTATTCCCGGACGTTCGGCATGTTTGGAATGGAAGGCTGCTCTGGCTGGGACCAGTGCCTAGGGAAGTAGTATCAGGAGGGTTCCCCCGAAGAGGAAAGGCCTTAGGCCCGGGCTGAGCAGGGCTTCTTGTGAGATTCCCTGGGTGGTCTCAGGGCAGGTATGTCTTTGGGTCTGGACTCCCTGTGTTTGGGAGCTATTCCCGGACGTTCGGCATGTTTGGAATGGAAGGCTGCTCTGGCTGGGACCAGTGCCTAGGGAAGTAGTATCAGGAGGGTTCCCCCGAAGAGGAAAGGCCTTAGGCCCGGGCTGAGCAGGGCTTCTTGTGAGATTCCCTGGGTGGTCTCAGGGCAGGTATGTCTTTGGGTCTGGACTCCCTGTGTTTGGGAGCTATTCCCGGACGTTCGGCATGTTTGGAATGGAAGGCTGCTCTGGCTGGGACCAGTGCCTAGGGAAGTAGTATCAGGAGGGTTCCCCCGAAGAGGAAAGGCCTTAGGCCCGGGCTGAGCAGGGCTTCTTGTGAGATTCCCTGGGTGGTCTCAGGGCAGGTATGTCTTTGGGTCTGGACTCCCTGTGTTTGGGAGCTATTCCCGGACGTTCGGCATGTTTGGAATGGAAGGCTGCTCTGGCTGGGACCAGTGCCTAGGGAAGTAGTATCAGGAGGGTTCCCCCGAAGAGGAAAGGCCTTAGGCCCGGGCTGAGCAGGGCTTCTTGTGAGATTCCCTGGGTGGTCTCAGGGCAGGTATGTCTTTGGGTCTGGACTCCCTGTGTTTGGGAGCTATTCCCGGACGTTCGGCATGTTTGGAATGGAAGGCTGCTCTGGCTGGGACCAGTGCCTAGGGAAGTAGTATCAGGAGGGTTCCCCCGAAGAGGAAAGGCCTTAGGCCCGGGCTGAGCAGGGCTTCTTGTGAGATTCCCTGGGTGGTCTCAGGGCAGGTATGTCTTTGGGTCTGGACTCCCTGTGTTTGGGAGCTATTCCCGGACGTTCGGCATGTTTGGAATGGAAGGCTGCTCTGGCTGGGACCAGTGCCTAGGGAAGTAGTATCAGGAGGGTTCCCCCGAAGAGGAAAGGCCTTAGGCCCGGGCTGAGCAGGGCTTCTTGTGAGATTCCCTGGGTGGTCTCAGGGCAGGTATGTCTTTGGGTCTGGACTCCCTGTGTTTGGGAGCTATTCCCGGACGTTCGGCATGTTTGGAATGGAAGGCTGCTCTGGCAGGGACCAGTGCCTAGGGAAGTAGTATCAGGAGGGTTCCCCCGAAGAGGAAAGGCCTTAGGCCCGGGCTGAGCAGGGCTTCTTGTGAGATTCCCTGGGTGGTCTCAGGGCAGGTATGTCTTTGGGTCTGGACTCCCTGTGTTTGGGAGCTATTCCCGGACGTTCGGCATGTTTGGAATGGAAGGCTGCTCTGGCTGGGACCAGTGCCTAGGGAAGTAGTATCAGGAGGGTTCCCCCGAAGAGGAAAGGCCTTAGGCCCGGGCTGAGCAGGGCTTCTTGTGAGATTCCCTGGGTGGTCTCAGGGCAGGTATGTCTTTGGGTCTGGACTCCCTGTGTTTGGGAGCTATTCCCGGACGTTCGGCATGTTTGGAATGGAAGGCTGCTCTGGCTGGGACCAGTGCCTAGGGAAGTAGTATCAGGAGGGTTCCCCCGAAGAGGAAAGGCCTTAGGCCCGGGCTGAGCAGGGCTTCTTGTGAGATTCCCTGGGTGGTCTCAGGGCAGGTATGTCTTTGGGTCTGGACTCCCTGTGTTTGGGAGCTATTCCCGGACGTTCGGCATGTTTGGAATGGAAGGCTGCTCTGGCTGGGACCAGTGCCTAGGGAAGTAGTATCAGGAGGGTTCCCCCGAAGAGGAAAGGCCTTAGGCCCGGGCTGAGCAGGGCTTCTTGTGAGATTCCCTGGGTGGTCTCAGGGCAGGTATGTCTTTGGGTCTGGACTCCCTGTGTTTGGGAGCTATTCCCGGACGTTCGGCATGTTTGGAATGGAAGGCTGCTCTGGCTGGGACCAGTGCCTAGGGAAGTAGTATCAGGAGGGTTCCCCCGAAGAGGAAAGGCCTTAGGCCCGGGCTGAGCAGGGCTTCTTGTGAGATTCCCTGGGTGGTCTCAGGGCAGGTATGTCTTTGGGTCTGGACTCCCTGTGTTTGGGAGCTATTCCCGGACGTTCGGCATGTTTGGAATGGAAGGCTGCTCTGGCTGGGACCAGTGCCTAGGGAAGTAGTATCAGGAGGGTTCCCCCGAAGAGGAAAGGCCTTAGGCCCGGGCTGAGCAGGGCTTCTTGTGAGATTCCCTGGGTGGTCTCAGGGCAGGTATGTCTTTGGGTCTGGACTCCCTGTGTTTGGGAGCTATTCCCGGACGTTCGGCATGTTTGGAATGGAAGGCTGCTCTGGCTGGGACCAGTGCCTAGGGAAGTAGTATCAGGAGGGTTCCCCCGAAGAGGAAAGGCCTTAGGCCCGGGCTGAGCAGGGCTTCTTGTGAGATTCCCTGGGTGGTCTCAGGGCAGGTATGTCTTTGGGTCTGGACTCCCTGTGTTTGGGAGCTATTCCCGGACGTTCGGCATGTTTGGAATGGAAGGCTGCTCTGGCTGGGACCAGTGCCTAGGGAAGTAGTATCAGGAGGGTTCCCCCGAAGAGGAAAGGCCTTAGGCCCGGGCTGAGCAGGGCTTCTTGTGAGATTCCCTGGGTGGTCTCAGGGCAGGTATGTCTTTGGGTCTGGACTCCCTGTGTTTGGGAGCTATTCCCGGACGTTCGGCATGTTTGGAATGGAAGGCTGCTCTGGCTGGGACCAGTGCCTAGGGAAGTAGTATCAGGAGGGTTCCCCCGAAGAGGAAAGGCCTTAGGCCCGGGCTGAGCAGGGCTTCTTGTGAGATTCCCTGGGTGGTCTCAGGGCAGGTATGTCTTTGGGTCTGGACTCCCTGTGTTTGGGAGCTATTCCCGGACGTTCGGCATGTTTGGAATGGAAGGCTGCTCTGGCTAGGACCAGTGCCTAGGGAAGTAGTATCAGGAGGGTTCCCCTGAAGAGGAAAGGCCTTAGGCCCGGGCTGAGCAGGGCTTCTTGTGAGATTCCCTGGGTGGTCTCAGGGCAGGTATGTCTTTGGGTCTGGACTCCCTGTGTTTGGGAGCTATTCCCGGACGTTCGGCATGTTTGGAATGGAAGGCTGCTCTGGCTGGGACCAGTGCCTAGGGAAGTAGTATCAGGAGGGTTCCCCCGAAGAGGAAAGGCCTTAGGCCCGGGCTGAGCAGGGCTTCTTGTGAGATTCCCTGGGTGGTCTCAGGGCAGGTATGTCTTTGGGTCTGGACTCCCTGTGTTTGGGAGCTATTCGCGGACGTTCGGCATGTTTGGAATGGAAGGCTGCTCTGGCTGGGACCAGTGCCTAGGGAAGTAGTATCAGGAGGGTTCCCCCGAAGAGGAAAGGCCTTAGGCCCGGGCTGAGCAGGGCTTCTTGTGAGATTCCCTGGGTGGTCTCAGGGCAGGTATGTCTTTGGGTCTGGACTCCATGTGTTTGGGAGCTATTCCCGGACGTTCGGCATGTTTAGAATGGAAGGCTGCTCTGGCTGGGACCAGTGCCTAGGGAAGTAGTATCAGGAGGGTTCCCCCGAAGAGGAAAGGCCTTAGGCCCGGGCTGAGCAGGGCTTCTTGTGAGATTCCCTGGGTGGTCTCAGGGCAGGTATGTCTTTGGGTCTGGACTCCCTGTGTTTGGGAGCTATTCCCGGACGTTCGGCATGTTTGGAATGGAAGGCTGCTCTGGCTGGGACCAGTGCCTAGGGAAGTAGTATCAGGAGGGTTCCCCCGAAGAGGAAAGGCCTTAGGCCCGGGCTGAGCAGGGCTTCTTGTGAGATTCCCTGGGTGGTCTCAGGGCAGGTATGTCTTTGGGTCTGGACTCCCTGTGTTTGGGAGCTATTCCCGGACGTTCGGCATGTTTGGAATGGAAGGCTGCTCTGGCTGGGACCAGTGCCTAGGGAAGTAGTATCAGGAGGGTTCCCCTGAAGAGGAAAGGCCTTAGGCCCGGGCTGAGCAGGGCTTCTTGTGAGATTCCCTGGGTGGTCTCAGGGCAGGTATGTCTTTGGGTCTGGACTCCCTGTGTTTGGGAGCTATTCGCGGACGTTCGGCATGTTTGGAATGGAAGGCTGCTCTGGCTGGGACCAGTGCCTAGGGAAGTAGTATCAGGAGGGTTCCCCTGAAGAGGAAAGGCCTTAGGCCCGGGCTGAGCAGGGCTTCTTGTGAGATTCCCTGGGTGGTCTCAGGGCAGGTATGTCTTTGGGTCTGGACTCCCTGTGTTTGGGAGCTATTCCCGGACGTTCGGCATGTTTGGAATGGAAGGCTGCTCTGGCTGGGACCAGTGCCTAGGGAAGTAGTATCAGGAGGGTTCCCCCGAAGAGGAAAGGCCTTAGGCCCGGGCTGAGCAGGGCTTCTTGTGAGATTCCCTGGGTGGTCTCAGGGCAGGTATGTCTTTGGGTCTGGACTCCCTGTGTTTGGGAGCTATTCCCGGACGTTCGGCATGTTTGGAATGGAAGGCTGCTCTGGCTAGGAGACCAGTGCCTAGGGAAGTAGTATCAGGAGGGTTCCCCTGAAGAGGAAAGGCCTTAGGCCCGGGCTGAGCAGGGCTTCTTGTGAGATTCCCTGGGTGGTCTCAGGGCAGGTATGTCTTTGGGTCTGGACTCCCTGTGTTTGGGAGCTATTCGCGGACGTTCGGCATGTTTGGAATGGAAGGCTGCTCTGGCTGGGACCAGTGCCTAGGGAAGTAGTATCAGGAGGGTTCCCCTGAAGAGGAAAGGCCTTAGGCCCGGGCTGAGCAGGGCTTCTTGTGAGATTCCCTGGGTGGTCTCAGGGCAGGTATGTCTTTGGGTCTGGACTCCCTGTGTTTGGGAGCTATTCCCGGACGTTCGGCATGTTTGGAATGGAAGGCTGCTCTGGCTGGGACCAGTGCCTAGGGAAGTAGTATCAGGAGGGTTCCCCCGAAGAGGAAAGGCCTTAGGCCCGGGCTGAGCAGGGCTTCTTGTGAGATTCCCTGGGTGGTCTCAGGGCAGGTATGTCTTTGGGTCTGGACTCCCTGTGTTTGGGAGCTATTCCCGGACGTTCGGCATGTTTGGAATGGAAGGCTGCTCTGGCTGGGACCAGTGCCTAGGGAAGTAGTATCAGGAGGGTTCCCCCGAAGAGGAAAGGCCTTAGGCCCGGGCTGAGCAGGGCTTCTTGTGAGATTCCCTGGGTGGTCTCAGGGCAGGTATGTCTTTGGGTCTGGACTCCCTGTGTTTGGGAGCTATTCCCGGACGTTCGGCATGTTTGGAATGGAAGGCTGCTCTGGCTGGGACCAGTGCCTAGGGAAGTAGTATCAGGAGGGTTCCCCCGAAGAGGAAAGGCCTTAGGCCCGGGCTGAGCAGGGCTTCTTGTGAGATTCCCTGGGTGGTCTCAGGGCAGGTATGTCTTTGGGTCTGGACTCCCTGTGTTTGGGAGCTATTCCCGGACGTTCGGCATGTTTGGAATGGAAGGCTGCTCTGGCTGGGACCAGTGCCTAGGGAAGTAGTATCAGGAGGGTTCCCCCGAAGAGGAAAGGCCTTAGGCCCGGGCTGAGCAGGGCTTCTTGTGAGATTCCCTGGGTGGTCTCAGGGCAGGTATGTCTTTGGGTCTGGACTCCCTGTGTTTGGGAGCTATTCCCGGACGTTCGGCATGTTTGGAATGGAAGGCTGCTCTGGCTGGGACCAGTGCCTAGGGAAGTAGTATCAGGAGGGTTCCCCCGAAGAGGAAAGGCCTTAGGCCCGGGCTGAGCAGGGCTTCTTGTGAGATTCCCTGGGTGGTCTCAGGGCAGGTATGTCTTTGGGTCTGGACTCCCTGTGTTTGGGAGCTATTCCCGGACGTTCGGCATGTTTGGAATGGAAGGCTGCTCTGGCTGGGACCAGTGCCTAGGGAAGTAGTATCAGGAGGGTTCCCCCGAAGAGGAAAGGCCTTAGGCCCGGGCTGAGCAGGGCTTCTTGTGAGATTCCCTGGGTGGTCTCAGGGCAGGTATGTCTTTGGGTCTGGACTCCCTGTGTTTGGGAGCTATTCCCGGACGTTCGGCATGTTTGGAATGGAAGGCTGCTCTGGCTGAGAGACCAGTGCCTAGGGAAGTAGTATCAGGAGGGTTCCCCCGAAGAGGAAAGGCCTTAGGCCCGGGCTGAGCAGGGCTTCTTGTGAGATTCCCTGGGTGGTCTCAGGGCAGGTATGTCTTTGGGTCTGGACTCCCTGTGTTTGGGAGCTATTCCCGGACGTTCGGCATGTTTGGAATGGAAGGCTGCTCTGGCTGGGACCAGTGCCTAGGGAAGTAGTATCAGGAGGGTTCCCCCGAAGAGGAAAGGCCTTAGGCCCGGGCTGAGCAGGGCTTCTTGTGAGATTCCCTGGGTGGTCTCAGGGCAGGTATGTCTTTGGGTCTGGACTCCCTGTGTTTGGGAGCTATTCCCGGACGTTCGGCATGTTTGGAATGGAAGGCTGCTCTGGCTGGGACCAGTGCCTAGGGAAGTAGTATCAGGAGGGTTCCCCCGAAGAGGAAAGGCCTTAGGCCCGGGCTGAGCAGGGCTTCTTGTGAGATTCCCTGGGTGGTCTCAGGGCAGGTATGTCTTTGGGTCTGGACTCCCTGTGTTTGGGAGCTATTCCCGGACGTTCGGCATGTTTGGAATGGAAGGCTGCTCTGGCTGGGACCAGTGCCTAGGGAAGTAGTATCAGGAGGGTTCCCCCGAAGAGGAAAGGCCTTAGGCCCGGGCTGAGCAGGGCTTCTTGTGAGATTCCCTGGGTGGTCTCAGGGCAGGTATGTCTTTGGGTCTGGACTCCCTGTGTTTGGGAGCTATTCCCGGACGTTCGGCATGTTTGGAATGGAAGGCTGCTCTGGCTGGGACCAGTGCCTAGGGAAGTAGTATCAGGAGGGTTCCCCCGAAGAGGAAAGGCCTTAGGCCTGGGCTGAGCAGGGCTTCTTGTGAGATTCCCTGGGTGGTCTCAGGGCAGGTATGTCTTTGGGTCTGGACTCCCTGTGTTTGGGAGCTATTCCCGGACGTTCGGCATGTTTGGAATGGAAGGCTGCTCTGGCTGGGACCAGTGCCTAGGGAAGTAGTATCAGGAGGGTTCCCCCGAAGAGGAAAGGCCTTAGGCCCGGGCTGAGCAGGGCTTCTTGTGAGATTCCCTGGGTGGTCTCAGGGCAGGTATGTCTTTGGGTCTGGACTCCCTGTGTTTGGGAGCTATTCCCGGACGTTCGGCATGTTTGGAATGGAAGGCTGCTCTGGCCAGGAGACCAGTGCCTAGGGAAGTAGTATCAGGAGGGTTCCCCCGAAGAGGAAAGGCCTTAGGCCCGGGCTGAGCAGGGCTTCTTGTGAGATTCCCTGGGTGGTCTCAGGGCAGGTATGTCTTTGGGTCTGGACTCCCTGTGTTTGGGAGCTATTCCCGGACGTTCGGCATGTTTGGAATGGAAGGCTGCTCTGGCTGGGACCAGTGCCTAGGGAAGTAGTATCAGGAGGGTTCCCCGAAGAGGAAAGGCCTTAGGCCCGGGCTGAGCAGGGCTTCTTGTGAGATTCCCTGGGTGGTCTCAGGGCAGGTATGTCTTTGGGTCTGGACTCCCTGTGTTTGGGAGCTATTCCCGGACGTTCGGCATGTTTGGAATGGAAGGCTGCTCTGGCTGGGACCAGTGCCTAGGGAAGTAGTATCAGGAGGGTTCCCCCGAAGAGGAAAGGCCTTAGGCCCGGGCTGAGCAGGGCTTCTTGTGAGATTCCCTGGGTGGTCTCAGGGCAGCTATGTCTTTGGGTCTGGACTCCCTGTGTTTGGGAGCTATTCCCGGACGTTCGGCATGTTTGGAATGGAAGGCTGCTCTGGCTAGGAGACCAGTGCCTAGGGAAGTAGTATCAGGAGGGTTCCCCTGAAGAGGAAAGGCCTTAGGCCCGGGCTGAGCAGGGCTTCTTGTGAGATTCCCTGGGTGGTCTCAGGGCAGGTATGTCTTTGGGTCTGGACTCCCTGTGTTTGGGAGCTATTCCCGGACGTTCGGCATGTTTGGAATGGAAGGCTGCTCTGGCTGGGACCAGTGCCTAGGGAAGTAGTATCAGGAGGGTTCCCCCGAAGAGGAAAGGCCTTAGGCCCGGGCTGAGCAGGGCTTCTTGTGAGATTCCCTGGGTGGTCTCAGGGCAGGTATGTCTTTGGGTCTGGACTCCCTGTGTTTGGGAGCTATTCCCGGACGTTCGGCATGTTTAGAATGGAAGGCTGCTCTGGCTGGGACCAGTGCCTAGGGAAGTAGTATCAGGAGGGTTCCCCCGAAGAGGAAAGGCCTTAGGCCCGGGCTGAGCAGGGCTTCTTGTGAGATTCCCTGGG
Source organism: Hypotaenidia okinawae (assembly GCA_027925045.1). NCBI lineage: Eukaryota > Metazoa > Chordata > Aves > Gruiformes > Rallidae > Hypotaenidia > Hypotaenidia okinawae. The sequence goes on along the minus strand of BSDF01000019.1, from coordinate 27,510 downwards.
TGGTCTCAGGGCAGGTATGTCTTTGGGTCTGGACTCCCTGTGTTTGGGAGCTATTCCCGGACGTTCGGCATGTTTGGAATGGAAGGCTGCTCTGGCTGGGACCAGTGCCTAGGGAAGTAGTATCAGGAGGGTTCCCCCGAAGAGGAAAGGCCTTAGGCCCGGGCTGAGCAGGGCTTCTTGTGAGATTCCCTGGGTGGTCTCAGGGCAGGTATGTCTTTGGGTCTGGACTCCCTGTGTTTGGGAGCTATTCCCGGACGTTCGGCATGTTTGGAATGGAAGGCTGCTCTGGCTGGGACCAGTGCCTAGGGAAGTAGTATCAGGAGGGTTCCCCCGAAGAGGAAAGGCCTTAGGCCCGGGCTGAGCAGGGCTTCTTGTGAGATTCCCTGGGTGGTCTCAGGGCAGGTATGTCTTTGGGTCTGGACTCCCTGTGTTTGGGAGCTATTCCCGGACGTTCGGCATGTTTGGAATGGAAGGCTGCTCTGGCTGGGACCAGTGCCTAGGGAAGTAGTATCAGGAGGGTTCCCCCGAAGAGGAAAGGCCTTAGGCCCGGGCTGAGCAGGGCTTCTTGTGAGATTCCCTGGGTGGTCTCAGGGCAGGTATGTCTTTGGGTCTGGACTCCCTGTGTTTGGGAGGTATTCCCGGACGTTCGGCATGTTTGGAATGGAAGGCTGCTAGGGCTGAGAGACCAGTGCCTAGGGAAGTAGTATCAGGAGGGTTCCCCTGAAGAGGAAAGGCCTTAGGCCCGGGCTGAGCAGGGCTTCTTGTGAGATTCCCTGGGTGGTCTCAGGGCAGGTATGTCTTTGGGTCTGGACTCCCTGTGTTTGGGAGCTATTCCCGGACGTTCGGCATGTTTGGAATGGAAGGCTGCTCTGGCTGGGACCAGTGCCTAGGGAAGTAGTATCAGGAGGGTTCCCCCGAAGAGGAAAGGCCTTAGGCCCGGGCTGAGCAGGGCTTCTTGTGAGATTCCCTGGGTGGTCTCAGGGCAGGTATGTCTTTGGGTCTGGACTCCCTGTGTTTGGGAGCTATTCCCGGACGTTCGGCATGTTTGGAATGGAAGGCTGCTCTGGCTGGGACCAGTGCCTAGGGAAGTAGTATCAGGAGGGTTCCCCCGAAGAGGAAAGGCCTTAGGCCCGGGCTGAGCAGGGCTTCTTGTGAGATTCCCTGGGTGGTCTCAGGGCAGGTATGTCTTTGGGTCTGGACTCCCTGTGTTTGGGAGCTATTCCCGGACGTTCGGCATGTTTGGAATGGAAGGCTGCTCTGGCTGGGACCAGTGCCTAGGGAAGTAGTATCAGGAGGGTTCCCCCGAAGAGGAAAGGCCTTAGGCCCGGGCTGAGCAGGGCTTCTTGTGAGATTCCCTGGGTGGTCTCAGGGCAGGTATGTCTTTGGGTCTGGACTCCCTGTGTTTGGGAGCTATTCCCGGACGTTCGGCATGTTTGGAATGGAAGGCTGCTCTGGCTGGGACCAGTGCCTAGGGAAGTAGTATCAGGAGGGTTCCCCCGAAGAGGAAAGGCCTTAGGCCCGGGCTGAGCAGGGCTTCTTGTGAGATTCCCTGGGTGGTCTCAGGGCAGGTATGTCTTTGGGTCTGGACTCCCTGTGTTTGGGAGCTATTCCCGGACGTTCGGCATGTTTGGAATGGAAGGCTGCTATGGCTGAAGAGACCAGTGCCTAGGGAAGTAGTATCAGGAGGGTTCCCCTGAAGAGGAAAGGCCTTAGGCCCGGGCTGAGCAGGGCTTCTTGTGAGATTCCCTGGGTGGTCTCAGGGCAGGTATGTCTTTGGGTCTGGACTCCCTGTGTTTGGGAGCTATTCCCGGACGTTCGGCATGTTTGGAATGGAAGGCTGCTCTGGCTGGGACCAGTGCCTAGGGAAGTAGTATCAGGAGGGTTCCCCCGAAGAGGAAAGGCCTTAGGCCCGGGCTGAGCAGGGCTTCTTGTGAGATTCCCTGGGTGGTCTCAGGGCAGGTATGTCTTTGGGTCTGGACTCCCTGTGTTTGGGAGCTATTCCCGGACGTTCGGCATGTTTGGAATGGAAGGCTGCTCTGGCTGGGACCAGTGCCTAGGGAAGTAGTATCAGGAGGGTTCCCCCGAAGAGGAAAGGCCTTAGGCCCGGGCTGAGCAGGGCTTCTTGTGAGATTCCCTGGGTGGTCTCAGGGCAGGTATGTCTTTGGGTCTGGACTCCCTGTGTTTGGGAGCTATTCCCGGACGTTCGGCATGTTTGGAATGGAAGGCTGCTCTGGCTGGGACCAGTGCCTAGGGAAGTAGTATCAGGAGGGTTCCCCCGAAGAGGAAAGGCCTTAGGCCCGGGCTGAGCAGGGCTTCTTGTGAGATTCCCTGGGTGGTCTCAGGGCAGGTATGTCTTTGGGTCTGGACTCCCTGTGTTTGGGAGCTATTCCCGGACGTTCGGCATGTTTGGAATGGAAGGCTGCTCGGGCTAAGAGACCAGTGCCTAGGGAAGTAGTATCAGGAGGGTTCCCCTGAAGAGGAAAGGCCTTAGGCCCGGGCTGAGCAGGGCTTCTTGTGAGATTCCCTGGGTGGTCTCAGGGCAGGTATGTCTTTGGGTCTGGACTCCCTGTGTTTGGGAGCTATTCCCGGACGTTCGGCATGTTTGGAATGGAAGGCTGCTCTGGCTGGGACCAGTGCCTAGGGAAGTAGTATCAGGAGGGTTCCCCCGAAGAGGAAAGGCCTTAGGCCCGGGCTGAGCAGGGCTTCTTGTGAGATTCCCTGGGTGGTCTCAGGGCAGGTATGTCTTTGGGTCTGGACTCCCTGTGTTTGGGAGCTATTCCCGGACGTTCGGCATGTTTGGAATGGAAGGCTGCTCTGGCTGGGACCAGTGCCTAGGGAAGTAGTATCAGGAGGGTTCCCCCGAAGAGGAAAGGCCTTAGGCCCGGGCTGAGCAGGGCTTCTTGTGAGATTCCCTGGGTGGTCTCAGGGCAGGTATGTCTTTGGGTCTGGACTCCCTGTGTTTGGGAGCTATTCCCGGACGTTCGGCATGTTTGGAATGGAAGGCTGCTCTGGCTGGGACCAGTGCCTAGGGAAGTAGTATCAGGAGGGTTCCCCGAAGAGGAAAGGCCTTAGGCCCGGGCTGAGCAGGGCTTCTTGTGAGATTCCCTGGGTGGTCTCAGGGCAGGTATGTCTTTGGGTCTGGACTCCCTGTGTTTGGGAGCTATTCCCGGACGTTCGGCATGTTTGGAATGGAAGGCTGCTCTGGCTGGGACCAGTGCCTAGGGAAGTAGTATCAGGAGGGTTCCCCCGAAGAGGAAAGGCCTTAGGCCCGGGCTGAGCAGGGCTTCTTGTGAGATTCCCTGGGTGGTCTCAGGGCAGGTATGTCTTTGGGTCTGGACTCCCTGTGTTTGGGAGCTATTCCCGGACGTTCGGCATGTTTGGAATGGAAGGCTGCTCTGGCTGGGACCAGTGCCTAGGGAAGTAGTATCAGGAGGGTTCCCCCGAAGAGGAAAGGCCTTAGGCCTGGGCTGAGCAGGGCTTCTTGTGAGATTCCCTGGGTGGTCTCAGGGCAGGTATGTCTTTGGGTCTGGACTCCCTGTGTTTGGGAGCTATTCCCGGACGTTCGGCATGTTTGGAATGGAAGGCTGCTCTGGCTGGGACCAGTGCCTAGGGAAGTAGTATCAGGAGGGTTCCCCCGAAGAGGAAAGGCCTTAGGCCCGGGCTGAGCAGGGCTTCTTGTGAGATTCCCTGGGTGGTCTCAGGGCAGGTATGTCTTTGGGTCTGGACTCCATGTGTTTGGGAGGTATTCCCGGACGTTCGGCATGTTTGGAATGGAAGGCTGCTCTGGCTGGGACCAGTGCCTAGGGAAGTAGTATCAGGAGGGTTCCCCCGAAGAGGAAAGGCCTTAGGCCCGGGCTGAGCAGGGCTTCTTGTGAGATTCCCTGGGTGGTCTCAGGGCAGGTATGTCTTTGGGTCTGGACTCCCTGTGTTTGGGAGCTATTCCCGGACGTTCGGCATGTTTGGAATGGAAGGCTGCTCTGGCTGGGACCAGTGCCTAGGGAAGTAGTATCAGGAGGGTTCCCCCGAAGAGGAAAGGCCTTAGGCCCGGGCTGAGCAGGGCTTCTTGTGAGATTCCCTGGGTGGTCTCAGGGCAGGTATGTCTTTGGGTCTGGACTCCCTGTGTTTGGGAGCTATTCCCGGACGTTCGGCATGTTTGGAATGGAAGGCTGCTCTGGCTGGGACCAGTGCCTAGGGAAGTAGTATCAGGAGGGTTCCCCCGAAGAGGAAAGGCCTTAGGCCCGGGCTGAGCAGGGCTTCTTGTGAGATTCCCTGGGTGGTCTCAGGGCAGGTATGTCTTTGGGTCTGGACTCCCTGTGTTTGGGAGCTATTCCCGGACGTTCGGCATGTTTGGAATGGAAGGCTGCTCTGGCTGGGACCAGTGCCTAGGGAAGTAGTATCAGGAGGGTTCCCCCGAAGAGGAAAGGCCTTAGGCCCGGGCTGAGCAGGGCTTCTTGTGAGATTCCCTGGGTGGTCTCAGGGCAGGTATGTCTTTGGGTCTGGACTCCCTGTGTTTGGGAGCTATTCCCGGACGTTCGGCATGTTTGGAATGGAAGGCTGCTCTGGCTGGGACCAGTGCCTAGGGAAGTAGTATCAGGAGGGTTCCCCTGAAGAGGAAAGGCCTTAGGCCCGGGCTGAGCAGGGCTTCTTGTGAGATTCCCTGGGTGGTCTCAGGGCAGGTATGTCTTTGGGTCTGGACTCCCTGTGTTTGGGAGCTATTCCCGGACGTTCGGCATGTTTGGAATGGAAGGCTGCTCTGGCTGGGACCAGTGCCTAGGGAAGTAGTATCAGGAGGGTTCCGCCGAAGAGGAAAGGCCTTAGGCCCGGGCTGAGCAGGGCTTCTTGTGAGATTCCCTGGGTGGTCTCAGGGCAGGTATGTCTTTGGGTCTGGACTCCCTGTGTTTGGGAGCTATTCGCGGACGTTCGGCATGTTTGGAATGGAAGGCTGCTCTGGCTGGGACCAGTGCCTAGGGAAGTAGTATCAGGAGGGTTCCCCCGAAGAGGAAAGGCCTTAGGCCCGGGCTGAGCAGGGCTTCTTGTGAGATTCCCTGGGTGGTCTCAGGGCAGGTATGTCTTTGGGTCTGGACTCCCTGTGTTTGGGAGCTATTCCCGGACGTTCGGCATGTTTGGAATGGAAGGCTGCTCTGGCTGAAGAGACCAGTGCCTAGGGAAGTAGTATCAGGAGGGTTCCCCTGAAGAGGAAAGGCCTTAGGCCCGGGCTGAGCAGGGCTTCTTGTGAGATTCCCTGGGTGGTCTCAGGGCAGGTATGTCTTTGGGTCTGGACTCCCTGTGTTTGGGAGCTATTCCCGGACGTTCGGCATGTTTGGAATGGAAGGCTGCTCTGGCTGGGACCAGTGCCTAGGGAAGTAGTATCAGGAGGGTTCCCCCGAAGAGGAAAGGCCTTAGGCCCGGGCTGAGCAGGGCTTCTTGTGAGATTCCCTGGGTGGTCTCAGGGCAGGTATGTCTTTGGGTCTGGACTCCCTGTGTTTGGGAGCTATTCCCGGACGTTCGGCATGTTTGGAATGGAAGGCTGCTCTGGCTGGGACCAGTGCCTAGGGAAGTAGTATCAGGAGGGTTCCCCGAAGAGGAAAGGCCTTAGGCCCGGGCTGAGCAGGGCTTCTTGTGAGATTCCCTGGGTGGTCTCAGGGCAGGTATGTCTTTGGGTCTGGACTCCCTGTGTTTGGGAGCTATTCCCGGACGTTCGGCATGTTTAGAATGGAAGGCTGCTCTGGCTGGGACCAGTGCCTAGGGAAGTAGTATCAGGAGGGTTCCCCCGAAGAGGAAAGGCCTTAGGCCCGGGCTGAGCAGGGCTTCTTGTGAGATTCCCTGGGTGGTCTCAGGGCAGGTATGTCTTTGGGTCTGGACTCCCTGTGTTTGGGAGCTATTCCCGGACGTTCGGCATGTTTGGAATGGAAGGCTGCTCTGGCTGGGACCAGTGCCTAGGGAAGTAGTATCAGGAGGGTTCCCCCGAAGAGGAAAGGCCTTAGGCCCGGGCTGAGCAGGGCTTCTTGTGAGATTCCCTGGGTGGTCTCAGGGCAGGTATGTCTTTGGGTCTGGACTCCCTGTGTTTGGGAGCTATTCCCGGACGTTCGGCATGTTTGGAATGGAAGGCTGCTCTGGCTGGGACCAGTGCCTAGGGAAGTAGTATCAGGAGGGTTCCCCCGAAGAGGAAAGGCCTTAGGCCCGGGCTGAGCAGGGCTTCTTGTGAGATTCCCTGGGTGGTCTCAGGGCAGGTATGTCTTTGGGTCTGGACTCCCTGTGTTTGGGAGCTATTCGCGGACGTTCGGCATGTTTGGAATGGAAGGCTGCTCTGGCTGGGACCAGTGCCTAGGGAAGTAGTATCAGGAGGGTTCCCCCGAAGAGGAAAGGCCTTAGGCCCGGGCTGAGCAGGGCTTCTTGTGAGATTCCCTGGGTGGTCTCAGGGCAGGTATGTCTTTGGGTCTGGACTCCCTGTGTTTGGGAGCTATTCCCGGACGTTCGGCATGTTTGGAATGGAAGGCTGCTCTGGCTGGGACCAGTGCCTAGGGAAGTAGTATCAGGAGGGTTCCCCTGAAGAGGAAAGGCCTTAGGCCCGGGCTGAGCAGGGCTTCTTGTGAGATTCCCTGGGTGGTCTCAGGGCAGGTATGTCTTTGGGTCTGGACTCCCTGTGTTTGGGAGCTATTCCCGGACGTTCGGCATGTTTGGAATGGAAGGCTGCTCTGGCTGGGACCAGTGCCTAGGGAAGTAGTATCAGGAGGGTTCCCCCGAAGAGGAAAGGCCTTAGGCCCGGGCTGAGCAGGGCTTCTTGTGAGATTCCCTGGGTGGTCTCAGGGCAGGTATGTCTTTGGGTCTGGACTCCCTGTGTTTGGGAGCTATTCCCGGACGTTCGGCATGTTTGGAATGGAAGGCTGCTCTGGCTGGGACCAGTGCCTAGGGAAGTAGTATCAGGAGGGTTCCCCCGAAGAGGAAAGGCCTTAGGCCCGGGCTGAGCAGGGCTTCTTGTGAGATTCCCTGGGTGGTCTCAGGGCAGGTATGTCTTTGGGTCTGGACTCCCTGTGTTTGGGAGCTATTCCCGGACGTTCGGCATGTTTAGAATGGAAGGCTGCTCTGGCTGGGACCAGTGCCTAGGGAAGTAGTATCAGGAGGGTTCCCCCGAAGAGGAAAGGCCTTAGGCCCGGGCTGAGCAGGGCTTCTTGTGAGATTCCCTGGGTGGTCTCAGGGCAGGTATGTCTTTGGGTCTGGACTCCCTGTGTTTGGGAGCTATTCCCGGACGTTCGGCATGTTTGGAATGGAAGGCTGCTCTGGCTGAAGAGACCAGTGCCTAGGGAAGTAGTATCAGGAGGGTTCCCCTGAAGAGGAAAGGCCTTAGGCCCGGGCTGAGCAGGGCTTCTTGTGAGATTCCCTGGGTGGTCTCAGGGCAGGTATGTCTTTGGGTCTGGACTCCCTGTGTTTGGGAGTTATTCCCGGACGTTCGGCATGTTTGGAATGGAAGGCTGCTCTGGCTGTGACCAGTGCCTAGGGAAGTAGTATCAGGAGGGTTCCCCCGAAGAGGAAAGGCCTTAGGCCCGGGCTGAGCAGGGCTTCTTGTGAGATTCCCTGGGTGGTCTCAGGGCAGGTATGTCTTTGGGTCTGGACTCCCTGTGTTTGGGAGCTATTCTCGGACGTTCGGCATGTTTGGAATGGAAGGCTGCTCTGGCTGGGACCAGTGCCTAGGGAAGTAGTATCAGGATGGTTCCCCCGAAGAGGAAAGGCCTTAGGCCCGGGCTGAGCAGGGCTTCTTGTGAGATTCCCTGGGTGGTCTCAGGGCAGCTATGTCTTTGGGTCTGGACTCCCTGTGTTTGGGAGCTATTCCCGGACGTTCGGCATGTTTGGAATGGAAGGCTGCTGTGGCTGGGACCAGTGCCTAGGGAAGTAGTATCAGGAGGGTTCCCCCGAAGAGGAAAGGTCTTAGGCCCGGGCTGAGCAGGGCTTCTTGTGAGATTCCCTGGGTGGTCTCAGGGCAGGTATGTCTTTGGGTCTGGACTCCCTGTGTTTGGGAGCTATTCCCGGACGTTCGGCATGTTTGGAATGGAAGGCTGCTCTGGCTGGGACCAGTGCCTAGGGAAGTAGTATCAGGAGGGTTCCCCCGAAGAGGAAAGGCCTTAGGCCCGGGCTGAGCAGGGCTTCTTGTGAGATTCCCTGGGTGGTCTCAGGGCAGGTATGTCTTTGGGTCTGGACTCCCTGTGTTTGGGAGCTATTCCCAGACGTTCGGCATGTTTAGAATGGAAGGCTGCTCTGGCTGGGACCAGTGCCTAGGGAAGTAATATCAGGAGGGTTCCCCCGAAGAGGAAAGGCCTTAGGCCCGGGCTGAGCAGGGCTTCTTGTGAGATTCCCTGGGTGGTCTCAGGGCAGGTATGTCTTTGGGTCTGGACTCCCTGTGTTTGGGAGCTATTCCCGGACGTTCGGCATGTTTGGAATGGAAGGCTGCTCTGGCTGGGACCAGTGCCTAGGGAAGTAGTATCAGGAGGGTTCCCCCAAAGAGGAAAGGCCTTAGGCCCGGGCTGAGCAGGGCTTCTTGTGAGATTCCCTGGGTGGTCTCAGGGCAGGTATGTCTTTGGGTCTGGACTCCCTGTGTTTGGGAGTTATTCCCGGACCTTCGGCATGTTTGGAATGGAAGGCTGCTCTGGCTGGGACCAGTGCCTAGGGAAGTAGTATCAGGAGGGTTCCCCCAAAGAGGAAAGGCCTTAGGCCCGGGCTGAGCAGGGCTTCTTGTGAGATTCCCTGGGTGGTCTCAGGGCAGGTATGTCTTTGGGTCTGGACTCCCTGTGTTTGGGAGCCATTCGCGGACGTTCGGCATGTTTGGAATGGAAGGCTGCTCTGGCTGGGACCAGTGCCTAGGGAAGTAGTATCAGGAGGGTTCCCCCGAAGAGGAAAGGTCTTAGGCCCGGGCTGAGCAGGGCGTCTTGTGAGATTCCCTGGGTGGTCTCAGGGCAGCTATGTCTTTGGGTCTGGACTCCCTGTGTTTGGGAGCTATTCCCGGACGTTCGGCATGTTTGGAATGGAAGGCTGCTAGGGCGAAGAAACCAGTGCCTAGGGAAGTAGTATCAGGAGGGTTCCCCTGAAGAGGAAAGGCCTTAGGCCCGGGCTGAGCAGGGCTTCTTGTGATATTCCCTGGGTGGTCTCAGGGCAGGTATGTCTTTGGGTCTGGACTCCATGTTTTTGGGAGTTATTCCCGGACCTTCGGCATGTTTGGAATGGAAGGCTGCTGTGGCTGGGACCAGTGCCTAGGGAAGTAGTATCAGGAGGGTTCCCCCAAAGAGGAAAGGCCTTAGGCCCGGGCTGAGCAGGGCTTCTTGTGAGATTCCCTGGGTGGTCTCAGGGCAGGTATGTCTTTGGGTCTGGACTCCCTGTGTTTGGGAGCTATTCCCGGACGTTCGGCATGTTTGGAATGGAAGGCTGCTCTGGCTGGGACCAGTGCCTAGGGAAGTAGTATCAGGAGGGTTCCCCCGAAGAGGAAAGGCCTTAGGCCCGGGCTGAGCATGGCTTCTTGTGAGATTCCCTGGGTGGTCTCAGGGCAGGTATGTCTTTGGGTCTGGACTCCCTGTGTTTGGGAGCCATTCGCGGACGTTCGGCATGTTTGGAATGGAAGGCTGCTCTGGCTGGGACCAGTGCCTAGGGAAGTAGTATTAGGAGGGTTCCCCCGAAGGGGAAAGGCCTTAGGCCCGGGCTGAGCATGGCTTCTTGTGAGATTCCCTGGGTGGTCTCAGGGCAGGTATGTCTTTGGGTCTGGACTCCCTGTGTTTGGGAGCTATTCCCGGACGTTCGGCATGTTTGGAATGGAAGGCTGCTCTGGCTGCGATAAGAGTGCCTAGGGAAGTAGTATCAGGAGGGTTCCCCCGAAGAGGAAATGCCTTAGGCGTGGGCTGAGCAGGGCTTCTTGTTAGATTCCCTGGGTGGTCTCAGGGCATCTATGTCTTTGGGTCTGGACTCCCTGTGTTTGGGAGCTATTCCCGGACGTTAGGCATGTTTGGAATGGAAGGCTGCTGTGGCTGGGACCAGTGCCTAGGGAAGTAGTATCAGGAGGGTTCCCCCGAAGAGGAAAGGCCTTAGGCCCGGGCTGAGCAGGGCTTCTTGTGAGATTCCCTGGGTGGTCTCAGGGCAGGTATGTCTTTGGGTCTGGACTCCCTGTGTTTGGGAGCTATTCCCAGACGTTCGGCATGTTTGGAATGGAAGGCTGCTAGGGCCAAGAGACCAGTGCCTAGGGAAGTAGTATCAGGAGGGTTTCCCCGAAGAGGAAAGGCCTTAGGCCCGGGCTGAGCAGGGCTTCTTGTGAGATTCCCTGGGTGGTCTCAGGGCAGGTATGTCTTTGGGTCTGGACTCCCTGTGTTTGGGAGCTATTCCCAGACGTTCGGCATGTTTAGAATGGAAGGCTGCTCTGGCTGGGACCAGTGCCTAGTGAAGTAATATCAGGAGGGTTCCCCCAAAGAGGAAAGGCCTTAGGCCCGGGCTGAGCAGGGCTTCTTGTGAGATTCCCTGGGTGGTCTCAGGGCAGGTATGTCTTTGGGTCTGGACTCCCTGTGTTTGGGAGCTATTCCCGGACGTTCGGCATGTTTAGAAAGGAAGGCTGCTGTGGCTGGGACCAGTGCCTAGGGAAGTAGTATCAGGAGGGTTCCCCCGAAGAGGAAAGGCCTTAGGCCCGGGCTGAGCAGGGCTTCTTGTGAGATTCCCTGGGTGGTCTCAGGGCAGGTATGTCTTTGGGTCTGGACTCCCTGTGTTTGGGAGCTATTCCCAGACGTTCGGCATGTTTGGAGTGGAAGGCTGCTAGGGCCAAGAGACCAGTGCCTAGGGAAGTAGTATCAGGAGGGTTCCCCCGAAGAGGAAAGGCCTTAGGCCCGGGCTGAGCAGGGCTTCTTGTGAGATTCCCTGGGTGGTCTCAGGGCAGGTATGTCTTTGGGTCTGGACTCCCTGTGTTTGGGAGCTATTCCCGGACGTTCGGCATGTTTAGAAAGGAAGGCTGCTCTGGCTGGGACCAGTGCCTAGGGAAGTAGTATCAGGAGGGTTCCCCCGAAGAGGAAAGGCCTTAGGCCCGGGCTGAGCAGGGCTTCTTGTGAGATTCCCTGGGTGGTCTCAGGGCAGGTATGTCTTTGGGTCTGGACTCCCTGTGTTTGGGAGCTATTCCCGGACGTTCGGCATGTTTGGAATGGAAGGCTGCTCTGGCTGGGACCAGTGCCTAGGGAAGTAGTATCAGGAGGGTTCCCCCGAAGAGGAAAGGCCTTAGGCCCGGGCTGAGCAGGGCTTCTTGTGAGATTCCCTGGGTGGTCTCAGGGCAGGTATGTCTTTGGGTCTGGACTCCCTGTGTTTGGGAGCTATTCCCGGACGTTCGGCATGTTTGGAATGGAAGGCTGCTGTGGCTGGGACCAGTGCCTAGGGAAGTAGTATCAGGAGGGTTCCCCCGAAGAGGAAAGGCCTTAGGCCCGGGCTGAGCAGGGCTTCTTGTGAGATTCCCTGGGTGGTCTCAGGGCAGGTATGTCTTTGGGTCTGGACTCCCTGTGTTTGGGAGCTATTCCCGCACGTTCGGCATGTTTAGAATGGAAGGCTGCTAGGGCCAAGAGACCAGTGCCTAGGGAAGTAGTATCAGGAGGGTTCCCCCGAAGAGGAAAGGCCTTAGGCCCGGGCTGAGCAGGGCTTCTTGTGAGATTCCCTGGGTGGTCTCAGGGCAGGTATGTCTTTGGGTCTGGACTCCCTGTGTTTGGGAGCTATTCCCGGACGTTCGGCATGTTTAGAAAGGAAGGCTGCTCTGGCTGGGACCAGTGCCTAGGGAAGTAGTATCAGGAGGGTTCCCCCGAAGAGGAAAGGCCTTAGGCCCGGGCTGAGCAGGGCTTCTTGTGAGATTCCCTGGGTGGTCTCAGGGCAGGTATGTCTTTGGGTCTGGACTCCCTGTGTTTGGGAGCCATTCTCGGACGTTCGGCATGTTTGGAATGGAAGGCTGCTCTGGCTGGGACCAGTGCCTAGGGAAGTAGTATCAGGAGGGTTCCCCCGAAGAGGAAAGGCCTTAGGCCCGGGCTGAGCAGGGCTTCTTGTGAGATTCCCTGGGTGGTCTCAGGGCAGGTATGTCTTTGGGTCTGGACTCCCTGTGTTTGGGAGCTATTCCCGGACGTTCGGCATGTTTGGAATGGAAGGCTGCTCTGGCTGGGACCAGTGCCTAGGGAAGTAGTATCAGGAGGGTTCCCCCGAAGAGGAAAGGCCTTAGGCCCGGGCTGAGCAGGGCTTCTTGTGAGATTCCCTGGGTGGTCTCAGGGCAGGTATGTCTTTGGGTCTGGACTCCCTGTGTTTGGGAGCTATTCCCGGACGTTCGGCATGTTTGGAATGGAAGGCTGCTAGGGCCAAGAGACCAGTGCCTAGGGAAGTAGTATCAGGAGGGTTCCCCTGAAGAGGAAAGGCCTTAGGCCCGGGCTGAGCAGGGCTTCTTGTGAGATTCCCTGGGTGGTCTCAGGGCAGGTATGTCTTTGGGTCTGGACTCCATGTGTTTGGGAGTTATTCCCGGACGTTCGGCATGTTTGGAATGGAAGGCTGCTCTGGCTGGGACCAGTGCCTAGGGAAGTAGTATCAGGAGGGTTCCCCCGAAGAGGAAAGGCCTTAGGCCCGGGCTGAGCAGGGCTTCTTGTGAGATTCCCTGGGTGGTCTCAGGGCAGGTATGTCTTTGGGTCTGGACTCCCTGTGTTTGGGAGCTATTCCCGGACGTTTGGCATGTTTGGAATGGAAGGCTGCTCTGGCTGGGACCAGTGCCTAGGGAAGTAGTATCAGGAGGGTTCCCCCGAAGAGGAAAGGCCTTAGGCCCGGGCTGAGCAGGGCTTCTTGTGAGATTCCCTGGGTGGTCTCAGGGCAGGTATGTCTTTGGGTCTGGACTCCCTGTGTTTGGGAGCTATTCGCGGACGTTCGGCATGTTTGGAATGGAAGGCTGCTCTGGCTGGGACCAGTGCCTAGGGAAGTAGTATCAGGAGGGTTCCCCCGAAGAGGAAAGGCCTTAGGCCCGGGCTGAGCAGGGCTTCTTGTGAGATTCCCTGGGTGGTCTCAGGGCAGGTATGTCTTTGGGTCTGGACTCCCTGTGTTTGGGAGCTATTCCCGGACGTTCGGCATGTTTGGAATGGAAGGCTGCTCTGGCTGGGACCAGTGCCTAGGGAAGTAGTATCAGGAGGGTTCCCCCGAAGAGGAAAGGCCTTAGGCCCGGGCTGAGCAGGGCTTCTTGTGAGATTCCCTGGGTGGTCTCAGGGCAGGTATGTCTTTGGGTCTGGACTCCCTGTGTTTGGGAGCTATTCCCGGACGTTCGGCATGTTTAGAATGGAAGGCTGCTCTGGCTGGGACCAGTGCCTAGGGAAGTAGTATCAGGAGGGTTCCCCCGAAGAGGAAAGGCCTTAGGCCCGGGCTGAGCAGGGCTTCTTGTGAGATTCCCTGGGTGGTCTCAGGGCAGGTATGTCTTTGGGTCTGGACTCCCTGTGTTTGGGAGCTATTCCCGGACGTTCGGCATGTTTGGAATGGAAGGCTGCTCTGGCTGGGACCAGTGCCTAGGGAAGTAGTATCAGGAGGGTTCCCCCGAAGAGGAAAGGCCTTAGGCCCGGGCTGAGCAGGGCTTCTTGTGAGATTCCCTGGGTGGTCTCAGGGCAGGTATGTCTTTGGGTCTGGACTCCCTGTGTTTGGGAGCTATTCCCGGACGTTCGGCATGTTTGGAATGGAAGGCTGCTCTGGCTGGGACCAGTGCCTAGGGAAGTAGTATCAGGAGGGTTCCCCCGAAGAGGAAAGGCCTTAGGCCCGGGCTGAGCAGGGCTTCTTGTGAGATTCCCTGGGTGGTCTCAGGGCAGGTATGTCTTTGGGTCTGGACTCCCTGTGTTTGGGAGCTATTCCCGGACGTTCGGCATGTTTGGAATGGAAGGCTGCTCTGGCTGGGACCAGTGCCTAGGGAAGTAGTATCAGGAGGGTTCCCCCGAAGAGGAAAGGCCTTAGGCCTGGGCTGAGCAGGGCTTCTTGTGAGATTCCCTGGGTGGTCTCAGGGCAGGTATGTCTTTGGGTCTGGACTCCCTGTGTTTGGGAGCTATTCTCGGACGTTCGGCATGTTTGGAATGGAAGGCTGCTCTGGCTGGGACCAGTGCCTAGGGAAGTAGTATCAGGAGGGTTCCCCCGAAGAGGAAAGGCCTTAGGCCCGGGCTGAGCAGGGCTTCTTGTGAGATTCCCTGGGTGGTCTCAGGGCAGGTATGTCTTTGGGTCTGGACTCCATGTGTTTGGGAGCTATTCCCGGACGTTCGGCATGTTTAGAATGGAAGGCTGCTCTGGCTGGGACCAGTGCCTAGGGAAGTAGTATCAGGAGGGTTCCCCCGAAGAGGAAAGGCCTTAGGCCCGGGCTGAGCAGGGCTTCTTGTGAGATTCCCTGGGTGGTCTCAGGGCAGGTATGTCTTTGGGTCTGGACTCCCTGTGTTTGGGAGCTATTCCCGGACGTTCGGCATGTTTGGAATGGAAGGCTGCTCTGGCTGAAGAGACCAGTGCCTAGGGAAGTAGTATCAGGAGGGTTCCCCTGAAGAGGAAAGGCCTTAGGCCCGGGCTGAGCAGGGCTTCTTGTGAGATTCCCTGGGTGGTCTCAGGGCAGGTATGTCTTTGGGTCTGGACTCCCTGTGTTTGGGAGCTATTCCCGGACGTTCGGCATGTTTGGAATGGAAGGCTGCTCTGGCTGGGACCAGTGCCTAGGGAAGTAGTATCAGGAGGGTTCCCCCGAAGAGGAAAGGCCTTAGGCCCGGGCTGAGCAGGGCTTCTTGTGAGATTCCCTGGGTGGTCTCAGGGCAGGTATGTCTTTGGGTCTGGACTCCCTGTGTTTGGGAGGTATTCGTGGACGTTCGGCATGTTTGGAATGGAAGGCTGCTCTGGCTGGGACCAGTGCCTAGGGAAGTAGTATCAGGAGGGTTCCCCCGAAGAGGAAAGGCCTTAGGCCCGGGCTGAGCAGGGCTTCTTGTGAGATTCCCTGGGTGGTCTCAGGGCAGCTATGTCTTTGGGTCTGGACTCCATGTGTTTGGGAGCTATTCCCGGACGTTCGGCATGTTTAGAATGGAAGGCTGCTCTGGCTGGGACCAGTGCCTAGGGAAGTAGTATCAGGAGGGTTCCCCTGAAGAGGAAAGGCCTTAGGCCTGGGCTGAGCAGGGCTTCTTGTGAGATTCCCTGGGTGGTCTCAGGGCAGGTATGTCTTTGGGTCTGGACTCCATGTGTTTGGGAGCTATTCGCGGACGTTCGGCATGTTTGGAATGGAAGGCTGCTCTGGCTGGGACCAGTGCCTAGGGAAGTAGTATCAGGAGGGTTCCCCCGAAGAGGAAAGGCCTTAGGCCCGGGCTGAGCAGGGCTTCTTGTGAGATTCCCTGGGTGGTCTCAGGGCAGGTATGTCTTTGGGTCTGGACTCCCTGTGTTTGGGAGCTATTCCCGGACGTTCGGCATGTTTGGAATGGAAGGCTGCTCTGGCTGAAGAGACCAGTGCCTAGGGAAGTAGTATCAGGAGGGTTCCCCTGAAGAGGAAAGGCCTTAGTCCCGGGCTGAGCAGGGCTTCTTGTGAGATTCCCTGGGTGGTCTCAGGGCAGGTATGTCTTTGGGTCTGGACTCCCTGTGTTTGGGAGCTATTCGCGGACGTTCGGCATGTTTGGAATGGAAGGCTGCTCTGGCTGGGACCAGTGCCTAGGGAAGTAGTATCAGGAGGGTTCCCCCGAAGAGGAAAGGCCTTAGGCCCGGGCTGAGCAGGGCTTCTTGTGAGATTCCCTGGGTGGTCTCAGGGCAGGTATGTCTTTGGGTCTGGACTCCCTGTGTTTGGGAGCTATTCCCGGACGTTCGGCATGTTTGGAATGGAAGGCTGCTCTGGCTGGGACCAGTGCCTAGGGAAGTAGTATCAGGAGGGTTCCCCCGAAGAGGAAAGGCCTTAGGCCCGGGCTGAGCAGGGCTTCTTGTGAGATTCCCTGGGTGGTCTCAGGGCAGGTATGTCTTTGGGTCTGGACTCCCTGTGTTTGGGAGCTATTCCCGGACGTTCGGCATGTTTGGAATGGAAGGCTGCTAGGGCCAAGAGACCAGTGCCTAGGGAAGTAGTATCAGGAGGGTTCCCCTGAAGAGGAAAGGCCTTAGTCCCGGGCTGAGCAGGGCTTCTTGTGAGATTCCCTGGGTGGTCTCAGGGCAGGTATGTCTTTGGGTCTGGACTCCCTGTGTTTGGGAGCTATTCGCGGACGTTCGGCATGTTTGGAATGGAAGGCTGCTCTGGCTGGGACCAGTGCCTAGGGAAGTAGTATCAGGAGGGTTCCCCTGAAGAGGAAAGGCCTTAGGCCCGGGCTGAGCAGGGCTTCTTGTGAGATTCCCTGGGTGGTCTCAGGGCAGGTATGTCTTTGGGTCTGGACTCCCTGTGTTTGGGAGCTATTCCCGGACGTTCGGCATGTTTGGAATGGAAGGCTGCTCTGGCTGGGACCAGTGCCTAGGGAAGTAGTATCAGGAGGGTTCCCCCGAAGAGGAAAGGCCTTAGGCCCGGGCTGAGCAGGGCTTCTTGTGAGATTCCCTGGGTGGTCTCAGGGCAGGTATGTCTTTGGGTCTGGACTCCCTGTGTTTGGGAGCTATTCCCGGACGTTCGGCATGTTTGGAATGGAAGGCTGCTCTGGCTGGGACCAGTGCCTAGGGAAGTAGTATCAGGAGGGTTCCCCCGAAGAGGAAAGGCCTTAGGCCCGGGCTGAGCAGGGCTTCTTGTGAGATTCCCTGGGTGGTCTCAGGGCAGGTATGTCTTTGGGTCTGGACTCCCTGTGTTTGGGAGCTATTCCCGGACGTTCGGCATGTTTGGAATGGAAGGCTGCTCTGGCTGGGACCAGTGCCTAGGGAAGTAGTATCAGGAGGGTTCCCCCGAAGAGGAAAGGCCTTAGGCCCGGGCTGAGCAGGGCTTCTTGTGAGATTCCCTGGGTGGTCTCAGGGCAGGTATGTCTTTGGGTCTGGACTCCCTGTGTTTGGGAGCTATTCCCGGACGTTCGGCATGTTTGGAATGGAAGGCTGCTAGGGCGAAGAGACCAGTGCCTAGGGAAGTAGTATCAGGAGGGTTCCCCCGAAGAGGAAAGGCCTTAGGCCCGGGCTGAGCAGGGCTTCTTGTGAGATTCCCTGGGTGGTCTCAGGGCAGGTATGTCTTTGGGTCTGGACTCCCTGTGTTTGGGAGCTATTCCCGGACGTTCGGCATGTTTGGAATGGAAGGCTGCTCTGGCTGGGACCAGTGCCTAGGGAAGTAGTATCAGGAGGGTTCCCCCGAAGAGGAAAGGCCTTAGGCCCGGGCTGAGCAGGGCTTCTTGTGAGATTCCCTGGGTGGTCTCAGGGCAGGTATGTCTTTGGGTCTGGACTCCCTGTGTTTGGGAGCTATTCCCGGACGTTCGGCATGTTTAGAATGGAAGGCTGCTCTGGCTGGGACCAGTGCCTAGGGAAGTAGTATCAGGAGGGTTCCCCGAAGAGGAAAGGCCTTAGGCCCGGGCTGAGCAGGGCTTCTTGTGAGATTCCCTGGGTGGTCTCAGGGCAGGTATGTCTTTGGGTCTGGACTCCCTGTGTTTGGGAGCTATTCCCGGACGTTCGGCATGTTTGGAATGGAAGGCTGCTGGGGCCAAGAGACCAGTGCCTAGGGAAGTAGTATCAGGAGGGTTCCCCCGAAGAGGAAAGGCCTTAGGCCCGGGCTGAGCAGGGCTTCTTGTGAGATTCCCTGGGTGGTCTCAGGGCAGGTATGTCTTTGGGTCTGGACTCCCTGTGTTTGGGAGCTATTCCCGGACGTTCGGCATGTTTAGAATGGAAGGCTGCTCTGGCTGGGACCAGTGCCTAGGGAAGTAGTATCAGGAGGGTTCCCCCGAAGAGGAAAGGCCTTAGGCCCGGGCTGAGCAGGGCTTCTTGTGAGATTCCCTGGGTGGTCTCAGGGCAGGTATGTCTTTGGGTCTGGACTCCCTGTGTTTGGGAGCTATTCCCGGACGTTCGGCATGTTTGGAATGGAAGGCTGCTCTGGCTGGGACCAGTGCCTAGGGAAGTAGTATCAGGAGGGTTCCCCCGAAGAGGAAAGGCCTTAGGCCCGGGCTGAGCAGGGCTTCTTGTGAGATTCCCTGGGTGGTCTCAGGGCAGGTATGTCTTTGGGTCTGGACTCCCTGTGTTTGGGAGCTATTCCCGGACGTTCGGCATGTTTGGAATGGAAGGCTGCTCTGGCTGGGACCAGTGCCTAGGGAAGTAGTATCAGGAGGGTTCCCCCGAAGAGGAAAGGCCTTAGGCCCGGGCTGAGCAGGGCTTCTTGTGAGATTCCCTGGGTGGTCTCAGGGCAGGTATGTCTTTGGGTCTGGACTCCCTGTGTTTGGGAGCTATTCCCGGACGTTCGGCATGTTTGGAATGGAAGGCTGCTCTGGCTGGGACCAGTGCCTAGGGAAGTAGTATCAGGAGGGTTCCCCCGAAGAGGAAAGGCCTTAGGCCCGGGCTGAGCAGGGCTTCTTGTGAGATTCCCTGGGTGGTCTCAGGGCAGGTATGTCTTTGGGTCTGGACTCCCTGTGTTTGGGAGCTATTCCCGGACGTTCGGCATGTTTAGAATGGAAGGCTGCTGTGGCTGGGACCAGTGCCTAGGGAAGTAGTATCAGGAGGGTTCCCCCGAAGAGGAAAGGCCTTAGGCCCGGGCTGAGCAGGGCTTCTTGTGAGATTCCCTGGGTGGTCTCAGGGCAGGTATGTCTTTGGGTCTGGACTCCCTGTGTTTGGGAGCTATTCCCGGACGTTCGGCATGTTTGGAGTGGAAGGCTGCTAGGGCCAAGAGACCAGTGCCTAGGGAAGTAGTATCAGGAGGGTTCCCCCGAAGAGGAAAGGCCTTAGGCCCGGGCTGAGCAGGGCTTCTTGTGAGATTCCCTGGGTGGTCTCAGGGCAGGTATGTCTTTGGGTCTGGACTCCCTGTGTTTGGGAGCTATTCCCGGACGTTCGGCATGTTTGGAATGGAAGGCTGCTGTGGCTGGGACCAGTGCCTAGGGAAGTAGTATCAGGAGGGTTCCCCCGAAGAGGAAAGGCCTTAGGCCCGGGCTGAGCAGGGCTTCTTGTGAGATTCCCTGGGTGGTCTCAGGGCAGGTATGTCTTTGGGTCTGGACTCCCTGTGTTTGGGAGCTATTCTCGGACGTTCGGCATGTTTGGAATGGAAGGCTGCTCTGGCTGGGACCAGTGCCTAGGGAAGTAGTATCAGGAGGGTTCCCCCGAAGAGGAAAGGCCTTAGGCCCGGGCTGAGCAGGGCTTCTTGTGAGATTCCCTGGGTGGTCTCAGGGCAGGTATGTCTTTGGGTCTGGACTCCCTGTGTTTGGGAGCTATTCCCGGACGTTCGGCATGTTTGGAATGGAAGGCTGCTCTGGCTGGGACCAGTGCCTAGGGAAGTAGTATCAGGAGGGTTCCCCCGAAGAGGAAAGGCCTTAGGCCCGGGCTGAGCAGGGCTTCTTGTGAGATTCCCTGGGTGGTCTCAGGGCAGCTATGTCTTTGGGTCTGGACTCCCTGTGTTTGGGAGCTATTCCCGGACGTTCGGCATGTTTGGAATGGAAGGCTGCTAGGGCCAGGAGACCAGTGCCTAGGGAAGTAGTATCAGGAGGGTTCCCCTGAAGAGGAAAGGCCTTAGGCCCGGGCTGAGCAGGGCTTCTTGTGAGATTCCCTGGGTGGTCTCAGGGCAGGTATGTCTTTGGGTCTGGACTCCCTGTGTTTGGGAGCTATTCCCGGACGTTCGGCATGTTTGGAATGGAAGGCTGCTCTGGCTGGGACCAGTGCCTAGGGAAGTAGTATCAGGAGGGTTCCCCCGAAGAGGAAAGGCCTTAGGCCCGGGCTGAGCAGGGCTTCTTGTGAGATTCCCTGGGTGGTCTCAGGGCAGGTATGTCTTTGGGTCTGGACTCCCTGTGTTTGGGAGCTATTCCCGGACGTTCGGCATGTTTGGAATGGAAGGCTGCTCTGGCTGGGACCAGTGCCTAGGGAAGTAGTATCAGGAGGGTTCCCCCGAAGAGGAAAGGCCTTAGGCCCGGGCTGAGCAGGGCTTCTTGTGAGATTCCCTGGGTGGTCTCAGGGCAGGTATGTCTTTGGGTCTGGACTCCCTGTGTTTGGGAGCTATTCGCGGACGTTCGGCATGTTTGGAATGGAAGGCTGCTCTGGCTGGGACCAGTGCCTAGGGAAGTAGTATCAGGAGGGTTCCCCCGAAGAGGAAAGGCCTTAGGCCCGGGCTGAGCAGGGCTTCTTGTGAGATTCCCTGGGTGGTCTCAGGGCAGGTATGTCTTTGGGTCTGGACTCCCTGTGTTTGGGAGCTATTCCCGGACGTTCGGCATGTTTGGAATGGAAGGCTGCTCTGGCTGGGACCAGTGCCTAGGGAAGTAGTATCAGGAGGGTTCCCCCGAAGAGGAAAGGCCTTAGGCCCGGGCTGAGCAGGGCTTCTTGTGAGATTCCCTGGGTGGTCTCAGGGCAGGTATGTCTTTGGGTCTGGACTCCCTGTGTTTGGGAGCTATTCCCGGACGTTCGGCATGTTTGGAATGGAAGGCTGCTCTGGCTGGGACCAGTGCCTAGGGAAGTAGTATCAGGAGGGTTCCCCCGAAGAGGAAAGGCCTTAGGCCCGGGCTGAGCAGGGCTTCTTGTGAGATTCCCTGGGTGGTCTCAGGGCAGGTATGTCTTTGGGTCTGGACTCCCTGTGTTTGGGAGCTATTCCCGGACGTTCGGCATGTTTGGAATGGAAGGCTGCTCTGGCTGGGACCAGTGCCTAGGGAAGTAGTATCAGGAGGGTTCCCCCGAAGAGGAAAGGCCTTAGGCCCGGGCTGAGCAGGGCTTCTTGTGAGATTCCCTGGGTGGTCTCAGGGCAGGTATGTCTTTGGGTCTGGACTCCCTGTGTTTGGGAGCTATTCCCGGACGTTCGGCATGTTTGGAATGGAAGGCTGCTCTGGCTGGGACCAGTGCCTAGGGAAGTAGTATCAGGAGGGTTCCCCCGAAGAGGAAAGGCCTTAGGCCCGGGCTGAGCAGGGCTTCTTGTGAGATTCCCTGGGTGGTCTCAGGGCAGGTATGTCTTTGGGTCTGGACTCCCTGTGTTTGGGAGCTATTCCCGGACGTTCGGCATGTTTGGAATGGAAGGCTGCTCTGGCTGGGACCAGTGCCTAGGGAAGTAGTATCAGGAGGGTTCCCCCGAAGAGGAAAGGCCTTAGGCCCGGGCTGAGCAGGGCTTCTTGTGAGATTCCCTGGGTGGTCTCAGGGCAGGTATGTCTTTGGGTCTGGACTCCCTGTGTTTGGGAGCTATTCTCGGACGTTCGGCATGTTTGGAATGGAAGGCTGCTCTGGCTGGGACCAGTGCCTAGGGAAGTAGTATCAGGAGGGTTCCCCCGAAGAGGAAAGGCCTTAGGCCCGGGCTGAGCAGGGCTTCTTGTGAGATTCCCTGGGTGGTCTCAGGGCAGGTATGTCTTTGGGTCTGGACTCCCTGTGTTTGGGAGCTATTCCCGGACGTTCGGCATGTTTGGAATGGAAGGCTGCTCTGGCTGGGACCAGTGCCTAGGGAAGTAGTATCAGGAGGGTTCCCCCGAAGAGGAAAGGCCTTAGGCCCGGGCTGAGCAGGGCTTCTTGTGAGATTCCCTGGGTGGTCTCAGGGCAGGTATGTCTTTGGGTCTGGACTCCCTGTGTTTGGGAGCTATTCCCGGACGTTCGGCATGTTTGGAATGGAAGGCTGCTATGGCTAGGAGACCAGTGCCTAGGGAAGTAGTATCAGGAGGGTTCCCCTGAAGAGGAAAGGCCTTAGGCCCGGGCTGAGCAGGGCTTCTTGTGAGATTCCCTGGGTGGTCTCAGGGCAGGTATGTCTTTGGGTCTGGACTCCCTGTGTTTGGGAGCTATTCCCGGACGTTCGGCATGTTTGGAATGGAAGGCTGCTCTGGCTGGGACCAGTGCCTAGGGAAGTAGTATCAGGAGGGTTCCCCCGAAGAGGAAAGGCCTTAGGCCCGGGCTGAGCAGGGCTTCTTGTGAGATTCCCTGGGTGGTCTCAGGGCAGGTATGTCTTTGGGTCTGGACTCCCTGTGTTTGGGAGCTATTCCCGGACGTTCGGCATGTTTGGAATGGAAGGCTGCTCTGGCTGGGACCAGTGCCTAGGGAAGTAGTATCAGGAGGGTTCCCCCGAAGAGGAAAGGCCTTAGGCCCGGGCTGAGCAGGGCTTCTTGTGAGATTCCCTGGGTGGTCTCAGGGCAGGTATGTCTTTGGGTCTGGACTCCCTGTGTTTGGGAGCTATTCCCGGACGTTCGGCATGTTTGGAATGGAAGGCTGCTCTGGCTGGGACCAGTGCCTAGGGAAGTAGTATCAGGAGGGTTCCCCCGAAGAGGAAAGGCCTTAGGCCCGGGCTGAGCAGGGCTTCTTGTGAGATTCCCTGGGTGGTCTCAGGGCAGGTATGTCTTTGGGTCTGGACTCCCTGTGTTTGGGAGCTATTCTCGGACGTTCGGCATGTTTGGAATGGAAGGCTGCTCTGGCTGGGACCAGTGCCTAGGGAAGTAGTATCAGGAGGGTTCCCCCGAAGAGGAAAGGCCTTAGGCCCGGGCTGAGCAGGGCTTCTTGTGAGATTCCCTGGGTGGTCTCAGGGCAGGTATGTCTTTGGGTCTGGACTCCCTGTGTTTGGGAGCTATTCCCGGACGTTCGGCATGTTTGGAATGGAAGGCTGCTCTGGCTAGGACCAGTGCCTAGGGAAGTAGTATCAGGAGGGTTCCCCTGAAGAGGAAAGGCCTTAGGCCCGGGCTGAGCAGGGCTTCTTGTGAGATTCCCTGGGTGGTCTCAGGGCAGGTATGTCTTTGGGTCTGGACTCCCTGTGTTTGGGAGCTATTCCCGGACGTTCGGCATGTTTGGAATGGAAGGCTGCTCTGGCTGGGACCAGTGCCTAGGGAAGTAGTATCAGGAGGGTTCCCCCGAAGAGGAAAGGCCTTAGGCCCGGGCTGAGCAGGGCTTCTTGTGAGATTCCCTGGGTGGTCTCAGGGCAGGTATGTCTTTGGGTCTGGACTCCCTGTGTTTGGGAGCTATTCCCGGACGTTCGGCATGTTTGGAATGGAAGGCTGCTCTGGCTGGGACCAGTGCCTAGGGAAGTAGTATCAGGAGGGTTCCCCCGAAGAGGAAAGGCCTTAGGCCCGGGCTGAGCAGGGCTTCTTGTGAGATTCCCTGGGTGGTCTCAGGGCAGGTATGTCTTTGGGTCTGGACTCCCTGTGTTTGGGAGCTATTCCCGGACGTTCGGCATGTTTGGAATGGAAGGCTGCTCTGGCTGGGACCAGTGCCTAGGGAAGTAGTATCAGGAGGGTTCCCCCGAAGAGGAAAGGCCTTAGGCCCGGGCTGAGCAGGGCTTCTTGTGAGATTCCCTGGGTGGTCTCAGGGCAGGTATGTCTTTGGGTCTGGACTCCCTGTGTTTGGGAGCTATTCCCGGACGTTCGGCATGTTTGGAATGGAAGGCTGCTAGGGCCAAGGGACCAGTGCCTAGGGAAGTAGTATCAGGAGGGTTCCCCTGAAGAGGAAAGGCCTTAGGCCCGGGCTGAGCAGGGCTTCTTGTGAGATTCCCTGGGTGGTCTCAGGGCAGGTATGTCTTTGGGTCTGGACTCCCTGTGTTTGGGAGCTATTCCCGGACGTTCGGCATGTTTGGAATGGAAGGCTGCTCTGGCTGGGACCAGTGCCTAGGGAAGTAGTATCAGGAGGGTTCCCCCGAAGAGGAAAGGCCTTAGGCCCGGGCTGAGCAGGGCTTCTTGTGAGATTCCCTGGGTGGTCTCAGGGCAGGTATGTCTTTGGGTCTGGACTCCCTGTGTTTGGGAGCTATTCCCGGACGTTCGGCATGTTTGGAATGGAAGGCTGCTCTGGCTGGGACCAGTGCCTAGGGAAGTAGTATCAGGAGGGTTCCCCCGAAGAGGAAAGGCCTTAGGCCCGGGCTGAGCAGGGCTTCTTGTGAGATTCCCTGGGTGGTCTCAGGGCAGGTATGTCTTTGGGTCTGGACTCCCTGTGTTTGGGAGCTATTCCCGGACGTTCGGCATGTTTGGAATGGAAGGCTGCTCTGGCTGGGACCAGTGCCTAGGGAAGTAGTATCAGGAGGGTTCCCCCGAAGAGGAAAGGCCTTAGGCCCGGGCTGAGCAGGGCTTCTTGTGAGATTCCCTGGGTGGTCTCAGGGCAGGTATGTCTTTGGGTCTGGACTCCCTGTGTTTGGGAGCTATTCCCGGACGTTCGGCATGTTTAGAATGGAAGGCTGCTCTGGCTGGGACCAGTGCCTAGGGAAGTAGTATCAGGAGGGTTCCCCTGAAGAGGAAAGGCCTTAGGCCCGGGCTGAGCAGGGCTTCTTGTGAGATTCCCTGGGTGGTCTCAGGGCAGGTATGTCTTTGGGTCTGGACTCCCTGTGTTTGGGAGCTATTCCCGGACGTTCGGCATGTTTGGAATGGAAGGCTGCTCTGGCTGGGACCAGTGCCTAGGGAAGTAGTATCAGGAGGGTTCCCCCGAAGAGGAAAGGCCTTAGGCCCGGGCTGAGCAGGGCTTCTTGTGAGATTCCCTGGGTGGTCTCAGGGCAGGTATGTCTTTGGGTCTGGACTCCCTGTGTTTGGGAGCTATTCCCGGACGTTCGGCATGTTTGGAATGGAAGGCTGCTGTGGCTGGGACCAGTGCCTAGGGAAGTAGTATCAGGAGGGTTCCCCCGAAGAGGAAAGGCCTTAGGCCCGGGCTGAGCAGGGCTTCTTGTGAGATTCCCTGGGTGGTCTCAGGGCAGGTATGTCTTTGGGTCTGGACTCCCTGTGTTTGGGAGCTATTCCCGGACGTTCGGCATGTTTGGAATGGAAGGCTGCTCTGGCTGGGACCAGTGCCTAGGGAAGTAGTATCAGGAGGGTTCCCCCGAAGAGGAAAGGCCTTAGGCCCGGGCTGAGCAGGGCTTCTTGTGAGATTCCCTGGGTGGTCTCAGGGCAGGTATGTCTTTGGGTCTGGACTCCCTGTGTTTGGGAGCTATTCCCGGACGTTCGGCATGTTTGGAATGGAAGGCTGCTCTGGCTGGGACCAGTGCCTAGGGAAGTAGTATCAGGAGGGTTCCCCCGAAGAGGAAAGGCCTTAGGCCCGGGCTGAGCAGGGCTTCTTGTGAGATTCCCTGGGTGGTCTCAGGGCAGGTATGTCTTTGGGTCTGGACTCCCTGTGTTTGGGAGCTATTCCCGGACGTTCGGCATGTTTGGAATGGAAGGCTGCTCTGGCTGGGACCAGTGCCTAGGGAAGTAGTATCAGGAGGGTTCCCCCGAAGAGGAAAGGCCTTAGGCCCGGGCTGAGCAGGGCTTCTTGTGAGATTCCCTGGGTGGTCTCAGGGCAGGTATGTCTTTGGGTCTGGACTCCCTGTGTTTGGGAGCTATTCCCGGACGTTCGGCATGTTTAGAATGGAAGGCTGCTCTGGCTGGGACCAGTGCCTAGGGAAGTAGTATCAGGAGGGTTCCCCCGAAGAGGAAAGGCCTTAGGCCCGGGCTGAGCAGGGCTTCTTGTGAGATTCCCTGGGTGGTCTCAGGGCAGGTATGTCTTTGGGTCTGGACTCCCTGTGTTTGGGAGCTATTCCCGGACGTTCGGCATGTTTGGAATGGAAGGCTGCTCTGGCTGGGACCAGTGCCTAGGGAAGTAGTATCAGGAGGGTTCCCCCGAAGAGGAAAGGCCTTAGGCCCGGGCTGAGCAGGGCTTCTTGTGAGATTCCCTGGGTGGTCTCAGGGCAGGTATGTCTTTGGGTCTGGACTCCCTGTGTTTGGGAGCTATTCCCGGACGTTCGGCATGTTTGGAATGGAAGGCTGCTCTGGCTGGGACCAGTGCCTAGGGAAGTAGTATCAGGAGGGTTCCCCTGAAGAGGAAAGGCCTTAGGCCCGGGCTGAGCAGGGCTTCTTGTGAGATTCCCTGGGTGGTCTCAGGGCAGGTATGTCTTTGGGTCTGGACTCCCTGTGTTTGGGAGCTATTCCCGGACGTTCGGCATGTTTGGAATGGAAGGCTGCTCTGGCTGGGACCAGTGCCTAGGGAAGTAGTATCAGGAGGGTTCCCCCGAAGAGGAAAGGCCTTAGGCCCGGGCTGAGCAGGGCTTCTTGTGAGATTCCCTGGGTGGTCTCAGGGCAGGTATGTCTTTGGGTCTGGACTCCCTGTGTTTGGGAGCTATTCCCGGACGTTCGGCATGTTTGGAATGGAAGGCTGCTCTGGCTGGGACCAGTGCCTAGGGAAGTAGTATCAGGAGGGTTCCCCCGAAGAGGAAAGGCCTTAGGCCCGGGCTGAGCAGGGCTTCTTGTGAGATTCCCTGGGTGGTCTCAGGGCAGGTATGTCTTTGGGTCTGGACTCCCTGTGTTTGGGAGCTATTCCCGGACGTTCGGCATGTTTGGAATGGAAGGCTGCTCTGGCTGGGACCAGTGCCTAGGGAAGTAGTATCAGGAGGGTTCCCCCGAAGAGGAAAGGCCTTAGGCCCGGGCTGAGCAGGGCTTCTTGTGAGATTCCCTGGGTGGTCTCAGGGCAGGTATGTCTTTGGGTCTGGACTCCCTGTGTTTGGGAGCTATTCCCGGACGTTCGGCATGTTTGGAATGGAAGGCTGCTCTGGCTGGGACCAGTGCCTAGGGAAGTAGTATCAGGAGGGTTCCCCTGAAGAGGAAAGGCCTTAGGCCCGGGCTGAGCAGGGCTTCTTGTGAGATTCCCTGGGTGGTCTCAGGGCAGGTATGTCTTTGGGTCTGGACTCCCTGTGTTTGGGAGCTATTCCCGGACGTTCGGCATGTTTGGAATGGAAGGCTGCTCTGGCTGGGACCAGTGCCTAGGGAAGTAGTATCAGGAGGGTTCCCCCGAAGAGGAAAGGCCTTAGGCCCGGGCTGAGCAGGGCTTCTTGTGAGATTCCCTGGGTGGTCTCAGGGCAGGTATGTCTTTGGGTCTGGACTCCCTGTGTTTGGGAGCTATTCCCGGACGTTCGGCATGTTTGGAATGGAAGGCTGCTCTGGCTGGGACCAGTGCCTAGGGAAGTAGTATCAGGAGGGTTCCCCCGAAGAGGAAAGGCCTTAGGCCCGGGCTGAGCAGGGCTTCTTGTGAGATTCCCTGGGTGGTCTCAGGGCAGGTATGTCTTTGGGTCTGGACTCCCTGTGTTTGGGAGCTATTCCCGGACGTTCGGCATGTTTGGAATGGAAGGCTGCTCTGGCTGGGACCAGTGCCTAGGGAAGTAGTATCAGGAGGGTTCCCCCGAAGAGGAAAGGCCTTAGGCCCGGGCTGAGCAGGGCTTCTTGTGAGATTCCCTGGGTGGTCTCAGGGCAGGTATGTCTTTGGGTCTGGACTCCCTGTGTTTGGGAGCTATTCCCGGACGTTCGGCATGTTTGGAATGGAAGGCTGCTCTGGCTGGGACCAGTGCCTAGGGAAGTAGTATCAGGAGGGTTCCCCCGAAGAGGAAAGGCCTTAGGCCCGGGCTGAGCAGGGCTTCTTGTGAGATTCCCTGGGTGGTCTCAGGGCAGGTATGTCTTTGGGTCTGGACTCCCTGTGTTTGGGAGCTATTCCCGGACGTTCGGCATGTTTGGAATGGAAGGCTGCTCTGGCTGGGACCAGTGCCTAGGG